>LR738715.1:80620394-80702087 GCA_902687465.1 Secale cereale | reverse complement strand
GTACTTAACTGAATATTTTCACAAAATACATAAGCCCTAACATAGATATGAAACAATAACCCTAACCCCCACTTAACAATAACCACAACCCTAACCATAGCATAACCCTAACCCCAACACAACAACACACATAACCCTAACCCTAGCATAGTAGGAAGCCTAACCCTAGCAAATTGGCAAAGAAACATAACATGTTTCAACACAAATTTCCAAATCCAAGCAAAAACTAGGGTTTCCCCAAACTAGCAAGATTTGAGCAAATGTGACAATTCCTATAGATTAAAACGAGGGGATCGGAAGAGATTACCTTAAAGGAGGGGTTGGCTTCAAAATCCATGGAAAAATACTTCAGATTTGCAAGATTTGAGAAGGGTTTGAGAGGGGGGAGAGAGGGGGCGCATAGCTTCAGGTGTGGGTGGGGTGGCAGTGTGTGGGGTGGGGGTGGGGTAGCCTATGTGACACACAGACAGTGCAGCGCCTAAGGGCTGGGCGCTGCACATTACATTTGTGGCGCCTAGGTCTTAGGCGCAGCACATTACATGTGTGGTGTCTATCCCTTAGGCGCTGCACGGCTAGATGTGGGGCCGCGCCTGGCCCCGGGCTGCCACGCTGGTCCGACGTGTGGCGCCTAGGAGCCACACGCTGCACAGTATATTGTGGTGTCTAGCTGTCAGGCGCCACACAAAACGGTCAGTTTGTAAAAAAAATAGAAGCAGTTCAGATCGTCAATTGATTTCGCCAACAGGTCAAATATGTGTTTTTGCCGCGAGCGGAGGAGTCGTGGAGATCAATGTGTACTAGTGGTTGGGGCGCCACCTGGTGACGCCGCTTGAGGCATTATGGTGCGGTGCTTGTTCTGCTGTCGCCCATTTAGCTTGCTTGTCTGGTCCATGATGTGAACATGAGCACTTGTAGGAGGCTTAGTAGATAAATGCTAATCATATGCATCAAAGCTGATGTTCATTACAGATTGATATTTGGATTTTGGCTTAACCAGGATCTAAATGCCAAGCTATGGGTATGCTCGTGTACAGATCTAAGCATGATAGAGAATTAGAGAAAAAGCATCACGATGCATGTAGCTCCTACTTGCGTATGGTCAAGTGAAGGGGCTACTTTGTGTCCATTGTACCCATCATTTGCCTATATTTCTATAAGAGGTTGTGAGGACCCGTGGCCTCAAGGTCACAAGATAACAACTTTACCGTTGTGTCAAGCCTACCCTTGTAGAGGATCAAGAAAAAAGAAAATATAAGTTCAGATCAACTTAAACTAATTGTAAAGATAACGACGATTACCCATTGTAGTTTGTCCAAAGGTAGTGTAGCACATATGTTTCTATTTATAGCACAGGAAAGAAGACATATGTCTATTTATAGCACATGAATGAAGACATGCAGACATACAACCTGATGGCATGGGAAGTGCATTACAAACAACTCTTATTACTGTCACCGCCCGCCACTGTCCCCATTGAGTCGAAGCTCGCCATCATCATCGCCTGCTCGAGCAGCTACTCCTCGGTGCCATCGTCGACTCATCATCGTAGTAGCCCTCAACGTAGACCAAAAGAAGTAGCGGTCGGTCAACGTAAACGCGGACCTTGGCAATGATCTAACGCTGCACTCCATAGCATACATGGCAAGGAATATTTCGTCAGAGAGATGGTGTTTGCCGAGCCCTTGGAACTGCATCAATCAGGGAGCAGCGGGGACAAACAATATTAGACGGACTTTCTCAATAAGATCTATAAAATGCCGCGATTTCACCCAAAAAAAGGATATGTGTTAGTATCCAGCCCCTCGAAAAAAGACTCCTACAGCAAAAAAGAATCCATCACTACTAATGTGTGACATCTTCTGGTCAAAATCATCAATCTGAATATGCAATTCACTTGTCCAGTTACCTTATGTGCCGAAGGTAAAAAAACTCAGTATAAAGGTCTTGCAACAGACTGTAAGAACCCCATTAAGATTAATCTATGAGCTAGCTTCATGGTAACTTTTTCTGGGTCGAAGAACGAAGGATTCTCCTGGCCACCCGAATCCACATGTGAAAAAGGTCTAGCTTTTACAAGCCAAAGCCCATCTAGCAACTGACTGTACAAATCTAAATCTTCAAGTGATGATATGCATTAGCAGATAGAAAAAACAACCAGACCCAAAATCCCTACTCTGGCCGATTCAACTAATTTGTACTGTTCCAACAACCCCTGAATCGTGGTTCTGGAATATTCTGGGTTAAATCCTCCCTAACACACAAAAGAAGAATTGTTGGCCGAGAACCAAAACAATTTGACTTACCTTTGAATCTACCATCACGATTACGATTTGTGAGCATTGGGCTCTCTAAGCCATAGCATTATCATCAGATCTCATCTAACGCTATCCCAGACAAATCAGTGGAAAGGGGAGTGTTGTTCTTTAGAAATGATACCTCCGCGGGTTGGAATGGGAGGAGGAGGAACTCGAGCGGTTGGAATGGGAGGAGGGGGAACTCAGCCGCTCCTCCCCTCCTTCACCAGTGACGATGCCAAGTTGAGCTCCTCCTCCCGTGGCTCCTCGTGACGAACTCCATCGGGCGTGCCTACATTTAATTGACATAGCATGTTTAGTTTTGACTATAGGTATGCAACTAGATCACAGCAGCACTGAAAACTGTTGTGCTCATCGCATATGATGAATTGTGGCGGTTCCTGTTCATGCCGGCATGGTCATGCATTTTGAAAAACAATGTTAATTGTGATGAAGTTATTGTCGTGATTTATAAGTAAAACAAAAGTAAGCGGCTAAACCGACGTGAAAATTGGTGGGGCATATTATTAAATTAGAGGACTTCAGTAAACGAGTGTGTGCACATGTATAAGAGGATGTCAACATGTACTAAGAGCGCCGGCCATATTAATTGTTCATTTTTTTCTTACAATTGATGATCAATTTAAATGTCGGGTAGTGAGTTGGCTAAGATGCCAGATAAGACCTGAAGCATTCGAGTGCAGATCATCTTAGTAAAATATTTAGATCAAAATTAAATCTATATGGAATGCTAGAAGATAAAGCGTCATAGACATGCTATGCTACTCTTTTCCCACCACCTCATGACTCCACAATTATCAAGATCCTCTATGAATCTAGAGACCAACATAAGCTAAATTTCTGTCTGCATCTCACACAACCTAAAAGTTTCCGGCAACCATACCTAGGCAATTATTTTTATGTCAGTTATCTAGTAACAAAAATGAAATAAAAGCAGTTAAGAAATATGCATAGATTGGTAGATAAGCAGAATATGTAGTCATTACAAAAAGGAAGCAAGATTTTAATGAGACAGAGTGCAAGATAACTGACAAAAATGAAAGAAAACGAGAAATATGCATAGAATGGATGATAGCATTACATTCTTCTGAATTTTCTTATCAGTCATGCTGGTTTCAACATCAAATCCAGCCTTATGTATCCTTAGAATGAACCTGGGCATCAGAAGTGGATTGTCATTTAACTAAGAAAAAAGAACTCACCTGATTGGTTACCAAGAGAACCAGCTAAGATACTAACAAATAGCTAAACATACATAATGAAAAACCAGTCATCGACAGATTTCAAACTAACACACAAGGGTCAGTTACCTGTTTCCACTTTCATGCGCGATCCGAGCCAAATCCGAGGGCAGCAATGGGGGATCAAAACAGGAAGAACGGCAGATTAGATGTCAACTTATCCTCCCACTTGGTGCCGGCATGTCGTGAGGCAGAATGGAGGTCGACGTAGATCAGGAACTCACATGTTTGCCGCACGACATGGGCCGGCGTTCGCGACTTCGAATTGGAGTGCCCCTTCATCCTGGCGACGTCGATCTGTACCGCTGTGGCGGTCGTGGACGGCGGCGGGCCTCCTCCGCCACACCGACCCGTAGGAGGAGCAGCCGCGGAAAAAGCACCACGACTACCGAGCTAGTCCCGTGACGCCCCTCCTAGGGCGCCTGACTCCTCCTCCGCTCGGGAACGGACAAGATCCGACGGGACTCTCCTGCCGATGACCGTGAATGGGGAGGAGCAAGGTAAGATTGGAAAGGAAAGGTTGCGTCGTGACGATGCGAAATTTGGCGAGGGGAAGATGCGGGGAAGGATGCCTTCGTGGGGAAGGAAAGGAGGAAATTTATCCGGCGCATGTGTTAACCTCGGGAAGGAAAGCCTTTTCTCTCCGCTTCTCAAGAGGCCCAGTACACGCGTTTTCTCCTTTGTGTTAAAAAAGTTGCGACAGTGTGGAAAGTGTGGGGGCGAGTGGTGGTTTGATTCTGTTTTGGCGCAACCCTGTGGTGATTAGCGTGAAAGATAAATCAAAGAACTATATTGATGTAGTGGTGGGAGGGCCGTCGGAGGAGCAATGGAGGCTTACAGGGTTTTATGGGGAACCCAAATGGGAGGAGAAACACCTGTCTTGGAGCTGTCTTCGCGGGCTAGCCCAACAAAACCAGTTGCCTTGGGTAGTTGTGGGTGATTTTAATGAGATATTATACTCACATGAGAAGGAAGGAGGAGCACCAAGGCCAGTGAATATGATGCAGAACTTCAGGGATGCTCTGGTGGATTGTGAACTCGAGGATATGGGTTTTGTAGGGGAACAGTTTACATGGCGGAGGCGTAGGCTGAGGGAACGGTTAGACAGAGCAGTATGCAATGGAGGTTTCCTTGGATTGTTCCCCGCTGCTGTAGTCACAAATGCACCCCATACAAAATCAGATCATAGGCCGGTGGTGATTGATTTGGAAGGGGTAGCAGGAATAGATCATCAGGAAAACTTCAGACCAAAACAATTTGAAGCCCGCTGGTTGCAGGAGGAGGAGATGTTGCAAAGAGTCACTGAGGCCTGGGAAAGGACATGCATTTCTGAATGCCTTGCAAGTCGTACTGCGGCGGTCCATCGAGACTTGCATAGGTGGGATAGGGAAGCTCTGAAAGCACCACACCGGCGCCTGAAGGAACTGAAGGAGGAGCTGGAACTGCTGCGGTCGGGGCCACTCACTGATGAGTCGGCAGACAGGCAGCGTAGTCTGTTAATTGAAATTGAGGAAACTATGGAGAAGGAGGAAATTTACTAGGTTCAGCGATGTAGGGCGAACTGGCTGAAGTTTGGCGATAGAAATACTAACTACTTCAACAACTTCGCCTCAGCGCGGAAGAAAAGGAACTATATTCGGAGATTGATGGATGAAAATGGTGATTGGCAGGAGGATAAGGAAGCCATGAAAAACCTGATAGAGAATTATTTTCAGAACCTATTCACATCAGAGGTTGAGGTTGTGAACTTAGATGTAATTAACAAAGTGACACCTCGTGTTACTCCATACATGAATGAAGCATTACTGGCGCCATACACTGAAGAAGAAGTGCTCTTTTCAGTATCGGGGACCTGAAGGCGCCAGGTCCAGATGGTCTACATGCGATCTTTTATAAAAAGTTCTGGCACCTATTGGGAGGAGATCTGGTGAAGGAGGTTCTAGAAGCGGTTAATACAGGGATCATACCAGAAGGGTGGAATACCACTACTATTGTTCTTATTCCAAAAGTTGATGCTCCAGAGAATGTGTCCCAGTTCAGGCCTATAAGTCTCTGTAATGTGGTGTATAAAGTGATCTCAAAGATGCTGGCGGCGCGCCTAAAGGTATTCCTGCCTGACATTATTAGTGAGACGCAAAGTGCTTTTGTCCCGGGCCGGATAATTACGGATAATGTTATTGTCGCGTATGAGTGTCTCCATACGATGAAAAAGAAGAAGGGGCAGGTAGGAAACTGTGCCGTAAAGCTTGATATGCACAAGGCCTATGATAGGGTTGAATGGGGTTTTTTGAAGGCAATACTGAGAAGGCTGGGTTTTGAGGAGATGTGGATTGACCTCATTATGGCATGCGTATCCTCTGTGGAATACAAAGTACGGTTCAATTCAAATGAGACTGCATTTCACCCCACGAGAGGTTTAAGGCAAGGGGACCCCTTGTCCCCCTACCTCTTTCTCTTATGTGCAGAAGGTCTGTCAAACTTAATAGCTTTTGAAGAGGCAGCGGGTAACCTAAAAGGGGTTCAGGTGTGCCGTGATTCTCCTTTTATTTCGCACTTACTCTTTGCTGATGACTCGCTGATTCTCATGAGAGCAGATATGGAGAATGCTACTATGCTAAAGAGGATATTGGATGATTACTGTTCGGCCTCTGGACAGATGGTGAGCGTAGCCAAATCATCGATTTACTTCAGCCCAAATACAGATGTGGAGAGGAAAGTGGAGGTATGCCAAATACTAGACATTATGACTGAATCTCTTTCGGACAAGTATTTGGGCCTCCCCTCTATGATTGGGGTGGATCGGGTTGATTGTTTTCAGCATATTATTGAAAGGATTCAGAAGATGATTAATGGGTGGAAGGAGAGAATTCTATCTTACGGAGGCAAGGAAGCATTGATCAAAGCGGTGGCCCAAGCCATCCCAACGTATGCGATGAGTGTGTTCAAATTCCCAAAGAAAATTTGTAAAGGGATCACTGACGCTATTTCGCATTATTGGTGGGGTGACGGGGAAAACCAAAGGAAAATGCATTGGTTTGCTTGGTGGAGAATGTGTATCCCGAAGGATAAAGGAGGAATGGGTTTTCGTGACATTCATAGTTTTAACTTGGCGCTACTAGCTAAACAATGTTGGAGACTGATTGAGAACCATGATTCTCTATGTGCAAGGGTGTTGCGTGCTAAATACTACCCTAGTGGTGAACTACTAAACTGCAGTTTGAAGAAAGGATCTTCGTTTGTATGGCAGAGCATATGGGCTGGTACCCAAACTTTCAAGGAAGGATGCATATGGAGAGTAGGCAACGGCCTGAAGATCAACATATGGGAGGACTGTTGGGTGCCGAACAGCCCTTCCAGGCGAATCATCACGCCGCGGGGGAATAGAATGGTGGATAGGGTTTATGAACTCATTAACCCAGTATCTGGAGAGTGGGACGAAGAGCTTATAAGAGGAAACTTTTGGCCTGTTGATGCTGATCGGATAATGCAGATCCCCTTGCATCAGGAGGATACTGAAGATTATGTGGCGTGGCACTTGACAAAATCGGGAGTCTTTACTGTGAGGTCTGCATACTACAAACAGTGGGAAGTTTCGTATACCAGAAACGAACCAAGCAGTGTACCGGGCGGATCCTCGCTGCACCCTTTATGGAAGAAGCTGTGGAATCTCAAAGTGCCAAATAAAGTGAAAATCTTCGTCTGGAGGTCATTGCATAATGCTATCCCTTGTTTTGGCGTGCTAGCTGACAGACACATCCCTACTTCAGCGCAATGCCTAGTCTGTCAACTACATGCAGAAGATGTCGCACACGCACTCTTCAGATGTTCTAGGGCGAAAGAAATCTGGTCTACTCTGGGCGTGCAAGGTATAGTTTCAGCGGCCGGACCTCCAGGAAAATCGGGAGCAGAGATTATAGAGGCCCTGCTGTGTGACGAGTCCAACCAGGTAAACTACACTGAAGGAGTGGAGGTACCTGAGTTATTTGCAGTTGCGAGCTGGTACATCTGGTGGTTGAGAAGGCAAACAGAGAAAGGAGAGGAGGTGCAGAATGTGCAGAGATCAAGCCAAGCCATACTTTGGTCTTGAACACGGATGCTTCCTTTCTAGATGATCATACTGGATCATGTGGGGCGGTTATCAGAGACCACCTAGGCTTCTTCATTGCGGCTTCAACAGCCAAACTTGATCATGTTGCAGATGTGGTTTCAGCTGAGGCAGCCGCACTCTTGGAGGGACTGAAACTAGCTCGTTCTATTGGTGCTCACACTTTAGTAGCTCGGATGGATAACAATACCTTGGTGGAGGCGATGACAGGCAATTCTGGACAAGCAATGGTGGCTGGACCAATACTTGAGGAATGTCGCTCTTTGTGTTTAGATTTCGGGAAGGTCTTTTTTCAGCATTGTATTAGAGAGTGCAACAATGTTGCTCATAGGCTAGCTCAAAGGGGTCGAGAGGACCAACCAACTGTGTGGTTAGATGTCCCCCCTAGTTATATTTCAGCTTTACTTGCGGATGATGTAAGCTTGTGTGGTAATGAATAAAGCTAGCCTGAAGGCCTTTCCCTCAAAAAAAAAAAAAGTTGCGACAGTAAAAATGCTCATGTGACATAGCTCTTCTTGCGCCCTTGCAGCGACGGTTAATGGGTTTAATGTGGAGCTTCGACGAGTTTAATTGCATGTATATGTTGCATGTCTGGCGCATGCGTCGAGTGAGCATACTGGATTTGAACCGATGACATCAGGGGACAAAATTAAATAAAGAAATGATTGTGTGGGCAACCTCACAATCTCAAGTGTGTGTGGTTTAGTCACATGTGTTGAATTTTGTGGTCAGAAAATACATTCAAAGCGTCGGTATCTTATGTACCTGATATTTATCAAGGAAAACAAGAACTGGTACAAAGGGATCACTACTTATTACAAAACGACTGATAAAAAGAAAAGTTACCTCGAAAATCATATTTGTTCTTTGATGGTCTCGGAATCTCGATGTAATTTTTATTCGAATTTGCTAAATCACATCTAGATGTGAAACAAGTATGTCACATCTAAGTTCTAAACAGTAGATAATTGTTTCAAGACTCGTGTTTTTTTAGCCGGTCTCGTGCAGCGTGGTTGAGTTCAGAGAGACTCGCACCGGACGTGCAAGAAACTCTTGCCGCTCACGTGCTTGCGTTGTTTTTCCCTTGAAGTTTTTATTTCCTTTCTCTATTTATTTTTACATCATGTTTCCTTTGTCTATTACTAGCACATCTAGATAATATGCATTTAAATCTAGTGATAATTATATGTGCAAATAAAACCATGTGTGCACGTGAAAAACAGACATTTAGCTACTCGGTTTCGCCGAGTGTAAAGCAGTCAATCCGATATATATTTTTCATTCATTGATCAAGGGCATTTGAGAGTTTTGTTACGTCATCGTACGTCAGAGAAGGCCCATGAATTATTCAATCTACTTTTCGTTTTAATCGAGGAGATTTTAACGTATGATGTTTCTAAATATTGTAGGAAACTTGAACCACTTTTTAAATTCTGAACAGGTTTTTGAAAATTATGTATATATTTAGAAAAAACACTAACATTGAAACAGGAATATCTTTTAAAATTCACAAACATTTTTTGAAAAAATCAACTTTTTTATAAAAACATGTACATTAGTTGAATTTGTGAACATTTTTTCAAAACGGGAACATGTGTTTAAAATTCATCTATTTTTTTTTAAATGCTTATCTTTTATACGCGAATATTATTTTGAATTTTGAAAATTTCACTAAACAAAGCGTATTTTTTGAATTTGGAGCATTTTCTAAAATGCCATTTTCTTTTTAGAAATCTTGAACAATTTTGAAAAACAAAATGTGAAAATTTTATAAAGTTTTGAAGATTTTTCAAAATAACAACAAAATTTTGGAAGTCTGAACATTTTCCAAAATTTGAATGGTTTTAAATTCTCAATGTTTTTTGAGAATTTCGAATTTATGAAATAAATTCTGTATGAAAAATAATTTTGGAAGGGAAAATGAAGATCGGGTGAGGAGAATTAACATAGAAGTAAAACATAGAAACAAAGAGAAATGGGCAAGCCCATTATTTGTTCTCCTGTGCGAAGCGCCCATTATTTGCTGTCCTGTGCGGAAAATAGAGATTTCGCAGCTGCATGGGCCACTTACGAAATTCTGGACAAGCCTTTTTTAGAAGACGGACGCATAAGGATTTAGTACCATCTTGATAAAAAAATGTTTTCGCCATTGAACGGATGGATAAATGAGTGAAACTCACCTTGCTTTATTAGTATATATATATATATTGACTTGTCTCGGTTGGCTGCAGTTGCACTTGTGAGTGTGTTTGCCTTTTTTTTCATACAATTCTATGCTTTGTGTATAAGCCATACGTTGAGTGTACATCTTCTATATGTCATCGAGGCATGCTTGTATTTTTTTCTATCAGATTTGCTAAGATGGGAAATAGATGTGTATTATCTTTCTTTTTTGTGCTAGAAAACTTCTGATCTATTTCTTATCTATCAAGATAGTATAACAAATCCTTCACAAAAAAAGACGATCATACAATAAACACCACAAGTAAAAACTACATTAAGATCCGTAAACCACCTAGCGACGATTACAAGAATTGGAGCGAGCGGAAGGCACGTCACCGTCATTGCCCCTTGCTCTTCAAAGACGGGCAAACCTTGTTATAGTAGACCAAACTTTCCGATATTTGTTCGAAGATTT
The DNA here is from genome assembly GCA_902687465.1 of Secale cereale. Lineage (NCBI taxonomy): Eukaryota > Viridiplantae > Streptophyta > Magnoliopsida > Poales > Poaceae > Secale > Secale cereale. Next base: position 80,691,788 of record LR738715.1, on the reverse strand, counting down.
GTGGTTTTGAGTAACCAGGCTGACGTGATGTGGTTGTACACGGACAATGTGTGTTTGTTGGTTGGTTATTGTTTTTTTTTTTTTTTTTTTTTTTTTGAAACAAGGCTAAAGATTTGCCATTTCATTGATTAAGAAGGAGGTTTGGAACAAGAGCCGCAAGGCGGCAAAATAAAAGGTCTACTCTCGCGGCATTACAACACTCATGTGCTTCGCACCCGCCACCGCCCAAAGAGACACCTCCTCTTTGATCTTACTGATTATAACCATGGACGGGACGGCCGTGTTACGAAATACCCTAGCGTTACGCTCTGACCATATCTCCCATGAGATGAGCATCATCAAGGAGGCTAGCGCCTTAGGGGAGCCAAGACGAATCTGGAGGTTGCCGTTCCACCAATCTTTGACCGAAGTCCTCGTCTGCCATACCGCCGTAGAAATGTGGTGCATGCCAAGCCACGGAAGGATATGGTTCCAGATGCGGGTGGCGTAGCGGCACTGGAAGAGGAGATGGGCGGCCGACTCCTGGCATTGCTTGCAAAGTGGGCATAGGCCACAGTTTGGCCAGCCGCGACGTATAAGACGGTCCGATGTCCAAATCCTATTTTGAAGGACTAGCCAAGCAAAGAACTTGCACCGAGGGGTGGCCCAAACCCTCCACACCGAGTGCATGAGATCGGACGAAGTGAGTCCCTCAAACTGCACCTTGTAAGCCGAAGAAGCAGAGTACACCCCATCCTTGGTGAATTTCCAAATGATGGAATCTTCCATGCCCTCATTTAGAGAGATCATGGATATCTTCTCCCAGAGGTCAGAAAACTGCTGAACGTGTGCAAGTGAAAAACCATTAGAGGTGTCAATGAGAGAGACCCAGTTGTTGTTGGCAAGGGCTTGGTGGACGGAGGAATTCTTCTTGCGAGAGGCGGCAAAAATGCTCGGTGCTAAGTCACGGGGGCAGAGACCATGCAGCCACGGCGAGCTCCAGAACTTGGCCGTGCGCCCATTTCCCACAGTAACCACTGTAGCAGCTGCAAAAAATTTGCGATCATCGTCGGTGCAAGGAGATCCCATACCGATCCAAGGCTTGGTTCTGTCCACCCACTCAAGCCACAGCCATCGAAGCCGGAGGGCCTTAGCGAACTTGTCCAAATTAAGCACACCCAAGCCACCAAACTGTTTAGGCTTGCAAACAAGGTCCCAATTGATCTTGCATGATCCTCCCGAGACTTTGTCAGTACCGGCCCAAAGGTAAGCACGCCGAAGTCTGTCAATTGCATTAAGGATCTCCACGGGGATGTCGAGAGGTGTGAGATGATAAATTGCAATGGCCGTGAGGACCGCCTTTACAAGCACCACGCGCCCGGCAGTGGCGACGTGTCTTCCCTGCCAAGGAGGGAGTTTGCCTGCGACCTTGTCCACCAGGTGCTGAAAGTGAATACTTTTGAGGCGCTTGACTGAAAGCGGTAGGCCAAGGTATCGCATCGGGAACGCGGTGCGCACCGCCGGGAAGGCCTGGAGAATGTCATCCAGATTTATGCTGTCACAGCGAATAGGAGCCACCAAACTTTTGGTACAGTTAGTATGGAGTCCGGTCACCTCCCCAAAAGCGGCCAAGGAGGAGGCAAGAAATTGGACATCTTCCCTGATGGTCTGACAAATATAGCAGCATCGTCTGCGTACAAGGATGTCCTGATGGTTGGTGCACTTCTGCAAATGGGGTGGAGGTGTCCTTGTACAGTGGCCTTGTTGAGGAGGTGGTGTAGTGGGTCGATCGCAAGGACAAAGAGTAAAGGGGACAAAGGATCCCCCTGCCGGAGACCACGCCCGTGCTTCATCGGATCACCCACCACCCCATTGATCAGAACCCTCGAGGTGGCAGTGGAGAGGAGCGCCGAAATCCAATCGCGAAATCTGGACGGGAACCCCAGGTGCCTCAGAAGGTCCATAAGGAAGTCCCATCTAACTGAGTCGAAAGCCTTCTTGATGTCAAGCTTGAACAACAAGGTGGGTGTTCGATTTTTATGAAGTTTTCTCGCCAAGTTTCTGACATACATGAAATTATCGTGAATACTCCTTTTCTTTATGAAGGCGCTTTGGGCAGTGGAGACAAGCCTGTGCATATGGGGAGCGAGGCGCGTGGCCAACACCTTGGTTAGGATCTTCGCAATGGCATGAATGAGGCTAATTGGGCGAAAGTCCGAGATGCATTCCGCCCCATCTTTCTTTGGTATGAGAGCAATATTGGCCGAGTTGATCCAATGAAGATTGGATGTGTGCAAGGTTGAGAAGTGGTTCACAACAGCCATAAGGTCATCCTTGATAATCTCCCAACACTCCTTGAAAAAGGCTCCGGAGAAGCCATCGGGGCCCGGTGCTTTGTCACGAGGGAGATCAGAAATCGCCTTCCTAACCTCCTCCTCAGAAAAGGCCGTCCCAAGGTCAGAAAGGTCACATGTAGGCACCGGAATGTTGTCCCAGTTGATGTCCTTGTGGCGTGGCGGGCCACGATTGGAAGCTTCGGCAAAGTGGTTTTGGATGATGGAATTTTTGTGATCATGGTCAACAACCCAACCATTATTGTGTTTCAGACGGTGGATGAAGTTCTTTCTTCTTCTGTGGTTGACACGCAGGTGAAAGAAGCGAGTGTTTGCATCGCCCTCTTTGAGGTTGGTGATTCTCGAATTTTGTCTCTTTCGGGCACGCTCCATCACGGCCAGGGCAATAATCTTTCTCTTGAGCCTTCTACGAATATCACGTTCCTCCACACTGAGAGACCTGAGCTCTTGTGCAACATCTAGACGGAGGATGACCTCCAGAGCCATGTGTAGTTGCACCTTTGAGTGTGCAAAAATTGTCTTGCTCCATTTTCTTAGAGCTTGGCTGGTCTTTTTGAGCTTGTGAAATAGAATCTGGTAGGGGTCTGTGTGGTTCACCTCTTGATTCCAAGCGCCTTGAACGACCTCTTTGAATCTGGGCATTTTGATCCAGAAATTCTCAAAGCGAAAACACTTTGATTTAGGTGGTCCTTGGTCATTCGCGAGAAGGAGGGGGCAATGGTCCGAGAGGGATGAAGAGAGGGCATGAAGTAGATGGCTGCCAAAAGCAATGTCCCAATCTTCATTACAGAAAAACGAATCGAGTTTGCTTAGGGTTGGATCACTTTGCTCATTGCTCCAAGTGTACTTCCTGTTCTGTAGGTGTACTTCTTTCAGCTCACATGTATTGAGGGTGTTCCGAAAGCGTGTCATGCGGCTCCGATCGCTATTAGCGCGATTCTTGTCTCTTGCACGGTAAATCTGGTTAAAATCGCCGGCTAGCAGCCATCTAGTACCAAGAGAAGGTTTCTCGGTGATCAGCTCTTGGAAGAAGATGTCTTTGAGATTGCTACGGGTTGGCCCATAAACGGTTGTGAACTTGAAGGAGGTGTCAGTGCGGGTGGTGGTGATTGTAGCAGAAAGGAAGAAGGTGCCAGTGCTAATGTCCTTAACCTCGATAAGGTCTTCATCCCAAAGCAGCAGGATGCCACCACGAGTACCAGTAGCGGGCCGCTGCGCGAAGCTTTTGAGTCTCTGTCCTCCAAGGGAGAAAGCCATGGAGGGGTCGACATGCTCTAGTTTGGTCTCCTGCAAACACACTAGGTGGCAAGGCGTAGCAGCGATGGTCTCTCGGATGGTTGAACGGCGGTTGGGACAATTCAAACCACGGACGTTCCAGTTCAGGATACTCAAGTTTTGATCATGCATATTGAAACTTGGGGTACAGCAGGTGTGAAGCAGCAAGGGGCGACTCAGCATTTAACAATTGCCTGGGACGTGCAGGACACTCCCCATTGAGCATATTCATGTAGCAGAAGTTTTGACAAATAAGAAGCAGCATCAGGTAGCAGACGAAGTTGCAGCAGCTACAACACTCACACACATTCGCCTTGCCAGGGCAACAAGAGGCAGCTATCTTCAGCGATAGCAGGAAACAGGCACGCACAAACTGAAAGTGACATTTGGTCTTAGCTAACATGGAGTACTAAGCTACATCTTCAGGGACCAGAGTAGTCCAGTCACACGGCCTCGCCGGCGACCTCTCCGTTTGCAGCCTGCAGCTCAGCACCAGCCTCGCCACCGTGCTCCACCAGTGCATCTTCGACGGCCTTCGCAAGGTGACAGTCAAGATTGAAGAGGGCCCGAAGGGCCAGCACTGTGATGTCAGGGAGTTGCCCATGAAACATAGCCACAAATTTTCTGATGGCTTCTTCAGTAACTTCTTGGCCTTCGTTGATGATGCCCATGCGTTGACAGAGAAGCCTCTCTGCCATCTGCGCCACCGGCATAGTCCTCTTCTTTGCTTGGAGTCGAGGGCTGCGTCGGTTGAGGTTGAAGCCCGACACACCCGCGAGCGTCTTCCTCCTTGTCTTGGGTGGCCTCGGTGGTGTAGAACTCGGTGTAGGCAGTAGGGGCGGGACGCAAGTGACGAACAAAGGGGACAGCATGAGAGGTTCATCGGAGCTGATCGCCGCAGGACTGATTGGCGGGCTGGACATCGGGATTAGGCTCAGTCCTGTTACACGGCTCACAGGCACACGGTCTGCATCAGCATCAGCAGTAGCAGAAGTTTCAGCAGTAGCAGAAGCTTCAGCAGTAGCAGTAGCTTCATCAGTAGCAGCAGGTTCAGCAGAAGCAGCAGCAGCCACCCCGCCATCGTCAGCTTCAGCAGTAGCAGCGACCCAGACCTCATCAGCCACAGCAGAAGTAGCAGGCAAATGAATGGGCGTGGCTGGGCTTGGGGGCATCAAGCCTGATCGCAGCCTTGGGCGGGTAGGGGAGGACCAGCCTGGTGGTGCCTCAGGGGACACAGGTGAGCCCCAGCATCGAGCAGCTTCGCACAGCCAGGCAGGAATCTTGGAGGTAGGTTGCAGCACGATCACGTCGCGGGAGGTAGTGCGGGGGGGCGGAGGTGATGATCTGCCTCTGGTGTCTTCAGTGCGCCGGGTGCAGATGGCCTCACAGGAGCGGGAGCGCCTCTCCGAGCAAGCCGCGCGGTGCCGAGCCCTGCTACCAGAAGCAGGGATGACAGCACCACCGGGGAGACGCTGAACCTTGGAGCTGTCGATCTTCCGAGCATCCGGCAGTTCCCGCCGACGGCCATCGCCATAGCGGCCACGGGAGTCCCTGTCATCTCTCCGCCGGTCGTCGCGCGAGCCGCCAGGCCGCTCATCATCACGCCGAGGGGCCCTGGAGCGGCTTCGGAAGAGGCCCCGCCATGAGGATGTCGAGCGGTCCTCGCGTCTGCCACGCCCATCATGATCGCCATCTCTGTCGCGGTCTTCATCACGCCGATCACGGTGGTCGCGGTCTCGGCGCCGCTCCCCGACCTCCTGACGATCCCTTGCACTAGCCTCGCCATCCACCACGCCGTAGCGCCAGCTGAAGGGGGGGTGTGGGCGCGGGCGTCGAGGGACGCGGCCATCCGAGTCAGGGAGGAAGTCTTCAATCAGGTCCAGGTGGACCAGGACGCGACGCTGCAGCCCTTGACGCCCGACTGCAGGAGCGGGCGCGCTGCCCGCTGGTGGCTGGTTGCAGGTGAATGTGACGTTGAGCACCTTGGGGATCTTGCTGGGGTCAGCCGACCAAGCCCACAAGTTGAGAGTGGCCGCATCCTCGCACTGCACCGTGGCGATGTCGAAGTAGTGCAGGAAGGTGTTCGGCCCGAGCACTTGCGCTGCAACAGCGTCGTTCCAAGCGTTGAGTGGAACGTTCTCGATGCAGAGGTGGACGTGGTAGTCGGCCTGAACGGTGTCGGCGTGCGCGTTGAGGCGCCACTTGGCGATGTGGATGTCGAGGTTGCCGAAATCGGAGCTGAAGTGGGAGAACCGGCCTGGGGCAGCCGTCGCCAAGTCACGGTGGTGCTGGTAGTCAAATCTGACGAGAAAGTCTTCGGGGTAGAATGGCACCACAGTCAGCAGGGAGCGGTCGACGCCCGCGGCATGAGCAACGGCATCTCTGATGACAGAGGCGCTGACCGCAGGGCGGTTGCCTCCGAGCCACACCACCGCCGCAAGGTTGGCAAGGCTGGCCGCCTGGGCGTCCATAGCCGGCGTGGAGACGACGACGACATCGGCCTCGGCCGGGCGCAATGAAGGGTCACCCACCCGCGGCATCGCTGTCACCAACAGCGGAGATGCCACGAGCTGCAGAACCGGCTCAGCAGGAGCTTGAGGCAGAGGCGGAACGGACGCGCTGACCAGGGGAGGTGGGGTGGTCCTTGGATGAAGCTGCGGGACCGGAGGAGGGGAGTTGGAGCATTGACGCGCTCGGTGCCCACTTCTACGGCAGAGGAGGCATTTATATGGATCTCGACAGTCAATCTTGCAGTGGCCCTTCTCCAGGCATCTGTGGCAAACTCTGCGTCGATGCTTAACAAACGATCTGCCGGTAGGCGGAGAGAATGAAGGCGGACGCCGATGGCTTGAATGCTAGTGGTTGGGGGAGAGCGCACGCCACCAGTACGGAGCTTTTACGAGCTGCCACCCATCGGTCGGGCTGGCCTCCATCACCAACGGGCGGCTTGAAGAGGCCTGCGGCAGCACTGGGCTCGAGGGAGCAGGTGACCGCGACGCGGGTTGCAGGGCATTGATGGCCAGAGACGACGACGCCTTGAGGCATGGCTTTGGGATGCCATGAATGCGCTGCAGAGGAGGTGGGCAGAGCAGATCTTCAGCCGGGGCGAAGCGAACCTTGTGGATTGGACCTGGCGTCGTAGCAGCAGTAACTGAAGGCGGATCTTCCGGGAGGGAATCCGGCACGAAGGAGGAGCCGGACGAAGTCAGCGACCTCGGCGGAGAGGTCAGATCTGGTCCGGTGGAACCCAGCTGCGGGAACAACGCAGGTAGCAGCCTCTGGCTCGAGTACCTAGGGGTAGAGAAGCCGGGGGGGAAGCGGGGCGAGGTGGATGGGGGGCTTGAACGGGGCGGGGGCGGGGCAGCAGCAGCGGTGGCGGTGGCTGCGGGCGCCGGAGCGGCGCGTCGCAGGAGCGTGGGCGTGGGGGGCATTTTTGAACTCCTTTGGTTGGTTATTGTCCTCTCTACTGACTGTAAAGCGTTCACTTCTGTATGAGCTGTGGGATTCGAAATGTTTATTCAATGCCTTAGATTGTTTCCAAAGCACGGGTGATTTCAGTCTTGGAAGTTTGGGAGGTTACGTGACGGTTTTTTGTTTTTCTTTCTTTTTTCTATTTTTTGTTCTTGTTTTTCTTCTGGGTTTATCTTTTTGTGTTCTTTTTCTATTTTGTTTGTTTAAATTTTTTTTGTCTTTTCCTGTTTTTTCAGCTTTGTGAATAAGATTTTTTTGATATAAAATTTGGAAATGATTTTTCTGATTTAAGACCATTATCTAAATTCATTAATATTTTATATGGAATTGATAAATCACATCTAGTTGATTTTTGTCGCACTTGCAACTCCGCTCTCGATACGCAACCGGGCATGTCCTATTTTGTTTCATTTGCAAGTTCATTTAACACACAACTCAGGAGTCAACCATATTTTTCCACTTGCAACTCCACCCCTGAATGTAATGGGTGGGGGGCACGCGGCCTATTTTTTCTTGTCCAAGCTACAACTTCACCCTGGACACACAACTATGGCTCAATCCATTTTTTCCCATTTGCAAGTGCACTGTCGACTCATAACTGTGCTCCTAGGTGTTGTTGTCCTCCCTTTTTGCAAGCACGCCGCTTGACCTGCAACTGGGCTCATATTTTTTTTCTTGTCCTAATTGCAAGTTCAGTACCGACTCAAAACTGAACCTATAGTAGGTGTTGTGCCACTTGCAAGTCCACCCCCGACTCACACTAGGACCATAGAGTGTTGTTGTCGTCCCGGTTGCAAGCCCACCCCTCAACTCGCAACTTGGCTCATAGTTTTTTTAACACAATTGCAAGTTCACCCTCTACTTGCAATTGGACATGTACTAGTCCTTGCCCCAATTACAAGTCCCTCCTTGACTCGCAACTAGGCCCATAGTAAGTGTTGTCCCACTTGCATGTCCATCCCTCGACTCACAGCTGGGCTCGTAGGTGTTGTTGTCTTCTGGTTGCAATCCCACCCCTCGGCTCAAAATATGGCATGTAGTTGTTTTTAACCAAGTTGCAAGTCCACCAACGACTCGCAACTATGCCCGTAGGTTTTGTTCTCTCCCGGTTGCAAGCCCATCCCTCGACTCGCAACTTAGCTCATAGTAGTGTTTCCAATCCAGTTGCAACTACACCCTCCACTCAGAACTAGGCCTTGTCTTCGCATTTGCAAGCGCACCCCTCGGCCCGGATCATTCCCCGTGGTTGTTTCCAACCCAGTTGCTAGTCCATTCTCCAGTTGCAAACTAGGCCCGCACCTTTTTTGTTATTGTCTTAGTTGCAAGCCCCGCCTCAAGTCGCAAATGTGTCCACATTATTTTTGTTCTTGTCCTAGTTGTCGGTCCCCCGCAGCTTGCTTATAAAACCTATGAAGGGGGCGACCTGCGCCGAATGAACCTCCGGAGGCCATCGCATGAGAAGGCCAAACACCAAGGACCCCAGGAGATGACGTGAACGGGGCCGACCCGGCACACAGAGCTTAGTCGCTTGGGTTTATCAACGATGCAGGGACGGACTCGAGCACAAACGTCGTGCCCATTCTTCTCATGCAACAAACCCGAGGAAGAAAACCCGGCGCGCGGCTCCCGCAATGGTGAAGCGCCCGACTGCGGTTGTACGAACTGGGCCGCGCGCCCTGACTTACCCACCCCTGATTAGCTCACGCGAGGACATTGCACCAAGGCCCCCGGGAGGTGACGTGCACAGGAGCTGGCCCGCGAGATAGAGCTCGGTCACTTGGATTTATCAACGCTGCAGGGACGGACTCGATCACAAACGTCGTGCCAGCCCTTAATCATGAGGCGGTCGAGGGCGGGGTTGTCAGGGTATGGCGACATTCATGGTGATAAGGCACCGGACAGGCAAGTTGAAGTACTTAAGAAATTCATAAAAGGCAAGCCAATTCCGATACATGCACAAACGATATAGCTGTAGGGGCGGGCCCAGACAGCTTGAGGACGATGCAGCCCGAGGGGCGCCCTCAACTGAACAAACCGAAAGGTCACCTGGCACCGATGTTGAAGAAGCGTCGAGGTAGCTGAAGAAACGCATCGTGGAGACTGCCCCTCACGAGCTGGGCGACTCCTGAGGCCTGGGGGGCTCATGAGGCCCATAGGGCTCGCGAGGGTCCGGGTTCTCCTGAGACACGACCGCCAAGCGCCTGGTCTCGTGAGACGCCATGACGCGCTACATGAGCCGCTGGTACGTGGCCCCAGCGTCTAGCAGGCCGAACGGCATCCGGACGTAGTTGTAGGAGTAGCCTCCGCTTCGGCCAACGTGCAACGGCCAGAAGAGGTATTGCGAAGCAGCCCTATTGAGGCACGTGATGTTGGCGCAGACACGCAGCTCGCCACTCACGTCGGGAGGGGCGGCTGCACTGGTGGGCCATGCGGGGCAGCACTCGCCTTGGATGGCCCACGCCTCCTGAAGCTCCTCGTTTGCCTTGGTAATGAACTCTCGTTTTCCCGGCACCTCGCACCGTGCTCCTTGCTCGCGGGGGCGCGCGTTGGGGCACGCCTCCAAGTGGTGCCCGAACACCTCCCTCGATGGGTTGGTCAGGTCATAGGCTCTCCATAAGAAAGCCCCCGAGCCCGTCCTACGGGAGGGGCGCCGGGCGCGCGTCCCTATGCGTGAGGAAGAGATGCCCTGGCAGCGGGCGCGGGGCCTGGAGCGCTACCTGCAGGTTCCTCGGTCCCCAGACGGCCCATGGAGAGGAGTTGTTTCTTATTCGCGGGGGTGGCCTCAAGAGGTGGGATGCCGCCCTCGTCATCAGGGTACTCATACACCGCGGCACGGTAGGCATGATCAAGAGCACACACATCGTCCTTGTCGTCGCAGGCAACCGTGATGACCGCGCGACTCCCTGGCATCTTGAGGACGTTGTAGCCGTGATGAACCACTGCCATGAACTTGGCGAGGACAGGGTACCCCAGGATGGCATTGTACGGGAGGCTGATGTGGGCGACGTCAAAGTTGATGAGCTCAGTGTGGTAGTTTTCATGCTTGCCGAAGGTGATGGGCAGGCGCACTTGCCCCAGGGGAGATGGTGGAGCCATCCGTCACCCCGGAGAACGACCTAGTGGGCATGAGCGGATCATAGGTCACCCGAAGCATCTCGAAGGTCTCGACAAAGAGCACATTGAGTTATGTGCCTTCGTCAATGAGGGTCTAGGTGACAACCACGTTGCTGATGGTCGGCGTCTAGAGCATGGGGAGCCCGCCAGCAGTGGTCGCGTACTTGAGGTGGCCCTTGGAGTCGAAGGGGATGGCGCACTCAGACCACATGAGGGGGCGCATGGCCTCAAGCTTCGGGAGGGCTGCATTCACCTCGTGAGAGAACTGCTTGAAGACGTGGTTTGAGGCGGGCGCCTGAGCGCCACCGAGGATGCACGCAACCACGCGAGGTTCTTGGAAGCCCCCCGCCCCATCGTCCTGACGGTTGTCGTCCTTCCATCTTGGCGGCGGTGGCAACGGAAGTCGGTGTTCCCCTGAGGACGGGCCTCGTGAGGCAGGTCGCGCTAGGGGCCCTCACGAGGCTCGTCACACCAGCAATCCTCGCAAGGCTCATCGGGCCAGTCCTGGCGGGGGTTGCGATTGTCCCAGCGACCTCCACCTCGGCCTCCTCCACAACCATGGCCTCAGTCGTTATGCTCGGGGTGGTGTCCCAGACGCTTGTCACGGATCGCCATGAGCTCAAGGCAATCGTTGGTGTTGTGGGTGTGGACGTCGTGGAAGATGCAGTACGGGCGGCGATCCTTGGCAGGCTCATCGCGGTCACGACCGCGCTTCTGTTCGGGCTCCGCTACCAGCATGGCAGGGCCCTTACGCTTCACCTCCTTAGCCTTGGCCTTCTTGTCTTCAGGGTCGGTCTTAGGGTGCTTGAGGAGGGAGAGGCGGCCTTCTCCAGCTCTGGCGCATTTATCGACCAGGTTGAACAGCTCCAGAGCCGAGTAGAGGTCACCATGGATGGCGAGCTCCTCACTCATCTTGATGTCGGTTATGCCTTCTGTAAATGCAGAGATGATGGCCTCGTCGGATGCCTTCAGGACCTTGAGGCGGACCTGGTTGAAGAGCTGCATGTACTTCTGGAGGGTCTCGCATGGCTGCTGCTTCACGCGCCGCAGGTCATTGACGGTGAGGGCGTGGTCGTGGGTCCCTTGGAAGTTGGCGATGAAACGCTCGCGGAGCCCGTCCCACGTGGTGATGGATCCCTCAGGGGGTGCATGATCCAAGAGCACGCGCTGTCCTTGAGGTCCATGGGCAACCGGTTCTCCATGACCTTCTCGTCACCGTTCGCCACCTCGATGCTCAGCGCAAAGAGCTGGCGGAACTCTGTGTGGTCATAGGTGCCATCATAGCGCGGGGGCAGGTCGGGCTTGAACTTCACCGGCCAGACGACGCGACGTAACTCACGGGATAAGGCACGACAGCCTGCCGCACTATCACTCCCAAGATGCGATTCTATGCCGATCACGTTGTGACGCCCCGAGACCGACGCTCCAGAAGACTTCCATATTTCTCGTGATCACAGTGTGTTTTATTTTGTTTTGTGCACTGCATTGTGTCATCATGCATCATATCATTGTTTTGAAACTCAAATAAATAAATCGTATGGATCTTCAGTCCATTTAATCTGAGGGAATTCACATGGTGATTTCTCTTCATAACATATCCTCGCGATAGTAGGGAGCTATTATAAAAATATTACATTGCTTTGGAATCACCAAAAACACACTTGCACCTTTCTCTTGCCATCAAATCCCTCATCAAGTACACCACCCCCACTAGCTTCTTCTTTTCAAGTCTCACTCGTTTTTTGCAAGTGACATTTTCCTGTTCCAGAAAATGTTCAATATCTTCCTATAAATATTAGTTCATGTCAAGACCACCTCCTCCAATTTTCGGGTCTTTTGGAAGTGCGTTGGTTGAGCTAAGGATTTATTCGAGTTTGAGTTATTTTCAAACTTGCATAAATTTGCAGCCTCTAAAAATTGCCAAAGCATTTTAATAAAATATCCCACAATCCCAGGAGCTCAGGTTTGATTTCACTTCCTTCTTATTCTTCATATAGCTCCCTGTCCTTTTTCCTTTTCATCATCAGGATTTTGAGTCTGCAATTGTTTTTTATATGAAAAGAGTCTCCTTACGCTGCATTGGGCCTACCTCCATGCACCAGCCCACAACCAGGCCGGCCCATCTGGTTCCCTCCTAACCCTAGCCCGATCTGGTCTTACCTCCCAGCGCGCGACCCCAACTCCCATTGATCTCACTCTTCCTCTCGTCCTCCCACGGCGCCGCCACTCCTCCCTCCTCTCGATCTCTCCTTCTCCCTTGTTTGCGCCGCCGCTAGACCCAACCAGCACCCCGCCGTCCTTCTCCTCCACCGCCCGAGCGCCTCTCCACCGCCCAGGCTGGCCCTCTGCCGTGCTCCCCATCCTCCATGCGCGAGCAGCTGATACATCCAAAACGTATCTATAATTTCTGCTTGCTCCATGCCTATTTTGTGTGATATTGCCATGATATTTATGCACTTCCATACACGTTTGATCATATTTGGACTAACCTATTAACTCAGTGCACCCCAGTGCAAGTTTCTGTTTTCTGCTGTTTTTGTATTTCAGGTTTTCACATTACGTAAACTGCCAGAAAAATTCCGGGAAAAATATATAAAAAATCAGCGTTTCGGAAGCTTCCATGCGGCCAAAGTAGGGCCGGAGGGGGGCCACCAGGGCTCCAGGCGGCCTGCCCACGCGGCCCCCCTCCTGGCCGCGTGGGGGGGGCGCCTGGGCCCCCCAGGCCTCCGCTGATGCCCCCCTTTGGCATATATTTAACACCCATCGAGGAAACCCTGATTCCAGACCCCTTTTCTCCAGACGCAATTCCGATCTCCGCCGCCATCGCCATCAAGCTTCGGGGGACCAGAATTCCTGTGCCGGCACCCTGCCGGGACGGGGAAGTGCCCCCGGATTCATCTCCATCGACGTTGCTTCCTCCCTCCATGATGCGGGAGTAGTTCCTCCTCGGGGCTGAGGTTTCTACCAGTAGCTATGTGGTCAATTCTCTCTCCCATGATGTGATCTTCGTTGTGATCATAGGCTATGTTAATCTAGGGTGATCCCATGATATTTCCCCTTCCTCTATGTATTGGATTGATGTACTCACTTTTCTTTATCTAGTATAATCCCCGAGACCAAGGTGACAGCGGTCTATTGGACATGGAATAGAAAAATATTTTCATGAGTGATTTCCTCTCTTGTGTGTTGATTGAAGATTGAGAGTCTCTTGGTGCTTGTCGTTGACTATCCTTTAGATATGTTGTGGTGATTGTGGGACTCTCTTTGGATGGCCGCGGTGACATTGGGAAATCCTTAGATTGAGAACTACGAACTTTGAGGTGTGCTTTTGTAGCCCTACATAATTCTCGTCTTCTCTTGACCACGGAGGAATGACCTCCGGGTGCGTCTCCATTGCATGTTTTATGGGAAATATCATGTGATTCGATTATGTTAATGTTGTTGGGAGTTGCCACTAGTGAAAGTATGATCCCTAGGCCTTGTTTCCACCATTGCAATACCATTTGTGCTCACATTTACCACTTGTTTGCTTGCTGCACTTTTTATTACAGATTTATATTACTTTGTTTTGCCATCCATATCACTTGCCATTTAACATCTCTTCGCCGAACTAGTGCACCTATACATCTAACAAGTGTATTAGGTGTGTTGGGGACACAAGAGACTTCTTGTACCTTAGTTGCAGGGTTGCTTGAGAGAGACCATCTTCAACCTCTACTTCCCTGAGTTCGATAAACCTTAGGTCATCCAGTTGAGGGAAATTGCTGCTGTCCTACAAACCTCTGCGCTTGGAGGCCCAACATAGTCTACAAGAGTAGAAGCGTGTGTAGACATCAAGCTATTTCTGGCGCCGTTGCCGGGGAAGTGAGTGCTTGAAGGTATATCTTTAGATCTTGCAATTAAATCTTTTTGTTTCTTGTTTTTATTTTCACTAGTTTTGCTTAATGGAAAACAACAAAAATATGAGAGAGCTTTATAAGCTCTACCTTGAACTTGGACATGATGTGTTCGAAGAGAAAATTAAAAAACCTTTGGAACTTTATTTGCATAACAATCATGATGGTGGTGATGTTATTAGTATGTTTTTATTTAATATCAGTATTGCTAATGACATGGAAAGCTCTAAGCTTGGGGATGACATGTTTGATGAACATGATATTTTTAGTCCCCCAACTTTTGAGGAGAAAATTTACTTTGATGATACTATGCCTCCTATATATGATGATTACAATGATGAATATGATATTTTCAGTCCACCTACTATTGAGGATAAAATTTATTATGATTATGATATGCCTCCTAAATACGATGATTACCATGATGATTATGATAGTCTTACTCTCACTATTCCTAATAAGAAAGATTTTGCTTATATGAAGAGTAATGACACTTTTATGCTTTTGGATCATGGAAATAATGCCTTATGTGATAGTTATATTGTTGAGTTCATCCATGATGCCACTGAAATTTATAATGAGAGAGGGAGACATGGTTCTAAATATCTTAATAATAAGAAGTTTCCTCTCTTTATGTTGAAGGTTTTGAAGCTGCACTTGTTTTGTCTTCCTATGCTTATTGCTTTGTGCTTCAATGAATTATTCTATTGCAATATTCCTATGCATAGGAAGCATGTTAGGCTTAAATGTGTTTGGTATTTGCTTCTTGATGCTCTCTTTTGTTCTTCAACTCTTATTCCTACGAGAGCATCATTAAAGTCTTATGCCTAGCTTAAAGGCATAAAAGAAAGCGCTTTTGGGAGGCAGCCCACAATGAATAAAATTTTATTTTGCTTTTGTTGTGTCTCGATGTTGTTACTACTGTAGCATCATCATTGTATCTTTACTTTTCAGCTTTGTGCCAAGTTTAGCCTCTGATTGCAAGAAAGTTCAAAAGTTGTGACGTGCTGTCCAGGAAACAGATTCTGTCCTTGGATAGAAAAATTCGTATAAAATCACCAGATCATCTTTTTGGTCTGAATTTTTTCGACAGCGTGCTCTATACAATTGTATTTCGGGCGTCTGTTCTGAGTTTTTTGATTAGAGTTGCAGAAGTGCCCCGAAAAAATCATTTACTACCTGCTGGTCTGTTTTTCACAGATTCTGTCCTGTTTTGCCTTTCCTTCATTTTGCAAACCTTGAGCTTGCTTTTTCTTTGCGAAAACCTTTTGGCAATCTTGAGAAACAGTAGACCTTCAAGAATATACTTATTTCCAGCAAGGAACAATTATTTTATTATGGGTACTAACCTCGCTAATCAGATTATGATGAGTTATGTATGAAGGGAGTTTTCAAGTGTGCGAGGGAAGATGATAAAAAGATTCAGGAGTGTCCCCACTACGAACGTGAACGACTACTTCCCACTACGAACGTGAACGACTACTTCCACTACCGCCAAACTCGAACCGCCCCGAATGCACGTTCTGAAGGTATAACCGCCGAGCTGATGACCCTGTGGATGAATTCTTGTGATGTATGAGATGAATCACATGTTTGCACCATGTCCGAGTTGCCCCTCGTTTGCCTTGCCACTGGCCCGTGGGAACCCGGTTACCGGGATCACCCCACCTATCTCTTGCATGACTCGCGCACGCCACCATTTCTTTTGCATCGGCATCTCAACGAGTTACCGGAACCAATTTGTTGCCGTGGCACCATTTCGGTTACCGCCGCCGTGACATCCTTTCTTTCCACCACGGTGACGAAATACTCCATATCCTGCTCATGTCAACTTTTAACTAAAATTGCATAAAACTTGCATTTGTCATCCGCATCATGATAACAACCTTTAAATGCTTCAAATTGTTCTTTGCTTTAAGAATTGCTAAATATGCACATGGGGAGTTTCCGGAATTGTTGTTGTTATTTCCGGCATCATTTAAAATGACTAGATAGTGTAGTTTGCTCATGCTTCACCTCTTGCCATGTTAATTAACATTTAATATTGTTGGGTACCTAACCGAGAATCAACTAAGTAAATAGAATGTGGTGTTTCGTCAATATGTTGCATATTGAGCTCCACTTAAATTGTAGTGTTGTTTGTGCACTTTGCTATGCCATGCATAATTAAACCGGACATGCATCATACTTGGTTGTGCATCATATGCCAGGTTTATGCTTGTGTGTTTACCGTGTTGTTTGCTTCTTTCCGGTATGCTTCTCTCGTTAGCTTCGGTTTTGATCCGGAGTTGTGAGGTTTTGTTCGACTACTTCATGGACTCGTTCTTCTTCCTTGCGGGATCCCAGGCAAGATGACCGTTCCCCGATATCACCTCTATCTTTGCTTTCCTAGTTGTTTCGCTCTATAGTTATGCCTCGATGCCTATTCTTGTCTTGTCAGCCTCCTATGTTGCCATGAAACACTCTAACCGCCTTCCTAGCAAACCGTTGATTGGCTAAGTACGCTTTTGCTCAGCCCCTCTTATAGCATTGTTAGTTGTAGGTGAAGTTGGAAGGTTGCTCCATGTTTGCACTTCTTTATTGGGATAACACAATATATATCTTAATTAATTAATACACATATATATATGGGTAATGGGTGGAAGGCTTGGCCTTCTGCTTGGTGTTTTGTTCCACTCATGCCACCTTAGGACCCAATAAATCGGTGCTATGTTCCTTGCTTTTGCGTTCCTAACACGGTTGGGGTTTATGGGCCCCCCTCGATAATTCACACTGCTTAAAGCTTTTCGAGCAAGGCCAAACTTTGGTACTAAATTTTCCTACCAACTAAAAACTTGCATAGGGAGTAATTAACCCGAGTTTTT
Organism: Secale cereale; assembly: GCA_902687465.1. NCBI lineage: Eukaryota > Viridiplantae > Streptophyta > Magnoliopsida > Poales > Poaceae > Secale > Secale cereale. The sequence goes on along the minus strand of LR738715.1, from coordinate 80,674,835 downwards.
AACCAACAACCCGGGCCAGTGCTCCTCATGAGTGTTGGTCCAACCCAGAGTCGTTTGCGGTACCACCCCTTGGCAACTTGGGTCTTTTGGTCGCTGTACGCTGTGCTCATCCGATCGTGGCATGAGACGAGATACGTGCGGCTCTTATCAGGGTGTCGGCACGTCGGGACGTCTTGCTGGATTAGTTTTACCTTTGTCGAAATATCTTGAGCACGGGATTCCGAGAATACTCAAGTCTTCCCAACATGGAGTTGCGACTCTGCGGATCGTGAGCTTGTGATGGGCTAAGTTGGGACACCCCTGCAGGGTTATGAACTTTTGAAAGCCGTGCCCGCGGTTATGTGGCAGATGGGAATTTGTTAATATCCGGTTGTAGATAACTTGACACCATATCCTTAAGAATACACTACCTGTGTGAGTAACCGTGACGGTCTCTTTTTGAAGGGGTTTTCGAAAAGTGAACACGGTGGGTTTATGCTTGAACGTGAGTAGCTAGGATCACGTATTGATCATCTTTGGTGACCGTTGGCACTTTTCTCATCTCGCTCTGAATTCGTAAGCTAGTTGCTTAGTGCTTGCTGCAGCCACTTTAGTACCTCTCCACACCTAAAAGGCTTTGTTAGTTTTGATACTCGGAAATGGGATTGCTGAGTCCTTGTGACTCACAGATTACAACACACACCAGATCCAGGTACAACTGAGTACGACACAGGAGATGGACAAGAACTTCACTGGAAGTTCGATGAAGAACATGGTCGTATGTATCTGACGTATCCCGACGATCAGTAGTGATTCCTACTAGGGGTGATCAGGACTTGTGGTTGTGGTATCTTTTCTCGTTTGTTTTCGTCCGTAGTCGGACCCTGTGTTATTTGGATGAATTTATGCTATTGTATTAATTGTGTGACGTGGCAAGTGTAAGCCAACTATTTTACTCTTTCATCTCTGTTCTTTACATGAGTTGTGCAAAGATACCACACTTGCGATCATTCCAGATTGCGCTTATGTCTCTAACTCGTGCCTCGGCACGTAGGAGATATAGTCGCATCATGGGCATTACACACGTGATGAACTCGTGATTGGGGCACAACCGCATTCCGGGCGCTTAGCAAGATGGATATCATTACATCGTACCATTACATACATAGATGGGGATACATACAAGTCATACAATTTCCACATGAATACAACACATCATACATAAGACATCCGACTACAGATGAAAACACATGAAAACACACGACATCCATCCTGCTATCCTAGGCTACCGACCAGGAACCTTTCCCAAAACTGACTAAGAAGAAGAAAGAAAGAACTCCAACACAAGTAAACATCGCTCTCGCGTCAAGTCATCGGAAACCTGCACCTGCAACTGTGAGCCACGAGGACACAGCAATCCCATAACCATGGGTATCAAGACTAGCAAAGCTTAATGGGTATGGAAAGGATAAGTGGTGGGGTTGTAGCAGCGGCTAAGCATATGTATGGTTGCTAACTTACGAGTACAAGAATAAGATGAGCATCTACGCAAACGGTCGCAAACTAGCAATGATCGCAAAATGATCCCGAACTACCTACGAGTCAAACATAACCCCACCGTGTTCTCTTCTCAAAATGAAAAGAGATGGTAACGGTTACTCACGCGGTTGGTGTATTTTATCTCGGATCCTCTATCAAGTTTTCTACTACCGGACATTAAAAAATTCAATCTGCCACATAACCGCGGGCACGGCTTTCGAAAGATCATAACCCTGCAGGGGTGTCCCAATTTAGCCCATCACAAGCTCTCACGATCAGCAAAGGTAAAACCTCATATCTTAGGGAAGACCCGATCAGACTCAGAATCCCGGTGCACAAGACATTTCGACAATGGTAAAACAAGTCAAGCAAGACCTCTCGACGTGCCGACACCCTGATAGTAGCCACGCGTATCTCGTCTCAGGCCACGTCCGGATGAGCGACGCGTACAGTACTGAAGTCCTTGGGTTGCCCTAGGTAGCCCGCACAGTGCTCTATTTGGGACCCACACCATCAGCACTGGCCCCCTGTAATGTGGAATTAAGAACCCAGGGACGCGATCCCCTATGCAAATTAATTAATTAATTAATAGTTTTATTATGAGGCAAATTAGAACCAAAGTAGGGCCTTGCTGGAGGAGTTTTATTCAAAGCGGACTGTCAAGGGGGTCCCATACCCCCAACCATGTTAGGGACGCAAACTCAAGGAACATAACACTGGTTTATCGGTTCTTAAGGCGGCATGAGTGAAACAAAACATCGAGCAAAAGGCCAAGCCTTCCACCCATTGCCAAGTATATAGGTGTGTTACTTATAGTAATAGATATTGTGATATTCCAACAATCCAAGTTCCGACATGGAGCAATCTTCATCTTCACCTGCAACTAACAACGCTATAAGAGGCGCTCAGCAAGCGACATAGCCATACAACTTGCTGGGATGGTGTCAAAGGTTAGAGGTTTCATGGCAACAAAGAGAGGCTGACTAACAAATAGTGGGTAGCGCGACATATAGCGATAGCATCGAGACAACTAGCATAGCAATGATAGTAATGAGATCCAAGGTGACGGTCATCTTGCCTGAGATCCCGCTAGGAAGAAGAACGAGTCCATGAAGAAGATGAAGCCACGAAGACGAACCAAGCGTAGTCGTACGAATCCTCACGATCGCAACGAAATAGGAACTAACGAGAAGAAGCAAACAACATGGTAAACACACAACGCACAAACACGACATGATGCTCAACTAAGTATGATTCATGGCAAGGCTACATGATGCAAATCATGGCAAGAGATGATGCAAACAAGAACAACACACAAGGAAAGTTTAAATGAGACCGGAAACAACATATAACAATTCCGGTAAGTCCTCATATGCACATTTTGAAATTGGTCCAGATCTGAACAAACCTTAAGTTATAGTAGTTAAACAGCAAGTTAACATGCACCCTGATGATCTACACGAAATTCTAGTCAAGTTACATATAAAGTTTATTTAATTCGAAGCTACGACCTAGAAGATATGAGCAAAACAAGTCAAGCATGGCAAAGATGCAAAATGCACTCAAACGTCAAGCAAATACACTCAAAACATGGATTCAACATGACATGATGCATCTACATGCAAAAACAAGCAAGTTTCATATAGAGCATGCTCAAAATGGAGCAACGGTTCAACACATACACACGAAACAAGTTTAAAGGACAAGCTGTCCAAAACAGCAACTAGGCATATCACAAGCATCAAAACAACAAGCTACAAGTACAAGATAGACACAAGCATGGCATGAACTCAAAGTACACATAGCATGCTTCCAATATCAACAAGTATCAGGTCCATAGGCATCAAGACTAATCCAACATGATCAAGGCAACAAGCAAACTTTATATCGCAGATTATGACTTAGTGAAAAACAGAGCATATGCATGAGCAGAATTAATATGTTGACATGTTGGAGGCAAGAAACAAATAAGCTACAGCACAAGAACATGGCAATTAAAATCATGGCATGCTAGAACACAACATGGAGCTCAAGGAACACAATATGGCATCTACATGGGGGCAACAGGTTCATGGCATTCATCAAAACAAGAAGCCAACATGATATAGCAGATTCTCAGACTTAGCTTCAAAAATACAAAGCACACCGTGCTCAAAAAGATATAAGTGAAGCACTAGAGCAAACGCATAGCTCATAAAAATTTAAGTGAAACATAGAGAGCTATTCTAACAAGTCATGGAATAATTTTGGCTCTCTAAAATAAGTGTGTACAACAAGGATTGATGACTTAAAAAGCAAAATAAAACAAGAAAAGACTCATATCATACAAGACGCTCCAAGCAAAACACATATCATGTGATGAATAAAAATATAGTTTCGAGTGGAATACCGATAGTTGTTGGAAGAAAGCGGGGATGCCACTCGGGGGCATCCCAAGCTTAGTTGGTTGCTCATTTTTGGATAATAGCTTGGGATGTCGGGGCATCCCCAAGCTTAGCCTCTTCTATCCTTTCTTCACCCATCGTAAGATAACCCAAAACTTGAAAACTTCAATCACACAAAACTTTAACAAAACCTTCGTGAGACCCGGTAGTATAAGAAAGCAAATCACTACTATAAGTACTGTATCAAACAAATTCATATTTTGTTTTTGTATTATATCTACTGCATTCCAACTTTTCTATGGAAAAAAACTCATCAAAGAAAACCATAGAGCCATCAAAATAAGCACACAACACAAAGAAAATAGAATCTGTCAAAAACAGAACAGTCTGTAGTTATCAGGAAGTTTCGAATACTTCTGGAACTCTAAAAATCTTGAAAAAAATAGGCCACGTGGGAAGTTTGTATGTTGATATTCTGCAAAAAGAATCAACTAAAAATCACTTTTCTGTTAAAAATGAGAGCTTTTCTCGCGAGCGCAAAAGTTTCTGCTTTTTTAGCAGGATCAAATCTACTAACACCCAATGTGTTCCTAAGACTTTACTTGGCACAAACCTTTATTCAAACCACAAAACACATCTCAATAGAGATATTAAAGGTTTTTTATCGAAAACAACAAGGAAATCAAAAGGCAAAAAGATAGAAGTTGGGTTGCCTCCCAACGAGCGCTATCATTTTACGCCCTTAGCTAGGCATGAGGTAAGGATCTAAGTTTTATCATCCTTGTCCAACTCTTCGATCAAACACTTAGAATCCTTCAAAGACTTGGTATAAAGACCTTCAATAGCAATACCTCTAGGAGTGAATTTAAAGATTTCATTCATGCAAAAAGGATCTCTTATCACTTGAACAAAATCCGGGTGAATACTAATCGTCTTAAGATCTCCTTTATTGCTATCACTAGAAGTTGCGCCCTTGTTCTTGTTGGCTCTTCTACTTTTTACGGGAGTTTTCTCAATTGTACTAGCGAAAAAAGTCGCGCTTAGATTACTAAAGATTTCTTCCAATTTATCAATCCGAGACGGGCTTTCTTCTATTCTTTCATGTATTATAGTGCCTTTCTCTTTTGACAACTTAAAAATATCTCCCGCTTTTGACCCAATATTAGTGGCAAAATTATGCATCTTTGTAATGCCCAGTATGAGATTATACCTCCTACGTGTCGAGGCACGACTTAAAGGTATAAGCTCATACTAGAATGATCTCAAGTATGGTATCTTTGCACGACTCATGTAAAATAAGGATGAAATTGCAAAAGAGTAGTTGGCTTACACTCGCCACGTCACACAATACATTACATAAGCAATCATCATCCAAATAACATCACAGTCCGACTACGGACGAAGATCCAAATGAAAGATACCAAATAAATAAAGCCACAAGGTCCGAATCGCCCCTAGTAAAAGCCACTACTGATCCTCATGATAGTGCACATAGTATCGCTCACGTTCTTCATCGAACTCCCAGTACAGCTCTGTGTCGTCACCTGTGTAGTTCACCATGGTACCTGCATCTGGTGTGGTGTAGAATCTGTGAGCCACGGAGGACTCAGCAATCCTGTTCCTGGGTAGCAAAACTATCTAAGCCTTAGGTGTGGAACAAGGCTGAAGAATAAAGGTTGCAGCTGCACTAGCACTAGCTTACGTGTTCAGAGCAAGAAGAGAAGTGCCACGAGCGTCAAAGTGATCACGCACGTCAAACATAACCCCACCGTGTTCACTTCCCGAACCCCTTTTGGAAAATGACCGTCACGGTTACTCACGCTGGTAGTGTTCTGAACATGGTGTCAAGTTTTCTACAACCGGATATTAACAAATTCCCATCTGCCACATAACCACGGGCACGGCTTTCGAAAGATCAAACCCTGCAGGGGTGTCCCAACTTAGCACATCACAAGCTCACGATCCGCGGAGTCGCAACTCCAAGGTAGGAAGGCCCGAGTATTCTCAGAATCCCGTGCTCAAGATATTCCGACATAGGTAAAACTAATCCAGCAAGACCTCCCGGCGTGCCGACACCCTGATAGTAGCCGCGCGTATCTAGTCTCAGGCCACGACCGGATGAGCAGTACATACAGCAACCGAAGACCCCAGCGAACTGGGTGGCATCGCAAGTGGCTCTAGTTTGGACCAACACTCAAACCGAGCACTGGCCCAGGGGGGTTGATTAATTAATCCTCGGGTTAATTACTCCCTCGGCAAGTTTTAGTTGTTAGGCAAATGGAGTACCAATGTTGGGCCTTGTTGGAAAAGCTTTAGCGCTAAGCGGGTTATCGAGGGGGTCCCATAAACCCAACCATGTTAGGAACGCATAATCAAGGAACATAACACCGGTTTATACGGTTCCTAGGGTGGCATGAGTGGAACAAATCACCAAGCGAGAGGCTTAGCCTTCCACCCATTACCAAGTATATAGATGATTTAGTAAACAGATTATATAGTGTGATATCCCAACATTAACTTCAACATGAATCAAGAATCTTCAAATCTTCTCCTGCAACTAGCAATGCTATAAGAGGGGTTGAGCGTAGCTTACGTAGCCAAACAAAGGTTTGCTAGGTTGGGTGGTTAGAGAGATTCATGGCTACAATAGGAGGCTGACAAACAAACATGGGCATCGAGGCAATAAGCTAAAGAGCGAGACATATAGCAATATGCAAAGATAGTAATGATATCTGGGTCAGGTCATCTTTCCTGTCAAGTCGTCGATGGGATCGTAAGATGGCTCCTCGTACTCAACCTCGGTAGGAACCTCGTTCTCGGTCTCGGCTCCCGGCTCGACTCAACACAAGAACACAACATGGCACGATATCAAACAAGGTGCAATGCACAATCAACATGATGCAAGTATGATGCATCTCATGGCAAGGGATGAAGCACACAAGAACAACACAAAACAACAAGTTTAAATGAGGCCGGAATCAACATATAGCAAATCTGGTAAGTCCTCATATGCATATTTTGAAATTGGTCCAGATCTGAACAAACCTTAAGTTAAATTTGTTAAACAGCAAGTTAACATGCACCATGATGATCTACGCGAAATTCTAGTCAAGTTTCATATAAAGTTTGTTTAATTCGGAGCTACGGTCTAGAAGATATGAGCAAAACAAGACAAGCATGGCAACGGTGCAAGATGCACCCAAACATCAAGCAAACACACTCCAAACATGTAAACGACATGATATTATGATTCTAAATGCAAAATCACACAAGTTTCATATAGGGTACGCTCAAAACGGAGCAACGGTTCGACACATACACACGAAACAAGATACAATGCAAAGCTGAAATTAACAGCCACATAGCAACTTTGGAGCAATAAATATATACTCTATAGCACCCAAACATGATGACAATAAGCATGGACATGAAGTAGACATATCCTACAGCAAATAACTCCATTGGAGCAACTCCATAGGAGGCATGGATCAATAGCAACAAGCTACACCATGTTGATCATGTTGTTAAAAACCTGACAGCTATAATTTATAGCAACTTGAGAGCAAGAAATAAATAAGCTACAGCAAGCCATATGTGCAAGTGAGGGCATGGATGGATAGACAAAAACATGGACATCAAGGAATGATCATTGTCCATTCTAAATCAAGCATGGATTTGACTAGGGCATCAAGCAAACATAGCAACAAAATAACAAGTAGCACTCTTGCAACAGAGATTAGGGCATCTAGATGATCTCAAAGAAACGTGCCACAATGGAACAAAGTGTAGAGCACATCACCACGATCATTTTGATATATCATTGTCACACCCTGCATTTTGTAACATGTTATTTGTACCTTTGAAGCATGAAAATTTGGACCAGCAAAAATTTTAGCATCATTTGGCTTTATTTGGAATTGAGTTTTCTTCATGTGCTCATTAAAGTCAACTATGACCTCTTGTAGAATTCATCTCCATACCCAAAACTTCTGCCCAATGATCATGCCAAGTGATAAATAACAGTATAGTATTTTCTTACAAAATTAATTTGGCCAAAAGGTATTTTATAAATTTAGTTTTCCAAAAACCCCTGACTTCCAGCAACCACACAAGTATAATTTTAAAAGTTATTTCCCTATTTTATTTAAAGGCTTTTTCTTAAGGCCAGAAATGGTCTTTAATAGGGGAAAATTATTTAACTGTTTCAAAAATATTTGCCAAAATTCAGAGAGACTCAGAGGACATATATTGTCCATATAAAAGAGTTTCAACACTTGGTCATGTTCAAAATAATGGGCTAAACCCTCTAAAACCCTTTCTGGATATTTCAAGCTTTTGAAATATTTACAAAGGAAATATTCTCCAAAAATTCCAGGGAAATTCTATCATGTCATATATGACATATGTGATGATCTTGCCAAATCCCATGCCTTGGGAAGCAAGAAAACATTCTCAAACCCCTTCATAACCATTCTGTCCATATTTGAAGTTTGAGCAACTTTACATTGCCAAACTTGTCCAAATGCTCTCAAACTTGGTGCACATGCTAGAATGACCTAATAAGGCATCTAGACCAAATGGCACAAGATTTGGAATAGAGCAACTTGATCAGATCACCTCAAAACCCTTTCTGTTCAAATGCAAATTTGAACAACTTTACATTACCAACTTTTTATCTGGAGCTTCAAACTTTGTGGGCATGATCAATACCCCAAATAATGATGCTACCCCAAGTGGTGCATCAAGGGGAGATGATTAGCTTGACTCAAACAAGATGAAACTGATTCTGTTGATTTCTAGGGTTCACCAAAGTTGCATTGGCTAGTTTCTTAAAATGAGCCCAAATTTGGTGAAGCACCCTATTTTCACATGTTATTCAACCCTGTTAAGTGCCATGTCAAGTGGAGGTCATTTACTTGACCAAACACTGATCAAACACCTTCTGGCATTTTACTAAAACCTCCAAGTTGATCACTTTTACTCTTCTCCATGGCCTCAACTTTTTACCACATGATCATTGAGTTACTAGCTACCCCCAGTAACTTCCCCAGCACCCCAGCTCCATGATTGAGGGGTGAGAACCCTATTTTACCTTGCTGGACAGCAAGTTTTCACCAAGTCACCAGCATCCTCACTCTCTCTCAGCATCTCCAGGGCATCCAAGGCCGCAGGCCATTTCTTTACTCCTCCCTCAACCTTCTAGACACTCTGTGGCACGTTGGTTTTGACCAGGACGGTGAGAGCGCGATGATGCCAGCCAAACGCGCGCTCTAGAGCATGCAACAGTGCAGACACGCACTGTAGCTCCAGCCAATCAGCCTCCCCCGACAGCCTCGGGCTCCTCCTTCGCGCCAGTCGAGGCCTTTCGACGTCCGCAACCTCTCCGGCGCTGTCCCCCCTCCTCCTGCGCCCTCCAGTGGCCGTCGTCGCACGCGCGCTGGCCGCCCGCAAGGGCCACTCCTCTGCCTCACACGCGCGCGTCGACTGGAAGGTCCCCCGCTCCTCCTCTCACTTCTGCTGGACGTGGAGCTCGTCCAGGAACACCATGGACTCATCCCCTTGGCCTCCCGTGCGCTGTAGCCTCGAGCCGGAGCTCGCCGGCGCACTGGACCACGGGCCTCCGTCGACCTCCTATAAATAGCCCCTCCCGAGCCTCTCTAGCAGCATCAGCAACCTCACCTCACTCCACTGAGTCCCCCAGCACCACCCACTCCTCCCCAGGTAGTCCCAGTGCTCGGAATCGACCGGACCTCCGCCGCGTCGGGCCGCCGGTGATCCCGCAGTACAAGCCTCCCCTGCCCTTCCTTTCGCCCGATCTGAAACCGCCATGCTCCACTGACCATTTCCCCCCTGTTTCCCCCTCCGTTTGCAGTCGGAAACGACCGGAGCAACGACCCTCCGACGAGCTTCCGCCATCCCACCTTGCCGCCAGCGAACCTGACCTCCCCGGCGTGCCGCACCACCACCACTGCAACCGCCACTCGACGCTGAGTCCATCCCTGGCCTCTGTTGCCGTCGCCGTGACCGCAAACCTCGCCGGTGAGCTCGCCGTCGCCGCGGCCGCAAGGTTGGAGATGACAGGCGGGCCCCGCCTGTCATCCCCACACCTCTCTCCCCCTCCTCTCTGCCACTGACCCACGGGCCCCGTCCGTCAGGTTCAAAAACCTGACGTGCGCGCGCAGGCACCCGTGCGGCTGGGCTGGTCCGCCTGGGCCGTGCACTGTGGCCTTCTCTGGCCCAGTGCACAGGACACATTTTTCTTTTTTCTTTTCTGTGATTGTTTTAAACATTTCTACAGAAAAGAATAATGGTCCAAATAAAATGATTCCAACTCCTAAAATCTTGTTATATTCCAACCTATTTAATGGTACCACTTTCACTCAAATCCATGAAACTTTTCTGTTCTGTTCAAATTGAAATTCAAATTTGAGCAGTAAAACCCCTGTTCTAAAATCAATATATTCCATTTTGTTACTCCAAAACTCCAACTAAGATTTTTTCCCACCTTAGAAATCCCTCTAGTATTTTACAAAAATAAGTTGACATTTTTCTGAGCACTTTGATTTTTCTGTTTTATTTGTGGTCTTATTTTTCCGTGGTTATTATGCGATGTATAGATCCCGTATTTGACGAAGTTGCTGTGGAAGAAGAAGGAGAAGGATTTGAAGACTTTGAAGACCAAGCCAATCCAGGCAAGCAGCCCTTTGACCATGATACACTTGTTCTTTGGAACTCGTTTGTTTCCGATGCATGATGATAGGGTTACAGTGGTGACCTAGTTGAAACCACCATATGATGCATGCTTGATCTTGATCTTGTTAAATGATAGGTGTCATGCAAATAGTTAGTCTTGATGCTGATGATGCATGTGTGACATGAACCTTCATAGTTGAGATCTTTGCATGAACCCATCGGGTGCCCCTAATGCCCGAGGGTGATGTTGAATTAGGTCATCACTTGAGAAAGAAGTGATGTGCCGGTAGAATCATGTGCATGGTAGAATGATGGATTAGATTTATGTGTGACTACCGTCCCAACCAAACATGTGCAACCACACTACCCCTTATGGGACGAGGCTTTATTGATTACTTAGGTCGATACTAGCATGGTGCCCACATTACTAGTGACGGGAAGACTTGAGGTCTTTCCCGGGACGGGGTCGTGCTTGGATAGACGGCCATGACTGTTTTTACAGGGCACCGGACACACCGTTGGTCCCTTCGGGTACGCGTGACATTGAAATTAGGGCAAGTCCCGTGATCTATTGTTTGTACCCGAGAGCCGTGTATCAACGAGTGGACTCTATGTTAGTGTCGTCTAAGGAAAGGTAATGACCGGGTGCTTACCCCGGGTACTTGAGGTACCGCGGGTCGTGGATGACACGGAAGTTCCCCGGATCTTGTGGGTAAAGTGTGCAACCTCTGCAGAGTGTAAAACTATTCGAATAGCCGTGTCCACGGTCATGGACAGTTGGGTGGTGCTACTTAAACAATGTCCAGAATTTCACCTCATCGGTGATAGTATGTGTGTGATGGGTCAAGGTGGTGACTTGACTCGATGAGTTGGATCATATCCATGTTGATATCGGTAACCTGTCTCGTGGTTACGCGAGTTTATTGATGCATTAACTTGATGGTAGAATATTTGTTCTAGCCTTGCTAGATTGATCATTATTATTCAAATGCACTGTTACTTTGAACCACATCATGGGTTGCTTGCGAGTACATTCAAAGTACTCACTGGCTTGCCACTGGTTATTTAATTGGCCAGGCATGGAAGAGCAGGAATATGAGGAAGAATTCTTTGGAGACGAACATGCGAACTAGGACGATATCCCAGTCAGAATGCATGTAGGGTTAAGGCAGATGGCATGGGTTCTACCCGTTATCGAAGACTTCCGCTATTTGAGTTATTTGCTATTCAGCCCGTGAGGCTCTATCTATGTAAGACTTGGCCATAATGGCCTTAATTCGTGTAAGACTATTTGTATGGATGTAAGACTCTTGTTATTCAGCTTCTGTGTGTTCAGTGAGCATTAATCTCTGGGATCACTGTACACGTGCATTCGGTGATCTCGACTTCTAAGTCGGGGTCCCCACAGAGCTGGTATCAGAGCCATCCTGACTGTAGGAAGCCTTAGTTAGCATGGGCGATAGTTAGATGAGACCCTTTTTCAAAAACCTTCTGAACCTCTCTTCTTTTCTAAACCTGAGATTTCATCAGCTTATTAACCCCTCCTATTCCACCTTTGTAGATGGCCGCTGTACCCAAAGAGCACCTGACCACTGGGTTTCCCTTACTTCTCGAGGATAGCCTCCAGGAGTGTCAGTTCCACCGAGCACCCATCCTCACCTACCTTGAGCATTGGGTGAGCGATACCGAGGTGGAGTACCATGTGGAAGTGATCGTGAAGGCAAACGATCCTCCCACAAGTTGGTTCTTCGAGGGACCCCAGATGGCAACACTACCACTCGCTGTCGAGGCTGCTGCACTCAAGGCATTAACCCGTCTCCGCGAGCTTCTTCCGGAGATGGCAGCCAAGATGACAACTCGCTTCTTACCTTACCGGAAGGAAGGTCAAGAAGAAAGCAGCGCACTAGCCCCTCCACTGAAGGAAGGACTCTCGCTTCGGTTCCAGACCTACTTCAGTCTATGTGCCGACAGCTTGGCACAAGACTTGGCCTCGGAATCAATGAAGCTTCGAGAAGAACTTCACAAGACCAAGGCACTTCTTCGTCGAGCTCAAGAGAAGGCAAATAGGATCAAGAAGGAAGGAGCACCTTCTGGACAATCCGCTATCGCATATCGAGGCGGAAGGCCCTCCGAGGATGTATCTTCCAAGAATGAAGAACCACCTCGGTGACGCCGGATGACATCAAGGGAATATCGCAAGCTTTTCCCTGCACCACCGACGAAGCACCGTCGTATCCAGCTCCTCCACTCCCCCACACCCTCAAGTGACAAGGGGGCCCAGACAGATGAAGACAAGGAGGAAGACCCAGAAGAGCCGGAATACGCGACCGAGCATTCCGCCGCTTAGGCATTATTCGCTACTCGGATATGCCAGTTGTGACCTCTACGGTAGGATAGGTCGTGTAACCCCTATGCGCAGTCGAGTCCTTGTATGGTTCATATGAAACCATCTAGTGTTTTCTTTTGTTGTGTCTGGATGTATGTCGTATTCTTCCTTCGGGAATGTGTAAACGACTACATCACCCATTCGGATTTTAATGAATGTGTTTTGGCCTCTCGGCCCTTGCATAATTTGATTTAGTGTCACACCCACCCCCTTACTAGGCACCCATCTATCTTGCTTTCCCTCTTCCGAGTCATGAGACCTTTTACCGCTCCAACAGGATGCCTGTTGTAACTCGTACTGGTACCTCTACCAAGCAGCCCGAAGCCGGAGCATCCTCTCAGCCAGAGGCAGGCCACGACCAAACCAACGACCAAGCTCCACCACCACCTCCTCCAAGCACGGACATGGCTCAGCTTCTCCAAGCTTTCCGAGAGGAACGCCAAGCCAACACTGCAGCTCTCCAGCTGATTGCTCAAGCTGTCACCAACAACCGCCAGCCGGCGGGGAATGGCAATGGACGTTCCACGTTGGCAGAGTTCAAGAAGCATGCACCGCCAACTTTCATCGAGACTGCTGAACCCCTGGATGCAGATGACTGGGTCCGTTCCATTGAGGAAATTCTGGAACTAGTCGGATGCACCGAAGACTGCGAGAAGGTGGCTTATGCAGCCCACTGCCTCGGGGGGACTGCTAGAGCTTGGTGGGATGGATTCAAGGTCATGCATGCTGAACAAGACATCACTTGGGTTAACTTCAAGGCAGAATTCCGCAAGGCCCACATTCCTTCCGGAATCATGGCTATCAAAAAGCACGAGTTTCGATCCCTGAAGCAAGGAAGTGGCACTGTCAAGGAGTACATGCAGAAGTTCAGTATTCTGTCAAGGTATGCCCCTGAAGATGTCAGCACTGATGCTGCCAAAAGGGAGCGCTTCATGGAAGGCCTCAATCAGACTCTGCAATACTCGCTTGTCGTGTGCGACTGCCCGTCTTTCCCTGACCTGGTGAACAAGGCACTTATGCTTGAAGACAAGCGGCGTGCTTTGGAAGACACTCGCAAGCGCAAGTTGGTCAGTAAGGGAAGTTCCAGCAACCAGAAACCTCGTCCGTGGCAGTCAGCCCCGGCCAAGCCAACCTATCAGCAACCAAGAGCTCCTGCACCTCGCACCAACCCTCAGCCTCAGCAGTATGCCAACCCCAGGCCAGCTTTCAACCCCAATGCCAGTGGTGGCAACAAGATCAACAGTCCAAACCAAGTCACTTGCTTTGGATGTGGTCAGCCCGGACACATCTCAAGGGTGTGCCCCAACAAGAAGCCTGATGCCCCGCGCCCCAATGCGCAGAACCAGGGACAAGGCCATGGAATGCCACCAAGGAACCCAGCTCCTCGCAATCCACCTAACCATGGGAAAGGGCGTGTGAATCACGTCACTGCTGAAGAAGCCCAGGAAGACCCGGACGTCGTGCTGGGTACGTTCCTTGTCAACTCAGCACCTGCAACTGTCTTGTTTGATTCTGGAGCAACGCATTCATTTGTCACTCAAAGATTTGTATTAAAAAGTGGCATGACCCCTACACCCCTGAATAACCCTATGGTGGTACAAACCCCCGAAGCCGAGATGAGAGCCAAGATAGGCTGTAAAGGAGTCGGTATTACCATTAACAGTGTAGATTTCCTAGCAGACCTTATCGTCCTGAGATCGCAAGGCTTGGATGTGATCCTAGGCATGAATTGGCTCAGCAAGCACCAAGGCTTGTTAGACTGTGCCAATCGGACAGTCACTGTGACCAATGACCAAGGAGTCGAAGTCAAGTTTGCTTCCAACTCCTCTTCCGCTCAAGCCGCTAAAGTCAACTGTCTGTCTGAAGTTGGGCTAGATCAAGTACCGGTGGTATGTGAGTATCCTGATGTCTTTCCGGATGAACTACCGGGAATGCCCCCTGACCGTGACATTGAGTTCATCATCGAGCTCGTGCCCGGAGCAGGACCCATCTATAAGAAGCCTTATAGAATGGGGACGAAAGAATTAGCCGAGTTGAAGAAGTAGCTGGAAGAGCAGCTAAGGAAGGGATTTATCCGCCCGAGTGCCTCCCCTTGGGGATCTCCTGTTCTGTTTGTGGCAAAGAGGGATGGTACCATCCGCTTATGCATTGACTATCGTTCCCTCAATGAAGTTACAATCAAGAACAAGTATCCACTTCCCAAGATCGAAGATCTGTTTGATCAGCTCAGAGGAGCCAAGGTATTCTCCAAGATCGACCTCAGATCTGGGTACTACCAGCTGAAGATCAGACCCCAAGATATTCCGAAGACGGCATTCGTAACCAGATATGGCCTGTACGAGTGCACGGTCATGTCCTTTGGGTTAACCAATGCCCCAGCCTACTTCATGTATCTCATGAATAAAGTCTTCATGGAATATTTGGACAAGTTTGTTGTTGTCTTCATTGATGACATTCTTGTGTTCTCGAAGTCGGAGGAAGAGCACGAGCAGCATCTGAGGATGGTCCTAGACAAGCTTCGTGAGCACCAACTGTATGCCAAATTCAGCAAGTGTGAGTTCTGGCTGCATAAAGTTGGATTCTTAGGTCATGTCTTGACTGAGGAAGGATTATCTGTTGATCCCGCGAAGATCGAAGCTGTGACCCAATGGCAATCTCCAACGATCGTCAAGGAAGTCAGAAGCTTCCTCGGACTAGCGGGCTATTACCGCAAGTTCGTGGAAGGATTCTCTAGCATTGCACGACCAATGACTCAGCTCCTCGAGAAGGACAAGAAGTTCGAGTGGACGCCAAAAATGCGAAGAGAGCTTCCAAGAGCTCAAGAAGAGATTGACCACCGCCCCAGTTCTGGCAACACCTGATATTCACAAGGAGTTCGTGATATATTGTGATGCCTCTCGAACCGGATTGGGAAGCGTTCTGATGCAAGAAGGCCGCGTCATAGCATACCTCTCCAGGCAGCTACGACCCCATGAGGAAAACTACGCTACTCACGATCTTGAGCTAGCGGTAGTAGTTCATGCCTTGAATACATGGCGGCATTACCTCCTAGGGAAACGGTGTGAGATCTACACAGACCACAAAAGTATGAAGTACATTTTCACCCAAAAGGAATTGAACATGAGGCAGCGGAGATGGTTGGAACTCATCAAAGACTATGACCTCAGTGTTCAGTATCACCCTGGGAAGGCTAATGTGGTGGCCGATACCTTAAGCAGGAAGGCTTGCTCTTTGAATGCCGTTATTCAAGAAAGACAGCCAGCCTTGTTTAAGGAGTTCGAACAATTCAGTTTGGAATTGGTCACCCCTGGACTTCTGGATCATTTGGAAGTCAGACCGACCCTGATGGACGACGTCAAGAAGGCACAAGATGGACACGCAAGCATTAAAGGCATCAAGAGGAAGATGAAGCTGGGCAAGGCCCCAGGATTCTCCGAAGACGAGCACGGGATTGTTTGGTACAGAGGTCGCATCTGCGTACCAAACAACACCGAGCTGAAGACGCTGATTCTGCAAGAAGCCCACGACACTCCGTATTCCATCCACCCCGGAGGAACCAAGATGTACCAAGACTTGAAGGCACGATTCTGGTGGCACGGGATGAAAAGAGAGATTGCGACCTATGTTGCAAAGTGTGATGTGTGCCAAAGGGTCAAGGCTGAATATCAGCGACCTGCTGGATTGCTTCAACCACTCAAGGTTCCTGAGTGGAAGTGGGATAAAGTCGGAATGGACTTCATCACTGGATTACCAAGGTCGAATAGAGGACATGACTCTATCTGGGTCATAGTCGATCATTTGACCAAGGTGGCCCATTTCATTCCTGTCAAGACCACTTATGATGGCAACCGGCTGGCAGCTCTCTACATCGACCGAATCGTAAGTCTTCACGGTGTTCCCAAGGAGATTGTGTCAGATCGAGGAACCCAGTTCACCTCTAGGTTCTGGAAGAAGTTCCAAGAAGCCTTGGGAACCAAGTTGTCTTTCAGCACAGCTTTCCACCCACAGACCGGAGGTCAGACAGAGCGAGTCAATCAGATTCTCGAAGATATGCTCCGAGCCTGTGTCTTGGCATATGGAGCCAAGTGGGAAGACTGTCTCCCTTTTGCTGAGTTCTCCTATAACAACAGTTACCAGTCAAGCCTTCAGATGGCACCATTTGAGGTGTTGTACGGACGCAGATGTCGCACACCCCTCAACTGGTCAGAGACTGGAGAAGGACTAGTCTTTGGATCGGATAATCTCCGCGCAGCAGAAGAGCAAGTCCAACTAGTCAGAGAGCGATTAAAGGCAGCCAAGTCAAGGCAGAAGAGTTATGCTGACACTCACCGTCGGAACATGAGTTTTCATGTCGGGGACCATGTGTACCTGCGGGTAACCCCTCTAAAAGGAACCAAGTGTTTCCACGTCAAGGGGAAGCTCGCACCAAGGTTCATTGGACCCTTCGAGATCACTGCACGACGAGGAGAAGTGGCTTACCAGTTGGAACTACCACCTGAGCTATCCGATGTGCACAATGTATTCCATGTGTCGCAACTCCGGAAATGTCTCCAAGTTCCAGACAAGCCCAATCTCTACAAGGATGTGGATCACCAAGCCATTGATCTGCAGCCTGATTTGGCCTACCGCGAGAAGCCCATTCGCATTCTGGACAAAGCAGAACGACGTACGCGAAGCCGTACCATCAAGTATCTCAAGGTCCAGTGGAGCAACCAGACCGAAGCAGAAGCAACCTGGGAACGAGAAGACTATCTTAGATCCGAGTTTCCCGATCTCTTTTAAGCCCGAGTTTAGGAATCTCGGGGACGAGATTCTTGTAAGGGGGGTAGGTCTGTCACACCCTGCATTTTGTAACATGTTATTTGTACCTTTGAAGCATGAAAATTTGGACCAGCAAAAATTTTAGCATCATTTGGCTTTATTTGGAATTGAGTTTTCTTCATGTGCTTTTTCTTGTGCTCATTAAAGTCAACAATGACCTCTTGTAGAATTCATCTCCATACCCAAAACTTCTGCCCAATGATCATGCCAAGTGATAAATAACAGTATAGTATTTTCTTACAAAATTAATTTGGCCAAAAGGTATTTTATAAATTTAGTTTTCCAAAAACCCCTGAATTGAGATTTGCACAGCAAGTACTTGATTTAGGGTGAGAAAATTATTTCAAAAGGTTTAATTGAGACCTAGTAGTCATAGGACTTCCAGAAACCACACAAGTATAATTTTAAAAGTTATTTCCCTATTTTATTTAAAGGCTTTTTCTTAAGGCCAGAAATGGTCTTTAATAGGGGAAAATTATTTAACTGTTTCAAAAATATTTGCCAAAATTCAGAGAGACTCAGAGGAAATATATTGTCCATATAAAAGAGTTTCAACACTTGGTCATGTTCAAAATAATGGGCTAAACCCTCTAAAACCCTTTCTGGATATTTCAAGCTTTTGAAATATTTACAAAGGAAATATTCTCCAAAAATTCCAGGGAAATTCTATCATGTCATATATGACATATGTGATGATCTTGCCAAATCCCATGCCTTGGGAAGCAAGAAAACATCCTCAAACCCCTTCATAACCATTCTGTCCATATTTGAAGTTTGAGCAACTTTACATTGCCAAACTTGTCCAAATGCTCTCAAACTTGGTGCACATGCTAGAATGACCTAATAAGGCATCTAGACCAAATGGCACAAGATTTGGAATAGAGCAACTTAATCAGATCACCTCAAAACCCTTTCTGTTTAAATGCAAATTTGAACAACTTTTTATCTGGAGCTTCAAACTTTGTGGGCATGATCAATACCCCAAATAATGATGCTACCCCAAGTGGTGCATCAAGGGGAGATGATTAGCTTGACTCAAACAAGATGAAACTGTTTCTGTTGATTTCTAGGGTTCACCAAAGTTGCATTGGCTAGTTTCTTCAAATGAGCCCAAATTTGGTGAAGCACCCTATTTTCACATGTTATTCAACCCTGTTAAGTGCCATGTCAAGTGGAGGTCATTTACTTGACCAAACACTGATCAAACACCTTCTGGCTTTTTACTAAAACCTCCAACTTGATCACTTTTACTCTTCTCCATGGCCTCAACTTTTTACCACATGATCATTGAGTTACTAGCTACCCCCAGTAACTTCCCCAGCACCCCAGCTCCATGATTGAGGGGTGAGAACCCTGTTTTACCTTGCTAGACAGCAAGTTTTCACCAAGTCATCAGCATCCTCACTCTCTCTCAGCATCTCCAGGGCATCCAAGGCCGCAGGCCATTTCTTTACTCCTCCCTCAACCTTCTAGACACTCTGTGGCGCGTTGGTTTTGACCAGGACGGCGAGAGCGCGATGATGCCAGCCAAACGCGCGTTCTGGAGCACGCAACAGTGCAGACACGCATTGTAGCTCCAGCCAATCAGCCTCCCCCGACAGCCTCGGGCTCCTCCTTCGTGCCAGTCGAGGCCTCTCGACGTCCGCAACCTCTCCGGCGCTGTCCCCCCTCCTCCTGCGCCCTCCAGTGGCCGTCGTCGCACGCACGTTGGCCGCCCGCAACGGCCACTCCTCTGCCTCGCACGCGCGCGTCGACTGGAAGGTCCCCCGCTCCTCCTCTCACTTCTGCTGGACGTGGAGCTCGTCCAGGAACACCATGGACTCATCCTCTTGGCCTCCCGTGCGCTGTAGCCTCGAGCCGGAGCTCGCCGGCGCACTGGACCACGGCCCTCCGACGACCTCCTATAAATAGCCCCTCCCGAGCCTCTCCAGCAGCATCAGCAACCTCACCTCACTCCACTGAGTCCCCCAGCACCACCCACTCCTCCCCAGGTCGTCCCAGTGCTCGGGATCGACCGGAGCTCCGCCGCGTCGGGCCGCCGGTGATCCTGCAGTACGAGCCTCCCCTGCCCTTCCTTTCGCCCGATCTGAAACCGCCATGCTCCACTGACCATTTCCCCCTGTTTCCCCCTCCGTTTGCAGTCGGAAACGACAAGAGCAACGACCCTCCGACGAGCTTCCGCCGTCCCACCTCGCCGCCGCCGAACCTGACCTCCCCGGCGTGCCGCACCACCACCACTGCAACTGCCACTCGACGCTGAGTCCATCCCTGGCCTCTATTGCCGTCGCTGTGGCCGGAAACCTCACCGGTGAGCTCGCCGTCGCCGCGGCTGCAAGGTTGGAGATGACAGGCGGGCCCCACCTGTCATCCCCGCACCTCTCTCCCCCTCCTCTCTGCCACTGACCCACGGGCCCCGCCCGTCAGGTTCAAAAACCTGACGTGCGCGCGCAGGCACCCATGCGGCTGGGCTGGTCCGCCTGGGCCGTGCACTGTGGCCTTCTCTGGCCCAGTGCACAGGACACATTTTTCTTTTTTCTTTTCTGTGATTGTTTTAAACATTTCTACAGAAAAGAATAATGGTCCAAATAAAATGATTCCAACTCCTAAAATCTTGTTATATTCCAACCTATTTAATGGTACCACTTTCACTCAAATCCATGAAACTTTTCTGTTCTGTTCAAATTTAAATTCAAATTTGAGCAGTAAAACCCCTGTTCTAAAATCAATATATTCCATTCTGTTACTCCAAAACTCCAACTAAGATTTTTTCCCACCTTAGAAATCCCTCTAGTATTTTACAAAAATAAGTTGACATTTTTCTGAGCACTTTGATTTTTCTGTTTTATTTGTGGTCTTATTTTTCCGTGGTTATTATGCGACGTATAGATCCCGTATTTGACGAAGTTGCTGTGGAAGAAGAAAGAGAAGGATTTGAAGACTTTGAAGACCAAGCCAATCCAGGCAAGCAGCCCTTTGACCATGATACACTTGTTCTTCGGAACTCGTTTGTTTCCGATGCATGATGATAGGGTTACAGTGGTGACCTAGTTGAAACCACCATATGATGCATGCCTGATCTTGATCTTGCTGAATGATAGGTGTCATGCAAATAGTTAGTCTTGATGCTGATGATGCATGTGTGACATGAACCTTCGTAGTTGAGATCTTTGCATGAACCCATCGGGTGCCCCTAATGCCCGAGGGTGATGTTGAATTAGGTCATCATTTGAGAAAGAAGTGATGTGCCGGTAGAATCATGTGCATGGTAGAATGATGGATTAGATTTATGTGTGACTACCGTCCCAACCAAACATGTGCAACGACATTACCCCTTATGGGATGGGGCTTTATTGATTACTTAGGTCGATACTAGCATGGTGCCCGCATTACTAGTGACGGGAAGACTTGAGGTCTTTCCCGGGACGGGGTCGTGCTTGGATAGACGGCCATGACTATTTTTACAGGGCACCGGACACACCGTTGGTCCCTTCGGGTACGCGTGACATTGAAATTAGGGCAAGTCCCGTGATCTATTGTTTGTACCCGAGGGCCGTGTATCAACGAGTGGACTCTATGTTAGTGTCGTCTAAGGAAAGGTAATGACCGGGTGCTTACCCCGGGTACTTGAGGTACCGCGGGTCGTGGATGACACGGAAGTTCCCCGGATCTTGTGGGTAAAGTGCGCAACCTCTGCAGAGTGTAAAACTATTCGAATAGCCGTGTCCACGGTCATGGACAGTTGGGTGGTGCTACTTAAACTATGTCCAGAATTTCACCTCATCGGTGATAGTATGTGTGTGATGGGTCAAGGTGGTGACTTGACTCGATGAGTTGGATCATATCCATGTTGATATCGGTAACCTGTCTTCGAGGTTACGCGAGTTTATTGATGCATTAACTTGATGGTAGAATATTTGTTCTAGCCTTGCTAGATTGATCATTATTATTCAAATGCACTGTTACTTTGAACCACATCATGGGTTGCTTGCGAGTACATTCAAAGTACTCACCGGCTTGCCACTGGTTATTTAATTGGCCAGGCATGGAAGAGCAGGACTATGAGGAAGAATTCTTTGGAGACGAACATGCGAACTAGGACGCTATCCCAGTCAGAATGCCTGTAGGGTTAAGGCAGATGGCATGGGTTCTACCCGTTATCGAAGACTTCCGCTATTTGAGTTATTTGCTATTCAGCCCGTCAGGCTCTATCTATGTAAGACTTGGCCATAATGGCCTTAATTCGTGTAAGACTATTTGTATGGATGTAAGACTCTTGTTATTCAGCTTCTATGTGTTCAGTGAGCATTGATCTCTGGGATCACTGTACACGTGCATTCGGTGATCTCGACTTCTAAGTCGGGGTCCCCACAATCATATGAAAAATTTGGACAAGCACACTAAAAGTTACAGCCATGCAAACATGCAACATTTTTAAAGACAGAAAAGACTTAGCAGTATTTTGACTTAGGGAAAAAAACAACGGGCGCCACATAACAAAACAGCGCGCGGGCGAGGGATAGGGGCAGCTCACCCACTGGGATCGGCCCACGGCGGGAGAGGTTGGGCCGGCGGGGAACTGGGCCCGTCCGAGGGAGGGGTAGGCCGGCTGGGCCCCAGGCCCACGGCGACGGCGAAGGAGACGACTCCCTCGAGCGGGCGCACCGGCGACGACTGGGAGCGATGGTCCGGCGAACGTGACGGTGGGGAGTCAACGGAAGGGACGGGATCCGACGGATCCGGCCGGCGCCGGGCCGGATCTGGCCGGGATGAGGCCGAACGGCGAGGCGGCGGCGATGCTCTACGGCGGAGGCGAGGCGCGCAGCCGGCGGCGAAGATGGCGGCGGCGGGCGGCTGCTGAGTGCGGCAAGCGGCGGAGATGGCGGCGGCCGGCGGCGAAGGTGCAGCGGCGGCGGCGACCACCGGAGGAGGCGGGGAGAAGGGCGCGGGAGGCGCGGCAGGAACGGGCTGCGGGGGCCGGCGCCGGGCCTGGCGGGCCCGCACAGTGGAGCTGGCGGCGGTGACACGTGGCACGACGGGGTTGGCCGGGCGCGTCCGGGCAGACGTGTCTGGTCCGTTCCGGACGTGTCCGGCGGCGAGAGGAGGGAGGAGACTAGGGTTTGCCCGAAAAATGGACGTGGGGAGGCTTATTTATAGATTCTGGAAGCTAGGAAGGTCCAAATGGGGAGCGATTTTCGGCCACGCGATCACGATTCGACGACCGAGAGGATGGGAAGGGTTGTGCTGGGTTTGTGGGCTGTTGTGGAGGGGTCTTGGGCCTTAAAGAAGATGTTCTTTTAGCCCACTAGGTTAACCGTTGGCGTACCAAACGAACTCTAAACGCGACGAAACTTGACAGGCGGCCTATACGTACCAAAACAACAACGCACGACAAGTCTCACCTCATACCGGAAACGTTACGCGGCCACACACGAAAGAAGGACTCGGGGATGCCACGGGCACGTGTGTGAGCGCCGGAACTCGAAACGGACAACGGGAAGAGGCGAGTGGAACCGGGTGCAAGTGACAACACGAATGCAATGCAATGCACATGACAACATGACATGGATGAAATGCACACACGCACACGACAAAACGAAGAAACCCGAAATGAAAGAAGAGCCCGGAATGGAATTGATGAAGACAAAGTTTCCTATAATGCCAATATTGGAAAGTGTTACATCCGGGGCATTACAAACTCTCCTCTACTACGAAAAGATCTCGTCCCGGGATCTAGGACTGGAAGAAGGAAGGATACTCGGAACGAAGGTGTTCTTCTCGTTCCCACGTAGCTTCTCGGTCGGTATGGTGTGACCACTTAACTTTCAAGAACTTGATTGACTTGTTGCGGGTCTTGCGCTCGGTTTCTTCAAGAATAGCAACAGGGTGCTCCCGGTAAGACAAGTCTTGTTGAAGATCAATCTCCTCGAACGGAATGGTGCGTTCAGGTGTCTTGAAGCACTTGCGGAGTTGAGACACATGAAACACATCATGAATATTAGCAAAGTTGGATGGAAGCTCAAGTTGATAGGCTAGATCGCCTCTTTTGCCAAGAATCTTGAAAGGGCCCACATATCTAGGAGCAAGCTTGCCTTTGATACCGAATCTTTGGGTTCCTTTCATAGGAGAAACACGAAGATAGACATGATCTCCAATGTTGAAGGCCAAATCACGATGCTTGCCGTCATAGTAGCTCTTTTGACGCGACTGAGCGGCCTTGAGATTCTCACGTATGACTTTGCACATTTCTTCGGCTTCTGAGATCAAATCATTGCCAAGAAGTTGACGTTCAAAAGTCTCGGACCAGTTGAGAGGGGTACGGCACTTTCTACCATAGAGGAGTTCAAAAGGAGCGTTGCCGGCACTTGCTTGGAAACTGTTGTTGTAAGAGAACTCGGCAAACGGAAGGCAATCTTCCCACTTCATGCCAAAAGAGATGACACAAGCTCTGAGCACGTCTTCGAGGATCTGGTTCACTCTTTCGACTTGACCACTAGTCTGAGGGTGAAACGTAGTGCTGAAACGAATCTTAGTGCTCATGGCTGACCGAAAGGAGTCCCAGAACTTGGATGTGAACAAACTTCCATGGTCTGAGGAGATAACTTGAGGAATGCCATGTAGCGACACAATTCTTGAAGTGTACAACTCTGCCAGCTGAGCTGCATTGATGGATTCTTTGACTGGAAGGAAGTTAGCTACTTTGGTTAGCTTGTCAATGACTACAAAGATAGCATCATTCCCCTTCTTGGGCTTAGAAAACCCAGTGACGAAATCCATTTCAATGTGGTCGAATTTCCACTCGGGAATAGGAATAGGTTGGAGGAGACCTGCTGGACGTTGATGCTCTGCCTTCACTCTTCTACAGACATCACATTCATTCACGAATTGGGCAATCTCCCTTTTCATGCGAGTCCACCAGTAGGATTGCTTGAGGTCTTGGTACATCTTGGAACTTCTAGGATGAATGGAGAGGAGGGAGTCATGTGCTTCATTCATTATGAGCTTCCTGAGATCACCCTTGGGAACCACAAGTCTGTCCTCAAAGAACAAGGTGTCTTACTCATCAACGCGATAGCACTTCTATTTGGGAGTACCCTTTGCAATACCATGTTTCACTTTCTGCACCATAGCATCACTGAGTTGGGCCTCATGGATCTGATCTTCCAAGGTAGGAGCAACTTGAAGATTTGCAAGAAAGCCTTGCGGAACAACTTGGAGGTTGAGCTTCCTGAATGACTCACAAAGCTCAGGCTGGAACGGCTTGAGAAGGAGGCTGTTGCAATATGCCTTTCTGCTCAAGGCATCTGCAATGACATTGGCCTTGCCAGGTGTCTATTCAATGCTTGGATCATACTCTTGGATCATCTCAACCCAACGAGTCTGGAGAAGGTTCAGGTTCGGCTGTGTGAAGATGTACTTTAAGCTCTTGTGATCGGTGAAGATGTCCACTTTTCTGCCCAACAGAAGGTGTCTCCACGTGATCAAGGCGTGTACCACTGCTGCTAGCTCGAGATCATGTGTGGGGTAGTTCTTCTAATTTGGCTTCAATTGATGAGAAGTGTATGCCACAATCTTCTTGTCTTACATGAGAACACCACCAAGTCCTTGAAGAGAAGCATCACAGAATACTTCGTAGGGCTTGGACTCATCCGGAGGAGTAAGAACTGGAGCAGAGATGAGCTTTTCTTTTAGTGTTTTGAATGCCACATCACAATCCGGAGACCAATTGTACTTGACATTCTTCTGCAGCAAGTTTGAGAGCGGCTTGGCAATCTTGGAGAAGTTCTCAACGAACCTTCTGCAATAGCTAGCGAGACCAAGGAAGCTTCGGAGTTGCTTGACGTTCTGCGGGGGTTCCCAGTTGACAATCGCTTCAACTTTCTCGGGGTTGACAGAAATACCCTCAGCAGAAATGATATGGCCAAGATATAAGACCTTATCCAGCCAGAATTCACATTTGGAGAACTTCGCATAGAACTTGTGTTCACGGAGTCTGTCGAGAACCAAACGGAGGTGCTTGACATGGTCTTCTTCATTCCTGGAGAATACCAAGATGTCATCCAGATAGACAAGAACAAATTCATTGGTGTAGGGGTTGAATATGTACTGCATCATCCTCGAGAAGGTGGGTGGAGCATTTGCAAGGCCAAAAGACATGACTGTGTATTCATAGGAGCCGTAGCTTGTTCTGAATGCGGTCTTGTGAATATCTTCTTCACGGATGCGGATCTGGTGATAACCCATCCGGAGATCGAGCTTTGAGAACACTTTTGCTCCTTTGAGCTGCTCGAACAATTCCTTTATATTGGGGAGCGGATACTTGTTCTTTATTGTCTTCTTGTTCAATGGCCGGTAATCAACGCAAAGGCGCTCCGTGCCATCCTTCTTCTTGACAAATAGAACACCACAGCCCCAAGGAGAAGTGCTAGGCTTGATTAGACCCATATGCTCTTTCTCATCGAGTTGTCTCTTCAGCTCCTTCAACTCTTCAGGGGAAAGCTTGTACGGACGCCGACATGCTGGCTCGGTACCGGGCTCGAGTTCAATGACGAATTCAACTTGACGATGCGGAGGCATGCCTGGAAGCTCTTCAAGGAAAACATCTTCATATTCATTGACCACCGGAATTTGAGGGATGGCATTAATCTCGCCCTTGTCATTGAGAGAGAATAGCCTGATTGTGTTATCTCGAGAGGCGAAGATAAGCACGTCTTCGTCAGGATGAGTAAGCTTGACCTCCTTATTTGCACAATCAATGTGAGCATCATGCTGGGAAAGCCAATCCATCCCAAGAATAAGATCAATGTCGGAGTTGCCGAGAACAACCGGAGAAGGCAGAAAGCGGTAATCACCCATGCGAATAGATACGTCCGGAACATGCACCCGAGAGGACATTTGCAAACCAGGAGAAATAATGTTCAAAGGCTTTGGCAAAACTTGAGTGACGAATTCATGCTTGGCAACAAATGGTCTTGAAATGAAAGAAAGCGTTGCACCCGAATCAAACAATACTTTAGCAGGAATAGAGTTAACTGGAAGATTACCAAGTATCACATCTGAAGAATTCTCTGCTTGAGCTGCATTCATCAGATTCACTCTTGCAACCTTGGGATTGTGCTTGACAATAGCAGTACTGACAGGTGGAGGAGGCGGAAGGCGCCTTGGGTTGGGGCACTTGTTAGCATAATGACCCTTCTGGCCACACTTGTTGCAAATCACTTCTGAGAGAGGACGGTGATAAGGAGCACTTGACTTCAAAGCTTGAAAGTGATTCTTTGACTGATTGCTTGGGTTGGGTGGTGGGAAAAACCACGGCCACCAGAATGCTTGTTGTTGTTGTTGGAAGGTCGGATCACTGGAGGAGGTGGAAGCCAAAACTTCTGCTGCTTTGCAACCACTTGGGAAGAAGAGGAGGAGTTGACAGCATCTCTGATTCTCTTTTTGGAAGCTTCCATCTTGAGTTGGGATGCCTCTTGCTTAAGTGCCATGTTATAGAACTGATCAAATTCATCCGGCTCAAACAAGGTGAGAGCTAGCTGGAGTTCATCCTTCAGACCACCACGGAACTGATAAATCTTGATCTTGGCATCTGGGATGTCTTGCTTGGCATAGCGAGCGAGGTTCTGGAACTTGACATTGTATTGATAAACGGACATGGTGCCTTGCTTCAGGTTGCGGAATTGCTCATGCATACCTTCGATGACACTAGTTGGGATGTGGTGAGAGCGGAAATCCTTGCAGAAGTCAGTCCACGAGATTTCACGTCCTTCTCTGGAATCTTTGTACTGCTGCCACCAATCAGTGGCTTGGTCCTTGAGTTGGAAGGCGGCAAACTTGACATAATCCTCAGGTCTCACGTTACTGCATTCAAAGTGCTTCTTGATGTCTGTTATCTAGTCTTCAGCATCTAGCGGATCTACACAGTAACTGAATGCCTTCGGTTGGTTTGCCAGGAACTGGTTGAGTGTAGCAAAGTGAGGTTGGTTGAACAAATTGCCTTGGCCTTGGTTCCCATGACCACCGGAATTTGCTTGATTTGCTTGAAAGTTCTGCATCATTTGCATAAGCATCTGGGTGTTCTGGTTCGTCGCTTGCATAATTGCTCTCCAGGCCTCAGACGGAGGAGGAGGGGAAGGAGGACGATCAGGAACTTCTTCACCCTCTGGGTTAGCGTTGGGAACCCTTTTAGGATCCATCCTGAATGAGATGACAACTATTAAGCATTGATTGAAAAAAATATAAGCTGAATCAACGGCTAGAAATTGCAACATAAGTCTTCACAAGAACATTCGAACAAAAATGAACGAATGTAATCCACAGTTTAATGGTACAACAATCTTCTTGAGAAGCCACTTGGGAGAACAAAAGGTAAATAAAAAACAACAAAGAGCAGATAGAACAAATACAAGATAGAAGCTTCGTTCGACATATTCATGCTGAAAGCTTATGGAACGTGTTACAAAAGGGTTTTGCAATCCCCGGATCAGCATAGCCAAGGACCCTTTAAGATGTAACTCCCGATCGGAACAAATGCCCATAAAACTACTTCACTCAATGTAGAACCCCGAACTCCATATCATGCATTCGTTGGAAGAATGCCTACGAACTACTAGATGAACCCACCTATTAATTTCCGAAAGTTTCTAGTTATGCAATCAGGTGTTGGGGATACAGGGGAAGCATCGCGCACTCAACTCTAATCCTACATCCAGATGTATCCATCCTTCAACACATAACCAGTTATCTCCGGAAACCGTTTACCTCGGACCTTCGAAACGCATCTGCTATACAAGCTATGGCAATACTCCCGAACTACCTCCCCAGTACTGGGTGATGTCGGGGTTATCTTGCCACTAACCGCATAGGAGAGTTTTCGATGTCGGTCGTCTTAAGTATTCCAGAACTGTTGCGATATATTTGTGACGACAACACCTCGGAGCTCAACTCCCCGGGACACTGCCACAACCCCTAAATGACAGAAGGCATCGAGAACAATGTTCTCGTCACAAAGACATCGGAACAATCCAAACAATACTCGCGTGATCCTAAAAAAAATTGTGGATATTTGAGAGTAGAAGAGATAAGCTATCGTCAGGAGTCCTCACCAGAGTGAAAAGGGATGAGGAGCAAAAAGAAATCCTACTCTCCGATATATATATATATATATATATATATATATATATATATATATATATATATATATATATATATATATATATATATATAGGACTCAAAACATTTTCAAGTGTGTGCCTAGACTCAACCATCAATGATTCGATCAATCAGTGGGGGCTTCTAGGTCGGAGAAGGCTATGAATACCAACTTGTAATGCCCAGTATGAGATTATACCTCCTACGTGTCGAGGCACGACTTAAAGGTATAAGCTCATACTAGAATGGTCTCAAGTATGGTATCTTTGCACGACTCATGTAAAATAGGGATGAATTGCAAAAGAGTAGTTGGCTTACACTCGCCACGTCACACAATACATTACATAAGAAATCATCATCCAAATAACATCACAGTCCGACTACGGACGAAGATCCAAATGAAAGATACCAAATAAATAAAGCCACAAGGTCTGAATCGCCCCTAGTAGAAACCACTACTGATCCTCGAGATAGTGCATATAGTATCGCTCACGTTCTTCATCGAACTCCCAGTACAGCTCTGTGCCATCACCTGTGTAGTTCACCATGGTACCTGCATCTGGTGTGGTGTAGAATCTGTGAGCCACGGAGGACTCAGCAATCCCGTTCCCTGGTAGCAAAACTATCTAAGCCTTGGGTGTGGAACAAGGCTGAAGAATAAAGGTTGCAGCTGCACTAGCACTAGCTTACGTGTTCAGACCGAGAAGAGAAGTGCCACGAGCGTCAAAGTGATCACGAAATGATCCTATCTAAGCACGTCAAACATAACCCCACCGTGTTCACTTCCCGAACAGCTTTCGGAAAATGACCGCCACGGTTACTCACGCTGGTAGTGTGTTCTGAACATGGTGTCAAGTTTTCTACAACCGGATATTAACAAATTCCCATCTGCCACATAACCGCAGGCACGGCTTTCGAAAGATCAAACCCTGCAGGGGTGTCCCAACTTAGCCCATCACAAGCTCATGATCCGCGGAGTCGCAACTCCAAGGTGGGAAGGCCTGAGTATTCTCGGAATCCCATGCTCAAGATATTCCGACATAGGTAAAACTAATCCAGCAAGACCTCCCGGTGTGCCGACACCCTGATAGTAACCGCGCGTATCTAGTCTCAGGCCACGACCGGATGAGCAGTACGTACAGCAACCGAAGACCCCAGCGAACTTGGTTGCACCGCAAGTGGCTCTAGTTTGGACCAACACTCAAACCGAGCACTGGCCTAGGGGGTTGATTAATTAATCCTCAGGTTAATTACTCCCTCGGCAACTTTTAGTTGTTACGCAAATGGAGTACCAATGTTGGGCCTTGCTGGAAAAGCTTTAGCGCTAAGCGGGTTATCGAGGGGGTCCCATAACCCCAACCGTATTAGGAATGCATAATCAAGGAACATAACACCGGTTTATACGGTTCCTAGGGTGGCATGAGTGTACCAAATCACCAAGCAAGAGGCTTAGCCTTCCACCCATTACCAAGTATATAGATGATTTAGTAAACAGATTATATAGTGTGATATCCCAACATTAACTTCAACATGAAGCAAGAATCTTCAAATCTTCTCCTGCAACTAGCAATGCTATAAGAGGGGCTGAGCGCAGCTTACGTAGCCAAACAAAGGTTTGCTAGGTTGGGTGGTTAGAGAGATTCATGGCTACAATAGGAGGCTGACAAACAAACATGGGCATCGAGGCAATAATCTAAAGAGCGAGACATCTAGCAATAGGCAAAGATAGTAATGATATCTGGGTCAGGTCATCTTGCCTATCGAGTCGTGATGGGATTGTAAGACGGCTCCTCGTACTCAACCTCGGTAGGAACCTCGTTCTCGGTCTCGGCTCCCGGCTCTGCTCAACACAAGAACACAACATGGCACGATATCAAACAAGGTGCAACGCACAATCAACATGATGCAAGTATGATGCATTTCATGGCAAGGGATGAAGCACACAAGAACAACACAAAACAACAAGTTTAAATGAGGCCGGAATCAACATATAGCAAATCTGGTAAGTCCTCATATGCATATTTTGAAATTGGTCCAGATCTGAACAAACCTTAAGTTAAAGTTGTTAAACAGCAAGTTAACATACACCATGATGATCTACACGAAATTCTAGTCAAGTTTCATATAAAGTTTGTTTAATTCGGAGCTACGGTCTAGAAGATATGAGCAAAACAAGACAAGCATGGCAACGGTGTAAAATGCACCCAAACATCAAGCAAACACACTCCAAACTTGTAGACAACATGATATTATTATTCTACATGCAAAATCACACAAGTTTCACATAGGGCACGCTCAAAACGGAGCAACGGTTCAACACATACACACGAAACAAGATACAATGCAAAGCTGAAATTAATAGCCACATAGCAACTTTGAAGCAATAAATATATACTCTACAGCACCCAAACATGATGACAATAAGCATGGACATGAAGTAGACATATCCTATAGCAAACAACTCCATTGGAGCAACTCCATAGGAGGCATGGATCAATAGCAACAAGCTACACCATTTTGATCATGTTGTTAAAAACCTGACAGCTATAATTTATAGCAACTTGAGAGCAAGAAATAAATAAGCTACAGCAAGCCATATGTGCAAGTGATGGCATGGATGGATAGACAAAAAACATGGCCATTAAGGAATGATCATTGGCCAGTCCAAAGCAAGCATGGATTTGACTAGGGCATCAAGCAAACATAGCAACAAAATAACAAGTAGCAGTAGTTTATAACAAGTAGCACTCTTGCAACAGAGATTAGGGCATCTAGATGATCTCAAACAAGCATACCACAATGGAACAAAGTGTAGAGCACATCACCATGATCATTTTGATATATCATATGCACAATTTGGACAAGCACACTAAAAGTTACAGCCATGCAAACATGCAACATTTTTAAAGACAGAAAAGACTTAGCAGTATTTTGACTTAGGGAAAAAACAACGGGCGCCACATAACAAAACGACGCGCGGGCGAGGGATAGGGGCAGCTCACCCACGGGGCTCGGCCCACGGCGGGAGATGTTGGGCCGGCGGGGAACTGGGCCCGTCCGAGGGAGGGGTAGGCCGGCTGGGCCCCAGGCCCAAGGCGGACGGCGAAGGAGACGACTCCCTCGAGCTGGCGCGCCGGCGACGACTGGGAGCTATGCTCCGGCGAACGTGTCGGCGGGGAGTCGCCGGAAGGGACGGGATCCGGCGGATCCGGCCGGCACCGGGCCGGATCTGGCCGGGACGAGGCCGAACGGCGAGGCGGCGGCGATGCTCTGCGGCGGCGGCGAGGCGCGCAGCCGGCGGCGGAGATGGTGGCGGCGGGCGGCGGTTGAGTGCGGCGGGCGGCGGAGATGGCGGCGGCCGGCGGCGAAGGTGCAGCGGCGGCGGCGACCACCGGAGGCGGTGGGGAGAAGGGCGCGGGAGGCGCGGCTGGAACGGGCTGCGGGGGTCGGCGCCGGGCCTGGCGGGCCCGCGAGGTGGAGCTGGCGGCTGCGACACATGGCACGACGGGGTTGGCCGGGCGCGTCCGGGCGGACGTGTCCGGTCCATTCCGGACGTGTCCGGCGGCGAGAGGAGGGAGGAGACTAGGGTTTGCCCGAAAAATGGACGTGGGGAGGCTTATTTATAGATTCTGGGAGCTAGGAAGGTCCAAATGGGGAGCGGTTTTCGGCCCCGCGATCACGATTCGACGACCGAGATGATGGGATGGGTTGTTCTGGGTTTGTGGGCTGTTGTGGAGGGGGTCTTGGGCCTTAAAGAAGAGGTTCTTTTAGCCCACTAGGTTAACCGTTGGAGTACCAAACGAACTCCAAATGCGACGAAACTTGACAGGCGGCCTATACGTACCAAAACAACAACGCACGACAAGTCTCGCCTCATACCGGAAACGTTATGTGGCCACACACGAAAGAAGGACTCGGGGATGCCACGGGCATGTGTGTGAGCGCCGGAACTCGAAATGGACAACGGGAAGAGGCGAGTGGAACCGGGTGCAAGTGACAACACGAATGCAATGCAATGCACATAACAACATGACATGGATGAAATGCACACACGCACACGACAAAACGAAGAAACCCGAAATGAAAGAAGAGCCCAGAATTGAATTGATGAAGACAAAGTTTCCTATAATGCCAATATTGGAAAGTGTTACATCTGGGGCATTACAATCTTTTTATCTATAATTTCCATATGATCTTTGGTGAGCACATTCTTTTCATTAGCATATAATCTTTCCATAACATGCTCAAGAGTTAAAGTTGTATCATTGATCATAAGAGGGGGTGAGCCCACTAAATTTCTCATGGCATTAAAAGCATCAAGAGAAGGACACATCAAGAAAGTTCCACTGGTAATCGTATCAAGGACGAATATGTACCAAGTGGTGATGCCAACATAAAAACAACGAAGAAGAACAACGGTAAATTGCTTACAGATAGATCCTATATAAGCATTGCAAATCCTATACCATGCATCCTTTAAATTTTCTCCTCCCCTTTGTTTAAAGTTGAGAATCTTGTTCTCGGGAGTACAAGCTATAGAAGAAGTACTATCCATGATGAAAACGGCAAACAAGATTGCACACAAAAACAGATCCGACAAGAAAACGGCGAACAAAAAAGAGAGGTGAATAAAACGGCAAATTTTTATGAAGTGGGGAAGATGAAAGCGAGAGGCAAATGGCAAATATTGTAATTGCGAGGAGATGAGATTTATGATTAGGAACCTGGTATATTGAAGGTGCTCCCCGGCAACGATGCCAGAAATTCCTTTTGATGTCGCTTAAAGCTACGTCGGTATTTCCCCAAAGAGGAAGGGATGATGCAGCACAACGGCGGTAGGTATTTCCCTCAGATGTGAAACCAAGGTTATCGCAGTAGGAGAACCAAGCAACACAATGTAAACAAACCTGCACACAAATAACAACTTCTCTCAACCCGACGTGTTAAAGGGGTTGTCAATCCCTTTCGGGGTACGGCGCCTCAAGATAGGCAAAACGGACGTGAGGAATTTGTAGTAGATTGATAGATCGAACGCCAAATAAAATAAATAAGAATAAATTGCAGCAAGGTATTTTTGTATTTTTTGGTTTAGTAAATCTGAAAATAAATGCAAAGAAAAAGTAGATCGCAAAGGCAAATATATGTGGAAGAAGACCCGGGGGCCGTAGGTTTCACTAGTGGCTTCTCTCGAGAAAAAATAGCAAACGGTGGGTATCAAATTACTGTTGGGAAATTGGTAGATTCAAATAATTATGATGGTATCTAGGCAATGATCATTATATAGGCATCACGTCCAAGATTAGTAGACCAACTCCTGCCTGCATCTACTACTATTACTCCACACATCGACCGTTATCCAGCATGCATCTAGTGTATTAAGTTCATGGAAAACGGACTAATGCATTAAGAACGATGACATGATGTAGACAAGATCCATTTATCTATGGCGTTAGATATGGATCTCATCGTTTTATCCTTAGTAGCAACTATACATACGTGTCGGTTCTCTTTCTGTCACTGGGATCAAGCACTGTAAGATCGAACCCACTACAAAGCACTTCTTCCCATTGCAAGATAAATAGATCAAGTTGGCCAAACAAAACCCAAATATCGGAGAAGAAATATGAGGCTATAAGCAATCATGCATAAAAGAGATCGAAGAAACTTAAATACTTTCATGGATATAAAAGGATATATCTGATCATAAACTCAAAGTTCATCGGATCCCAACAAACACACCGCAAAAAGAGTTACATCATATGGATCTCCAAGAGACCATTGTATTGATAATCAAAACAGAGAGAGGAAGTCATCTAGCTACTAACTACAGACCCGTAGGTCTACAAAGAACTACTCACGCATCATCGGAGAGGCACCAATGGAGGTGGTGAACCCCATCCGAGATGGTGTCTAGATTGGATCTGGTGGTTCTGGACTCTGCGGCGGCTGGATGAATATTTTGTCACTCCCCTAGGGTTTCTGGAATATTGGGGGTATTTATAGAGAAATGAGGCGGTGCGGGAGGCCACCGAGGTGGTCACAACCCACCTGGGCGCGCCATAGGGGGCGGGTGCTGCCTTGGCCCATCAGGTGTCTTTTGGCCAATAAAAATTCTCCAAAAAGTTTCGCGGTGTTTGGGCTCCATTTGATATTGATTTCTTGCGATGTAAAAAACATGCAAAAAACATCAACTGGCACTTGGCACTATGTCAATAGGTTAGTACCAAAAATGATATAAAATTACTATAAAATGATTTTAAAACATCCAAGAATGATAATATAACAGCATGGAACAATAAAAAATTATGGATACGTTGGAGACGTATCGGCGTCCTTTTTTAACCCCCCACGCATGCGGGGAATGGCCTTATCCAATTTCGTCCACATCTGGCCCCCCACCACTCCCGTCGTGCTTCCTCGCCGGTGACAACCCAAACCCTAGCCATGGGTCTCTTCGGCAGTAACTCCGGCAGCGGCAAGGGCAAGGGCACCCCCGACGCCTCATCCTCCCGTGGTCCTCCTCCCCCTCCTCCTCCACCGCCGGCGCGTGAACGCTCAGGTCGGTGGCGTTTGCACATCCTAGTGCACCAAGTGCGTGACCGCTCAGGTGTGTACAGAGGAGGACACTGCGGCCTTAGCAGCCGAAGTCCAAAACGGTCTATTCAAGCCGGATAATTTACCAATAGCAGACATAACTAAACGTGTCTGGCGTACGCCTCAGTGCGGCAGCTCAGATGAACCGGAGCAGGATTGACAGCTACGCCCCCGTCGACTGCCCCACAAGGTAATAGCATATGTGCCTCGAGTACATAATTATGCCTTAGAAATTCCTTGGGAGGCGACTGGGGGCGCCTGCATATAGTCCATAGTTTGGCTGGACCCTATTCGGACTCCAAACTTATCTTCTTTAGGTTCATTAAACGAACCAGACTTGTTATGGCCACACTGGATTTCTTCTTCTTTTCCAGGTTATTCTTTTTTCTCTTTACAGGCGGCCATCGTACTCTCATCCCTTCAAGGACACATTACAGAGGAGGAAACGGCGCAGACGTGCAGCAGGGACCCGCACTAAGGTTTCTTTTTAGATTAAGACCCTGGGTAAACCTTTTTTCTATTTCTTGTTATATACCTCTTTGGCATGTAAAATGTCCAAAACGGTTTTCGACATTGTCTCTAAGTTTGCGGCTCGCCGTACCATAAAGGATATTAATAGAACAGCTTGATTCACATTATGTTTGGAGTTTTATTCACTCATCATAAATGTTCTCTTCCCACATCAGATTGCCACATGTGCCTTGTCAATAAGGGTCAAAATATCAGGGGCTGTATTCAGCCAGGTATATGTTGAAAAGACCGAACACCTATAGGGAGTGTTTGGCGCCCTGGATGTTTGCCGTATATGCACCAGTTCCGAATCATGTATTGGGTCAATAGTTGGGTTGCCCGTCTCCTGTGCTTACCCCTACGTTCCCGATTGTTCGGCTAGGGTGTAAAGGGAGAACTACTACGATTGTACTTCTGGCTCGTCTGGTCAAGTACCTCAGTAGAGAAAGCCGAAAACTGACCATCATGATAGGCGAGAACCTGGTCCGCAATCCGGTGACTTAGTTTTATACTACGATCGATAGAGATCTACCCCGTGTTATACGAAGGGTTGGTTTTTGCCCAGCCAGGTGTAATTGGATGCCTTAAGTAAAGGAATATCATATCCGCACCAGGGGCTAGTACCTAACCCCACATGTCAAGCTCCTACGACTAAGTGAAAGCAATAACGCCGCATAGTCTAATTGTCTGGTTCGCTCCACATACACCTCCTAAATGGACCAAGACGTTGGATAAAGAGTGTATATGCATATGACCGAACACCCCAGTATTATGTACGTGGGAGCTGAAGCCGACGACTGGAAACTTTCAAATTTAGATAAACAGTCACACAGGAGGTAGAAGACGATGATATTATAAATAGCGCAAAAGTTATATACATTGGATTCATAAGCATAGTTTGTACATCCGAATACAATCACTCAAAGATAAGATCCTTCGAACACTAGCCTTCTACAAGGCGGGCGCCCTCGATGACGTCCTCGAAGTACTTCTCCGGCTTGCGGTGCTCCTTTCCTACTGGCGGGCCAGCAGTGGCTATAGGCCATGCGTTCATCTTCGCCTAGTGCACTTTGACACGAGCGAAGGCCATCCGAGCACCTTCTATGCAGGCCAAACGTGTCAATGCGCCGACCCGCGGACTCGCCTCAACGAGCCACTTCACCAATCCAAAGTAGCTACTTGGGATTGGCTTAACGGGCCATAGCCGGACTATTAAGTCCTACATGGCTGAACCCGCCATGTTGTGCAGCTCGACCAGCTGCTTCATCTGGTCGCTGAGGGGCACCGGATGTTTTGGCGCATAGAACTGCGACCAAAACAGCTTCTCCGTGTTGTTCCCCTCCAGGGCTACAGGGCGGCGCCAGGGCTGCTCCTCGGAAGATCAGCAAACATGCCTGGAGAACTCCATAATCGTGTCAGCCCAATGTACCTCTGCCCTCCGAAGATGCTCTGTAAGAGAAATGTCTTACCAGATGCTATGTCGTGCCTGCTCGATTTCCTGACGAGCGATGTGTGACTCGCTCCGCGCATCCTGGGAAGTCTTCGCTGTCGCAGACAGCTCGGTTGCTTGTTCCGAAGCCTTCTTCTCCAACGCCTCACATTTCTGAATGGCATTGTTAAGATCGACCTCGACTTTGGACACCCGAGCCCGGTGCTTATCGCACTCTGCCTTTTCAGCCTCTAAATCGACAGCCGCTTTGTCAGCGGCCACCTTGTTCGCTTCGGCCTCCTTCTTGGCCTTGGCAACCTCGCCCTTGAGTGCCTCGAGCTCAGTGACACCAACTGTGTAATACAGAATATAATATTAGAGTTTATAAATATACTCAATTAATTAAGTCTTATTGACATTTCAAAAATCTGCATACCTTGCGTTTCATCGAAACGCCGGTTGACGCGGTCGAGGTCCGCATTGGCCAACTCGAGCTTCCGATTTAGTTCGGCAACCTCTGCGTCTCGCGCAGTTGCCATAACTAGTGAAGCCTGCACAACAGTTCAGCTCCATAAGCTTGCTGTACTACGGATACTTCGCCGATTCTTTTTAGAATCACACAAAGGATCAGGGGCTACTGGCTATGTATGTGCATTAAAAGTAAAAATTCCATAAAAAGCATTACATTGCTTACCTCAAAGCCTGTTAAAAGGCTGTTGAAGGCTTCATTCAGTCCGCCCTTGACAGACTGAATCTTTTTCATCACCGTACCCATCATGGTGCGGTGTTCTTCAA
The DNA here is from genome assembly GCA_902687465.1 of Secale cereale. NCBI lineage: Eukaryota > Viridiplantae > Streptophyta > Magnoliopsida > Poales > Poaceae > Secale > Secale cereale. Next base: position 80,636,557 of record LR738715.1, on the reverse strand, counting down.
TGACGAGAGCACTCTGCAGTGCTCCCTCCATAGAGTCCGGCGCTTCCGGATTAACTCCGGGCGCCGTCGTATCCTCCTCCGCGTGAGGAGTCGGGTCTGATACGTCCATTTTGCATCATGCTTATATGTTGATATTTATTGCATTATGGGTTGTTATTACATGTTTTCTCACAATACTTATGCCTTTTATCTCTTATTTTACAAGGTTTACATGAAGAGGGAGAATGCCCGTAGCTGGAATTCTGGGGTGGAAAAGGAGCAAACTCTGGAAACTTATTCTGCACAACTCAAAAAGCCCCGAAACTTCACAGGACTCCGTTTCAGAAAATATAAAAAATATCTGGCGAAAGAAGATCACGAGGGGGGCCACCTGCTGTCCACGACGATGGGGGCGCCCCCTCTCTCTGGGCGCGCCCCCCTGTCTGGTGGGCCCCCCGAAAGCCCCCCGATGCCCATGTTCTCCTATATGAGATGTTTTGGCCTGCAAAAAATCATAAGGAGGCTTTCGGGACTAGTCGCCGCTGTCTCGAGGCGGAACTGAGGCGGAATCCAATCTAGGGCTCCGGCAGAGCTGTTCTGCCGGGGATACTTCCCTCCGGGAGGGGGAAATCGTCACCGTCGTACCAACAACTCTCCCATCTTGTGGAGGGCTATCTTCACCAACATCTTCACCAGCACCATCTCCTCTCAAACCCTAGTTCATCTCTTGTATCCAATCTTTGTACCCAAAACCTCAGATTGGTACCTGTGGGTTGCTAGTAGTGTTGGTTACTCCTTGTAGTTGATGCTAGTTGGTTTATTTGGTGGAAGATCATATGTTCAGATCCATTATGCATATTAATACCCCTCTGATCATGAAAAATATTATGTCTTGTGAGTAGTTATTTTTGTTCCTGAGGACATGGGAGAAGTCTTGCTATTAGTAGTCATGTGAATTTGGTCTTCGTTCGATATTTTGATGAGATGTATGTTGTCTCTCCTCTAGTGGTGTCATGTGAACGTCGACTACATGACACTTCACCATTATTTGGCCCTAGAGGAAGGCATTGGGAAGTAATAAGTAGATGATGCGTTGCTAGAGTGACAGAAGCTTAAACCCTAGTTTATGCGTTGCTAGAGTGACAGAAGCTTAAACCCTAGTTTATGCGTTGCTTCGTCAGGGGCTGATTTGGATCCACTTGTTTCATGCTATGGTTAGGTTTACCTTAATACTTCTTTTGTAGTTGCAGATGCTTGCATTAGAGGTTAATCATAAGTGGGAGGCTTGTCCAAGTAAGGACAGCACCCAAGCACCGGTCCACCCACATACCAAATTATCAAAGTACCGAACGCGAATCAGATGATCGTGATGAAAACTAGCTTGACGATAATTCTCATGTGTCCTCAGGAGCGTTTTCCTTTATATAAGAGTTTGTACAGGCTTGTCCTTTGCTACAAAAAGGATTGGGCCACCTTGCTGCACCTTATTTACTTTTACCTTTTGTCACTTCTAACCAATTACCATATCCCAAAACTATTTGTTACCTATAAATTCAGTGCTTGCAGAAAATACCTTACTGAAAACTGCCTATCATTTCCTTCTGCTCCTCGTTGGGTTCGACACTCTTACTTATCGAAAGGACTATGATCGATGCCCTACACTTGTGTGTCATCAAGACTCTTTTCTGGCACCGTTGCCGGGGAGTGAAGCGCCTTTGTTAAGTGGAATTTGGTAAGGAAAATTTTATATAGTGTGCTGAAATTTATTGTCACTTGTTACTATGGCTCATAATCCTTTGAGGGGCTTCCCCGTGGTATCTTCACCCCGACCAGAAGAGCAAAAGGTTGCTCCTCAACCTACTGCACCTATTGAAAATGTTTGCTTTGAAATTCCTTCGAGTATGATAGAGAAATTGCTTGATAATCCTATTACAGGAGACGGAACACTGCATCCCGATTTACACCTAATCTATGTGGATGAAGTTTGTGGGTTATTTAAGCTTGCAGGTATGCCCGGGGATGTTATCAAGAAGAAGTTCTTCCCTTTATCTTTGAAGGGAGATGCATTGACATGGTTTAGGCTATGTGATGATATTGGATCATGGAACTATAATCGTCTGAAGTTGGAATTTCATCAGAAGTTCTACCCTATGCACCAGGTTCATAGTGATTGTAATTATATCTATAATTTTTGGCCTCGAGAAGGAGAAAGCATCGCTCAAGCTTGGGGAGGCTTAAGTCAATGTTATATTCATGCCCCAATCACGAGCTCTCAAGATAAATGAAATTATTGGTCTTGCTTCTATTGTTGTGCCTCCTAATGATCCTTTAGAACAATACTTGCTAGACCATGAAAATGATATGCATATGAATGAGAGAAGGGAAATAGATGAAATATTCTTTAATCAGGGACCCGTATTGAAAAACAACTTGCATGTTGAAATCCTAGGGGATCCTCTGATAACCCACAAGCGTAGGGGATCGCAACAGTTTTCGAGGGTAAAGTATTCAACCCAAATTTATTGATTCAACACAAGGTGAGCCAAAGAATACTCTTAAGTATTAGCAGCTGAGTTGTCAATTCAACCACACCTGGAAACTTAGTATCTGCAAAAAGATAGTTTAGTAGCAAAGTAATATGATAGTGGTGGTAGCGGTAACAAAGGTAACGATAATGTTTTTGTAGTTTTTGTAATAGTAGCAACAGAAAAGTAAATAAGCAACAAGCAATATAGGAAAAGCTCATAGGCATTGGATCGGTGATGGGAAATTACGTCGGATGCAATTCATCATGTAGAAGTTATAACCTAGGGTGACACAGAACTAGCTCCAGTTCATCAATGCAATGTAGGCATTTATTCCAAATATAGTCATACGTGCTTATGGAAAAGAACTTGCATGACATCTTTTGTCCTACCCTCCCGTGGCAGCGGGGTCCTATTGGAAACTAAGGGATATTAAGGCCTCCTTTTAATAGAGTATCGGACCAAAGCATTAACACATAGTGAATACATGAACTCCTCAAACTATGGTCATCAACGGGAGTGGTCCCGATTATTGTCACTTCGGGGTTGCCGGATCATAACACATAGTAGGTGACTATAGACTTGCAAGATAGGATCAAGAACACACATATATTCATGAAAACATAATAGGTTCAGATCTGGAATCATGGCACTCGGGCCCTAGTGACAAGCATTAAGCATAGCAAAGTCATAGGAACATCAATCTCAGAACATAGTGGATACTAGGGATCAAACCCTAACAAAACTAACTCGATTAAATGATAGATCCCATCCAACCCATCACCGTCCAGCAAGCCGACGATGGAATTACTCACGCACGGCGGTGAGCATCATGGAATTGGTGATGGAGGAAGGTTGATGATGACGATGGCGACGATCTCCACCCTCCGGAGCCCCGAACGGACTCTAGATCAGCCCTCCCGAGAAAGATTAGGGCTTGGCGGCGGATCCGTATCGTGATACGCGATAATTCCTTCTCCTTGACTTTTTTCTCCCCGAAAGTGAATATATAGGATCTGGGGATACGTCGGTGGAGCACCAGGGGGGCCACGAGGCAGGGGCACGCCCTAGGGGGGCGCCCCCCACCCTTGTGGACATGGTGTGGGCCCCCTGGTCTGGATCTTCTTGCAGATATTTTTTGTATTTTCCAAAATAAATCTCCGTGGAGTTTCAGGTCATTCTGAGAACTCTTTATTTCTGCACAAAAACAACACCATGGCAATTCTGCTCAAAACATCGTAAGTCCGGGTTAGTACCATTCAAATCATGCAAGTTAGAGTCCATAACAAGGGCAAAAGTGTTTGGAAAAGTAGATACGTTGGAGACGTATCAACTCCCCCAAGCTTAAACATTTGCTTGTCCTCAAGCAATTCAGTTGATAAACTGAAAGTGATAAAGAAAAACTTTGACAAACTCTGTTTGCTCTTGTTATTGTAAATATGTAAGCCAACATTCAGGTTTTCAACAAGATCATGAACTAACCACATTCACAATAACTTTCAGGTCTCAAGTCTACTCATATCAATGGCATAATCAACTAGCGAGCAATAATAATAAACCTCGGATGACAACACTTTCTCAAAACAATCATGATATGATATAACAAGATGGTATCTCGCTAGCCCTTTCTGAGACCGCAAAACATAAATGCAGAGCGCCTTTAAAGATCAAGGATTGACTAGACATTGTAATTCATGGTAAAAGAGATCCAGTCATGATCATACTCAATGCAAAGTAATAGTAATACATGCAATGACAGAGGTGCTCTCCTACTGGTGCTCTTTCATAAGAGGATGATGACTCTGCATAAAAGTAAATAGATAGGCCCTTCGCAGAGGGAAGCAGGGATTTGTAGAGGTGCCGGGGTGGAACAAGAGGCTCGTCGGGGGCGGCCTCTTGGTGCTCCTGCGGCTGCGGCTCCACTTCTGCAAGACAACAAGACATCAATAAGGATAACAAGCTCAAGCGCGCCCATCAAGCGGAAAAGTGAACGCAAGGCTTACGCTGGGGGCTGCGCTGGGGGCTGCTCTCCGGAGCAGCAGGCTGGTCCGGCAAGTTTGTCGCTGGCGCATCCCCCATCGCTGCGACAGGCTCGTCGTCCTCAAGGTAAACCGCAGGGATTTTGGCCCTCTTCGCCAACCTCTGGGTCAAGGTCCTGGAAGCCAAACAAGATCAGAACCAAGCAAGAGAACTCAAGACAAGGACAAAAATCAAAGGAAATAGAAACTGCAAGTGCTTACTCTTCCTCCTCTTCATCGGAGCTGAGGGCGGAGAAGTCAAACTCCGCCTCGCGAGCTCCAGCGCGAGGAGCTGGAGGAGAAGGCTCCCTCGGGCGCTTGGCGGGCTCCGGAGCCGTGGCTCGGAAACAACACTGCGTCCGAAGGGCAGCCTAGGGGGGCCACCAGGGCTCCAGGCGCCCTGGCGGCGCCCCCCCCCCCTGGGCCGCGCCGGGGGGGGCGCCTGGGCCCCCCGAAGCTCCCCCGATGCCCTACTTTGGCATATATTTAAAGGGTCCTCCGTAACCCTCAGAAGAGGAACTCTTTTCGCGATCCCATCTCTATTCCGCCGCCGCCGCCGCTTCCAAGATCGGGAGCACCAGGAGAACTCTTCCCGGCACCCTGCCGGAGGGGAGGATCACCACCGGGAGCTTCTCCACCACCATGGACGCCTCCCGGATGACTCGTGAGTAGTCTCCCTTGGACCATGAGTCCATGACCAGTAGCTATGTGATGTTCTCCTCCCGTTCTTGTGCTTCACCAATTAGTCCTCGTGAGATGCCCTACATGATCGAGGCACCAATGTAATCTTTATGCTGTTGCTATGTTGAGTTTGCTGGGATCTGATGGATTATGAGATTATGTTCAGATTGATCTTGAGTAATATATTTGATTCACCTCTTTTATATTTTTGTTCATAAGTAATTCTTGCATGTTCTCCGTTGTTATTTATTGCTTTGGCCGAGTAATAGGTAGTGACTCCAAGAGGGAACGTTATGCTCGATTGTGGGTTCATGCCCCTCGATGACTAGCTTGAGTGACAGAAACATGAGTCTAGGGGATGTGTTGTTGCCACAAGGGGGAAAACAACGGTGCTTGTGCCCGCGGGTGCAAGGATTGTTTACTTTACGCAAAGTTCTTTTAATGCAGTTGTCTGTTGCATTGAGTTTACACTATGGGTGGGACTCGCACCTTAATACCAACGAGATGTTCTGGATAGATATATCAAGGTGGATGATTAGTAGTAGATATTGATGGATTTCGGTCTACTTACTTTGGCGTACCGCCCATGCTTTGAACCTCAACCTTTCTTGCAATGTAGTCAGCATTGGTTTGCGTTCGTGGTCCTGTCAATTGCCCAGCTGTAATTTGTTTACCTCACATAGCTGTTTTATCGTCTTTTGGGAGAGAGACATCACTAGTGAACATCATGAGACTCCGGTCCATATTACCATCATTGATCACACCCGCTATTTACTTTTCGCTATTTACTTACTATTGCAAAACATTATCTATCACTACTATCATTGCTTTTAATCCTTTGTGAACTACAAGGCCGGAGGGATTGACAACCTCTCTGTACTCGTTGGGAGCGAAGTTATTTGTATCTGTGTGCAGGTCCACGTTGATTGCTACTAATCTGGCGCCGTAGCAATTGACACCTACTTGTTGAACCTAGGAGTCTCTGGGGATTCGATCCTTGGCATCTTTGCTAAGGGAAAACACTTCTACTTACTGCATCTTACACCTTCCACTTGGGGTAACCAACGAGGGGTTCGAGGCCCATCAAGGAGTATTTTCTGGCGCCGTTGCCAGGGACTCCACTCTTCAGGATAGGGGAGTTGCATGCTATCTTTTACCTTTGCTTTTTAGTCTTGTTAGTTTACCTTTCGTTTTTGCTTTAGTTCCTTTTATCGAAAATCAAAAAAATAGTTATCTTGCTTGCTTTCTATTATGGGTTCCACCGAGAACACCAAGTTGTGTGACTTCACTAGTCACAACAACGATGACTTTATCAGCACACCTATCACTACACCTGCCACTTCAGCACCTTCATATGAAATTAAACCTGCTTTACTGAACTTAGTCATGAAAGATCAATTCTCCGGTGCTGGAGATGATGCTGCTTTACACTTGAACAACTTTGTTGAACTTTGTGATATGCAAAAGTACCAAGAAATAGATGGTAATATTGTTAAGCCTAAGCTTTTTCCTTTCTCCTTGAGAGGAGGAGCTAAAATATGGTTTCAGTCTTTGCCTAGAAATAGCATAGATTCATGGGACAAGTGCAAAGATGCTTTTATCGGAAAATACTATCCACCTACTAAAATTATCCAACTTAGAAGTAACATTATGAATTTTAAACAATTGGATAATGAACACGTTGCCTAAGCTTGGGAACATATGAAATCTCTTATCAAGAACTGCCCTACTCACGGTTTGACTACTTGGATGGTTATCCAAACTTTTTATGCAGGCTTGAACTTTACCTCGCGGAACTTGTTAGATTCGGCCGCGGGAGGAACTTTTATGTCAACTACACTTGGTGCTGCCACAAAGCTTCTCGATGAGATGATGACCAACTATTCCCAATGGCACACCGAACGCGCTCCAACAGGTAGGAAGGTAAACTCTATCGAGGAGATTTCCTCCCTTAATGAAAAAGTTGACTTGATCATGTCTCTACTTTCGAAGCAATCTACTATTGATTCTCATGATGTTCCTTTAAATTCTTTGATTGCTCAAGAACAAGTAGATGTGAACTTTATCTCTAGAAACAATTTTAACAACAATGCTTATAGGAGTAACTTTGGTAACAATCCTAGACCGTTCCCCTCTAATTCCTATGGGAACAATAATGCTTATCCTAGTACCAAGAACCCCACTACTGAACTAGAGATCATGCTTAGAGATTTCATCACTACCCAAAAATCCTTTAATAAGAATGTAGAAGAGAAACTACATAAACTAGATGATCTTTCTTTTAAGGTAGACCACTTAGCCAATGAGGTAAAATTGCTAAAAATTGAAACTTCTCCTCTTAAGGAGAGGGAAGTCATCCCTATTAATGCTACTCAAGTGCAAATTAATGAGAACATTAAGATGATGGCTAAACTTAAAGAAAGATGGGCTAGAGAAAGGGAGGAAGAGGAAAGAATTAAGAGCCTTCCTACCCACCATACTGTTGCTACTATCCAAGTTATTGAGGATGTTCACACTCTTAGCACCCAATGTACTCCTGGTCCCAATGGACCCATTAATGGTGATGCTATGACTATAGAAACTACCAAACAAGTGAACCTTAAGGACACCACTACCACCTTACTTGATGCTCGTGACCTTGATTTTGATAATTGCACTCTTACCGAAGTTATTGATTTCCTTCACAAGATGTCTAGAGATCCCCGCACTAGCACGCTTAACCTTGCCTTCACAGAGCATATCACTAATGCTCTCATCAAAGCTAGGGAGGAGAAACTTAGAGTAGAAGCCTCCATACCTAGAAAGCTAGAAGATGGTTGGGATCCTATGATAAAAATTAATTTGAATGACTTCTATTGTTATGCATTATGTGATGTTGGTGCTAGTACCTCTGTTATGCCCAAAAGAATATATGATATGCTTAAATTGAAACCTTATGATTCTTGTTCTTTTGGTGTTCGTCTCGTTGATTCTTCCATAAAGAAACCTTTGGGGAGGATCGACGATGTTCTTATTGTTGTCAATGATAATTATGTGCCCGCTGATTTCACTATTATGGATATTGAATGTGATCCTTCATGTCCAATTATTTTGGGACGTCCCTTTTTGCGCACCGTTGGTGCTGTCATTGACATGAAAGAGGGTAATATAAAATTTCAGTTTCCTCTCAAGAAAGGGATGGAACACTTCCCTCGTAAGAAGATCAAGTTACCTTTTGAGTCCGTTGTACGGGCTAGTTATTCTTTTACTCTTGATAAAACTTGATCTCTATGCATTATGCCTAGCTTAAAGGCATAAAAGAAAGCGCTTTTGGGAGGCAGCCCACATGAATAAATTTTTTTATTTTGTTGTGTGTTGATGTTGTTTACTGCTGTAGCATCATCATTGTATCTTTGCTTTTCATATTTGTGCCAAGTATAGCCTCTGATTGCTAGAAAGTTCAAAAGTTGTGAGGTGCTGTCCAGGAAACAGATTCTGTCCTTGGATAGAAAAATTCGTATAAAATCACCAGGTCATCTTTTTGGTCTGAATTTTTTCGACAGCGTTCTCTATATAATTGTCTTTCGTGCGTCTGTTCTGAGTTTTTTTATTTGAGTTGCAGAAGTATCCCGAACAGATCAATTACTACCTGCTGTTCTGTTTTTCACAGATTCTGTCCTGTTTTGCCTTACCTTCACTTTGCAAATTAAGAACTTGTTTTTTCTTTGCAAAAACATTTTGGCAATCTTTAGAAACAGTAGAACTTCAAGAATATCCTTATTTCCAGTAAGGTATAATTATTTTATTAAGGGTACTAACCTCGCTAATCAGATTATGATGAGTTATGTATGAAGGGAGTTTTCAAGTGTGCGAGGGAAGATGATAAAAAGATTCAGGAGTGTCAAGCGCTCAAGCTTGGGGATGCCTCCGTGCACCCCCAAGAAATATTCAAGGAGACTCAAGCGTCTAATCTTGGGGATGCCCCCGTGCATCCCCTTCTCCATCAACATTATCAGTTCGTCTTTCGTTCCGCTATATTTTTATCACTTCATGTGTTATGTGCTATACTTGGAGCGTCTTGCTTTTAGTTTTCTTTTTAGTTTTTCATAACGAGTCGGAACTCAGCATTCCTTTATGTGGGATAGAAACACGCTCCACTTCTACCTAGAACATAACATAGAATTTTCATGTCTATCTTTGTTGTGTGTGTTCTTTGTCTTTTAATAGCTACTACCATGCTCTGCTCTTAGTATTCATGCCTATCTGTTCAAAGAGCTTTTGTTTAGTTGGTTGCTTGAACTCTCTTTAATTATCATGTTCACCTTATTAAGAGAGTTTGCTTCCGTTGCACTGGTTAATGTGTCTATGATAAAGATGCTACTTGCATGATGGTGCTTAGTAGTTCAGGTTTTCTTATGGTTAATCTCAAATAGCTGGGGGGTTCCCAATGTGTTATTGGAGTACCAACATGATTTGTTTGCCTATGATGTGGTATGGTTTAGTAATATCTTCCTTCGAGAAATTATTTTGATTGACTTGGCGTATGCTCACGCATATTCAAGACTGTAAAGAAAGTCTGTCAAGCCTTGATGATCTTTTATTTCTAAGTAGCGATATAACTACCATGCCTGATTCAATATTGCTTTGTCGCTCTGCATGATTATGACCGTCATTGCTCTCTTAGTTGGCCGCTCCCAGTCTTTTGCTAACCTCCACCTGTACTAAGAACTAACCATGCAATACATAGCTCATGGGAAAGTAGCCTAAAACTATTGTGGTAAAGAATATGTTGCCTATGTATCTTATTTCTTATGAGTTGCTTGATGAGCGGTAACCATGTTTTTGGGGACGCCATCAACTGTCACACTTTTGTTGAATATCATGTGAGTTGCTATGCATGTTCGTCTTGTCCGAAGTAAGGGTGATTTGCCGTGGGTTGAATTAATATGCATATTGTTAGAGAAGAACATTGGGCCGCCAACCAAAGCCATGCATCATGGTGGAAGTTTTAGCTTGGACCTTAATCCTCAATCTCTTATGAGAATATGCTTATGCATTGAAGAGGAGTCCATCATCTATTTTCTATGTTGTCCCGGTATGGATGTCCTCAAGTTGAGATCTATCAAAAACGAGAAATCAAATGTGATTTATCTCCTTGGACCTTTGTACAGGTGGCATAGAGGTACCCCTTTGTGACTCTTGGTTGAAACATATGCAATGCAATGATAACCCATGGAAATCCGAGCTAATTAGGACAAGGTGCGAGCACTATTAGTATTCGATGCATGAGGCTTGCAACTTATAGGATTTTTTATACATGACACATATGAAGTACTACTACCGTTGACACAATTGCTTCCATGTTTTCAAAATAAAAATCTCTAGCACATAACCATTCTTTTACTTTTATGTTGAAGCACCAACTACTGAGAGCATGATTATCATTCTGAGTGTAATGTGCATTGTCCCAAAGAAGTATTGTCTTTTGCATGATTGTGATATCGTTTATTCTGAAATGATTGTATCTAGTCATCACTTAAACCTTGAAGGTGCCCCTGCATTTATGTTTTGCATCACTAAAGGGGGCAAGCTAGATATCACTTTATCATATTTGCACATCATGTTCATTGCAAATCCTTTTGATGTTTCAGTTTCATGTTGTAAAACTTTCAGTCATTTGTGATTTTCTCATGAGGCAACTTAATTACTTAGAATCATTGTCTCAGTAAGCTTTTATCATATGACTATGAAAAGTCCTATATGGTTAATAGCATGTCACCACAGAAATTATTCTTGTTATCATTTACCTACTCGAGGACGAGCAGGAATTAAGCTTGGGGATGTTGATACGTCCAAAACGTATCTATAATTTCTGCTTGCTCCATGCCACTTTTGGGTCATATTGCTATGATATTCATACACTTCCATACACTTTTGATCATATTTGGACTAACTTACTAATCCAGTGCACCCCAGTGCCAGTTTCTGTCTTCGGCTGTTTTTGTATTTCAGGTTTTCACGTTTCGAGAACTGCCCAGAAAAATCCAGAAAAATTATATAAAAAATCAGCGTTCCAGAAACAACACTGCGTCCGAAAGGCAGCCTGGGGGGGCCACCAGGGCTCCAGGCGCCCTGGCGGCGCGCCCCCCCTGGGCCGCGCCGGGGGGCGCCTGGGCCCCCCGAAGCTCCCCCGATGCCCTACTTTGGCATATATTTAAAGGGTCCTCCGTAACCCTCAGAAGAGGAACTCTTTTCGCGATCCCATCTCTGTTCCGCTGCCGCCGCCGCTTCCAAGATCGGGAGCACCAGGAGAACTCTTCCCGGCACCCTGCCAGAGGGGACGATCACCACCGGGAGCTTCTCCACCACCATGGACGCCTCCCGGATGACTCGTGAGTAGTCTCCCTTGGACCATGAGTCCATGACCAGTAGCTATGTGATGTTCTCCTCCCGTTCTTGTGCTTCACTAATTAGTCCTCGTGAGCTGCCCTACATGATCGAGGCACCTATGTAATCCTTATGCTGTTGCTATGTTGAGTTTGCTGGGATCCGATGGATTATGAGATTATGTTCAGATTGATCTTGAGTAATATATTTGATTCACCTCTTTTATATTTTTGTTCATAAGTAATTCTTGCATGTTCTCCGTTGTTATTTATTGCTTTGACCGAGTAATAGGTAGTGACTCCAAGAGGGAACGTTATGCTCGATTGTGGGTTCATGCCCCTCGATGACTAGCTTGAGTGATAGAAACATGAGTCTAGGGGATGTGTTGTTGCCACAAGGGGGGAAACAACGGTGCTTGTGCCCGTGGGTGCAAGGATTGTTTACTTTACGCAAAGTTCTTTTAATGCAGTTGTCTGTTGCATTGAGTTTACACTATGGGTGGGACTCGCAACTTAATACCAACGAGATGTTCTGGATAGATATCTCAAGGTGGATGATTAGTAGTAGATATTGATGGATTTCGGTCTACTTACTTTGGCGTACCGCCCATGCTTTGAACCTCAACCTTTCTTGCAATGTAGTCAGCATTGGTTTGCGTTCGTGGTCCTGTCAATTGCCCAGCTGTAATTTGTTTACCTCACATAGCTGTTTTATCGTCTTTTGGGAGAGAGACATCACTAGTGAACATCATGAGACTCCGGTCCATATTACCATCATTGATCACACCCGCTATTTACTTACTATTGCAAAACATTATCTATCACTACTATCATTGCTTTTAATCCTTTGTGAACTACAAGGCCGGAGGGATTGACAACCTCTCTGTACTCGTTGGGAGCAAAGTTATTTGTATCTGTGTGCATGTCCACGTTGATTGCTACTAATCTGGCGCCGTAGCAATTGACACCTACTTGTTGAACCTAGGAGTCTCTGGGGATTCGATCCTTGGCATCTTTGCTAAGGGAAAACACTTCTACTTACTGCATCTTACACCTTCCACTTGGGGTAACCAACGAGGGGTTCGAGGCCCATCACGGTGCCACAGCAATGTTCCGATGATCCGACACTCGTTGAGATCTCGATACAAAAGAAGGATGACGGGAACATGAGCGTGTCATGCAAAGATGATGGGGTGCACCCGGTTGCCGGGTTCCCATGTGTAGGCGACAAAAGAGGGGCACAACGGACACGATGCAACCAAGGGATGCATCTTAAACAACCACATTCGTTCACGGGCATCGTCTCGGGGTTATACCTTTGAAGCGTGTGTTTCGGGGTGGTTCGAGACGTCGAGGGAAGTAGGAACATGTGTCGAAAAGGAAGTAGTTGATCACGGGGTCGTCGTGGGAAGTAGTCGTTCACGGGCGTCGTGGAAGTAGTGGTACTCGACGACGACGGTAGTTGTACACGTTTTCGTAGACGTTCGGGTATCCGTAGATGTTCAGGTCGTCGGAAGGGGTACTTGTCGCATCGTCGGACGTAGTGGTACTTGACGCGTCACATCGTGTAGTCATACATGAGGGTCTTGACGAACCGACGGGGTACTTGTGGTGTCGAACTTGGCGTAACTTGGGTCTTCGGTCGTCGTTGTACTCGGCGACAAAAACACATGGCGTGGGTACTCGAGCTTGATGTAGCCATGCGGTAGTCGAACTTGAAGGGTGCCTTGGACTTGGTCGCGGCAGAGAGAAAAGCAGCAGGAGGTGTCGAGCGACGACCACCGGAGACGGGGCCAAGGCAACGGCTTGTGCTGGACTCCGGCGAGGACGACCGGAGCAGAGGTGGTCGGCGGGCGCGACGCAGCTCAACGGCGGCGAGGCGGCAGTGGAATCCGGGTGGGCGGAGTACATCGACGAAGGACGCCGGTGGTGGCGACCTCGGTTCGGCGCGGGGCGGAGAAGACCCGGCCGGGCAGCGGCGGCGTTGCTCGTCAGTGGGGAGCTGTGGAGGATGCGAAGCTCCTGGTGGCTGTCAGCGAGGCCGAGGCGGCAAGGCGAGGTCGCCGGAGCAGGTGGTGGATCGGTTCAGGCGGCGCCGGAGTCGCGGACGAAGCAGCAGCACAACACGAGCGGAGCTGCAGCCATCTCGGTGTTGGCGACCACGGGATCGGGCACGGCGCGGGCCTCCTGGCGGCGAGGACGAGGTCGCGATGCGGGGCATCCTGCCCTGCCTGGCGGCGCGAGGGGGTGCGCGTGGGGTGGCGAGAGAGAGGGAGAGGGACGAGAGGAGGGAGAGGGATCGATGGAACCGGCGAGCGAGTTGGGATCGGGAGCGGGGTGCTGGGTCGGGAGGAGGGAAAGATCGAGGGAGAGGGGAAGGGGATCGAGGGGGGCGGCTGAGGCCTGGCGGCGCAAGCGAGGGAGAGAGGGAACGAGGGAATTCGGGACTAGGGTTAGGAGTAGGAGGGGGCAGCTGGGCCTGATGGGCCGGCTGGTGGGAGGCCGCAGCTGGCTGTGGCTGGCCTGGTGGCTTGGGCCAGAAGGGCTAGGTCCTCTCTTTTTTTTAAAAAGAAAAAAGAAATAAAAACAAAGAAGAGAAAAAAAGGAGAAGACAAGAGGAGCTAGGGATGGTGTTTTGGCATACAACTAATTTTCCCGGACTCATGAAAATGAGCTTGAACCAGGGAAATTAGCCGTGGCATGGGAGTGAAGCTTGGATTCAAACTTATTTGAATTCAATTCAAATAGTTTGAACTAGGACTAGGTTTTAGAAGTGTCCAAAAATGTTCGGATTTTTAGAGGAACCTCGATAAAAGGAGAAAGAACTAAAGACAAGGTTTGGAGGGGAAACTTGAAGCAAAGAGGCATGGGAATTGAAAAATAAAAGGCATGGGGAAAATATGCAAGTGTTTTATGGTTACTTCCAACAAATGGAATATTTTTATAATAGCTCCATAAATATTAGGAGGATATGTAATAAAGAGAAATCACCCTTCCCTCGATTTGAATAGATCAAACGATCTATGCAATTTATTTAGTTGAGATGAAAAGATTAGTGACATGATGGCATGATGACAAGATGCAATGCAAAAAAAATAAATAAAGCAAGCAAAAAAACACACGGCGAAACCCGGAACATATGGAAGTCTTCTGGGGCGTCGGTCTTGGGGCGTCACACATGGGGCTGATGAAAGGGATTGGTGTCGTTTTATAACACTGTGAATACATAATGTCCCCACACTTTAGCCATAAACCTCGCCGGTTCCCAAAGCGGTCGTGTGTAATGCGCGGCGTGGGTGACCACGTCATATTGATAAGGATCCCACAATAAGTGGGCACGATCTCTATTTTGACGGGACGTGTCAATGAGGATATACCTCGAAACGCGAAACTAGGACCGGATAAAATGGTTCGATATGTTAGTGGGATAGACGCGACGCTTCACCCAAAAGTTGTCAGTAGAAACACACTCTTGAATTTCTTTTAAGAGCCTTGCCTTCGAGGCTAAGGGTTGTACTAACCTTGCATAGCCGAACACAATACACCTTTTTGCAGAAGATCTATTCAGAAGAAGGAACCCGCCTTGCAATGCCGAAAACAATGCAGAAGCCGAACTCATCATCATCGAAGACAGGTTCAAGGGCTACTGAGGGAGTCCTGGATCGAGGGGTCCTCATGTGGCCGGGTAAACTCTTGGTGGGCCATGAATATTATAATCAAAGATCATCTCTCGTACCCGGATAGGACTCATGTATTCATGTAATGGCAAGTTTTAGGTTCGGGTGTAGATTTTCCTGCCTCTGCAAGATGACATGTACAAACCCTAGGCCCCTCCGGTGTGTATATAAACCGGAGGGTTTAGTTCATAGAGGCTAGAACACATAATCTCAAATCCTCATAGGCTAGACTCTAGGGTTTAGCCACTACGATCTCGAGGTAGATCAACTCTTGTATTCATATTCACTCATATTAATATAGCAGGAAGTAGGGTTTTACCTCGATCGAGAGGGCCTGAACGTAAACATCGTGTCCCCAGTCTCCTGTTACCATCGATCCTCGTACGCATAGTTCGGGACCCCCTACCCGAGATCCGCTGGTTTTGACACCGACAGTCGCTACCTTACCCCCGATGTGACGCTACGGCATCACTGGCACCTCGATCTGCGGTGGTTCCGCAGACACAGCGGGCGCACGACGAGGAGGTGCGCACGCGCTGGGCGCAGCTCACGCCGGCGCAGCGGCGGCTACCCGAGTATGCCGCCGACTCTCCCAACTGTGAGGCCTGGTTTGCCCTCGAACACGAGGAGCAACGGTGGCAAGGCGTCCACCCCAACCAGGAGGTTCCACCGCCGCCCCCGAAGGTAGAGCCAGAGGAAGAGGAGGCGGAAGCGGAGTACCAAGCCACCCTCGAGGAGGCCCTACATCACACGCTGGAGGCTAGTCGGGTTGAGGAGGACGCGCATTGGGATGGGTTGGAACAAGCCCTAGCCTTATCCGCGGCTGGGGACTCCGTCCAGGCGCCCCTCTTCGTGCCGCCACCGCCGCCCAAGGCCGAGCCGGAGCCGGAGCCAACACCCACGCGCAAGCGGTCACCT
>LR738715.1:80501702-80620296 GCA_902687465.1 Secale cereale | reverse complement strand
ACATACACTTGGACAGTGAAGTCCTACTCCTGGACTAGCGAGTACCGCGAGTGGGTGAGCGTGCCTCCCTGCCACTACGCCGCCACGCCGGAAGAAGAGGCGACCCACCTTCAGCGTTGGAAGGCGCATTGGCTCGCCGAGGATGGGGCCGACGGTGAGCAGCAGATGCAGTATGAGCAGCTGTTACGCCGTGACACCGAGTCTCTACGGCTCGAGGAGGAGGAGGAGCGCGCCCGCCTCGCCGCCGCAGCAGACGTCGGAGGAGGCTGCCCTGGCGGCCTATCAAGCCACGTTCGGTTGCGCTGGGCCTCCCTGGTCTTCATTGGCCTCACCAGCGGTGAGGGCGGCTACGGCAAGGGCAAGGGCAAGGTGGTCTAGGGCAGCGTGCGGGTGGGCGTTAATTTATGTAGTGTTTTAAAATTTTCATTTATATTTAAGTGGACTTTGGCCGGCGTTTGACCGGCCATCTTATGTTTAATTATGTTTATGCCTCAATTTCTGCCACGTCGTCATAAATGGGTCGGCCTCCCGCTGGTCGCCACTACCGACCCAAATGGAAAACCGGACGCGCGCGTCCGCCTGGCCGACCCAAACAGACGAAAAGCGAACAAAACGCGCGTCCATTTGGGTCCCCCCGTCGGAGTTGCTTTTAATTGAGGTATCTGGTTGTGAAAGAGATTATTTGAGACAATGTTTGAGGGTCGGATTTGCTCTCCCCGGGATGCGTGCTTTGACTTCAAACGGAAGGCGCTACAGTCCCACCGAAGCAAAGCAAGCAAGTCAGGCTACAGATGGGAGTGGGATTAAGTGGGACTAACTAGTCCATCCCACTTAATTTGCATTAGTGGGCTCCCATCGGATAGAAAAAAATAGTAATCGGACTATCCCATTTAACCCATTGGGAGCCCACTTGCCCGATTAACTAACCAACACCGATAGGTTCTCAGCGCGACACCGTCGATCGATGGCCGCCGTTGCGGCAACCCCGCTTCTTCCTCCTCACATGACACCACAAGGAGTAGTAGAAAGCTTTGTCGCCATGATGACCGAGTTGTCCCCGTGCCACAGCCACCCTAGCAGCCGCGGCCGCTACTCCCTTCTTCAGCCCATCCCCTCGCCGCCGTCGGCTGGTCGTGGCGGGATGTGCTCCCTTCCATGGCATGTGCCCATAAGCGGGAGCTCCCATGCGAGCCCTCCACTCCCGCCTCGTTGGCCCGTGTCGAGCAGCGGGCGTCCCGTGCGTGCGGCGGATCCTCCCTGGACCGGCCGTCTTCGGCCCGATCTGCGTCATGTTCTTCCTTCTTCTGGCCGGAGCAGCCGTCTCTGCTGTTGCCTGTGCGCCCTCCACCCCGTCTCACGTGTCGCATGTTATTTCCCCAACTTGGTGTCCATTGTCCAGATCCAACGATAGCACATTGAAATTCCTTGCAAGCATTATCGACTAACTAAGCTCTTCGTGGATTATGTGGGATCCCACTTGTGCCACATAATTTGTGCATGTTCTGACGGGATGTCCCGTTATTTCACTAAACTTATTGGGACTAAGAGCATCTCTAGTGGTTTGTCTAAATTTGATAGTCTATATCTATATATACACAATGGTGTAAAAAGATTCTCTTTTAGACAACCTAAGTTTTCCAACGGATTGTCTATATACATGATGTCTATATTCTCTCTCATATTTTTAATAATATCTTATAGCAGCTATATTTTCTAAAAATCTTATGTTGGTCATTTATGAGTTGTTCTCATTTTTTTTTTGATTTGCAAGACATACAAAGGAGAAAATAAACCAGTCGCGAAATTATTTTAGGTTCAGCACTAGCAACACCCTATATAATTTATGAGAAATAAAATATAGCAACAAGTTCAGCCCTAATGAGGCGGCGGGCCAGGCGCAACAGGCTCCGTGACCAACACCGGCGCGGCCGCCTCCCTGCCGATGTCCTCCAATTGCTCCGAATTGGTGCATGGATGAGCTCATGAGTCAGCATTTTTGGTTTAAACATTGTGGCTTGGTTGTCCAAATATGGACCATGGGTAGCTAGTTTGAACATTGTCTAAATTTTAGACGACGCAATAGACAAGCCACTGAAAATATTTTTTGGCATGTGGTAGTCTAAATTTGGCATAGACCACCATTTACACAAGCCACTAGAGATGCTCTAAGTGGGCTAAAGGTGAGAGTCCCATGTATAGTCCCACTTGCAGCCTCACAAGTAAGACAAGTGTCACTAGTATACCTGGCCATGTGCCAAGCCGGGCCGGGCTTGGACCGGGCCTAAAAAGTCCACAATAGAAAACTGAGGTTTAGATCCATCCAGGCCCTACCATCGAGCCTACTTTTCAAGCCCAAGCTCCACCCATCTGGTAAAAAGCCCTGAAAAGCCCTTTGGGCTGTGGGCCGAGCCTCTTCCTTAAAATGCCAATGTGCCAAGCCCAAGTCCGTCCAAGCCCTGATGATGGGCTCAAAACTCAGGTTCAAGCCCAACCCATGGGCAAGCCCGTCGAGCCTAGGCCCTGGATTTTAGGGCCAGGCCTGGGTGGGCCGACTGGGTCGGGCCGGAGATAGCCAGGCATACACCAGCCGAGCAGCCCCAGCACAGTCGACTGGCCCCACCGCCAGCCGAATCCCATCCGCTCCGAAGACCCAACCACCCCCATCCGGTCGGCGTCACGACTCACGCCGGCCTCCGCGCTACACTACACTACGCCCGCCACCGTCCCCCGATGAGAGCCGCAGCCACATCCACAGCCTTCTCCCTCCTCTCGTCCTCCCGCCTCCGGACCTCCGCTCCCACCACCACCAGCCTCCCCTGCCGCCGTCGACCCCGCGTCGCCGCGATGGCCACCGCCGCCTCCTCCTTCCGCCCGGAGGCCGCGCGCTCGCCCCCCGCCGTCGAGCCCCCGGCACCGCCGCTCTCCAAGGTCACGCCTCCTCCCCGGTTCAAGCTAATCGCTTTGGTTTTGTGTCGGGTCGGGGTTTGATCTGAAGAGGGTTGGGTTCTGTGGGCGCAGTTCAAGGTAGCGCTGTGCCAGCTCTCGGTGACGGCGGACAAGGCTCGCAACATCGCGCGCGCCCGCGCCGCCATCGAGTCCGCCGCGGCCGACGGCGCCAAGCTCGTGCTCCTCCCGGTGAGTGCCTACGAACGAAGCCCTGTTATTGCCAGCTCTGTCAGTACCAATTTCCTCTCGGATGACAGTTACCAGCTCTGTCAGTACCAATTTCCTCTCGGGTGACAGCAGTGGCGAATCTAGAAAGAAAATGGAGGGTGGGCTCAAAGTTTACACCGAGAAAACTAAACGCTTTTTTGAAGAAAAAATCGATCATCTCCTAATCCGTTTGTGCAAATAAACTGAAATTTGCATAGATTACTACTGGAAAGATGAAGTACTTACTAGAAATTTTTTATTTTTTTAAACATCAAATTTTGAACAAACATTTGTTCAAATTGGCATGAAATTTCTCAAGACCAATACTAGTAGCATGATTGGCCATATAACAAAGTTTCATACAATTCGCACACCAATACAACAAGTACTAGAGAAGCAACCAAAAAAGGACAAAGACAATGATATTGGTGTTGTTTCTTACTAATGCTATTGTAGCTGTAGATTATGGTTGGTTATGTTCTCAACGAGGGTAGGTTCAACATTAACATTGATTGGGGCAACATTGGATTCAGGAACAACAGGAAGTGTATTTGAACTACTTGCAAAAAAAATGAAACAAAGATAGCAATTAGTTTATGGATTGATTATAACTAGAACTAAACTAGCGGCTGACTAGAACTAAGTAAACTAGCAATTGCAACTAGTGTGTTGGATGTATAGATAGTGAATAAATTGTATAGAAACAGGAGCAGAGAAGAAATAACCTGCGCCGTCGACCGGTCCTCCTAGATTGGACTGCTGAACGGCAGCGCCGCAACGGACGTCCTCCCTAGCTGACGGCGAGCTGCAGAGGGCCTGGCCGCCTAGGGCATGGGCGACGAGTTCCCCGACAGTCTGGTGGGGAGGCTGCGTCTGGCGGCTAGGTTTGGTGGCTGATCGCTCGTGCGCGTGCTGGTGGCTGGTCACATAATTTGCTTAGATGGGCTCGCTCGACAAGTTTTCGTGGGCTGGGCCTAACAAACATCCTGAAGCCTAGTAGTAAGAAAATATTTCGCGAATTTGGAGGGTAGGCTCGAGCCCATCGAAGCCTGGCTGGTAGATTCGCCACTGAGTGACAGGGCCGTGACCGCGTCGTGTTTCCGCGGGAATTTATGGGTAGAAGTATATTACCGTAGCATCGTTACCTTGACTGACTGGTGATTTTATAAGATTCTAGCGTGAGTATATGCACCGAGGGAGAGAGGATCATAGCACTGAATCATATCATGTGCATGTTTACTTCTGATGTGTCAATAAAAGCAGTGAAAACTGTTCCCCTTCTTAACGCAATGAAAGGAGCGAAAACTGTATTTCGTCAAAAAAATTAGCTGTGATATTAAGATGTGCTCTAAAAGTTAGATTGTACTAGAATACAGGCTCACTATGCCACGTGTTACAGAGTTTTTTGTCCGACAGTTCCAAAGTTACCAAGTACCAACATTGTGGTATTGACTATTGAGGCCCGGGCACTTAGCATCTGTTTGGCCATGTGCCAAATTTTAAATTTGTGGTATAATGCAGTTATTTTCTTTTCCCAATTGTCAGGAGATAATACAACATTATAATATGTTTTGGCACCACTCACTTCTGTATAGCTTGCCCAATACTTACCTTTTTCTCAGCCTATTAGCGTTTTCATATTATGGGACGGAGGGAGTATAAGTTAATTAGGACAAGTTTCACTAACTAAGTAAATATAATTCGATACTTCAGTTTCTCAATTTTTCTTCTCAAAAAGGTTTTGAATTTTGAACCATGATATCATTTCCACATCTTGTGCTGCATGATTTAACATGCATTCACTTGGCTGCGTCTGATTTTGATTTGATAATTTAGTCTACTTTCTCTTATCAGATCATTTGGTAAGAAATTCACTTTTGCTTTTTTATCACCTTTCACCTGTTGCAGTTTCGTGTTTTTATGTGTGTAGGAGATATGGAATGGTCCATATTCAAATGACAGCTTTCCGGAGTATGCTGAGGACATTGAGGCTGGTGGCGATGCAGCTCCTTCATTTTCAATGATGTCTGATGTTGCTCGCAGCTTGCAAATTACTCTTGTTGGTGGATCCATATCAGAACGTTCTGGTAACAGCTTGTACAATACATGCTGCGTCTTTGGTTCAGATGGCAAGCTTAAGGGTAAACATAGAAAGGTATGTGTGGAAACTTATTTCCATTATGTAGTTTGTTTATTAGTAACTGAAGAGTGAAGACACATAAATTGAGTATGGCATAGTGACAGACAACAATGCCAACCAGATGAACTATGTTTGAAAAACCACAGTTTTTAAATACTATTACTGACATGCTCATAACGTCTAGTACATCAATCATGACGTTTCCATGTAGTACCGTGATTCTCTTCCGACGAATGTACAACATAATGTTCTCGCGATGTCACAAGAGAAGCACATATTTTATAAATTTACTGATTTACGCAAGCTAATTAGTGAACTTACCTTATTTACAACATTTGATTAGTTAACTTACGCCTTGTGGCATTTTGTTTCTTCCACACTAAACAATATTATTCCTAAGGTGGTTCCTTCTTGGTTTTTTATGTCACAGCAATGAAACTTTTCATGAATGCAGGTCCATCTTTTTGACATTGATATTCCAGGAAAGATAACATTCCAGGAATCAAAAACCCTTACTGCTGGGCAGGATCTTACTGTTGTCGACACAGGTTTGTCTTGTTAATCTGCTGTAATAAACCACACTAGGATTAGGTAGCTCTCAAACCACAAGATCTTCGACGTATCCGTAACTTTTTGTCTGGGTCATATGAATTAAGGTTTACAAACAGAACATGTGACGTTGATATTTTTAAAGCCATACCTTTCCATATGGACTTCCCATGTTTCTTGGCTTTAAGAATCTCCTTCGGATATGTTATTTACGCTTTCAGTACTCATTGTTCGTTCAGTTCTGCTTCCTAGATTTCTTCTGCAATTTGTTGTAGCTAGTTGAATCCGGTCATCTTTGTTCTGCTTTGTTTTCTTGATACAGCACAACTAATTTAATTTGTTGCATATAAAATCTAATATAGTGTCAATTGTTTTCAGATGTTGGCCGAATTGGTATAGGCATTTGCTATGACATTCGTTTCCAGGAATTGGCAATGTTGTATGCTGCAAGAGGTCTAAATTTCTCACATCCTATATTTTACAGTACACATGATTTATCTGTTTGTAATGTTTTTTGGTGTTATAATCACAAAATACTTCTAGGATTGCTTTAATGCTAACCACTTCATTTGATTCGTAGCAGCTGCTAACTGACTATGTATGTGCATAATGGATCACATTATTTTGTCTCAGAAACTCGTAGCGAAATATAATTTGATTTCCGGTATTTACCTGTACTATGGGCCTGGTTGGTTAAGGGTGTGCTGGTAGAAGCATCTTTCTCCATTCTGTTTGCCTGGTGAAAAGGGAGGTAGACTAGATAATTTGTTTAGTTTTTCTTTCTTAATCAATAATAGATACAATCCCGTGCTTATATAGATGAATCTTAAAACAATGCAACTAGCATGATTGACTATCAAGTTTTATGAGATATAGATATACGTACTTTGTTTGCCTTTCTAGTTAAAGTCTTATGGAAATTATCTTTGGTCCAAAAGTTATGAGTTTATGACATGGATGCAGCTCAATAGATAGCCTTTCGACTAAAATGAGTTGAGACTTGCTACTATTAACTGTATGTACCTTTCACACGCTGCACTACTCGTGTTGCTTGCCACTGGGGCCGAGCCCATAATAGCTTGCAACCTCTAGATTTTTAGTTGCTAGTAACATAATATGTGCAACTTCACTGTTGATCATACAAAATATAATAATGCTCACTCGTTGACTGCAGGTGCTCATTTGCTATGCTATCCTGGTGCTTTCAACATGACTACTGGGCCATTGCACTGGGAGTTGCTTCAACGGGCAAGGTATGTATCTTCTGAATCATTTGAACCTAGAGATGAAATGCAGCAGATACATAATGAGGTTGAATATCTTGTACTTTTATTGATGATAAGATACTTCTAAACTAAGCTTAGATGTAGTCAAAAGATCAACGCTTGTACCAAAATTTCTCTAGGAGTACTATCTGAAGCATCTTTCCTATTTATATTGCATTACATCTTCTCTGCTTCTGTTCTGAATATATCTTTATGATGCCAGGGCTGCTGACAACCAGGTATGAGGAACACTGCTGTGCTGCCCTCCATTTTTCTGTACAGAAACTCATCATTTCTGCTTCCAGCTTTTCGCTTTCAAGTAGTAACAATCATTATTCTGTCAGCTTTTTGTGGCAACCTGTGCTCCAGCTCGAGACACTAGTTCAAGCTATGTTGCTTGGGGACATTCCACTCTTGTTGGACCGGTGAGTTGATTACTGATTTGAAGATGCCAGTTCTTCGGTAGTTCGCCAGGAGCCTCCTCATCTTTTGTGCCCCGGAGTCCAGACCTGAAAGTTAAACTCAGCACTAATGCAAGGAATACTACGTTACTGCTGTAGTGACTTGGCCTTGAGCCATGCCATTTCATATGCTCGGCACTCTGAAAACTCTATTTCAGTGATGGTATGCGGTGTGCTTAACTGTTGGCATTTCATTTTCTAGTTTGGTGAGGTGATCGCCACAACCGAGCATGACGAAGCAACTATAATAGCTGAGATTGATTACTCATTGATTGAGCAGAGGAGGTAAGCGGAATAAACCTTTTTGCTTTTCCATGTCACTGTTTATTCTCAGTTTGGTGGAATCGCGCTTGACCAATGTCACTTTTCAGGCAATTTCTTCCTCTGCGACACCAACGACGTGGAGATCTCTATCAGTTGGTAGACGTCCAGGGATCGGGTTCCAAGTAGACAGTCCGCATTGCTCGGGCAGGCATGATCTGTGAAGCAAGAACTTGTACAATTGCCGGAGTTGCGAAATAATCAAACCCCTTCGGCAGGAATAAAAATCGAAAACTGTACTCAGCCTGCTGGGTTACTTGTGTTATGGTTGGAGATGAAGCAAACGTGATTACTTATTCCTATCTCCTTTTAGCCTTAATAATACTGCAGGGTTACATTACATGAGTGGAGTGAGCTGAAGTGAACGTGGAAGACAGAGATATCTGTCCTGGATCAGATGTACCCCATGTTTTCGGCTTTACTTTGGGCCTTACGTCCGTGGCAGCTATAAATGAGTAATGTGGCAGGCCAGGCCAGGCTGTGTGCACTGTGGTAGGCATAAATGATCAAGCAGGAAGGAGGTGCCCCCTGTGTCGCTGCAGCTGCAGCCTGCTCGAATCGAACAGGAACAGGCCTTCTGAAAGACAGTGCCACTGCCGCTGCAGGCGATGAAACACTGAGACAGCAGAGGCGGCATGGCGAGCTCATGACCATGAGCCGAAGAAGGTCGGCCAGCATCTCGTGTCCGGAGATGTGAGCCCATTTATGCGCTCATCACGCCTTCCTTCCATTAATAATTAAATACTCTCTCCGTCCCATAATGTAAATAGTGTCAAAAAACGTCTTACATTATGGGACGGAGGGAGTAAAAGCCAGTTGGCTTTGACGGGTTTCAACTTTCAAATCCACTTCTCTTCAATGCGTCGCTACGTAGAAATGTTTCGGTGTGCAGCCAACCGTAAGATCGGATCGATGCATAGCGCGGCGTGGACCCAAGGAGACGATCGAGCTCCCCAGATGCATTAGTGGTTCGTCACCGCCACTGGTCCTGCTTGGTGCTTGCGGATGTTAATCGTGTCGTGGAGCCAGTTTGTTAGTACGTAGTAGGAGTATTACAGATTTTTGGTGATTTCAGGTGTGATTCCCGTTTGAACCACGGCAATGGCAAGCCGAGCCGTAATAACGCCCAAAACTATCACCATCGCACAGCTCGGTCGCCCCACCACTGCCTGAGTGGCTGCCCCGTGTTCACTGTGGCATCTTCGCCGGGCGCGTCGGAGGCTGCGCCGCCTGCTTCTGTTATTGCTCAAATGGCTGGCCGGCCCCTACCAACGCTGTCTCGCTCCGTGCGATCGGCCTCCTGCTGCAGGTCAGGTAGCGGCAGGCCGGGCGCGACGGTGTAGCATGATGTGATGCACCTTCAGTTCCCCATCAATGCATCACAAGGATCGTACGTAGGTGCGCCAAAACATTCAGTCGCTACTTTGTTTGTGAGTAAACAGATGGAGTGCTAGCGCCCGTCGACAGGCGTTAACCCCGGCAAAATTTCGTGTTTTGACCCTTTTCTGAAACCTATTCGAATCTGATCCTAGTCTAAATTTTTTTGGGGATCTGACCCTTTTGCTACCGCCAGGGTTCATGACGGTAGGGTATAACAGCCTACCGTTAAGGCCACTGGCGATAGGGTTGCATGCCCTATCGTAAATTTCTTCTAAGTATTGAAAACAGTGTGTGCCCGTGTCTAACGCTGAGCACCTTGGCGGTAGAGTTGTATAGCCTACCGCCAGCCTGTTTGACGGTAGGTATATTTCCTACTGCCAAGGTCCCTGGCGGTAGGCTGTTCCACCCTACCGCCATGGACCCTGACGGTAGCAAAAGGCTCAGATCTCGAAAAAAATTCAGACTAAATCAGATCTCGAATAGGTTTCAGGAAAGGATCAAAACACGAAATTTTACCGCCAACCCCCGATCGACCGCACCCGCAATGCTACCGCATGATCTACGAGAGGGCACCCCTGCATGCATGGGCATATGTACTTATTTTTTGAAAGATACATTTTAAGCACGGTTTTAAATGTCAAAAAATTAAGAAGAAAATTTCACGCATACATGTCCGCAAATGTGTGTGCGCGGCACAAAATTTTATGAAAATATGTCTTTTTTATTTTGTCTCTGCAAAAAAGACAAACTTCAGTGGTTCTAAATAGCGTTTCACAACATAGTTTTTTGTCTTTTTGCACAGGCCATAAAAATTTATTTTCTCATGAAACTTCGTGCGCACACGTAGAACAAGGATATGTAGCTGCGCAACCTTTTTCCAATTTTTGTTAGCATTTAATAATGTGTTTTCTGAAGTGGGTTCATATGGATCCGGGTCCATTCATGCACTTCCCCTCGACCTCCCCTTTTTCTCGACATGCTTTCTTCCTCAAGTGTGCTTGCAGGTTGTCTCCGTCGCAGGATCGCAGCACCACCACAACCACCCTCCCCTCGCCAACCTCTGCTAGCATCAGTAGCCTGCATTCCTCGTCGTCGTTGTCGCTGGAACCAGCAAACCCCGACCGTAGCAGAATCTGTCATCTCCCTAGTTGAAGTTTTATCTGTTGCTAGTTATTATGACTCGTAGACGGCTGAAGCTTTTTTCCGTTGCTGATTGTAGCTTTCCCCATTGACAGACGTAGCTTCCGCTATCTCCGGCCCAACAAAAATTCTCGCCGGTCACCGGAAAAAAACCTAATTTCAGCAACAACAAAGAAAACCCGTCGTCGCCGGTCATAGCAAAAATTCTCACCGGTTTGAGAAAAAAAATCCGGTAGTTCCAACAAACAATTCCACGTGAAACCTCATGCGTCACCCGTTTCTGACCTCTCGACCCAACTCATCTAATAGAAAAGCATTTCATGTCTGAACATGCAGCATCGACAGCTGCATGGGGGTAGAGACCGCAAATCTTGCCCCCTAAACATCCGCGGGCGCGTCCCAGGACAGCGCTAGACGGCTCCACACTTGTCCTCCCGGGCAACCACAATCCTCGTATCCAAATCATCAAATCAATGCAAATCTATGCATGCCCATCTTGTAGCACAAATTCATCACCAGTCCAACAATGCAACAAAGCAAAATAAATCACAATTGAACAATTCAACACATGACAGCTCAAGAATTTGAATGGTGGTAGGCGGCTGCTAGTAGCAATGTAGCATACGGTTCCGTTCACATTTTAATTTGCTACAGTTCACAGAGAGGAAACTGTCAGAGACTTTGGCTCCCGGATCTGCACGACGCATGCATTCGGCGGTGCAGCAGCCATTGAACGCGCGTGTGAGCAGTACGTATACGTACCTGCGCCTGCACCTGCATGCACGGCCCGTGATTCCTGTTGGGCCAAAAAGGCGCGCACGTCGCAGTTTTTGAACGTGGCCCGTACGTCCACGCTCGATTCGGGAGGATCGCTCGCAGTCACTGCGGCAGCAGTAGACGTACGTGCAGCATTCACGCTCGGCACCGTCAAGGACTCTAGCTAATTACTCCTACAATACGAGTGATGAGTAGCTGTACACTGTACACTATTCACGCACATACTACCGTGCTACTCCATTGCTGACGCCACGAACCAAAGTCGATGAAACGTTGTGTACACTATTCATGCATACGGGTGGGTGAGTACGTACCAGGAGTACGTGTGTCATGTGTGTACCCGCGTAGCACTCGAGTTGCGTTGCATTTGCATGCAGTCGCACGTGGGGAGGCGATCGCGCGTGGCAGGCAGGGTGGCAGAGGCCGCCACGACCGGCCATCATCCCGAGGCAAAGCCCTCCTCCATCCATACTTCATCAAAGCGGAAAAGGCAAAGGAAAAAACATTCTCACCCATCCATTCCAGCCAGAAAAAGAAAAGTTACTGCGAGCCCGTACCGCAAGAATACCCACGAGCACGAGGCTTTTGAGGCAAACCCAGCCGGCATGCATGCACGGTCGTATCGCACACTGCATCGGCAAAGCGGCGGCCCCGCCTGTCATCCGCAGGCCGGAGCGCGCCGCTTTCCCTTTTTTTGCCCTTGGTTCCCGCGTCGCGGTCGCGCAGCTTCCAACAATAAAAGCCGGGCTGGACCGGACTGGACCGGACCTGGCCGTGGAGTGGTACTAGTACGTGATGGTGGGAACAGCAGGATCGAATCCGATCCGATCCGATCGGGCCGATCCCACCACCGGCCGGCCGCACGAGACGGGGTGAGAGCTTTGCCGCGCGCGAGCCCCCAAATTGAGCTTTGGCTCTCGTGTGTGCGTGCTCTTTTTGATCGATCGGAGCGAAAGCTGCGGCGGCGATCGATCAATCTTCCGGCTCACGACTCGCGTGGCACTGTGCTGTAGTACACGATTCCCCTGTGCGTGCACTCCTGTGGCGAAGAGCATGGACGTCTTTGTCAGGTCCGTGCCTCGGGATCGGTGCCCCGCCGGCCCGACTTGCAAACCCTCCCGTTTTTTTATCGATCGTCCACCGGCGGAATCAGGTCGGCACGGCTTTCTTCTTCTTCTTCTTCTTCTTCTTCTTCTTCTTCTTCTTCTTCTTCTTCTTCTTCAGTGCACGCTTTTTTCCCCCTCTCTGACTGATCCAAGAGATTGGGCGCGCGGTCGGTAACAGTGAGAATCCGTTGCTGCTTAGCTTGTTACCCTACGTGTGTTACTGCCGGACGCACGCGCAAATGATTCATCGCCGCTCCTTTTCAAATCTTCTTTGCTTCATCTTCTTCACGATATGTGTTGCTCGGCGTGCGCCGATCTTTGACAAGAAGTCGAAAATGGCGTGTGGCGGCTCGAGTAAATGTCAAACCCTGCATGTGCCGCGCTCATCCTCATAGCCCGCACGCTCTCGTCTCGTGGGCCTACACTGCATGCATGTGAACAGTGAGCACGCACGCACCCACGTCCGCCGTCCGTGTATAGACATAAACTACAAGTACTACCGTCCATGTGAAGATTTAAATCTCTACGGTCCATGCATGGATCTTTGCCTCCGCGTCTTTTCAAAACTTGCTGCCAACCACGTTCGTAACTACTGTACTTCCCTCGCGCTGCATGCGTGCAACAAAACGACGCGGGAAAATAATTGCCCATCTGATCACTGTTCACTCTCGCTAGTACGTACGTGTGTTTTGTCAAACTCACGAAAAGTCGGGCCTCTTTTGAGACATTTGATAGCCCCTAGGTCAAGCAGCTTTAAGAAACTACAGTGATTTTGATTCATTATCCTTGGCTAGTGGATTTCAGGACAGAGCAGGCACATCAGAGTTAGTTGCGAGAAATCACAGAGAAATTAGACAATTGTCGTAGGTGTTCTAGGTTTGTTTCTCTATGCATTTCTAGCTTAGATGCTAACCACCTCACGCCGCCCCACCACATAACGATAACAAAACTCAAAAGAATGAGCTAGCTAGTATTAGGTTTATGCTAGAGGAGCAATATGCCAATATGTTAGCCTTCTACTTTTGAGCAAACATGCATCCTTTCCCCATCAACAACAAGTTATTAAGCTTGAGCTAATGGAGAGTACACTGTCATAGGACTGATTAATTAGTCAGTAATCATGCCTGATTAGTGGCTGGAGAAGCTAAAAGCAAGGGTCAACCCCTAATGGGCAAGTAAAACCTCAATCTCTAGTTAATTGATCACGCCATCACCTTTAGGTACTCCTAAACTCCTACTGCTATGTTCTTTCTTAGTTCCAAGTGCCCAAAAATTTCTTTTCTTAATTACCATCTTCTGACGTACTAGTCCAGTACCTCACATCACATTATTAGAGTCTAGTACATAACGCCTAAGCTTCTTTTGAGATATAGTCTACTGGTAAAATACAGTAGTAATAGCTTAGCCTTTGTGTAGGGGCCCGAATTGCTTTCCTCAACAGCTCTCAAGATCTTTGTCCCTCTATACATATAACCAGCTGACAGGCCCTGCAT
The DNA here is from genome assembly GCA_902687465.1 of Secale cereale. Classification (NCBI taxonomy): domain Eukaryota; kingdom Viridiplantae; phylum Streptophyta; class Magnoliopsida; order Poales; family Poaceae; genus Secale; species Secale cereale. Next base: position 80,606,511 of record LR738715.1, on the reverse strand, counting down.
ATAGCTGCGGGAGTCTGCCCATTTTGAGAGACACTAGATATATGACGCCGTACGTACGTTTCAGGAGATTAATAATAGAATAGAATGTGTGTGCATGCAGTGCAGACTTTATCTTTTCTGGATGCTTAATTACCAGCCTAGAATGAATGATGCTGTGGTCCATAGCTCCACAGGCCAATAATAGCCCACACATTGGTTTAGACGAATCCCACTCCTAATCAACTTGGCCGGCCGGAGCTAGGTGTCCAAGCACATGGTTTGGATTTCGATCGATCAACAGCTTTTGTGTGCTCAGTCTGAATTAAGTCTACAGTTCCACACATCGATCGAACGGCACGTATGTTCATCGGGTTGCATCATGTGATAGAGAATTCATCATGTTCCAACGATGTCCTTCGCAAGTTTTGTGTTGAGAAAGCAGTTTAGTCTGCACCTACACCACCATCAACTAAGTAGATGTTTGTATGCGTCGATTGATGCAGAGGCAGGGGGTTTCGAGCCATCTCCGCCTATGTTTGATCAATTTGAACGGCCAGGTCTTTAGCTAGCTATCATGGAACAGTTCATCCTCTGCATCATCATCAGAAAGGCACTGCCCATACATACAAGACGGCCAATACAATTTGAATGGCTTTTTTTTTTTTGCGGGCAAATCAGAGAGCTTTATTTAACAAAAGAGGCCCCCCGGCAATCAGCCAAGAGGCTGGTTACCAGAAAACCAGGGGTCTCCTCGAGCCAACAGTCGGTCACATTCAATGTGCATGCACGTTTTGCACACAGATGTGCCGGTAAGTTTGCTGACCTCATTACATGTTGAATCTCAAAAACAGAAAAATCACTGCTAAGCTCTCCTATTTCATCTAAGATAGGAGCCACAATCGATCTCGAATTATGGCGTGTATGCCAGAGTTGCACTAACTCCTGACAGTCAGTTTCCAGTATCACATGCGATAGTCCTCGAAGTTTTGCAAAGAGAGTTCCTTCTCGCATTGACAGGGCTTCCATTACCAGAGGATCGGATATGTTACCGAAAGGTTTGCACCATGCTCCTAGGAGCGCAGATTCGGACCGGGCTATGCCACCCGCTCCTCCCCGACCCTCTGCCACATTGAGAGCACCGTCACAGGATATCTTGATCATACCTGGGTCGGGCGGCCTCCATCCATGACCAGGTAGCACCCTTGCTTCCTCGCGGGGAAGCTCCAACAGCGCTAGGGCCTCCCGAGTAGCTCTAATGGCGGCTGCTGGGTCTCTCCCCTCTTCCCCATGTTTGATTCGATTGCGGGAATGCCAGATCGTCCACATGATGGTTATGATCTTGGCTCGATCTTCCTCCCTAATCCGATCACCACACAGAATGTCTCTGGACCATGAGCTCGGATGCAGGCGGGGAAGCCTGATATCGAACCAAGCAGTGGCTTCACTCCAGAAACGTCGTGCGTGTGAGCATTGTATAAGTGCATGCATGAGATCCTCCTGTCTCGCCGTGCATACTTGGCAGGTGTCTTGAGTTGAGATATGGCGGTGCTTGAGAGTACATTCATCCGGTAGAATCCCCCGCAAAACTCTCCACCAAAACACTCTTACCTTTGGGATCACTTTGAGTTTCCAGCGTGGATTGGTTTGTACGTCATGCGCGTGTAGATTGGCTCTACCTGAGCGGGCGGTGGTCCTCCAATCGCGTCCTAATCTGATTGATTAGGCGCGTACAATTCGTGAGTATCCAAAGATACATGGGCCAGCACACATAATTTGGGTCTCGATCGTGGTCCAAAACGCATTTCAATCCTTCCACATATGCATCTGAAATGATTAATTTCGCCCGCGCCATATCCATCCGGGATCCGACTACCGGCTTCAGTTTTGTCATCCTTTCCGGCCGCACGCAAAGTCCTACACAGCTAGTAGAGTACTATGGTAGTACTGGACATACTATTGTTTTGGGGAAAATAACATGTGCTTTGAACTTAATTGCAACCACGCTGCATGGCCATGCACTGTCTCTGTCAGAATCGCTCTTGAGTCTCCGACGAAAGAAATTAAGCAAACAGTGTAGTACATTCAGTGCTACAACAATTCAAAAAAAAAAGGAGAAACAGTATAGCTTACGTGCTATAGGGTGGTATTTTTTCTTATTTCATTGCTTTATTTATGGAATCCAATAACTCCCGTGTTAGAGTTTGAGTTGTATTCTTCATGTAATCTTAAACTTCCTCTATCTCTTCTCCCTCTCGTATTCATCTCCAACTCTGTACCGAACTTGTACGCCAAGGCAAGGCTGTTTTGCCCTCAATAAATAAACTCACGCGGCTCTCCTAGGAGAGTAGGAACGCTTACACCAGATCAATCTTACATGGTATACAGAGCTAGCCTCTTCCCTTCTATCTAGCAAAACAAGAAACCTAACCCTACCATCGCCATGGCCGCAAGCTCGAGCGCCGTCGCCCTCAACCTCGGCGCATCTCCAACAGAAAAGCTTGCGAGGGGGAATTTCCTCCTATGGAAGGCGCAGGTAATGCCGGCGCTGCGTGGAGCGCAAGTGACCGGCCTCCTTGATGGCAGCGACGCCGCACCACCGAAGACGGTGGAAGTAACCAAGGCGGACAAGACCACGGCCATGGAGGCCAATCCTCTATATGGCCCGTGGGTGTCAAAGGACCAACAAGTCCTGAGCTACTTGCTCAACTCGCTGACCCCGGAGATCCTCGCACAAGTCATCGGTAAGGAAAGCACCTATGATCTTTGGATTGCCCTTACTACCTTGTTCGCTGCGCAGTCTCAATCCCGGATAACAAATCTGAGGATTGCAATCTCCAACACCAAGAAGGGCAACATGTCCAGCAACGCGTTCATCGCCAAGATGAAGAGCCTTGGAGACGAACTTGCTGCAGCAGGTCGTCCAGTGACCGATGGAGAGATGGTTGATTACATCCTGGCTGGGCTCGATCGGGATTATGATCCTATTGTAGCAGCAGTTGGCGCCATCAAGAACTCTATTACGGTCGATGATCTTTTCTCGCAGATCTCTGCTTTTGACCAGAGGATGGAGATGCTAGGAGATGGACCAGGCAGTTTCCGCTCCTCTGCCAATGCCGTCTACAGAGGACGAGGGCAGTACAGACCAAGAGGGGGCCGTGGGCGAGGAAACAGGGGACGCGGTCGTGGTGATCGCGCTGACCGCTCCTCTCCCTCTCCCGCTCGCGGAGGCGGCTACGGCGGCCATCAGCAACGCACACGACAACAGCTACAGCAGCCACAACAGCAAGAACGGGATTATCCCGAATGCCAGATCTGCTACAAGCACCACGCCGGCGGCGCAAGGGCCTGCTGGCATCGGTATGATGAGGACCATGAAGAAAAGAAGGCCAACATCATCACCAACTCCTACGGGATTGACACAAATTGGTATGCAGATTCTGGCGCCACCGAGCATATTACAGGGGAACTTGACAAACTGACGATGAGAGAGAGATACCACGGTGGTGACCAGGTGCACACGGCAAGTGGTTCAGGTATGGACATTACTCATGTTGGAAATTCAGTTGTTAAAACCCCCTTAAAAGACTTGCATCTAAACAATGTCTTACACGTCCCGGATACATCCAAGAATCTTGCCTCCGTTCATCGCTTTACTCTTGATAATAATGTTCTCATAACCTTTTATCCTTACTCTTTTGTGGTCAAGGACTTGGCAACGAGGAGAGTCATTCTTAGAGGAAAATGTGAGGGAGGCTTATATCCACTCATATCATCATCTTCATCATGGTCAAATAAGCAAGCTTGGAGTGTCACCAAACCATCCTCGGCAAAGTGGCATAGTCGTTTGGGTCATCCTTCTTCAGTTATAGTTCAGCATGTCCTTAGTAAAAATAAGCTCTCTTATGAGCCTAGTTCTGAGTCAGTTTGTGATGCTTGTCAACAAGCTAAGAGTCATCAGTTACCCTATCCTATTTCCACTAGTATTTCTTCTGCTCCATTGCAACTTATTTTCTCAGATGTGTGGGGACCAGCTCCTACCTCAGTTGGTAGATTTTCATACTATGTAAGCTTTATTGATGACTATAGTAAATTTACTTGGATTTATTTGCTAAAGAAACGATCCGATGTTTTCCAAGTCTTTGGCAATTTCCAAAATCTTGTTGAACGCCAATTAAACTCCAAAATTCTTGCCATGCAAACTGACTGGGGTGGTGAGTATGAGAAACTAAATTCCTTCTTCCAAAATATTGGAATTTCTCATCATGTTTCATGTCCCCATGCTCACCAACAAAACGGGTCTGCTGAACGTAAACACCGTCATATTGTTGAAGTAGGACTAGCATTGCTAGCAAACGCTTCCATGCCTTTAAAATTTTGGGATGAAGCTTTCCTTACTGCCACATATCTAATAAACATTCGCCCTAGCAAAGTCATCAACTTTGAGAATCCCATCACTCGTCTTTTTGGTACCTCACCAGATTACAAGTCTCTTAGAATTTTCGGGTGTGCTTGTTGGCCAAATCTCAGACCCTATAACACACGCAAACTTGCGTTCCGTTCAAAAAGGTGTGCCTTCATAGGCTATAGCCCTATGCACAAAGGAGTCAAGTGTCTTGACATCTCTACTGGACGAGTATACATCTCCAGAGACGTTGTGTTCGACGAGTCAGTATTTCCCTTTGCATCACTTCACCCAAATGCCGGTGCTCTCCTTCGCCAAGAAATACTTCTCCTTCCACCTGTATCTCCTAGTTTTGATCAAGGGGGAGATAACAATTGTACTAACCAACATGATAATGCTCCTAGCAATAGTGCTCCTTCTGTACATGTGCAGGTCCCTGAAGAAAACGGTGCAGAAAACGGTGCAGAAAACGGTGTTCAAAATGATCAAAACGATCTATTATTTCATGTGCAAGGAGAAGAGGGAGCAGGCGCGGTCTTCGAGGATGATTTTGCAGCACCAGCAACTCCTGTGCGGGAATCCTCCTTGGATCACGGGCGCGCATCAGCCTCGGATCGGGAGCCCGCCAGTCAGGAGCGCCAGCGCGGGCGCATGCAGCCCAGGCGCATGCAGCCAACCACCGCGGCGCGCTCCCCTCACATGCAGCCGACCGCTGCGTCAGGTTCTGGATCGGCTGCGGCCAATAACTCTGTGGCCACAGAGGAAATAATTGCCACACCGGAGGCTACTGGATCACCTGTGGCCAATTCTGAAAACTCTCCGGGATCTTCTGCATCTAGCCGATCTGTTCTTTCTCCTACACAGATTTCAGTGCAACCACAACCTACCACATCAAGGGTTATGACTCGACTTCAAAAAGGTATTAGAAATCCCAAAATAAGAACAGATGGCACTATACCATATGGCATGTTGTGTATTTCAGGTGAACCAACAAAATTAAGTGATGCACTTGGAGATCCTAAATGGAAAAAGGCTATGGATGAAGAATATGGTGCGCTCATGAAGAATAAAACATGGCGCTTGGTACCAAGTCAGAGAGGTAAAAATGTTATTGATTGTAAATGGGTCTATAGAGTAAAGAGGAAAGCAGATGGCTCCATTGACAGGTACAAAGCACGTCTAGTTGCAAAAGGATTCAAGCAACGATATGGTATTGATTATGAAGATACCTTTAGTCCAGTTGTAAAAGCTGCTACTATAAGACTTGTGCTAGCCATTGCTGTTTCCAGGGGATGGAGTCTTCGACAGCTAGATGTTCAGAACGCGTTTTTGCACGGTGTTCTGGAAGAGGAGGTCTATATGAGGCAACCACCAGGGTATGAAAACAAGCAAACACCTCATTATGTTTGCAAGCTTGACAAAGCTCTCTATGGTCTGAAACAGTCACCTAGAGCATGGTTCTCAAGGCTAAGTTCACAGCTGAAGCATCTTGGGTTTGTTCCATCCAAGGCAGATACATCTCTCTTCATTTATAGTAAGGCAAACACGATGATTTTTGTGCTCATATATGTGGATGACATCATAGTTGCAAGTTCTTCACAAAACGCCACTGATGCTCTCTTATGTGATTTGAGTTCAGAGTTTGCTTTAAAGGATCTTGGTGATTTACATTTCTTCTTAGGTATTGAGGTTAGGAAGACTCAAGATGGCATAGTATTGAATCAAGAAAAATATGCCACTGAACTCCTAACTCGTATGGGAATGAAGGATTGCAAACCTTCACCTACACCATTGTCTTCTTCAGAACAACTTTCAGCATATCAAGGAGAACCTCTTAATGAAGCGGAGAGCACAAAATATAGAAGTGCCGTTGGAGCCCTGCAATACTTGACTTTGACACGGCCAGACATATCATTTGCTGTAAACAAGGTTTGTCAATATTTACATGCACCTACCTCTACTCATTGGACGTCTGTCAAAAGGATTGTACGATACATTAAACACACTGTGACTTTGGGACTTCAGTTCCGGCGTTCTAGTTCTACACTCGTCAGTGCTTTCTCTGATGCTGACTGGGCAGGATGTATTGATGACAGAAAGTCAACTGGAGGATTTGCAGTATTCTTTGGTTCAAACCTTATTTCTTGGAGTGCCAGAAAACAAGCCACTGTGTCAAGATCAAGTACAGAGGCTGAGTACAAATCTCTAGCAAATGCAACTGCTGAAATTATTTGGGTGGAATCATTACTCCGTGAATTAAGAATTAAGCAACATCGAATATCTTGTCTATGGTGTGACAACTTGGGAGCAACCTATCTTTCTGCTAATCCAGTGTTTCATGGTAGAACCAAACACATTGAGATTGATTTTCATTTTGTGCGTGAAAGGGTTGCAGAAAAGAAGTTGGACATACGGTTCATTCCATCCAAGGATCAAGTAGCCGATGGATTCACCAAAGCCTTGCCAGTCAAGCTTTTTGAAGAGTTCAAAAGAAATCTCAATATAGGATAGTTTAGATTAAGGGAGGGTGTTAGAGTTTGAGTTGTATTCTTCATGTAATCTTAAACTTCCTCTATCTCTTCTCCCTCTCGTATTCATCTCCAACTCTGTACCGAACTTGTACGCCAAGGCAAGGCTGTTTTGCCCTCAATAAATAAACTCACGCGGCTCTCCTAGGAGAGTAGGAACGCTTACACCAGATCAATCTTACATCCCGAACGTTCGAATTTTAAGCATTTCACCCCGAATGTTTTTACACGGCAACTTTAGTTCATAGAGGATGGCAACTTTAGTTGATAGGGGGTGGCAACTTAATCCTTTTTCGTTTTTTTTTCTTCAAAAAATTGCCATGTTTCCCTAATCTCACGCAAACTAAATTTGCCATCTAAAACGTTCGGGTTGCCATGCTTAAATTCCGAACGTTCGGGAGTTATCATTACCGTTATTTATAGTGTCAAGTCCAGCACAGCCATGCTTCCCAAAGTTCCCAAAGTATGGGAATCAAGTCGATGGATCAAGCAACAAAACTAAATTAATACCACCACCACCACACTCGCTGTCCTTGAGGTCGACTCGCAGCTGAGAACGTCGCAAGGGATGCCTTAAACCCTCTTTTTGACTGACGGCACTCACAAAAAAAGGGTGAGAGGAACTGGGCCAAAGAGGAAGAAGAACATCAGAATAATGGTGGGCACGTACGCGAGCATTTCGCCTTTTCCGCGGTCGAGATTAGCTCATATCTATCAGTGGCAGGATAGAAAGTAAGATTTGGCGCATAATTTTATCGGATGATTGCCTGCTTGCGGTGACACCACGCATGGGCCATGGAGAGAGGAGAGCGATCCGCTCCGCTGGCGAGGGGCCCGGGCGGATGAGATTTCCTCGCATTCAAGCTGGTGGTGGTGGATCACAACACATCACGTCAATCTCTCCTCTCTTTTTACCGGTGCCGTAAATCCAGTTTTGGAGGGAGCAGCGGCAGCACTGTCTTTGATCCTTTGCCGAGCAGTGGCCAGTTAATGTGTTGCTCCTGGTTTCGAACTCGGCTACGTTTGATTTTGGGGGCTTTCAGGAGGGTAGGCGTCACACGGATATACAGTGCACGGTACGTGGGGATCCCTGTACGTGCGCGTCGGTCGTACAGACATAAAGAGGCTGCACGATCGACCCAACATAGCAAGGACGGCGCAATCAATCAGCGGAGGAGGCACACTTTCGAAAACGCCGATCGTACGCCGTCTCAAAGAGGAAGAAAAACCCGGGAAACAGGGCCTGAATCCTCAAGCTAGAGCCCGGAGAGGGAATAGACCAAAAATATGGGTCGGGCTACTAACCTGATCGATGTCCCTGTAGCCGAAATAATTGATAATTGACCAACATCCAGTGGCCTCTACCATGATGGCTCTTTGGAGCCGTTGGTGATTTTGTACCGACATGTTTGATAACCAGGCTCGATCAGCCTAGCTCCTAGCGCAGCACACCTAAATTTCTTGCTTCTGCAACAATCCATGGCCGACGGACGGCCATAATTGGCAAAACTGCGACCGTACGGCGAGCCAGGATTGAGGCCCTGTTTCCCGGATTTGCTGATCCGCCTCCCCAGATTAGTAGGAGTGCATGACCGGCTAAGCAAACGTGTCATGCTTGGGTCGATCTGACTCATCATCATCCGGGATCACTGCTAGAGTAGTGATCGAGTAAGGGCATGGCCAATGCATAGCCCCAGGGTGATGCTTCACATGCCATGTAGGATCGGATAACAGAAAAAGTAGGTTCGGATGAGGAAGCAGGATCCTCTTCAGGAGGCGGGTTCTTAGAGAGAAAAAGTGTGGTCCGGTGCATAAAGTTAGAAAAGTTAAAGTCAAGAGGAGGGATGCATGTCTAGTGTGAGTCACTTTTTAATCTTTTATGAGGTCCACTAGTAGTAGCTTGCATTGGGGAGAAAAAATCAACACATATGCCTCAAATTACTTTTTGTCATGAGGCATATGGATACATATGCCACCATTGTACATGCCCTAACTCGCCAGTGTGCTGGATCTGACGTCTGTGGCGGCCTCTGTGGAGCTGGAGGGAAAGGAAGAACGGCGAATGATTCCGTTCCGTAGGGATATGATGCCGGTAATGATTGCGAGGAGCTCGCATGTTAGCCGGCAGCAGACAAAGCGTGTGCATCCCCGTCAAATCCATCGCTCACCGTCGCCGTCGCCGTCTTCGCCTCGCCCACCACCGTCCGCCTCCCAGCTTTCAATCCCGTCCTCATTTCTCCCTCTTCTTTACATGCTGCTGCGTCCTATTCATAGCAAAATGTAGTCGCACTTGGCACAGTGCACACGGCGGCGCGCTTGCCGCCGACGAGATTTCTTCCAACTGGACCTGAGTTCATTCATGGCTTCACGAGGAATGCAAGACTTTCTTGGTAGAAGAGCAGAGGTGCAAAGGAAAAGTGACACTAGGAACAACAACATTACTGACTGATTTCCTGCGGCTAGAAATTACAGCACATCTGAGTACACTCCAACACCCAAAAAGCAAGAAAATCTCAGAGAGAGAGAGAGAGAGCACGAAAGGTTAAAGAGAGAGCACGTAATAGAACGCCTGCTCCACGTCCATCTACTACTAGCTAACTAATTTTGCATTTTACAGTAACCCCGGCCGTTTTACAGTCACCGGCCCCGCGCGCGCGATCTGATCGTTGGGGCAAACATCAGGCCACTCTGGCGCTCCGGCCATGCCCGTGCGCGTGGCCAATGCCGCGGCTCAGCACCACCCTGGTCGTCTCGTACACCGGCAGCTCGTCCCGGTACCCTGCGCCCGGCGGCACGGCGGCGGCGGCGAAGTTCTCCAGCTCGAACAGGTCGGAGCTGGCGTCGCTGCTCTCGTCCTCCTCGTCGTCGTCCTCGTCGCTCTCCATCTCCATGCGCCGGAGCAGCATCTGCTCCACCGGCACCCTCCGCCGGTCCGCCCCGGGCACCGTCGCCGGCGCCTCGCGGTCGCTGTCCACGAACCGCACGGTGCGGTTCGCGTGCCCGCGCGTGGACGGCGTCTTGCTCAGGCAGGACCGCGAGTACGAGGACGCCGAGGAGCACGCGTACTCCGCCGCCGTACGGGCGGACGGCGGCGTCTGCGGGGCGCGCTTGCCGGCGAAGATGGTGTTGAGGAAGCCCGCGAGGCGCGCGCCGGGGGAGGCCGGCTTGCGGAGGTCCCTGAGCTTGGCGCGGATGGAGGCCCCCGCCGGCTTCTTGGCCTTCTTCTCCGGCGCGGGCGCGGGCGGGCCGCCGGGCACGGTGGTGCGGATGGGGCGCAGGCGGCGGTGGCTGGACGACTCGGCCTCGGAGGAGGAGAAGCCGCCGTAGCTGGAGCACTCGGAGGAGCTGGACGTGGTGGCGTGCGGCCCCGGCGCCGCGGGCGCCGCCCGGTAGCTCCCGGCCAGCGACGGCCTGTAGTAGTAGCTGTAGTGCAGGGCCTCCTCCTGCTGCTTCTTCTTGGTTGCCGCCGTGGTCACCGCGTCCCCGGCGGCGTGGCCCGGCTCGTCCTCCATGGACCTGTATATCGCGTCGAGCAGCGACGACGAGAAGGACGGCTGGTCAGCGTGGCGCCTCGCCCTTGCCGCCGCCGACATCCCCTTGTCCCCACGCCTCTCCATTCTGCCAAAGCGCTCAAACACACGGACGCAACAACACCAGAGCTCGAAAACAGGAGCTCCCAACCCAGCAATGCGCTGTTGCACAGCAGAAAGGCTCTTCTCCGGTAGTGAGCTCGTGAGGCGAAGGGTGGTGGTGGTGGTGGAAAGGGAGGAGATGGTATGGAAAGGCTGGAGGAAGAAGGGTGAGGGGGTAAGGGATCGGTGGGAAGATATAGGCGGCCCGGGAGGAAGAAGAGAAGGGGAGGTGGTGGCCCGGTGGGGGTGACGTGGCAGCGAGCGAGCAGAGGAGGCGGGTTGCGTTGGTTTTGGGCGTGCGGGCGATGGCGGCGGGCCTACTCCTCCTCGCTCACCCTCTATCTATCTGTCCCTCGGTTATTTATATGTCACCGCCCGGTGGCGTTACCTGTGCGGAACTGTGACCCTAACATGCTCTGCTTAGTGTAAATTTTTACTGCTAATGAATGTGCATTCTCGTGTAAATTCCTCTTCCAAATTGATGCGGTGTCCTGCAGCTAGCATTGACTGCACACACAGCATGGCTAGGTGAAAAAGTTTGCTTAATTTGTCCGGGGCCGGTGCAAATTTTATGAAGTACTCCTGCCAAAGACGGAGCCGGATCCTCTAACTTAAAGAAGCAAAATCACGGTGCTACAATAATATCCTAGTGTAAAATAAAGGGGTGCACTAGGTCTGAGTCGTCGTGAAGTCTCAATCAAGTGAGATAGTGTATAAGAAAATTGGAAAAGCAATCTTTGCACGAATCTCTATGCAAGATCAAAGGAACATATCATCAACTGAGAAATTTGGCAGCACCAAAAATAAAGAAGAAATATTAAAGACGTTTAGCAGATTATTTACTATTGATATTTACTGTAGATAAAATAATCAGTCTTGCGAAGTCTTAGTCGACATAGATTTCGTTATGTCTCAGTCGATGTTATATTACATTGATCTTGCATTCAGATTCATACAAATTTTCTTTTCAGTTTTCCCTTTTTCTTCCCATATACTATATCACTTGACTGTCGATTGAGACCTAGATACACCCTAAAATAATTTATAATTAATTTTATTTCACCATCAATTTCTTTCTATGTAAGGATGATAAATGTACACATCAAATTAATATGTAATCTACAAATCAATTTTAAGTCATTTAAACCTTAATTATATAAATTCGAAAAAAAGTAATTTAAAATATTGTAGCTTCTCTAACATTCTGTCTTAATGTTAGAGGATCTAATTCCACCAAAGGCGGGCTAGCAGACAAATATGGCGCGAAACGGCATGCGCGTGGCGAACGGTGCGCGCCACATCTAACCACCTAGCTAGGCGTGATTCGTGTCTGCCCAAAACACCTTAACCAAGGCGCATAAAAAACCCGCAGGCCCCGTGCTGGCGCAGGTACGGCGTCTCCGCTGCGAAAAGCGCGCCTCCTTGCCATATCTGTACGTGGAACCGTGCTTTGCTTAATCTTAAACTACTACCAGTGCTCAACAGTGCACTGCACCTTACTGAATAAAGGGGGCGTGGCGAGCTAGCTGCAAAGCGTGAGATTCCCGTCCTTGATTAATCCCCTCCATGGCGGTGATCAAGGGTTTAATTAGCGGATCGCGGTACCACACCAGGCCGGCCCTGTACTGTACTGGCGGTGCAGGGAGGGAGCGGTACATGTGTCTGGCTTGTTTATTATTGCTGCCCGGGGACCATTAACTACTAGTAGTACTAGGGTGGAAAGGGCGTTTATTCATCTTGATTGATGGTGGCCGGGGAATGTTTTTGGTCGCATGTTTTTGGTTTGTTTTCATTGTCACTGGGGTTGTTTTCATGGCGTGGTGTAACTCGACTCACACGGCGCTCCCTTTTTGTTTGTGTGGTTTTGAGGCGCTGGCTGGATCCTTGTTTTAGATGCACGATCCGCTGTGCGGATTGGTGAGCGCGATGGCAACCCCGAACATGTTCACGAGCGGCTGAGCGTGATAGATGGCGGGGGGCACAGGGAGGAAGCACCACGAGAACACGCACCGCCACCCACAATAATTAGTATTGTAAGACCTCGATCCGTGTCTTTAATCGCGGGGAAATGGCTGCGCGCCACGCAAAAGAACCCTGACTCCTCATTCAAACCCATGCCAACAAGTACTACTACGTGCTACAGTCTACAGCCATGGGGACAGGTTTTGTGTTGAAAGATGGTCGCCGCTAAACACCGAGAGAGATTTCGTTATCTGAGCTTTTGAAACCCCGACGATTTCCACGGGGACTTGGCGGAGAGGATGGGAACCGGTCCAAAATTTCCGTCCTCGACGCCCACCTGCGGATTATGGGTCAGACACGAGAGCGACGCGAATGGACTGCACGGGGCGGCTGCCTCCGGCCCGGAGCCGTCCGTCCCTTTCGGCCACAGCCCCTCCCAGCATGTGTACGTGCACCAGACCGCCTCAAATGCGTGTCGCGCGCAGCACGGAGGGAGGGGCGCCCATGCGAGCCGGTGCGCCCGCCCGTCCAGACCCCGTGGTCGAGAAGCAGGCGGAGGCAGGGTTGGGTGTTGAGAGCAGCGGCTGCCGTTGGTTAACGTGACAGACCCGGGGGCTGATAGGGATGCTGCTCACCCCCTGCCTGCCGGCTTCGATCTCCGTCTCGATCTGTGGCCGGAAACGATGGGCACGGCTAGCTTGGTTGGAGGACGCATTAGGTTGGCTTTCACCTTTGGTGATCGAGGTGATCGATGCCGGCCTTGATGTGCTGCTGGAGTGATCGCCATCGCCACGGGGTGACGGGGTGAGTGACAGCCGGTCTGTCGTCTCGCCACACGTAGGGACGGTACGATGTACCGTGTACGTACACGCACTACTTTCGCTCTTCTCTTTTCTTGGGTGTAAGTGCAGAGATTGGTGTGATTGGACGTGTGGTTGGGTCCGATCTCGACGATCGTGCGTAGAGGCGTGGGAGGAGAGATCCAGCACGTACTCCACTTGTAATACTATGTGCGTAGGGTTCGGTTGGGTTCGATGGCATGGCTGCGTAGTGCGTACCTGTCGGCTCTGCATTGGCGAAGAAGGCCTGGTTGGGCTTTGTTGGATTCCGAGACAGCGACGGTCGGCGCTGCGCCTGGCTTGGTTACCTGTTGTTCTCTTGTTCTATCTGCACGACTGCACGCCTTTCTATACTGTAAGTCTGCTCCTCTTGTTTTACATGAAGGGAGGAGGAGACAAATTCAGTAGTAGATTTGTTTGCTTCTGAATGTGCACAAAGCAACGACACAAGGATCCAGAGTTACGGACTAGTCACTAAACAAAGTTGGGACCAGGCTCCGCTCCGGCTGTCTATCAGATCCACCGATCGCCTTGCAGCAGCTACAGTTTAGCAAGCCGATGAAGAGAGGCCTAGCACAGACATTCCGCAGTCCATCTCAGGGCAACAGTCGAAAACCAACGAGCAACAGACGAGCATGTGATCCTCAACAACGTCTGTAAGTAGGTCTCAACCAGCAAGACCGGCCAACAGTCGAAAACCTATGAGCAACAGAACAGCGTCTGTAGGGCAATGTTGGCACGTACCCCTACTCGTTCAGTACTCCATGGGCTAGTGGCCATTTCGCTTCGTCCCAAAGCGAAAAAGCGGCGGCAGGGTGTGCTGGGACGTCACGCTCTGCCGCGCGCCAGGCCCAAGGAAACCGTCGTCCATCGGAGCGGTCGAGAGCCGGTCCGGGGGCCGGCAGCCTTCGCTTTTGTTTCCCCGCTCGCGCGGTCGGCCGGCGAGCGTACAACGCCGCGGCAGGCGCATCAGAGACGCAGATCTCTCCGTCTGCATGCACGCGCGCGCACAGCCGAGCAGCACAGCACAGCTCGAGTCGACACTGCCTTCTGCCTGGCACCTTCCGTTGCATGCACGGGAACGTTCCAGCCAGACGCAGATCGTGTCGACTCGACCGCCTTTTTGCTTTCTTCTTCAGCTGATCTTGTTGTTGGTGAGTTGTCTCTCTCGTGATCCCGGGCAGCAACATCCGTGCACCTGCGGCGTGGTGACTACGAGCGAGCGAGCGTGTGTGCGTCGCTGGCGGGATTGGAAAGCTTGGAGAAATGGAAGACGCACACATGGGCATGGGGGGTTAGATTTAGCTAGCTCGAGGGAATTTTTAAGTGTCCCTGTCGCCAGATGAGCTGATCCGGTAATCATATAGCACGGCAGGGTTGGCTTTTGTTTAGGGCTCCTCTCTTTCGAGGCCCTGGCTAGGGTGGTCCATGGCCATGGGAGGTCGGTCGGTTTGTCGTTCTTCTGCTCGGGTGCAGTATTTTTCTGTTGGTTTCAATCCAAAGCTAGCCAAAACCAACTCCATGCATGCTTGGAATTTGAAGCCGGTAAGAATTCTTTGGCTGTTAATAATGGGAGTCGCACGAACGCCGTGCACAGTTCCACAGCTTCCAACCATGATTGGGAGTGTATGATTGGAAGTGACAACTGACAACTGACAGGGAAAATCATCTCAGCCTGCAATCGAATGGTCAATTTCTACGCAAAAGTAATTCCCATGGCCGAGTCCTCCCTTCAACAGAATTTTTACAGAAAAAAAAGAGGACAAAACGGCCGGGCTCGCGCAGTTATCTCTTTCGGAGCGCACCACGTCGCATCCCAGGAAACCAAGTTTAAGACGAGCTCCACAAAGCAATTATCATCCCATGACAACTTGCGCGTGAGTTGCACCTCAGCCGGACGTTTTCCTCCTGCCTTTCGCCGGAGGTCAATGCCCTGATCGAACTTGACACTGACTCCCGCGCGCCGTTTCCTCCGACGCAGAAACAACCGAACCGATGGACGGATCTTCTCCTTCTTCTTCTTCCACCAGCGAGGAGAAAAGCAAGCGCGCATTGCTCACCGCAGTAGCAAACCACCTGAATTTATGTCATGTCTGCAGATACGACCACAGTATACAGATTCCGGTGCACGTCCGCTTCGGCCGGCCATATCGATCGCTGGATCGCGGAATGGATGCTTGGTCGATAGCAGCAAGTGCATTTGCACTAGTGCGGTGGGCGGCTAGAGAGAGATATATAGGTGGTCGATCCATCCGTCAATCTGCTCATCTCTACCTTCTCCATGATTCGACATGACAGTGATCAGCGCCGCGATGATTGTCGCCGAGAATTATTTCCCCCGAGCCCGGATCGTTCTTTGGTCGCCAAGACATATAGCACCAACACCATTTGCTGGGTTTCTTTTTTATCCAAGACATGAGTGCTGGATGTGAGTTAGCAGTACTTGTGGAATGATCTGGCGGGTCACTTGTTGCTGCTGGACCATCCTGCGAAATGATTTACATCATACACATGCCTGGGCCTTCTGTTTGTCTGGCAATTTTCTGCCCAAGTCATTTTCAACCAGCGTGCTACAGTGAAAAGGGTTAGAGCTTAGTAGTAATCGATTGTTTCGGGAAAAAGTTTAGCGGCTGCTGGCTAATCAGTTACGCAAAGCTGTTGCCTCCGTGCGTGCTAATCTGAACTTAGGAGCCACGCAGAGTAAAAGCGGGTCATGATTTGTGTGTGAGAGAGTCAGAGAGACCTTCGGAGATGGTCCCTCCTCAGCTGCACACGATCAGATCAGACGGACAAGACAGTTTCAGTTAGCTGTAGTATAACGTGATGAGCATAAATAAAAGACAGTTTCAAGGACACAAAATTAGTGCAGCCCAGCTGGCCCTCATGAGGATCGCATGCATGTGCCGTGAATTTTGTGTGGAAAAGTGAATTTCAAAACCAAGTATCATACGCACTGCGGCTACGTGAGTGCTGGCGGGGTGCTGCACACAGAGAGTCCGTGAAGTTAGTCGCCCTGCCTCTCTGAACCCGTGGCACAGATGAGGAGGCACTTAACTGCGATGCAAAAATGGTTTTCGGCGGGAAATGTCGAGGGAAAAACGACCGTTTGAACTACCTGTAATATTCAGACGGCGTGGAATGAGCTATCCTCCTATCTGCTACCCTCTGCTGCGATAGATTGGTTGCTATGCTGCAGTTCAAATCCTTCAGCTTGTTGCTACCGTACCTTGGTCCCATGTGGCGAAGCCGAGAAGATAGATTCCATCCATTCCATAAACTGCTTCGAGAGGAGAAGAGAAGTGCGAGGACGGACAGGGTTTCGAGATCAGAGAAAGCGAAAAGAGGAGCGAGCTAATAAAGGAGGACGAGAGGGACGGGCGCGGGGCAGACAGGAGGTGCTCCACTGCGAAGGGAGGTGGATCATGGTCATGAATGGCTACGCGACGGGCAGAGCTCGCCAGGGATCGAGGCAGGCAGCCGGTGGTGATCCCGAGACCGGGGACACGGCGCATCATGAAAATGCCGAGGCCGGCCGGCAAAGCGAGCGCGCGCGCGGGGCATGAGAAGCGGGCTCAAAAGACACGGCGTGCGCCCCCTCGGATCCCTGTTGCTGTTGCGCGCACAGGCACGGCGTGCCGCCATGGCATGGCGCCGTCGTCTCGCTCGACCCCCTTTTGCCTCTTTCGATCTCTTTCGGTTTGGCCTCCCTTTAACCTTTCTCTTTCTGCTTTTCGTGTGGATGCAGCCAGGATGCCCCATGCATCGCCTGCGCCATGGCGAGGTTCTAATTTCTAAACGTAAAATGCCCACTGGATGGACGGATATGACCGAGCACGGTCGGCTCCACGGAGATCACCCTTCCTGATCAGTCGTTCCTCGAAACCTCTAGCACGTTAGCTTTCTATTATCTTCTGATTTTGTTAATGGCGTCCAATGGGCCGAGGCTCTTGGAGCTTGGAGTAACTTTTCAGCAACTTGATATCATATCATGCCGGTACTAATATGCTGAACTTGAATCTGGAAGCCTTCTTGTTCGCACGAAGGAGCATGCTCCTCTTTACAGATCGCCGCCAATGATCGCGGCATGCGTGTTGGTCTGTTCTGTTCCGTTCTTGCTGTGTGCTGTGACTGTGAGAATGTGAGTACCATGTGCCCAAAGGTTCAGATACCGTACGAACTCCGAGAAACGAAAAGGAGCCGAGGATGGATGCAACAGATCCAAGAAACCCAGAGCAGAGCAGCATCATTCCTTGGCATCAAAATGTGCGCGGATGGCTGGATTTTCGTATCGCTTTCGCTTTTCCTTCCTCCTTTGATAATTGACGCAGGTGTGACTGGATAGTTGACGCAGTTCGAAGGCCGGGCCACCCGTGGAGCGCCATCGAACGAGGACAACAGGCCGTCGTCCCAGGCTAGCAGCTGCCCTATCTAAAAGTTCCTGAAATTAAAAAAAAAAACTACTCAAGCGTTGAAGTATTTGTGAATCAGCGACCATTAGTATTTAAAATATTTTTCACAAAAAATTAAACAATGTTCACCAAATTTAAAATTATTTTGTGAATTTTAAAAATGTTCATTAATTTGAAAATATACATGACTTTTAAAATAACTTTCATAAATTAAAAGAATGTTCGCGGATCTGAATTTTTTTAGTCCATTGTAAAAGTGTTCAAAAATAAAATACAGAAACACTAAAAACAAAAAAAAGGAGATGATAAGACAATAAAAATAAGATAGAATCTGCCAAATACCATGTGGGAAGGCTCATAAAGTGCGTCTAGTTGGTCCCACCCAATGGGGACATCGCTTCGTGAAGGTGTGCGTTTTATACCAAATGGTTGCAAAATGCTTGTTGCGTGCTCCTATTTACACTTTAGACGAAAAAACGCCCGTAAGCGGGCATTGGGCGCTTGCTCGATGGCTGCCTGGCTCTGTTATGCTGTTAGCATTTTTATTTTGAGTTTTAGAAAAAATATTGAACTAAAAAAAATAGGATTTCAGTATTTTCATATTTTCCAAAAAGTTCACAAATATATAAATATTCATTAATTTAAAATGTTTAGGGAATTTAAAAAATGTTCCCAATTTTAAAAATATTTTGGAAGTCTAAGTAATGTTCACAAATTTGGAAAAAAATGAAATAAAAAATAATTAAAAATAAAGACCCAACAAGATAGGAGTATAGAAAAAAAAAGGAAAAACCGACAAGGCCTTCTAGAACCTTCCCTAAATCATGTGGGGAGGTTCGTACACAGGTCATGCCCTTGATTTGGTCATACCAAAGTTTTGGTAGGGCTAGTTGGGGCTGAATCCAAACACACCCAGATTGCGTCTATTTGGCCCGGGCCATTAGTGAACAACGTGTTCTGTGAGGGTGTGTGTGTTCTACCAAATGGATTCAAAAGTGCCTAGCAGCGACAATAATGAGGTTTTGATCAAGTCAGTCGGACAAGCTATACCCACGTTCTCTATGCCATGTTTCCTCGTATGAAGAGAACTTTGCCAATCATTGATACTATGCTCACGAAGTTTTTGTGGGGGGTAGGAATGGAGAAAGGAAGGCTTCATGGGTGTCATGGGATGTCCTTACAATGCCAGAGTATATGGGTAGATTGGGCTTTTGTGACACGCATCTTTTCAACCTTGCAATGCTTGCCAAAAAAGCTTGGCGATTAATTAAGACACTGATTCCCTAGGAGGAACCTCGTTAACGAATTACAGTGTCATGCCTCGTGTGATTGTTTGGTCCTCGAATGATTGACAATGCGCCTTAGATTAATTCTTGCAGCCCACATGATTCCTCCAAAAAAAGAGCACTCACATGAGCATCAATACGATATTGTGAACTACCAGAATCGACTAACGCAGCCTTGATCATTCACATAAGCACCAATACGACTGAAACAACTAACACTATTTATATATTCCAAAATAAACAATTCCACTACTTCTTCCCGAATTACTAACGACCAAACTATTATTAAATCCTAATGTTGTTGCTAAAGTTTTGACACATATTTTCTCTGTTAGTTCACGAAGCTCTCGCACCGTCAAGAGGTTCCTTACCCCACAACCGTTCCAACTAAGGCGGCCCCTAGTCTGCTCCATCCAACGTCGTGGGAGATACCATGGCAAACCCTAGATCGATGTATAGCGTTGATGGTGAGGTAAAAGACACCACAAAGGTCCGATGACACCATGTGGTTCGGCCATGGCCCCTGGATAAGCCCGAACGGAGAACAACGTTGACGGTGACTGAAGATAAGAGGAGAAGGGACTCAACACCGTGAGACAACGAGACAAAGCTAAACCCCAACGAGTGATAAAAAAATCAGCGAGACCATGACGTCAGCTGCGCGATGATTCGAACGAGCACCACCATCTTTACCTGAAATAACTTTTTATTTGAGAAAATACATGAAACCACAAAAGCGAACCTTCCGGTGCACTTAAGCATGCCCATTGCGAGGGCATCATCATTTTCTCAGTTTATCCATTTTGTGCCTTTTTCTTTGAAATTTGTTCACAATTTTATTTAAAATCTACATAAATTCAAAAAATGTTTTGAATTTCCAAAATATAGTCCCAAATTCAAAAACTTCTCGTGAACAATATATTTTAAGTATAAGAAATTTTCATAAATTAATAAAACATTCCTCATGAATTTCAAAAGAAGTTCTGGATTTAAAGAAGTTCACGGATTCAAAAATATCCATGAAATTCAAAAAATATTCACGAATATAAGTCAGTATAAAATTTTGAAAAATGTTCGCAGATTCTAAAAATGAACACATATTTCAAGGAATATGCACTAAAAATGTTCACAGATTCCAAAATTAGTCCCAGACTGCAAAAAATGTTTTGAGACTTTACTTTTTTAGAATTTTCAAATAATCTTCACAAATTTGAGAATAACTTCTGGTCTTGAAAAATGGTCCAGAATTCCAAAATATCCAAGAAATTCAATAAATTTCAAAAATGAGTGAAATTATAAAAATGAACATGAATTTGAAAGATTATCCGTCTATATCATATTCACAAATTTCAAAAAGGAAATCTCAATTGGAAACAATGCTCACTAATTTTGAAAAACAATATGAAATGAAAAATATAATAATTTGAAAATTAGAAGATCTAAAACATAAAAATTTCTAGAATTGTACACAAATTAAAATATGTTCATGGATTTAAGACAATTCAGAATTCAAAAATGTTCGCAAAATAAAAAATAAATCCAGTCTAGGGCATCTAGAAGTCTTAGTTGTGCTGGCCCATTATTTGTGCGCAGCGTCGCGGGTGGGCGTTTGGTCGACGTTTGTGAGACGGCTGGTTCCCATTCAGCGCCTTAAGCGTCCGTCACAGGCATTCCTGCTAACGGGCGCATACCCCCCTTATCACGTTGGGCCAGCCCAGTTTTAACTGTCTAGGGCATCTAGAAGTCTTAGTTGGGCTGGCCCAATATTTGTGCGCAACGTCGTGGGTGGGCGTTAGGTCAACGTTTGTGAGACGGCCGGTTCCTATTCAGCGCCTTAAGCGCCCGTCACAGGCATTCCTGCTAACGGGCGCATACCCCCCTTGTCACGTTGGGCCAGCCCAGTTTTAACTTTTTTTTTTCTCTTTTCCAAACTGCAAAATGTGTGGGGGAGCTGGGTTTCGAACTCACGATCGTAAGTTTAGAGTAAGGCGAGACAGGCACTCGACCACTTCACTAGATTTTGATTACATACATGTTTTCTTTCTTATCTTCTTCTTCTCCTTTTTTCTTTCCCTTTTTTTCTTTCCCTTTTATTCTTTCTTTTCCAAATTCTTGAAACTTGTTTCCTGCAAATCGATGAACTTTTTTCTTGGATTCGATGAACTTTTTGACAAATTTGATGAATGTTTTTTCAAACTCGGCGAACCTTTCTTCAAATTCGATGAACATTTTTAAAAATTCAAAGACACGTTTTCAAATTCAATGAACCTTTTTTATCAATTTTGATGAACGTTTTTTTCCAAATTCGATGAGCTTTTTTCAAATTCTATGAACTTTCTTCAAAATCAACAAACTTCTTTAAATTGATGAACTTTTTTCAGAATCGATGAACTATTTTTCACATTCAATGAACTATTTTTCACATTCGATGAACTTATTTTCAAGTTCGTTGAACTTTTTTCAAGTTCACGGCATCCGCAAGGATGTGAACTTCAGGATACATCGTCGTCTCCGCGTGCCTCGGTTATCTATTATCCGAGCCCTTTACTTATGCACTTTACTTTGTGATAGCCATATTGTTTCTTGTTATCTTGCTATCACCTAGTTGTTTATCTTGCTTAACATAAGTTATTCGTGCACATAGGTGATCTTAGTTGTTGTAGGTTTTGTTCTTGACAAATTAACCGCTAGGTTTATTCCGCATTTGTTCAAGCCTAAACCGTAATTATTTTAAAGCGCCTATTCGCCCCCCTCTAGGCGACATCCACGATCTTTCAAACACCACAAACACCTTCAGAAACACCTGTAGAGCATCTTTATAATCACTCAGTTACGTTGAGACGTTTGATAGCACACAAGGTGTTCCTCCGGTATTCGGAAGTTGCCTAATCTCATAGTCAGAGGAACATGTATAAGTCACGAAGAAAGCAATATCAATAAAACTAAACGATCATAGTGCTAAGCTAACGGATGGGTCTTGTCCATCACATCCTCCTCATAATGATGTGATCTCGTTGATCAAATGACAACACATGTCTATGGTTAGGAAACTTAACCATCTTTGATTAATGAGCTAGTCAAGTAGAGGCATACTAGGGACACTCTGTTTTGTCTATGTATTCACACATGTATCAAGTTTCCGGTTAATACAATTCTAGCATGAATAAAGGACATTTATCATGATATATAAGGAAATATAAATAACAACTTTATTATTGCCTCTAGGGCATATTTCCTTCAGTCTCCCACTTGCACTACAGTCAATAATCTAGATTACATAGTAATGATTCTAACACCCATGGAGTCTTGGTGCTGATCATGTTTTTCTCATGGAAGAGGCTTAGTCAACGGGTCTGCGACATTCAGATTCGTATGTAGTTTGCAAATCTCTATGTCTCCCTCCTTGACTTGATCGCGGATGGAGTTGAAGCGTCTCTTGATGTGCTTGGTTCTCTTGTGAAACCTGGATTCCTTGCCATGTCTATTGCTCCAGTGTTGTCACACAAGATTTTCATTGGACCCGATGCACTAGGTATTACACCTATATCGGATATGAACTCCTTCATCCAAACTCCTTCATTTGCTGCTTCCGAAGCATCTATGTACTCCGCTTCACACGTAGATCCCGCCACGATGCTCTGCCTGGAACTGCACCAACTGACAGCTCAACCGTTCAACAAAAATACGCATTCGGTTTGTGACTTTGAGTCATCTGGATCGGTGTCAAATCTTGCATCGACGTAACCGTTTACAACAAACTCTTTGTCACCTCCATAAACGAGAAACATATCCTTCGTCCTTTTCATGTATTTCAGGATGTTCTTGACCGCTGTCTAGTGATCCACTCCTGGATTACTTTGGTACCTCCCTGCCAGACTTATAGCAAGGCACACATCAGGTCTGGTACACAACATTGCATACATGATAGAACCTATGGCTGAAGCATAGGGAATGACTTTCATTTTCTCTCTATCTTCTACAGTGGTCGGGCATTGAGTCTGAAAAAACTTCACACCTTATAACACAGGCAAGAGCCCTTTCTTTGACTGATCCATTTTGAACTTCTTCAAAACTTTATCAAGGTATGTGCTTTGTGAAAGTCCAATTAAGCGTCTTGATCTATCTCTATAGATCTTGAAGCCCAATTTATAAGCAGCTTCACCGAGGTCTTTCATTGAAAAAAATTCTTATTCAAGTATCCTTTTATGCTATCTAGAAATTCAACATCATTTCCAATCAACAATATGTCATCCACATATAATATCAGAAATTCTACAGAGCCCCCACTCACTTTCTTGTAAATACAGCCTTCTCCAAAAGTCTATATCAAAGCGTATGTTCCAACTCCGAGATGCTTGCACCAGTCCATAGATGGAACTCTGGGGCTTGCAGACTTTGTTAGCACCTTTAGGATTGAGAAAACCTTCTGGTTGCATCATATACAACTCTTCTTTGAGATATCCATTAAGGAATGCAGTTTTGACATCCATGTGCCATATTTCATAATCATAAAATGCGGCAATTGCTAACATGATCCGGACAGACTTGAGCATCGCTACGGATGAGAAAGTCTCATCGTAGTCAACTCCTTGAACTTGTCGAAAACCTTTCGCAACAAGTCAAGCTTTGTAGATAGTAACATTACCATCGGCGTCAGTCTTCCTCTTAAAGATCCATTTATTTTCAATGGCTTGACGATCATCGGGCAAGTCAACCAAAGTCCACACTTTGTTCTCATACATGGATCCCATCTCAGATTTCATGCCTCTAGCCATTTTGCAGAATCTGGTCTCATCATCGCTTCCTCATAGTTCGTAGGTTCATCATGGTCTAGTAACATGACTTCCAGAATAGGGTTACCGTACCACTCTGGTGCGGAACGTACTCTGGTTGACCTACGAGGTTCAGTAGTAACTTGATCTGAAGTTCCATGATCATCATCATTAGCTTCCTCACTAATTGGTGTAGGAATCACTAGAACTAATTTATGTGATGAACTACTTTCCAATTTGGGAGAAGGTACAATTACCTCATCAAGTTCTACTTTCCTCCCACTCACTTCTTTCGAGAGAAACTCCTTCTCTAGAAAGGATCCATCTTAGCAACGAATATCTTGCCTTCGGATCTGTGATAGAAGGTGTACCCAATAGTTTCCTTTGGGTATCCTATGAAGACACATTTCTCCGACTTGGGTTCGAGCTTATCAGGTTGAAGTCTTTTCACATAAGCATCGCAGCCCCAAACTTTAAGAAACGACAACTTGGGTTTCTTGCCAAACCAAAGTTCATAAGGTGTCGTCTCAACGGATTTAGATGGTGCCCTATTTAACGTGAATGCAACAGTCTCTAAAGCATAACCCCAAAACGATAGTGGTAAATCAGTAAGAGATATCATAGATCGCACCATATCTAATAAAGTACGATTACGCCGTTCGGACACGCTATTACGCCGTGGTGTTCCAGGTGGCGTGAGTTGCGAAACTATTCCACATTGTTTCAAATGAAGACCAAACTCGTAACTCAAATATTCGCCTCCGCGATCAGATCGTAGAAACTTTGTTTTCTTGTTACGATGATTCTCTACTTCACTATGAAATTCTTTGAACTTTTCAAATGTTTCAGACTTGTGTTTCATCAAGTAGATATACCCATATCTGCTCAAATCATCTGTGAAGGTCGGAAAATAACGATACCCACAGCGAGCCTCAACACTCATTGGACCGCATACATCAGTATGTATGATTTCGAATAAGTCAGTTGCTCGCTCCATTGTTCCGAAGAATGGAGTTTTAGTCATCTCGCCCACGAGGCATGGTTCGCAAGCACCAAGTGATTCATAATCAAGTGATCCCAAAAGCCCATCAGTATGGAGTTTCTTCATGCTCTTTACACCAATATGACCTAAACGGCAGTGCCACAAATAAGTTGCACTATTATTATCAACTTTGCATCTTTTGGCTTAAATATTACGAATATGTGTATCACTACAATCGAGATTCAACAAAAACAGACCACTCATCAAGGGTGCAAGACCATAAAAGATATTACTCATATAAATAGAACAACCATTATTCTCTGATTTAAATGAATAACCATCTCACAACAAACAAGATCTAGATATAATGGTCATGCTCAACGATGGCACCAAATAACAATTATTTAGGTGAAAAACTAATGCCGAAGGTAGATGTAGAGGTAGCGTGCTGACGGTAATCACATCGACTTTGGAACCATTTCCCACACGCATCGTCACCTCATCCTTAGCCAATCTTCGTTTAATCTGTAGCCCCTGTTTCGAGCCACATATATGAGCAACCGAACCAGTATTAAATACCCTGGCGCTACTACGAGCATTATTAAGGTACACATCAATAACGTGTATATCAAATATACCTTTGTTCACTTTGCCATCCTTCTTATCCGCCAAATACTTGGGGCAGTACCGCTTCCGGTGACCAGTCCCTTTGCAGTAGAAGTGAAAGGAAATATGCCCTAGAGGCAATAATAAAGTTGTTATTCATATTTCCTTATATATCATAAAAAATTTATTTTATTCATGCTAGAATTGTATAAAGATGCTCTACAGGTGTTTATAAAGATGCTCTACAGGTGTTTCCGAAGGTGTTTGTGGTGTTGGCATAGATCGAAAATAGGATTTGTCACTCCGAGTGGCGGAAAGGTATCTCTGGGCCCTCTCGGTAATACACATCATAATAAGCCTTGCAAGCAAATGACTAATGAGTTAGTCACAAGATGATGTATTACGGAACGAGTAAAGAGACTTGCCGGTAACGAGATTGAACTAGGTATGATGATACCGACGATCGAATCTCGGGCAAGTAACATACCGATGACAAAGGGAACAAATTATGTTGTTATGCGGTTTGACCGATAAAGATCTTCGTAGAATATGTAGGAACCAATATGAGCATCCAGGTTCCGCTATTGGTTATTTACCGAAGATATTTCTCGGTCATGTCTACATAGTTCTCGAACCCGTAGGGTCCTCACGCTTAACGTTCGATGATGATTTGTATTATGAGTTATGTGTTTTTGATGAGTGGAGTTTGTTCGGAGTCCCGGATGAGATCACGGACATGACAAGGAGTCTCGTAATGGCCGAGACATAAATAATGATATATTGGATGGTATTATTCGGACACCGGATGATTTTCGGGGGTGACCTGATAAATATCGAAGTGCCGGAAGGGTTATCGGAACCACCGAGGAAGTAACGGGCCTTATTGGGCCTTAGGGGTGAGAGAAGAAGGCAGCCAAGGGCTGGCCGCACCCCCACCCATGGGCCTTGTACGAATTGGACTAGGGGGAGGGGCGGCGCCCCTCCTTCCTTCTCTTCTCCTTCCCTTCTTCTCCTAGTTGGACTAGGAAAGGGGGGTTCCTACTCCTAGTAGTAGGATTGCCCCCTTGGGCGCGCCCTATAGGGTTCGGCCGGCCTCCCCCCTTGCTCCTTTATATACGGGGGCAGGAGGCACCCTAGAACACACAAGTTAACAGTTGTTTTAGCCGTGTGCGGTGCCCCCCTCCACAGATTCCACCTTAGGTCATATTATCGTAGTGCTTAGGCGAAGCCCTGCGCATATCACATCATCAACATCGTCGCCACACCATCGTGATGACGGAACTCTCCCTCATATCAACTGGATCAAGAGATGGAGGGACGTCATCGTGCTGATCGTGTGCTGAACCCGGAGGTGCCGTACGTTTGGTACTTGGATCGATTGGATCATTAAGACGTTCGACTACATCAACCGCGTTTCTAAACACTTCCGCTTTCGGTCTACGAGGGTACGTGGAGACACTCTCCCTGCTCATTGATATGCTTCTCCTAGATAGATCTTGCATGATCATAGGAATTTTTTTGAAATACTACATTCCCCAACAAGAAGCACTCAGTTTCAGGCTTGGCTCCAGACTTGGGTTTCTTCCCGGGAGTAGCAACTGGCTTGCTATTATTCTTGAAGTTCCCCTTCCTTCCCATGCCCTTTTTCTTGAAAATAGTGGTCTTATTAACCATCAACACTTGATGCTCCTTTTTGAATTCTACCTCCGCAGCTTAATTTGAGCATTGCGAAGAGCTCGGGAATTGTCTTCTACATCCTTTGTGTCGGTGTCAAAACCGGCGAATCTCGGGTAGGGGGGCACAAGCTATGCGTTTAGAGGATCGATGGTAACAGGAGGCTGGGGGCATGATGTTTACCCAGGTTCAGGCCCTCTCGATTGAGGTAATACCCTACTTCCTGCTATATTAATATGGATGAATATGAGTACAAGAGTTGATCTACCTCGAGATCGTAATGGCTAAACCCTAAGTCTAGCCTATGAGGATATTGTGATGTCGATGATCCCCTCTACAGACTAAACCCCCTGGCTTATATACACGCTAGAAGGGGGCCTAGGGTTACAAGGGTGACTTGGGAAGGAAGTAATAGATACTTCCGGACTCTACGCTTGCCTTTCTACGTACATAGGAGTCCTGACTGAATACATGGGAGAGTCTTCTGCTTCTTCTTTTGCGGCCCATCAATATGACCCAACTTCATCAACTCGGACGCCTGAGGACCCCTGAATACAGGACTCCCTCAGTAGCCCCCGGACTTGCCTTCAAGGACGAGATTGTGTCCGGCTTCATGTCTTCGGTCTTGCAAGGTGAGTCCTTCTGGATGATAGTTCGGCTTCTTTTAATATTGTATTCAATTGATTCCTCGCCGCTGTCGCCTTGGCTTCCATGTGTCCAACGAATGCGAACCATCTGGTATTTTAACAAGTACCCCCTTGACCATGTTGGGAAGGCGCCTATATAAGATATTAGATCTTGGTTGCTTTTCCATCCCATTCCACGCGGAAGAAACCCTATTGCCTGCAAAAAATCCTCAAACATGGCCAGCTGTCACGCCCAAGATGCGATTCTATCCCGATCATGTGGACACCTCGTGATTGGGGCACAACCGCATTTCGGGCGCTTAGCAAGATGGATATCATTACATCGTACTATTACATAAATACACGGGGATACAACAATTCATACAAGTCACATGAGTACAACAACATCAATACAAGACACCCGACTACGGATGCCAACATGAAAAGCACAACGACATCCATCCTGCTATCCCAGGCTGCCGACCAGGAACCTAACCCAAGACTAACGAAACAGAAGAATAAAGAACTCCAACACAAGTACATCGCTCTCACATCAAGTCATCGGAAACCTGCACCTGCAACTATTGTTGTAGTATCTGTGAGCCACGAGAACTCATCAATCCCATAACCATGGGTATCAAGACTAGCAAAGCTTAATAGGAATGGAGAGGTTGCAGCAGCGGCTAAGCATATGTATAGTGGGTAACTTACGATTATAAGAATAAGATGAGCATCTACGCAAACGGTCGCAAACTAGTAATGATTGCTAAAGATCCTGAACTACCTACGAGTCAAACATAACCCCACCATGTTCTCTTCTCAAAGTGAAAAGAGGCGGTCACGGTTACTCACACGGTTGTGCGTTTTATTTCGGATCCTCTGTCAAGTTTTCTACAACCGGACATTAACAAATTCCAATCTGCCACATAACCGCGGGCACGGCTTTCGAAAGATCATAACCCTGCAAGGGTGTCCCAACTTAGCCCATAACAAGCTCTCATGATCAACAGAGGTAAAAATAATAATACCCCTTATCTTAGGGACAACCCGATCAGACTCGGAATCCCGGTGCACAAGACATTTCGACAATGGAAAAACAAGTCCAGCAAGACCTCCCGCCGTGTCGACACCCTGATAGTAGCCGCACATATCTCGTCTCAGGCCACGTCTGGATGGGACATCCTACAGGTAAAACCAATCCTCGAGTTTCCCCGTGGTGGCCCCGCAGTCTACCCGTTTGGGACCAGCACCATCGGCACTGGCCCCTCCCTGTATGTAGAAGAATCCTCAGGTAGCGCTAACTCCCTATGCAATTTAGTTAATTAATTAAGTTTTTATTATGTTGCAAATTGAAACCAAAGTTGGGCCTTGCTGGAGGAGTTTTATTCAAAGACGAATTGTCAAGGGGTCCCCATATACCCAACCGCGTTAGGAACGCAAAATCAAGGAACATAACGCCGGTTTATCGGTTCTTAAGGCGGCATGAGTGGAACAAAACACCGAGCAAAAGGCCAAGCCTTCCACCCATTGCCAAGTATATAGGTGTGTTAATTATAGTAAATATTGTGATATTCCCAAAGTATCCAAGTTCCGACATGGAGCAATCTTCATCTTCACCTGCAACTAACAACACTATAAGAGGGGCTGAGCGAGCGGTAACATAGCCAAACAACGGTTTGTTGGGATGGTGTCAAAGGTTAGATGGTGTTTCATGGCAACAATGAGAGACTGACAACAAGTAGATAGGTAACGCGACATATAGCGATAGCATCGAGACAACTAGCATGGCAATGATAGTAATGAGATCCAAGGTGACGATCATCTTGCCTGAGATCCCGCAAGGGAGAAGAACGAGTCCGTGAAGAAGACGAAGAAGAACCCACGAAGACGAACCAAGTGTAGTCGAACAAATCCTCACGGTCGTAACGGAATATGAACTAGCGAGAAGAATCACACAACATGGTAAACAAACCGCTCAAGAACAATACATGATGCTCAACCAAGTAAGATGCAAGACAAGTCTATATGATGCAAAACATGGCAAGGGATGATGCATACAAGACCAACACAACCAAACAAGTTTAAATGAGGCCAGAAACAACATATAACAATTCCGGTAAGTCCTCATATGTAAATTTCGAAATTGGTCCAGATCTGAACAAACCTTAAGTTCAAGTTGTTAAACAGCAAGTTAACATGCACCATGATGATGTACTTGAAATTCTAGTCAAGTTACATATAAAGTTCATTTAATTTGGAGCTACGGCCTAGAATATATGAGCAAAACAAGGTAAGCATGGCAAAGATGCAAGATGCATTCAAACCTCAAGAAAACAGATTCCAAACATGTATTCAACATGATATCATGCATCTAAATGGAAAAACACGCAAGTTTCATATAGGACACGCTCAAAACGGAGCAACAGTTCAACACATACACATGAAACAAGATATAACAACAATCGGTCCAAAACAGCAAGTAGGCATATAGTTGACATCAAAACAACATGATACAATAACATTTCATGGCATCAAAGGGCATGGCAAGCATGTACATGTCAAGCACTACAAGCATGATCACTGAGATACTACCAAACACCACTAGAATATGCTCAAATCATCATGGCAAGATTGCAAAAGATAACATATTCTCAGACTTAGTGAAATAAACTAAACATGGCAGCAACAATGACAAGTAGGCATGTTTGCAAGCTTGTGCAACTCATCTCAAAGCATATCATGGCATGTGAATATAACCAACAACAAGAAGACTTGTTTATGAAGCTACTCATGGCAAGAACATGGTCATAGGATGCATATAACACTAGCTATTCACATGGCAAAACTGAACTTACTGATAACAGGCTGACAGAAACATTTTATAGCAATTTGAGAGCATGAAAACATCAAGCTACAACAGGTCATAAAGCAAACAATGGCATGGATGGATAGAGCATAACATGGACTTCAATACATGGTCATTGGACATCCCAAAACATTCATGGATTTGAGTAGGGCATCAAGCAAACATGGCATCAGGATATAACAGTCCCAGACTTAGCAATTTTCAACAAGTCTCAGAAAACAACAACATCGAGTAGGCCACTTTGCAAGCTTGTTGCACTCACCACAGGGAATATCATGAAAAGTGGATTGCACCACAGCAAAGATGGCATGATTATGCTTCTAAAACATATTGACATGTTGCTCAAACAAAAATGACAAAGATATGAAAAAGACAAAACAACATATTATAACAAGTTTCAGCACTTACCACATGCACTTTTGCAACAGAGATAAACATGGCAATATGGCACCTAACATGTATGCAAATGCAACCATCATGCAAAGCACTTCACAACGGACATTTTGACATATCATACACTCCATTTGGACCAACATGCACAAAGTTACACCATGTTAAACATGCATACATATTGTTGACAAACAACAAGGACTTGACAATAACATCACATAGCAGTTTTGGAACGAGGATTAAGGCACCAAAATGAATAGTAACATGCATGAAAATGCAACTAACATGTAGAGCATCACGAGACGAACATTTTGATATATCATTCACTCAAAATGGATACACATGCACAAAATTATGATATGATGAAGATGCAGACATAATATAACATTTCAGGGACTTATCCAAAATTTAGAAAAACAAAGCGAGCGTATATTAGTAAATAACGCACGGGCGCTGGATAGACAATAGAGGGATGGCTGGGCTGAGGCTCACCATAGCGGGCCAAGGACCAAGATGGAGGGGGAGGTGAGGCAGGCCGGCTCGGGCAGCTTGGAGCTGGGCCGGCCCAGGAGGCGGTCGGCGCTGGAGCTTCTCGTTGTCCCAAACGGGATCGAGGCCGGCGGCGCGGGACAGCGCCATCGCAGGGCAACGGCGGTCTCCGGCGAGGCAGTAAACGGCGGGGAGGCCGGGAACGGGCAGCGGAGGCCGGCGGAGGAGCAGGGCGGCGGCCGGCGAAGTCGTGGGGCGGCGGGCGGTGCTTGCCGGTGGCGAGGTGGTTCGAGGCAGTGGGGTGGAGCGGGAGGAGCTGCGGGATCTCCTGGAGGTGCGGGCTCACGGCGGCGGAGGCGTTCGACGAGCTGGGCGGCGGCGGATCCGTTCTGGCGGCGAGCAGCACCGGCCGGAGGTGGCGGCTGGAGGCAGGGCACCGGTGGCGCCGAGCGGGAGGCGAGCGACGCCGCCAGCGGGCTCCCTCGGGCCCGGCGCGACCCGGGGCGGGCCCGATCTGGGCCGGAAGGCTAGCGGCGAAGTGGGCGCGGGGGGAGGACAGGTGGCGCGAAGGGATCGGGCGAGGGCGGCGGCACTGCTGAGGTGGCTGCACGCAATTGGCCGGGCGACGTGGCCGGCGGACATGTCCGGCGAGGGACGGACGTGTCCGGCTACGCGAGGTGGAGGATGACTAGGGTTTCATCTGCAAAATTCGTGGGGAGGGGTGTTTAAATAGGCAGAGGGAGCTAGGAGAGTCCAAATGAGGTGCGGTTTTCGGCCACGTGATCGTGATCCGACGACCGAGACATGGAGGGGGTTAGGATGGGCTAGTGGGCTGTTGTGGAGGGGTGCTGGGCCAAAAGAGAAGAAGCTTCCGATGGTTAACACGGTTAACCGTTGCACTATCAAATGAACTCCGAATGCAACGAAATTTGACAGGCGGTGAAAGTGCAGTATATCGACTAGAGGGGGGGGGGGTGAATAGGCGATTTTTATGAAATGCTTCAAAACATGGTAGTTTCGAAGACAAACGATAAGCTCAATCCTATTAGTATGCAGCGGAAAGTGTACTACACTAGATAAGCCATAGTCATGTATTCAATGAAGTGAAAGCGCGAAGACTAATAGCATCTAGGCAGTAGGGTCATAAAGGAAGAAGGAATGAAGCCAATCACAACAAGCAGATACTCAGTGAAGACAATCAGATAAGGCAAGCTTGCAATGACTTCACAACGTATGGCAGTAAGTAAAGGAAGGGAAGGATAGAACCAGTAGCTCGGGAAGACAGTGATTTGTTAGACCAGTTCCAGTTGCTGTGACAACTGTACGCCTGGTTAGGGAGCCTGAGATTTAACTCAGAAGACCGCGTCTTTACCTTGTCCCCCTTGATCTATGGACACCTAGTCCTCGCCCAATCACTCTGGTAAGTCTTCAAGGTAGACTTCCAAACCTTCACAGACTTCGTTCACCGGCGATCCACAATGACTCTTGGATGCTCAAAATGCTACGCCTAAGCGGCTGGAGGAAACACAGTCCTCAAGTGTAATAAGTCTTCAGGTCACACAGACAGAAAGACTTCAGTGATGCCTAACACTCTTTGGCTCTGGGTGTTTGGGCTTTGTCCTTGCAAGGATTTCTCTCTCAAATGCTTCGGAGGTGGGTTGCTCTCAAACGACAAAAGCCGTGCAATAACTCTGAGCCGCCGCCAATTTATGGTGTAGGGGGTGGGCTATTTATAGCCACTGGGCAACCCGACCTGATTTGTCCGAAGTGACCCTGGGTCACTAAGGAACTGACACGTGTTCCAACGGTCAGATTTCAAACACACACGACAACTTTACTTGAGCTCCAAGTAAAGCTGACTCATCCGTCTCTGGATAAGATTTGCTCTCATAGTCTTCGCTCGAAGACATAGGATATGGTTGAGCATCACTTCAGTCACTCTGACTTAGTTCACTTGGACCCCACTTAACAGTACGGTGGTTCCTATGACTCAACAAAGAAGAAAAGGAAACAACAAAACATCTACATCTTCGCTCTCCATAGTCTTCACACAATGTCTTCTCATGTCATTGTCTTCTATATGATTATCTTCATATACCACCACTGATATTAATGTCTTCATACATTTTTAGGGGTCATCTCCGGTAGGTTAACCGAATCAATGAGGGACTACTACCTGTGTTATCCTGCAATTCTCACAAACACATTAGTCCCTCAACCAGGTTTGTTGTCAATACTCCAAAACCAACTAGGGGTGGCACTAGATGCACTTACAATCTCCCCCTTTTTGGTGATTGATGACAAACTGGTTGAAGTTTTCGACGGGGATAAAGATATGTGAAATTGTAAAGGATAAAGGTATTGTCTTCGTAAGTAGCAAAAGGCTCCCCCTGAAGATGTGCATATAGTTGATTTGCCTTTGAATGCAAATGCACATGGCAGGTTGTACCTGTGGAGATCCTCTTCAACTTATGAAGACAATTCATCATGCACAATTGATATGTCGAAGATAATGACATGCATAATGAAAGATGGACGTCTGCAATAATGACTAAGTGCGGAATATAAGATAGCAGATGCGGAATTTATCATCGCATTACAGAGTAGCATAAAAACGTAGCAGACGACCATCAGTTTAAGTGTTACAACTCAAAAAACCAAATGTAGCAAAACGAGAGTTGTAAACGCTAGGCAAATTATAAAGCACCCGCCCATATGGACCCGCTTGAAGAATATCAACTCATATGCTTCTCCCCCTTTTGTCAGTAAGGACCAAAAAGGGTTGAAGACATAGAGCCTCTACTCGTTCCCAGTTGGAGCAGAAGAGGATGCAGGGTCGGTGTTGTTGTTTGGCGGTGCAGAAGTGGTTGGTGCAGTGTCGATGCGCGCCGAAGTAGGAGGCGGTGAAGTAGCATCATCTTGATCGTCGATCACCCTGGCGTCAATTGTTGCAGCGGAGGAGGAGTATTCAGAATCTTCAAGAGATGGAGTTCGACGCATAACAGCAGTCCTTGGAGGAGTGTTGTCAAACTTGAATCTTTTTGTGAAGCCATCATCTTGAAGATCCGCTTCAACACTCAGCAAGGTCAAACTCTTCCAAGACCTCCGACATGTTTCATGAGCAACAAAGGCATTCTTGGTGGCAAGATTGCGAATGCGATTGACATCCACCAAGAGGCTTTGCATCTGACGCTTTAACCAGAGGTGATGCTTGTCCTATTTCTGATGAAGGGCAACCCGAAGCTCTCGGTTATTCAGGACACGAGATCGCTTCTGAGGCCTTTGGGCGATGGTACTCTTAGTGGCTTCGGTTTCAGCGTGTCGAGGTAGACGAGTGTGGCCAGCCAGAGGATAAACGCGTGAGACTGCTGGAACACCTTCAATCTGCTGAGCGAAGCTCTGGCGATCAGCGTTGTGAAGACTAACAGGCTCTTTAGCAGGCTCTTGGTAGATGGCTTCAGCTGACATATCAACCTTAGGCAAGAAAATCTGATGGTTGCGAGCAGAGGGCTGATAGGTGACAGCTGAATGCAACTTGATGAGGCGCATTATCCATGGGGCATAAAATTTCAGACCAAATAGATCAGCTCTAGACATAGCCATTTGCCTAATGAAGAAATCTTGTGCATTGAAGCTGATGCCATTGAAGATATAGAAGACCAAAGTCTTCATAGTGCCTTCAAGCTTGGCTGATGAAGAATGTCCTTTGATTGGCCATAGAGTACGCCTGATGATATGATAG
Source organism: Secale cereale (assembly GCA_902687465.1). NCBI lineage: Eukaryota > Viridiplantae > Streptophyta > Magnoliopsida > Poales > Poaceae > Secale > Secale cereale. The sequence goes on along the minus strand of LR738715.1, from coordinate 80,571,327 downwards.
ATGGTGCGCGGCAGGTACTCTAGGTCTTCAACAAAGAAGTCCTTAGGATATTCAGCATCACTTGGCAAAGGCTTCATCATGCTCAACATTTGGCTCATGTTGGGCTGGCGCTTCTGAAATATACTCTCCAAGGCTTCAGTGTGCAATTGACAGCCAGGTTCATAGAGATCTCCTGGAGTGGGCAGGCCAGTAAGCTCAATGAGATCAAAGGCTTTAGCTTCATGATGCACATTGCCCGTCATCCACTCAAGGACCCATGTCTTCGCATCCCTGCTGTAGCTTCGGATGTGGAGGGTTGCATAGAATTGCAGAAGCAGCTCTTCATTCCAATGCTCTTTGTCTGTGACAAAATTGAGTAGGCCAGCATCACGAAAGCAGTCAAGAGTTTCCTCCAGGCAAGGCAGACCAGCAATAGCTTCAGCGTCAAGACGCATATGAGGGAAAATGCGCCCTTGATCATAGAGTACTCTTGAGTAGTAGCTGCGCTGCTGATGGCTCCAGAACCTATCTGATGATATTCTTGGCTTGGAATATGGGTTCTTGGCGCTGTCAAAGAAGGTGTTGTGTGCAGTGAAGCTATTGGCATTGAATGATCCTGAAGAGGTTGCAATACCTGGAAACCTTGGCAGTCTTGGCTTAGGCTTCTGAACTTGGGGCCTGTGAGCAACATGATGATCAAACTGAGGACCAGCAGCACGCGGTTCAGTGGTAGGTGGCGGAATCAGAATGGGCCACCGGACAGTAACAAGCTGATCATCCTTGTTGTATGCTTGCTGAATGGTATTGGGCCGTGGAGGCGGAACAGGAGCAGAGGCATTATCTTCAAGCTGCAGATTTGCTTCAGGTGCAGCACTGGCTTCAGGCGCAGCACTGGCTTCAGTCGCAGCACTGGCTTCAGGCACAGTTACTTCAGGCGCAGTCACTTCAGGCGCCACTGTGTCTTCAGGTGCCACATTAGCTTCAGCCATGACCACGTCATTGGCTTCAGTGTTGGTGGTGGCAGCCTCTGAATTTGTAGCCTCCACTTCAAGAGATGGAGGGTCGGACACGTTCTCCTCGAGAACAGGGGGTGTTGCAGTACGTTCCTCTTCAACTTGGGGTTGTTCTTCTCCTTGCGGTGGTTCTTCTTCGGCTGATGCAGCCGGAATATCTTCAGCCGCTTTGGTTTCAGATTCTGAGAGGTTCACAGTAGGAGCAGCATCAGGTGCAGATGGTTGCTCTACTCCTTCTGGAACACTTGGGGCGACGACTTGAGGCCTTGGTCCTTTGCAAAGCCTGCGAAAAGCTGGCGACGCCTGAGGAGATGGAGGTTGTTGGGCCTCAAAGTCTTCATCTTCAAGCACCGAACTGGTGTCTTGAGTTGGCTGTGGTGTGGCTGGTGTATCCTGTGGGTGATCAGCCCACGAGTCATCCTGTGCAATTGGCGTCAATGGACGACCAATGCTGATGCGTTCGCTGTTCGTGAGAACAGGCGAAGATTCAACGTTGTATTCGATCTGAGGAAGGACTTCATCATCTTCAACATTGTCATGAGGACCAATGTCTTCAGCTGCGGTGGGGTCAACAGCTGGAATGTCTTCAGCCTCTGTGGGAGCAGGCTCATGAACAATCATTCTTCGTTCTCTCTGGGCAGATGCAGGGCGAGCAACTGAGATTGGCTCGACAAAGATAGGCTCTTTGGAAGCAGCCTTATCCTTCTTGGTTTTGCGCTTCTTGGTGGGTGGAGCTTCATCAGTAGATTTCTTGCGCTTGCGAGCTTCAGCTTCAGCCACCTTTGTCTTCTTGAGATTTGAAGCGGTTGGAGTTGCCTTAGGCTTCATGCCAGTCATGCTTGCAGGGAAGACTATGCGAGGCATTTCCTGCCCTGATTCTTCAGCTTCGGGCACAGGTTGCTTCTTCTTCTTCTTCTTGGCAACCATCCTTGGGTCAATACCAAGACGCCCAAGTGCCTTGCGCTTTTCAGCTTCATCGAATGCTTGAACGCATTTGGCAGCCAAGTCCTTGATTCGCTCACGAGAACCTTTAGCTTCTTCACGCCGCTGGCGAAAGGCTTCCTTGAGCTCATGCATCATAACCTTGAAGTTTTGAATTTCTTGCACACTGAGCTTGTCCACATGCTTCTTGAACTGAGCCTTTACATAGTCTATCTTTTGCTTCAGCTCAACAATTCTCTGAGCCAGAGCCAGCTCAGAAGCAATGGCGCCATGGAAGGAGATGCTGAGGCCAATTGGAAGTTGAAGATCATCGAAGCTCAGGTTGGGTGTGTCAAACCATTCGTCAATGATGTTATTGAGCACTTCAACGTCAAAGAGCGGCAAATCATTGAAGATTTCAGCATCTTGCTTGCTCTTGATCAATAGCTCCAGAGCATCATCACCAAGATCTTCATCACTTGAGAGATCAAGGGCATCATTGGTAGTCTTCAGCACAGCATCAGGAGTGAGAGCTGGACTAGGGTTGCGTGATGGTTTCCTCTTCAGTTGTGTGCTCTTGGAGATACGAGAGTGTTCCTCAGATTGCACACTTGGTGCAGGTGGAGCAGTGGCCAAAGGCTTCACTCTAGAAGCAATTGGTGGAGTGGTCTTTGAAGCCTTTGATTTCTTCTTCTTAGGCTTCGGCGTTGCAGGCGCTTCTTCAGAATCAGCATCTGCTTCAGGCTGATCCACATCCGCCCCTTGAACCCTTATGTGACTGATGAGGCCTTCTAAGTTGTAGAAGGGCCTGTGATGGCCTGGCTTATTAGGGATGATAGACTACTCATATCAATAAGGAATTCCTTCTTTTCCGGGAGCCCATTCGGATAGAACTCCAAAGTTAAGCGTGCTCAGCTTGGAGTAGTTTCAGGATGGGTGACCGACCGGGAAGTTGCTCCCGGGTGTGCACGAGTGAGGACAGAGTGCGCAGAAAAGACTAGTATTGATATGTGAGGCCAGTCTAGATCCCGCCAGGAGTAACGACCACCGGCGGGTGTGTCCGGGGCGTTACAAGACTACGGGTGAAGATCCAAAGAGAGATCATTCTAGGATGGGCTTGTACGTTTAAGTCGTGCCTCGACACGTAGGAGGTATAGTCCCATCCTGGGCATTACAGGGCCCAACCAGATTTGGTTCAGCTTCGCGCGTGCCATCAGCGCGGGGCGCAGAGGGGCCAGGATTGAAGTCTAATCCCCAATGCTTCTTGTTCTCTTTGGCTGAGTTCTTGGCGTACTGAAGATTTCGCTTGAACAGATTGTCGTCGCGACACCAGAGCAGAGCTTGGATCAGCATCAGCAGGCTGAGGTCCTCTGACCATGCAAGGATAGAAGCCTTGAGCAATGGCTTCAGCATGAGTCTTGGGGGGGAAGATTTTTATAAGTGATATCTCCCCATGGATGCTTGATGGCGTTCTTCTCAGCATACTCTTGGGTCACGAACCTATACTTGAACCATTGTTCAGCCCAGTATCTTCGAATCCATTGGATTCGTGTCTTCCTCTGATTGTAATCCTCCTCTGGATCAGTCTTGTATATCTCACTGAGATCAGGAGGCAAATCAATGGATGTGTTGCCACGGCGTTGTCTGCCACCCTTTCTAACTGTCTTGTCAGTTGCCATTTGCTTCAACCTGAAGGGCTTCAAACTGAATGGCTTCAAAACAGGCAAATGCTTCGGTCTGGTGGTCAGACAGGAACTGTCTTCAGGGGAGTGAATGTGACACTGCAAAAATTCTGCAAACAAATGCAGACTATGAGAACCAAGGGATTCTCCCACGAACATGTACCTATGACAGCATTAGAGATGCGAGGGAAGGGGAAGAGGTCATATGCATTCTCAGAAGTTTTTGAAGATTAAAACAGTTTTGAAGACTTTGACCTCATAGCGCGAAGGCATTCACTCATGAGAGTTGGTTCCAGATTTGTACGAATCCACGAATAGGTACAAGTGATGAATCTAACTATGGTTGAAGCATATGTGAATGTACTAGGCAAGATATGAGATGCAGACAGGATAGTTCTATATATCTAAGTAGGCAGAAACTTCTTGTGGTAAAATAGATGAATCTCTATGGATCTAGAAGATGGTAAAAAGCAAGTTTTATTTACCACACGATGAACTGCTTAGACGGAGAGGAGTTGGATGCCCAGCAGTTCGGTCTTCCGTGCCCAAACTTGGCGACGGACGACAGCTACGGTGACGGCGGAGTAGAAGATGTCTGCGGCCGGCGTGAGGACGGCGTCGACAAAGTTGCGGCAGCGAAGCGCTTCGTTGCCGGCGTCATCGAAAGCTAGCGGAGGCGCTAGGGTTGGTCGAGGTGGAGAGGTGGTAGAAGAAACTTTTGACCGTGATGGGACGTGCATTTATAGGCATGGGAGACGGCACAACACAATTACGCAGGTGCCCATGACGGTTCACGTACGAGTGACACATGGCGTTCATGTAACGCATTGGGAGTTGTCCCACGATCCCACGTTCACCACGACTGTCGGAGTGGTCGTTCCGGCTTCTCCGGGTTTCAGGCATAAAGGATGGAGCATTAAAATCAGATTTAAAGTTTGTCTCCGTATCTTCTGCTGACAAGGATGCAGAGAAGATATTCGACAGTTTCAACAGAATGCATATGATTTGGACAGACAGAGTGTGAGATAAGAAAGCATGGAGAGGTTAGGGTCCGATCACATTCACTTAGTCCAAAAGATTCAAATATGAAGACATAGCTATAAGTGAATGCTGTTGAGGACAGAACACAACTCTCTATATATATGTCCTATATGAAGATAAACCAAATGCGAAGACTTTGCAAATGTAACGCCATGAGAAACACTTCAAACCAGAATTTGGTGGTGGCGTTACCCACCGTATAGGAAGTATTAGACCCAGACACGGCGCACAATTATCGTGGCGCTCTGAAGTCAGATTCCATGTTAATGTATTCACACTTAGAATGTAAGTCTTCATTGATTGAAGATATACTTTACTTCGTGTGTTGCACATCTAAGTCATCAATATGCATAAGTGTTAGGATGTGTGCCTGATTACAGGACATTTGAGGATTCTAAGATATTTAGCTCACACCGCAACTTGCAAAACCTTTTCTCATCCAAGGGCTTTGTGAAGATATCTGCCAGTTGCTCTTCAGTGTTGACGTGTATGATATCAATATCTTCCTTCATAACATGATCTCTGAGAAAGTGATGACGAATTTCAATGTGCTTTGTCTTCGATTGCTGAACTGGGTTGTTGGCAATCTTGATGGCGCTTTCATTATCACAGTAGAGTGGCACATGCTTCAGATGGACTCCATAGTCCTTGAGTGTTTGCTTCATCCAGAGAAGCTGAGCGCACCAAGATCCGGCAGCAATGTATTCTGATTCAGCAGTGGAGAGTGATACACAGTTCTGCTTCTTTGAAGACCAATATACAAGTGATCGTCCTAGAAAATGACATGTGCCTGATGTGGATTTGTGATCAACTTTGTCACCAGCATAATTAGCATCTGAAAATCCTACTAGATCAAACTCTGAGCCCTTTGGATACCATAATCCTAGTGTTGGAGTGTAAGCCAAATATCGAAGTATTCGCTTCACAGCTAAGTGATGCGACTCCTTTGGTGCCGCTTGATATCGAGCACACATGCAAACACTAAGCATAATATCTGGCCTAGATGCACATAAATAAAGTAAAGAACCAATCATGGAGCAGTATACCTGTTGATCAAACTCTTTACCATTGGCGTCGAGACCCAGATGATGTTTAGCAGGGATTGGCGTCGAGTACCCTTTGCAGTCTTGCATTCCAAACTTTTTCAGGCAATCTTTAAGGTACTTATCTTGAGATATGAAGATGCCGTTGCTTTGCTGACGAATTTGAAGACCAAGGAAGAACTTCAGCTCACCCATCATGGACATTTGATATCGCTCTTGCATCATGTGACCAAACTCATCACTGTATTTCTTGTCCGTACAGCCAAAGATAATGTCATCCACATAGATTTGGCAGACAAATAGCTCATCATCATATGTCTTCGTGAAGAGTGTGGGGGTCTAGGGATCCAGGTTTGAAGCCTTTGCTCTTCAGGAAGTCTTTGAGTGTGTCATACCAAGCACGAGGTGCTTGTTTGAGACCATACAGTGCCTTGTTGAGCTTGTATACCATATCAGGACATTTTGGATCTTCAAATCCAGGTGGTTGTGCAACATACACTTCTTCTTCAATTCTTCCATTGAGAAAGGCACTCTTTACATCCATTTGATATAGAAGTATGTTGTGATGATTTGCATAGGCTAGCAGTATACGGATAGCTTCAAGTCTAGCCACAGGAGCAAATGTTTCATCGAAGTCAATCCCTTCGACTTGAGTGTATCCTTGAGCAACGAGACGAGCTTTGTTTCTGACCACTTGACAATGCTCATCTTGCTTGTTGCGATAGATCCATTTTGTGCCTATTATGTTGTGCTTGCGAGGATCAGGACATTTGACAAGTTCCCATACATTGTTTAGCTCAAACCGTTGAAGCTCTTCTTGCATTGCTTGAATCCATTCAGGTTCCATAAAAGCTTCAGCAACTTTCTTGGGTTTAGATATTGAGACAAAAGCAAAGTGCCCATAGAAATTTGCAAGCTGTGTTGCTCTTGAGCGAGTAAGTGGACCAGGAGCATTTATGCTATCAATTATCTTCTCAACGTGTACTTCATTTGCAACACGAGGATGAGCTAGACGAAGATTTTGCTCTTGCTGTACATTGTCATCACCAGGAGTGTTGTCTTCAGGCTAAGCATTGTCGTCAGGGTGATTTGGAGCAGAGATGATTAGTTCCTCGTCAGGTTGTGCTTCAGAAGGCATGATCTCACCAGTTCCCATTAGCTTGATAGATTCATTTGGTGAAGCTTCATCTAGCACATTTGGTAGGGACTCTCTTTGTGAACCATTTGTCTCATCAAACCGCACATCCACAGTTTCAACAGTTTTATAGAGAAAAATGTTGAAGACTCTGTAGGAGTGTGAGTCCTTTCCATATCCGAGCATGAAGCCTTCATGAGCTTTGGGTGCAAATTTTGACTTATGACGAGGATCCTTGATCCAGCACTTAGCTCCAAATAGTCTGAAGTAACTTACATTAGGCTTCTTTCCAGTGAGGAGTTCATAGGATGTTTTGTTCAGAAGCTTGTGAAGATAAACACGGTTGATGATATGGCATGCAGTATCAATAGCTTCGGGCCAGAACCTTCTTGGTGTTTTGTATTCATCGAGCATCGTTCGAGCCATCTCAATTAGAATTCTGTTCTTGTGCTCGACGATCCCATTTTGCTGAGGTGTATACGGGGCTGAGAATTCATTAGTGATTCCCATCTCATCCAGATAAAGATCGAGGCCAGTGTTCTTGAATTCAGTGCCATTGTCACTTCTGATATGCTTGATCTTGATGCCATAGTTGTTCATGGCACGGTTGGCGAAGCGTCTGAAGACATCATGCACTTCAGTCTTGTAGAGTATTATGTGCACCCATGTATATCTTGAATAATCATCAATAATGATGAAGCCATAGAGATAGGCTGTGGTAGAGAATGTGGAGTAGTGAGTAGGGCCAAATAAGTCCATGTGAAGCAGCTCGAAGGGTTTGGATGTCGTCATGATTGTCTTCGAGGGGTGCTTGTCTCTAGTCATCTTCCCAGCCTCACAGGCACCACATAGATGATCTTTCTTGAACTTGACTTCCTCGATGCCTATGACATGCTTCTTCTTTGCGAGAGTGTGCAAGTTCCTCATGCCAGCATGTCCTAGCCTCCGATGCCAGATCCAGCACTCTGAAGCTTTTGCTAGAAGACATACGGCCATCTGCGGTCCAGCTGAGAAGTCTACCATATACAGATCACCTTTTCTGTATCCTTCAAATACTAAAGACTAGTTAGATTCCATTAGTACAAGGCAACGGAATTTACCAAAGATCACAATCATGTTTAAGTCATAAAGCATTGAGACATACATTAAGTTGAAGCCAAGAGATTCAACAAGCATGACTTTATCCATGTGCTGATCTCTTGAGATTGCAACTCTACCTAGACCCAACACTTTGCTTTTACCAGTATCAGCAAATGTGATGTGACTCTTGTTAGATGGATGTAAAGTTGAGTCCATGAGAAGATTTCGATCACCAGTCATATGATTTGTGCATCCGCTATTCATAATCCATTCTGAAGACTTTGGTGTCACTCTCTACAATGCAGTTAGGAGGATAGGCTTCACCAAAAGCCATTGTGAAGCATAAACATTTGATGCATAAGTGGATTATGAAAGCTTAGATGAGAGTTAGGACTGATAAGATGTTTAGCAAGTGATTTATGAATAGTATGAGCATTAAGTCATTTTGGGCATTTGATCTTGTGCCCTACAAGTGTTTTAGGTCCCCAGCAATAGCATCAGAAGCCTTTGATTATAGGCTGGAGACCTTTCCCTGCAAGAGAAAGTTAGTTCTTCTTAACCACCCACATTTTCAGGGGTGGCTTAGAAGCAATGAGTCTAAGAGCAGCATCTGAGAATTTTGGCTTTGGGGACCTAGCAAATAGTCTCGCAGGAGGAGAATAATACTCATAAGAATAGGCAGAAAAATTCTTGGATTTATGAACATAGTGGTTTGAAGAAACACGCTCATATTCATGGGTTTGAGTGTGGTTTCCCTGCAAAACATCCGCGTTAGGTGACTCAGGTGAGTCCTTTGTCTGTATGAAGCCTTGGGACCATATGAAGCCTTTGGTCTGGGGTTTGTCTTCATCCCAGGAGGTGTCATGATAGTGTTTGTTGGAAGCTTCTCAAGACAACCTTTGGGTACCCAGATCTTCTTCATAGGTGGTCCATTCCTGCAGTTAGTACCAATATACCTGGCAAACACTTCACCATTTTGATTCTTAAACAGTTTATAGTTTGCATCAAAGGATTCATCAATGATAACAGGATTAGCACAAGTGAAGCCAGATAAGGTAGATGGATCCACTGTAGGTTCCGTTGCAGCAACCCATGTGGTTTTGGGATACTGCTCAGGCTTCCAGTATGAACCATCAACATTCATTTTCCTGTCGAACCCAACACCCTCTTTCCTAGGGTTTCGGTTCAGTGTCTGCTTTTTGAGGACATCACATAGAGTCTGATGCCCTTTGAGGCGTTTGTACATCCCTGTTTCAAGCAAAGTCTTCAACCTAGCATTTTCATCAGCAATAATAGTGGTTTCCTCAGCAGAGGGGTTAGTTACCACATCAGCAGTTGAAGATATTGCAACAGTGGCAGCAGTAGAACATTCAGCAACAGATGTAGCGTTATCATGCTCAATGCATTTTAGGCATGGTGGTTCAAACTCTTTGTGAGTGGAGCAGATCAGTTGCGCGCGGAGTGACTCATTCTCCTTTTGAAGATCTTCATGAGCCGCTTTCAATTTCTCAAGTTCTCGTTTCCTTTGAATGTAATCGTGGGAAAGCTTTTCATGAGTTTTTGCGAGCGATTCATAAAGACCTTCAAGTTCCTTGTACTTAACATGAAGATTTTTTATGTCTTCAATTAAGGACTGAGAACGGGTCATTTCCGCGTCCAATAGGTCATCGCTTTTGTCTAACAGTTTTTGAATATGTTCCATGGCTTTCTGCTGTTCAGTGGCAATTTTAGCAAGTGTTTTGTAGCTAGGTTTTGATTCACAATCAGATTCATCTTCACTAGATGTTTGAAAGTAAGCATCTCGTGATTTTACCTTGGCACCGCGTGCCATGAAGAAGAAGGTGGGAGCAGAGTTGTCGTCCTCATCATCATTGTTGCGGACGGGGCCATTGTCTTCAGTGTTGAAGATGGACTTGCCCACGTAGGCAGTGGCTAAAGCCAGACTTGCAGCACCAGAATCAGACTCCTCCTCCGACTCCACCTCCACCTCTTCAGAAGTAGACTCTTCCTCAGAATCCATCTCCTTGCCAACAAACGCGCGAGCCTTGCCAGATGAATTCTTCTTGTGTGATGAATACTTTGATGAAGACTTTGAAGAAGACTTTGAGTATTTCTTCTTTTTCTTGTCATCAGAATCATATTCCTTGCTCTTCTTATTCTTCTTCTCATTGTCCCACTGAGGACACTCAGAGATGTAGTGATCATGTTTCTTTCACTTATGACATGTTCTCTTCTTGTAGTCATGAGTAGAAGCTTCATCATTTCTTGAGCTGGATCGTGAAGACTTTCTGAAGCCTTTCTTCCTAGTGAATTTCTTGAACTTCTTCACAAGCAAGGGAAGCTCCTTTCCAATATCTTCAGCATCATCAGAAATGCAGTCAGATTCTTCTTCAGATGAAGAAACAACTTTTGCCTTTAAGGCGCGAGATCGGCCATAGTTGGGACCATAGATGTCACGTTTCTCAGATAGCTGGAACTCATGTGTGTTGAGCCTCTCAAGTATATCAGACGGATCGAGAGTCTTGAAGTTAGGGCGTTCTTGAATCATCGGGGCAAGGATATCAAATGAGCTGTCGAGTGATCTCAGGAGGGTCTTGACGATTTCATGCTTGGTAATCTTAGTGGTGCCAATTGCTTGAAGCTCATTTGTGATGTCAGTGAGACGATCGAAAGTGTGCTGGACATTCTCATTGTCATGTCTCTTGAAGCGATTGAAGAGATTGCGAAGGACGCTGATCCTTTGATCTCTCTCTGTAGAGATTCCTTCATTGACCTTTGAGAGCCAGTCCCAAACTTCCTTTGACGTGTCCAGAGCACTTACACGACCATACTGTCCTTTGGTCAGATGACCACAGATGATGTTCTTGGCCATTGAATCCAATTGAACGAGCCTCTTGACATCAGTAGGGGTGATACCTTCACCAGTTTTAGGAACGCCGTTCTTGACGACAAACCAGAGGTCCACATTAATGGCCTCAAGGTGCATGCAGCCGAGACTTTGATTATCCCTGCAGTCGACATAGCTAAAACTCCAGGTGGTTAAACCGAATCACACAGAACAAGGTAGTACCCTGCTCTGAGACCAATTGAAAGTGCAGTATATCGACTAGAGGGGGGGGGTGAATAGGAGATTTTTATGAAATGCTTCAAAACATGGTATTTTCGAAGACAAACGATAAACTCAATCCTATTAGTATGCAGCGGAAAGTGGACTACACTAGATAAGCCATAGTCATGTATTCAATGAAGTGAAAGCGCGAAGACTAATAGCATCTAGGCAGTAGGGATCATAAAGGAAGAAGGAATGAAGCCAATCACAACAAGCAGATACTGAATGAAGACAATCAGATAAGGCAAGCTTGCAATGACTTCACAACGTATGGCAGTAAGTAAAGGAAGGGAAGGATAGAACTAGTAGCTTGGGAAGACAGTGATTTGGTAGACCAGTTCCAGTTGCTGTGACAACTGTACGTCTGGTTAGGGAGGCTGAGATTTAACTCAGAAGACCGCGTCTTCACCTTGTTCCCCTTGAGCTAAGGACACCTAGTCCTCGCCCAATCACTCTGGTAAGTCTTCAAGGTAGACTTCCACACCTTCACAGACTTCGTTCACCGGCGATCCACATTGACTCTTGGATGCTCAGAACGCGACACCTAACCGGCTGGATGAAACACAGTCCTCAAGTGTAATAAGTCTTCAGGTCACACAGACAGAAAGACTTCAGTGATGCCTAACACTCTTTGGCTCTGGGTGTTTGGGCTTTGTCCTCGCAAGGATTTCTCTCTCAAATGCTTCGGAGGTGGGTTGCTCTCAAACGACAAAAGCCGTGCAATAACTCTGAGTAGCCGCCAATTTATGGTGTAGGGGGTGGGCTATTTATAGCCACTGGGCAACCCGACCTGATTTGTCCGAAGTGACCCTGGGTCACTAAGGAACTGACACGTGTTCCAACGGTCAGATTTCAAACACACACGGCAACTTTACTTGAGCTCCAAGTAAAGCTGACTCATCCGTCTCTGGATAAGATTTGCTCTCATAGTCTTCGCTCGAAGACATAGGATTTGGTTGAGCATCACTTCAGTCACTCTGACTTAGTTCACTTGGACCCCACTTAACAGTACGGTGGTTCCTATGACTCAACAAAGAAGAAAAGGAAACAAGGAAACATCTACGTCTTCGCTCTCCATAGTCTTCACACAATGTCTTCTCATGTCATAGTCTTCAATATGATTATCTTCATATACCACCACTGATATTAATGTATTCATACATTTTTAGGGGTCATCTCCGGTAGGTTAACCAAATCAATGAGGGACTACTACCTATGTTATCTTGCAATTCTCACAAACACATTAGTCCCTCAACCAGGTTTGTCGTCAATACTCCAAAACCACTAGGGGTGGCACTAGATGCACTTACAGGCGGTCTACCTACGCTATAATAAGACCGCACGCCAAGTTCCATCCCATTCCGAGAATATTTTCCAGCCACTCATAAATAAATATTCGGAGGTGCCGTGGGCGCGTGCACTACAAAAAAAGACACATGACATTTTGGGGGCGAACGAATTTTTTTCTATCATACTTATGACGATAATTGTGACAAAACCCGGTATCATCATAGATGTGGTGGGGTCCTACTTCTATGACAAAAAATCATGATAGAGAATGGGCTTTTCCTCCTGGGCGGGCCGGAGACGCAGCTGCATGACATTCTTTGGGCGTGCATGACGGAAACCGTGGTAGAATCGAGAACGAGGAAAATATTAGGGTGTTCCCGGTTACGATGGGTGGTCGGGGCCGAACGATGCGCGTTTCTCTCATACATGCACGCGCGTGGGTGCGAGGAGTTGGTCTCTAACTGAACCCGAGCGAGGCGTTGGGCTCTAACTGAACCCGTGCGATTGCACTGCAGGCTACACGTTACTGAACCCGAGCGATCAATCAATGGCTGTTAACTGAACCCGATCGAGCGATTCCTTCGCTACTGCTGCTAACTGAAGCCGATCGATGTTGCCTTTGGATGAACAGTGAGCGTTGCTGGGGGGTTTGGATGAACAGTTCCCGGTGGGGGTGGATGAACAGGACCCCGTGGTGTTGCCTCTAGATGAACAGGACCCCGATCGATCGAGCCTGTTGGGGCTAGATCAATAGGACCCCGTGGAGGGCTGGATGAATAGGACCACCCCATGGAGGGCAGGATGAACAGTTAACGGTGGAGGGCTGGATGAACAGTAGCCCGTGGAGGGGTGGATGAACAGGAGTCCGTGGAGAGGGCTGGTTGAACAATAGCCGGTGGAGTAGCGCGCGGTGGAGGCTGGATGAACAGGAGCCCGTGGATGAATAGTCGCAGGTGGAGGCTGGAGGAGGTGGACGGTGGATGAACAGTAGCCCGTGGAGGCTGGAGGGGGTCGACGGTGGAGATGAACAGTATCCCGTGGAGTCCCGTTTTGCGGTACGCCACACCCCTCCTGATGAACAGGACCCCCATTTTGACCGTAGCGCTCCAACACAAGTCTGTTTCCTCCGTTTTGCGGTACGCCACACCCCTCTCGATCAACAGGACCCCCGTTTCGACCGTAGGAGGCCCGTTTCCTCCGTTTTGCGGTACGCCAGACCCCTCCCGATGAACAGGATCCCGTTTCGAACGTGGCCGGTCGAACACAAGGCCGTTTCCTCCGTTCTGCGGTACGCCGAGCCTCGTTTCCATCGGCTGTTCCGTCCAAGCCCTCCCAATGAACATGACGACGCATTCCATTCCGACCCAGCCGGTTGGCTCCCCATGAACACGATGACGAGCTGTTTCTCCATTCCGACCCAACCATGTACACGAGCCCTGGCCGTACGTATGCGCGAGTAGGCGTTCGAGACCCTGCCCGTATGTACGTACGTGGCTGTATTTTCTTTCTTGCACACTGGCCGCTGTACGTACGTGTACATGCTACGTGCGCGCCTCTACTACGACACGTGCATGCCTCTACATCGACCAGTATGTACGTACACGTTCGCGACCAGAATGATAACACTACGTACGCTTCGACCAAGTGGGTCCCGACTGTTAGGCACTTCCTTGCGTGCGAAGATGTAGCTGGTGGGACCCAACAGTCAGGGGGGCAAATCGTTTTTTTGCCAGGACGCACTTCTTTGCGTGTGAAGATGTAGCTGGTGGGTCCCAATAGTCAGGGGAAATGTTTTTTTTGCGAAATACGATGGCCCGTCCGGTGGGTCCCCGCTGTCAGGTGGAGGAATAATTATTTTGCACGTAATAAGGAGGCACTTCCTTGCTGCGGCCGTGGACCCAGCTGTCAGCCTCTCCACGTACAGTCCACGTCCGATGGAAGCCGTTCCTTGACCACGTTGACCACGCCGCGCCGAGAGCACCAGGGCGATGGACGACGGTGAGGCCTAGGAAGGGGATGACGCGGAGCCGGGGAAGACGTGACACTAGATGCCCACGCGTAGAGTACGAGGGTTCACTGGTTCGCTACGGTGTGAGGCTGCGTCGCCGCAGAATAACAGGGGGTGTGGGTGAGTAGAGGGATGTCCTAGCCAGCGGAGGGAATAGTAGGGGGCGGTGAGGCCTCCGCTGCAGCACAGCCGGCCACGGGAGGCAGGAGCATGCGTCACGACCGGCGCTGCTTTGGGCGGCTGGAGCAAGAAGACCAGAGGTTGAAGAAGCACTATGGCCGTTGGATGGACATCGTACGGCCACTACAGCTAGAATCGTTCATATTGACTAAGTTGACAAAGCACTCCGTCTCCGTCAGCTTAGTGAGCCCACAAGTCAGCCTCCCACCAAGGTGGGTCCCAACCAGTAGGGGGAGTATTCATTTTTTTGTGCGTAATAAGGAGGCACTTCTGGTGGCTCCGAGCTGACAGCTGGGGGAACGTTTTTTCCGCGCAATATGGTGGCCTGTCCGGTGGGTCCCAGCAGTCAGGGGGGAAACATTTTTTCATGAAATATAGTGGCCCATCCGGTGGGTCCCTGCTGTCAGGTGGATGAATCATTATTTTCCGCGTAATAAGGAGGCACTTCCTTGCTGCCATCATGGACCCAGCTGTCAGCCTCTCCACGTACATTCCACGTCCGATGGAAGCCGTTCCTTGACCACGTTGACCATGCCGCGCCGAGAGCACCAGGGCGGTGGACGACGGCAAGGCCTAGGAAGGGGACGACGCGGAGTCGGGGAAGACGCGACAGTGGAAGCCCGCGCGGAGAGGAGTACGAGGGTTCACTCGTTCGGCTGCGGTGTGAGGCTGCCGTCGCTGCGGAATAATAGGGGGTGTGGGTGAGTAGAGGGATGGCCTGGCCAGCGGTGGGAGTAGTAGGGGGTGGTGAGGCCTGCGCGGCAGCACAACCCTCCACGGGAGGCATGAGCAGGCGGCACGATTGGCTCTGCTTTGGGCGGCTAGAGCAAGAAGACCAGAGGTTGAAGAAGCACGACGGCCGTTGGATGGACATCGTATGGTCACTGCAGCTAGAATCGTTTATATTGACTAAGTTGACAAAGCCCTTGGTACGCGTCAACTTAGTAGGCCCACAGGCCAGCTTCCAAAACGGTGTGCCCCAGATGTCAGGGGGAGGAATCATTTTTTGGGCGGGTGAAGCCAGAATATCCGAGATTGAAGAAGAAGCACGGCATCCGTTGGATAGACATCCAAAGGCCACTGCTGCTAGAACCGTGTGTTGACTATAAGTTGACAAAACCTTGCATACGCGTCAACTCTCTTTTTTTAGGGGATGCGTCAACTTAGTAAGGCCACAAATGTGTGGCAAAGAACTTATAGCCCATTTGAGATTTGTAAGAATGTGTAGCCAATTTTTGAATTCTAATGGAATTTACTACAACCCATTTACAGTTTGTTAAAAGTACAGCCCATTTCAACCAACCGTTCAAAACAGAATTCAATAAAATTTCCCACATTTTGATGGGTTCCGGAATATTTTTATCCCGAAATTTCTAGTCAGATTAAATACAATTTCAATATAAATTTATATTACGTAAAAATCCAACGAAACATTGCGCTCGCAACAATTAATGAAATTAAAATTTTCAGTATCCAAAAATAATATTTTATAAAGTTATTATGTGTGTGGTGCATTTTTTATAGTTACTGCCTAGTATTTATAATTACATCCCATTTATTATTTCTTAAAGCCCATTTTCTTGTTAAGCCTAATGCATCCCTCCTAGAAAAGATTTGCAGCCCAGCGGGGCGGAGAATAACAACTTGAGCTTGCCTGGGTATTCCTTAAAAAAATATAGTTGGGCTAGCCATTTTCAGCTTGAAAAAAATAATATCTGGGCTGGATATCTGGCCTGGGCTAGACGGGCCATAGCCCGCCCAGTTAATAGCTGTAGCGATGTTTTCGTTGTTGTTCAGAGGAGAAAAATTGATATCTGGGCTAAACATCGCTCAGAAAAACTCTGCAGTGCTCACACCTCAAAAACACAAATACTGCTCGAGCTGCTTGGTCCCAGCTGTCGGCCGCTTCTTGTGCAATTCTCTCGTTTATTGACTACATAGGTTGACAATGGTGTGGGACCGTGATGTCAGGAAACCAGGAGGAAGCAAAAAAATTATAGTTTTATATACTAATAAGGAGGCACTTGTGTACGTACGACTATGGCCCTGGTGGGTCCCCACTGTCATCCTCTCCAAGTAAAGTCATCTCCTCATCCTCACGTCCGTTGACTATGTTGACAACGCGAGACGGCGGTGCCACGGCGAGTGCAACAACTCGAAGGATGACGGAGAGGGCCTCGCGAGCCCTACGGATGGTCTGATACAGCGCCCGCTGCTCATTCGGGAAGCCAGGATCATAGGGCCACATGTCTGCGACGGCATTGTCATTTGCTTGTTCACCGGTGCTCGTTGAGGAGACGGAGGTTGCAGCACAGGTCCTCCTGCGCTGGTAGCTCTCCGCCATTAGGGCGTTGAAGTGCGGCCGCACCTGCTCTATGGTGAACACGACATGAACCGACTTGGACAGTGGCGCCGGCTCCTGGTCGGAAGCTACGTCCATCGTCTGATTGTCATCGCTCAGCTCGGCGAGGTAGCTGAGCCAGCATGTCCAGCTGCTGGACCGACTTGCTGCCAAGCACGAGTTTGACTGCCCTCGCCCACCCAGACCGCCTCCCTCGCCCGTGTGCGCTTTTCGCCCGAAATGGTCAGCACCGCCCGCCCCGCTTCCCGGTGCATGCGATTGCTCCGCCTTCAAACGACACAAGTGACGTCCATCCGTCCTTCTGCCGCCCACATTAATGATACACGGTTGCCAAGGCGGCTACTCCGGTGCCACACGTCCGTCCCTCCGCCGCCCACCATTGCTATATAAACTGCTGTGCCGGCCATAGCCGCAGTCATCCGCATCCGTTCCTATTCTCATGTCCACACCACTACTGCCCACCATGGCTTCCTCGCACTCCAGCACTCTTCGGGACGGGCGGACGACGAACCACAAGGAGATGTCAGCCATTGCTGCCGACTGGCTGGCAGGCAGGCAGCCGGAGGACGACGATGTCCCAATGGAGAACATGGTAGTTGACGATCCGGCGCCAACCCCCTCCTCCGCGCCATCCTTGCCGGTGCATTGCACCATGACCATCGGCGAGGCCCGTGCCCAATATATGGACACAGTGAGGCAAAAGCGTGAGGAGTTCCGGGAGGTGCAGGCCGACGCCGCCTACAACCACCATCTCCTCCAGGAGCACCTGCAGGCGGAGGAGCAGATCGCCGCGGAGCGGGAGAAGTAGGAGGCGCTGCTCGACTCGTACCACTCTGCCCGCAAGGGCCGCCTCGAGCGCTGGCGGTACCGCATGCGGGTGGTAGAGGCTGTGGCGGCCTACAAAGAGGGCGGTAAAGCGGGCGAGGCGCTGTTCGACGAGACCGAGGACGAGGCAGAGGACAATGCCAGCTCCGACGAGTCCCCACTCCACTGGCATCGACGAGGCCTTGCTCCGCCGAGGCCCCGCGGTGCCAACAACGAGGTAGAGGACACCGCCGGCTCTGCTGAGGCCCCACCCTGCCGGCAACGAGGGGGAGGATTTCCCCCGCTCTGCCGAGGCGCTGCCCGCCGGCAATGAGACAAAGGACATCGCCGGCTCCGTCGAGGCCCCGCCCCGCTGCCAACGAGGCCGCGTCACACAGAAAACGAGGAAGAGTAGAACATGGTAGGTCGCCACCGCTTGGGTCCAAGTAAGGCCAACACTGCTACCCTCCGGTTGCTGGCACTGAGCTGTACATCATGGAGCAATTCTATGATTACAGGATGATTGAAGAGCGCTATGTGGTTGAGCAAGCTCATGAGATACATTCATTTGCTAGAGAACTTGAGCACTTCAGTGGATCTCATTGAGCATGCTACCGGACGAGTTTGTTGCCGGAGGTATCATCACTAAGCTTCCTCCTTCGTGGATCTCATTGGCACTCTTGATGTGGAAGAAAAGGCAAGAGCAAAGGACACACGTGCTCGAGGAATTGAGGGAGGATCTAGTGTCGATCTGGTACAGAAGAAGAACTTCCAGCCCCACAAGTTCAAGAACAAGGGCAAGTTTGATGGTAAAGCAAAGTTTGATGGGAAGAACAAGGCTGTGCAACACACGAACTTCAAGAAGAAGAATGACAAGAAGAAAGGTGTTTGTCATGTGGGGATCCTGATCATTGGGCTCCTAGTTGCCCTAATCACTATGACAAGCTAGGCGGGTTGACCACTGACGACCGGTTAGCATCTCGGCGGCGACATGGAGTCGGAGAGCTATGTTGGAGAAGGACGCTGCTTCTACTTAACTGCTGGTGTAGTTGGCTGACTGACACGTGGGCCTAACAGGCATCTGGGCCACATGTTAGTTACGCAACTGCACCTGCAGTTAAGTCACTGAAGCTTCTGTTTGGTTCAGCCGGACATAGGTGGGTAGCTTCGGTTAATTAATTATACCTCCAGTGCACCCCTTTTTAGTTGAAGAATGTATGACATGTAATGAAATCCGGCATGTTTATATGAAATCCGACCGTGTATGAATGAATTTATTTCTATTAGTTCGAATTCTTATATCACTAGCATTGGATGAACATGCAAAACAATACGTACTAGCATTATTCCCAGGGTGATCACCTCATTTGCAGCAGTTTCACATGTACTCCCTCCGGTCCTTTCTAGTCTGCATACAAGTTTTGTCTGCAGTCAAAGTATCTCTACTTTGACCAATCTTATAGAAAAAAGTATGCACTTTCACAATGTGCGAAGTAAAAAGGAACATAAGGAGTACAAAGAGTTTGAGCAGCTTTTTAGCGTTCCTGTACATTGCAATCAAACACACAGGCCTGTCAATTCATAGAGAACATTCAAAACAATCGATGATTATGCATATCAGCGATTCACATGTCAGAGCCAATATTTACTTCACAACTAAAGAATAAAGAAAAAAATGGATCGACACTGCTGACAGCTAAGGGCGTCCCATTCAAAAATATCAAACGCATGTCTTCTTGCTAAAATCAATGAGCAAAATTTGACAAGGTTTTCCCATTCCAAAATATCAAATGCCTACGATTGTGGAAAGGGCAGGGTTTGCCATCAGTTCGGACATTGGCATGGCACCTCGTGCTAAATAAACTAGCTGTTCTTTTTGTGCGGTTCCACCAAAATCAACCAAATTCGCGCGTAGCTTGTATGATTTCGCCCTTATATGTTGCAACGCCTTGAACTTATCGGCACCTCCTTTCTTGTGGTGGAAATGAATGATTCGATGTATTCATGAACATTTTGTAGGGTTCCCATTGAAATTAAGCTGAGCACCCCTGTTTGCACAAATACAAAAAAAGTTATTAGTATAAAGCAAACTGTACTATGAATTGACAGTTTAAACAGGCACCTACATGGTCCATGTAGAGCACACTTTTAGAAAAATGGAACTCACCGGAAAGAATCCTAGAACAACATTGTACTCACGCATCACAGCAAGAAAATGGAGATTTGTCAGTCCTTCTGAACTGAAGTTAGTTTGGTCTTGTGGGGGTAATGTAACCATCCTTCAACTGCTCCTTCTGATGAGAAGATAGATGGGGCTTCTTCATCCTGGCATAATCGGAACTAGTCACTTCACGTACTCCATATTCTTCTTCAGTCCTTGTTTGTTTAATCCTCCTCCCAAGGGGATTGGAGTGGATTGGAGAGGATTTTGGCTTGTAGGGGATCTAATCCCCCTCAAACCCTACCATTCCCCTTCAAAAACCACCTCAACCGAACAAGGCCTCAGAGGAGGATGATCTTGTTGTGCAAAGACAAGAGGATAATTAAATGCTAGCATCCCTATTTGCTCGAAAAAAAGGAAAGGAAATATTTAAAATATCATAGATGAAGCACTTCTCAAGGACAATACCACTTTTTGATGACAGTATCTGAACAGTAGCATAACACCAATAGAGATGACAAAGCTCAATCATATGGATGAAATCAGTGGGTGAGTGCCAACCTTTGTTAGGAGGCTTATTTTGTAGTGCATACAGATGAAGCACTTCTCCGGAACCATCTGTTGCTATATAATGTGGTGGCCATGCTTACTATATACTCCTCGATTAGATTAATGTTTCCAACATCTTCTTGTGCAGTTCCACTAAAATATATGATATCTTCAAAGAAGATCCCTGTTTGCACAAGTAGAGATAATTACGTATTACATTGAGAGTGGCATCAAATCAGTGGAAAAACAATTGCTCGTTCCAGCCATAGCAATAAATTAAGATGCAAAACTATATCATTACTTGTGTCATCACAGTTCTAGTGCTTCTTTACAGCACCATGAGTTGATTTTTGTTTTTCTTCTGCTTGTTCTTCCCCTTCATCACTTGGTTCAATAACAGACAAGCTTCACCTTCAATGTAAGATTTGGCATGTCAATTAGGTTGCATAAGTATATCACTAAACAATGACATTAATTTACTGATGAAAGTGGCAAAATACAGGCCAACAATTGTGAAATATCCTTATCTTACCTCAATGGGATATTGCGGTGCACATACAGATTGGAAGACTTGTCTCCATTTCTGCAGTTCACTAAAATCAAGCAACATTACTGTAAGTGCATCTAGTGCCACCCCTAGTGGTTTTGGAGTATTGTCGACGAACCTGGTTGAGGGACTAATGTGTTTGTGAGAATTGTAGGATAACACAGGTAGTAGTCCCTCATTGATTCGATTAACCTACCGGAGATGACCCCAAAAAATGTATGAAGATATTGATATCAGTGGTGGTATATGAAGATAATCATATTGAAGACTATGACTTGAGAAGACATTGTGTGAAGACTGTGGAGAGCGAAGACATAGATGTTTCGCTGTTTCCTTTTCTTCTTTGTTGAGTCATAGGAACCACCGTACTGTTAAGTGGGGTCCAAGTGAACTAAGTCAGAGTGACTGAAGTGATGCTCAACCAAATCCTATGTCTTCGAGCGAAGATTATGAGAGCAAATCTTATCCAGAGGCGGATGAGTAAGCTTTACTTGGAGCTCAAGTAAAGTTGCCGTGTGTGTTTGAAATCTGACCATTGGAACACGTGTCAGTTCCCTAGTGACCCAGGGTCACTTCGGACAAATCAGGTCGGGTTGCCCAGTGGCTATAAATAGCCCACCCCCTACACCATAAATTGGTGGCTGCTCAGAGTTATTACACGGCTTTTGTCGTTTGAGAGCAACCCACCTCCGAAGCATTTGAGAGAGAAATCCTTGCGAGGACAAAGCCCAAACACCCAGAGCCAAAGAGTGTTAGGCATCACTGAAGTCTTTCTGTGTGTGTGACCTGAAGACTTATTACACTTGAGGACTATGTTTCCTCCAGCCGGTTAGGCGTCGCATTCTGAGCATCCAAGAGTCATTGTGGATTGCCGGTGAACGAAGTCTGTGAAGGTTTGGAAGTCTACCTTGAAGACTTACCAGAGTAATTGGGCGAGGACTAGGTGTATTTAGCTCAAGGGGAACAAGGTGAAGACACGGTCTTCTGAGTTAAATCTCAGCCTCCCTAACCAGACGTACAGTTGTCACAGCAACTGGAACTGGTCTAACAAATCACTGTCTTCTCCGAGCTACTGGTTCTATCCTTTCCTTCCCTTTACTTACTACTCTATGTTGTGAAGACATTGCGTGCTTGCCTTATCTGATTGTCTTCACTGAGTATCTACTTGTTGTGATTGGCTTCATTCCTTCTTCCTTTATGATCACTACTGCCTAGTTGCTATTAGTCTTCATGCTTTCACTTCATTGAATACATGACTATGGCTTGTCTAGTGTAGTCCACTTTCCGCTGCGTACTAATAGGCTTGAGCTTATCGTTTGTCTTCGAAACTACCATGTTTTGAAGCATTTCATATAAATCGCCTATTCACCCCCCTCTAGTCGATATACTGCACTTTCAATTGGTATCAGAGCAAGGTACTCCCTTGTTCTGTGTGATTCGGTTTAACCACCTGGAGTTTTAGCTATGTCGACTGCAGGGATAATCAAAGTCTCCGCTGCGTGCCCCGTCTTCGATGGCACCGAATATCCCTACTGGAAGAACAAGATGCGCATGCATCTTGAAGCCATTGACGTGGACTTCTGGTTTGTCGTCAAGAACGGCGTTCCCAAGACTGGTGAAGGCATCACCCCTGCTGATGTCAAGAGGCTCATTCAATTGGATTCAACGGCCAAGAACATCATCTGTGGTCATCTGACCAAAGGACAGTACGGTCGTGTAAGTGCTCTGGACACGTCAAAGGAAGTTTGGGACTGGCTCTCAAAGGTCAATGAAGGAGTCTTTACCCAGAGAGATCAAAGGATCATCGTCCTTCGCAATCTCTTCAATCGCTCCAAGAGACATGGCAATGAGAATGTCCAGCACACTTTTGATCGCCTCACTGACATCACAAATGAGCTTCAAGCACTTGGCGCCACTGAGATTACCAAGCATGCGTCAAGACCCTTCTGAGATCACTCGACAGCTCATTTGATATCCTTGCACTGATGATTCAAGAACGCCCTGACTTCAAGACTCTCGATCCGTCTAATATACTTGAGAGGCTCAACACACATGAGTTCCAGCTATCTAAGAAACGTGACATCTATGGTCCCAATTATGGACGCTCTCGCGCCTTTAAGGCAAAAGCTGTTTCCTCATCTGATGAAGAATCTGACTACAGTTCTGATGATCCTGAAGACACTGGAAAGGAGCTTGCCATGCTTGTGAAGAAGTTCCAGAAATTCACTAGGAAGAAAGGCTTCAGAAAGTCTTCAAGATCCAGCTCTAGAAATGATGAAGCTTCTACTCATGACTACAAGAAGAGAACATGTCATAAGTGCAAGAAACCTGGTCACTACATCTCTGAGTGTCCTCAATGGGACAATGAGAAGAAGAAAAAGAAGAGCAAAGAATATGATTCTGATGACAAGAAAAATAAGAAATACTCAAGGTCTTCTTCAAAGTCTTCATCAAAGTATTCATCACACAAGAAGAATTCATCTGGCAAGGCTCGCGCTTTTGTTGGCAAGGAAATGGTTTCTGAGGAAGAGTCTGCTTCTGAAGAGGCCGAGGTGGAGTCGGAGGAAGAGTCTGATTCTGGTGCTGCAAGTCTGGCTTTAGCCACTGCCTACGTGGGCAAGTCCATCTTCAACACTGAAGACAATGGCCCCGTCCCCAACAATGATGATGAGGACGACGACTCTGCACCCACCTTCTGCTTCATGGCACGCGGTGCCAAGGTAAAATCACGCGATGCTTACTTTCAAACATCTAGTGAAGATAACTATGATTGTGAATCAAAACCTAGCTACAAAACACTTGCTAAAATTGCCAGTGAACAACAGAAAGCCATGGAACATATTCAAAAACTGTTAGACCAAAGCGATGATCTGTTGGATGCGGAAATGACCCGTTCTCAGTCCTTAATTGAAGACATAAAAAATCTTCATGTTAAGTACCAGGAACTTGAAGGTCTTTATGAATCGCTCTAAAAAACTCATGAAATTTTTCCCATGATTACATTCAAAGGAAATGAGAACTTGAGAAATTGAAAGCGGTTCATGAAGATCTTCAAAAGGACAATGAGTCACTCCGCGCACAACTGATCAGCTCCTCTCACAAAGAGTTTGAACCACCATGTCTAAAATGCATTGAACGTGATAATGCTACATCTGTTGCTGAATGTTCTACTGCTGCCACTGTTGCAATATCTTCAACTATTGATGTGGTAACTAACCCCTCTGCTGAGGAAACCACTACTATTGCTGATGAAAATGCTAGGTTGAAGACTTTGCTTGAAACATGGATGTACAAAAGCCTCAAAGGGCATCAGACTCTATGTGATGTCCTCAAAAAGCAGATACTGAACCGAAACCCTAGGAAAGAGGGTGTTGGGTTCGACAGGAAAATGAATGTTGATGGATCATACTGGAAGCCTGAGCAGTATCCCAAAACCACATGGGTTGCTGCAAAGGAACCTACAGTGGATCCATCTACCTTATCTGGCTTCACTTGTGCTAATCCTGTTATAATTGATGAATCCTTTGATGCAAACTATAAACTGTTTAAGAATCAAAATGGTGAAGTGTTTGCCAGGTATATTGGTACTAACTGTAGGAATGGACCACCTATGAAGAAGATCTGGGTACCCAAAGTTTGTCTTGATAAGCTTCCAGCAAATACTATCATGACACCCCCTGGGATGAACACAAATCCCAGACCAAGGGCTTCATATGGTCCTAAGGCTTCATACAACCAAAGGACTCACCTGAGTCACCCTAACGCGAATGTTTTGCAGGGAAACCATACTCAGACCCATGAATATAAGCGTGTTTCTTCAAACCGCTATGTTCATAAATCCAAGAATTTTTCTGCCTATTCTTATGAGTATTATTCTCCTCCTGCAAGACTATTTGCTAGGGCTCCAAAGCCAAAATTCTCAGATGCTGCTCTTAGACTCATTGCTTCTAAGCCACCCCTGAAAATGTGGGTGGTTAAGAAGAACTAACTTTCTCTTGCAGGGAAAGGTCTCCAGCCTATGATCAAAGGCTTCTGATGCTATTGCTGGGGACCTAAAACACTTGTAGGGCACAAGATCAAATGCCCAATATGACTTACTGCTCATACTATTCATAAATCACTTGCTGAACATCTTATCATTCCTAACTTTCATCTAAAGCTTTCATAATCCACTTATGCATCAAATGTTTATGCTTCAAAATGGCTTTTGGTGAAGCCTATCCTCCTAACTGCATTGTAGGGGGAGACACCAAAGTCTTCAAAATGGATTATGGATAGCGGATGCACAAATCATATGACTGGTGATCGAAATCTTCTCATGGACTCAACTTTATGTCCATCCAACAAGAGTCACATCACATTTGCTGATACTGGTAAAAGCAAAGTGTTGGGTCTAGGTAGAGTTGAAATCTCAAGAGATCAACACATGGATAAAGTCATGCTTGTTGAATCTCTTGGCTTGAACTTAATGTCTGTCTCAATGCTTTGTGACTTAAACATGATTGTGATCTTTGGTAAATTTCGTTGCGTTGTACTAATGGAATCTGACAAGTCTTTAGTATTTGAAGGATACAGAAAAGGTGATATGTATATGGTAGATTTCTCAGCTGGACCGCAGATGGCTGTATGTCTACTAGCAAAAGCTTCAGAGTGCTGGCTCTGGCATCGAAGGCTAGGACATGCTGGCATGAGGAACTTGCACACTCTCGCAAAGAAGAAGCATGTCATAGGCATCGAGGAAGTCAAGTTCAAGAAAGATCATCTATGTGGTGCCTGTGAAGCTGGGAAGATGACTAGAGCCAAGCACCCCTCGAAGACAATCATGACGACATCTAAACCCTTCGAGCTGCTCCACATGAACTTATTTGGCCCTACTCACTACTCCACATTCTCTACCACAGCGTGTCTCTATGGCTTCATCATTGTTGATGATTACTCAAGATACACATGGGTGCACATAATACTCTACAAGACTGAAGTGCAAGATGTCTTCAGATGCTTCGCCAACCGTGCCATGAACAATTATGGCATCAAGATCAAACATATCAGAAGTGACAATTGCACTGAATTCAAGAACACTGGCCTCGATCTTTATCTGGATGAGATGGGAATTACTCATGAATTCTCAGCCCCGTATACACCTCAGCAAAATGGGATCGTTGAGCGCAAGAACAGAACTCTAATTGAGATGGCTCGAACGATGCTCGATGAGTACAAAACACCAAGAAGATTCTGGCCCGAAGCTATTGATACTGCATGCCATATCATCAACCGTGTTTATCTTCACAAGCTTCTAAAGAAAACATCCTATGAACTCCTCACTGGAAAGAAGCCAAAAGTAAGCTACTTCAGAGTATTTGGAGCTAAGTGCTGGATCAAGGATCCTCATCATAAGTCAAAATTTGCACCCAAAGCTCATGAAGGCTTCATGCTCGGATATGGAAAGGACTCACACTCCTACAGAGTCTTCAACATTTATCTCTATAAAACTGTTGAAACTGTGGATGTGAGGTTTGATGAGTCAAATGGATCACAAAGAGAGTCCCTACCAAATGTGCTAGATGAAGCTTCACCAAATGAATCTATCAAGCTAATGGGAACTGGTGAGATCATGCCTTCTGAAACACAACCTGACGAGGAACTCATCATCTCTGCTCCAAATCAACCTGACAACAATGCTCAGCCTGAAGACAATACTCCTGATGAAGATAATGTACAGCAAGGGCAAAATCTTCGTCCAGCTCATCCTCGTGTTGCAAATGAAGTGCAAGTTGAGAAGATAATTAATAGCATAAATGCTCCTGGTCCACTCACTCGCTCAAGAGCAATACAGCTTGCAAATTTCTGTGGGCACTTTACTTTTGTCTCAATATCTGAACCCAAGAAAGTTGCCGAAGCTTTTATGGAGCCTGAATGGATTCAAGCAATGCAAGAAAAGCTTCAACAGTTTGAGCTGAACAATGTGTGGGAACTTGTCAAGCGTCCTGATCCTCGAAAGCACAACATAATAGGCACAAAATGGATCTATCGCAACAAGCAAGATGAGAATGGTCAAGTGGTCAGAAACAAAGCTCGTCTCGTTGCTCAAGGATACACTCAAGTTGAAGGGATTGACTTCGATGAAACATTTGCTCCTGTGGCTAGGCTTGAAACTATTTGTATACTGCTAGCCTATGCAAATCATCACAACATACTTCTATATCAAATGGATGTAAAGAGTGCCTTTCTCAATGGAAGAATTGAAGAATAAGTGTATGTTGCACAACCACCTGGCTTTGAAGACCCAAAACGTCCTGATATGGTATACAAGCTCAACAAGGCACTGTATGGCCTCAAACAAGCGCCTCGTGCTTGGTATGACACCCTCAAGGACTTTCTGAAGAGCAAAGGCTTCAAACCTGGATCCCTAGATCCCACACTCTTCACGAAGACATATGATGATGAGCTATTTGTCTGCCAAATCTATGTGGATGACATTATCTTCGGCTGCACGGATAAGAAATACAGTGATGAGTTTGGTCACATGATGCAAGAACAATATCAAATGTCCATGATGGGTGAGCTGGAGTTCTTCCTTGGTCTTCAAATTCATCAGCAAAGCAAAGGCATCTTCATATCTCAAGAGAAGTACCTTAAAGACTGCCTGAAGAAGTTTGGAATGCAAAACTGCAAAGGGTACTCGACGCCAATGCCTGCTAAACACCATCTGGGTCCCGACGCCAATGGTAAAGAGTTTGATCAATAGGTATACCGCTCCATGATTGGTTCTTTACTCTATTTATGTGCATCTAGGCCAGATATTATGCTTAGTGTTTGCATGTGTGCTCGATTTCAAGCGGCACCAAAGGAGTCGCATCACTTAGCTGTGAAGCGAATACTTCGATATTTGGCTTACACCCCAACACTAGGATTATGGTATCCAAAGGGCTCAGAGTTTGATCTAGTAGGATTTTTAGATGCTGATTATGCTGGTGACAAAGTTGATCGCAAGTCCACATCAGGCACATGTCAGTTTCTAGGACGATCACTTGTCCGTTGGTCTTCAAAGAAGCAGAACTGTGTATCACTCTCTACAGCTGAATCTGAATACATTGCTGTTGGATCTTGCTGTGCTCAGCTTCTCTGGATGAAGCAAACACTCAAGGACTATGGAGTCCATCTGAAGCATGTGCCACTCTACTGTGACAATGAAAGCGCCATCAAGATTGCCAACAACCCAGTTCAGCACTCGAAGACAAAGCACATTGAAATTCGTCATCACTTTCTCAGAGATCATGTTATGAAGGAAGATATTGATATCATACACATCAACACTGAAGAGCAACTGGCAGATATCTTCACAAAGCCCTTGGATGAGAAAAGGTTTTGCAAGTTGCGGTGTGAGCTAAATATCTTAGAATCCTCAAATGTCCTGTAATCATGCACACATCCTAACACTTATGCATATTGTTGACTTAGATGTGCAACACACGAAGTAAAGTATATCTTCAATCAATGAAGACTTACATTCTAAGTGTGAATACATTAACATGGAATTTGACTTCGGAGCGCCACGATAATTGTGTGCCGTGTCTGGGATTAATACTTCCTATACGGTGGGTAACGCCACCACCAAATTCTTGTTTGAAGCGTTTCTCGTGGCGTTACATTTGCAAAGTCTTCGCACTTGGTTTTGCAAAGTCTTCGCACTTGGTTTGTCTTCATATATATATATATATATATATATATATATATAAAATTGTGTTTTGTCCTCAACAGCATTCACTTATAGCTATGTCTTCGTATTTGAATCTTTTGGACTAAGTGAATGTGATCGGACCCTAACCTCTCTATGCTTTCTCATCTCACACTCTGTCTATCCAAATCATATGCATTCTGTTGAAACAGTCGAATATCTTCTCTGCGTCCTTGTCAGCAGAAGATACGGAGACAAACTTTAAATCTGACTTTAATGCTCCAGCCGTTATGCCTGAAACCCGGAGAAGCCGGAACGACCACTCCGACAGTCGTGGTGTACGTGGGATCGTGGGACAACTCCCAATGCATTACATGACTGCCACGTGTCACTCGTTCGTGAACCGTCAGGGGCACCTGAGTAATTACGCTGTGCCGTCTCCCATGCCTATAAATGCACGTCCCATCACAGTCAAAAGTTTCTTCTACCACCTCTGCACCTCGACCAACCCTAGCGCCTCCGCTAGCTTTCGATGACGCCGACGACGAAGCGCTTCGCTGTCGCAACTTTGTCGACGCCGTCCTCACGCCGGCCGCGGACATCTTCTACTCTGCCGTCGCCGTAGCTGTCCTCCGTCACCAAGTTAGGGCACGGAAGACCGAACTGCTGGGCATCCAACTCCTACTCCGTCTAAGCAATTCATCGTGTGGTAAATAAAACTTGCCTTTTACCATCTTCTAGATCCATAAAGATTCATCTACTTTACCACAAGAGGTTCATGCCTACTTAGATATATAGATCTATCCTTTTTGCATCTCATATCTTGCCTAGTACATTCACATATGCTTCAACTATAGTTAGATTCCTCACTTGTACTTATTCGTGGATTCGTACAAATCTGGAACCAACTCCCATGAGTGAATGTCTTTGCACTATGAGGTCAAAGTCTTCAAAACTGTTTTATTCTTCAAAACTTCTGAGAATGCATATGACCTCTTCCCCTTCCCTTGCATCTCTAATGCTGTCACAGGTACATGTCCGTGGGAGAATCCCTTGGTTCTCATAGTCTGCATTCATTTGCAGAGTTTTTGTAGCGTCACATTCATTCCCCTGAAGACGGTTCCTATCTGACCAGCAGATCGAAGCGTTTGCCTGTTTTGAAGCCATTCAATTTGAAGCCCTTCAGGTTGAAGCAAATGGCAACTAACAAGACAGTAAGAAAGGGTGGCAGACAGCGCCGTGGCAACACCTCCATTGATTTGCCTCCTGATCTTAGTGAGATATACAAGACTGATCCAAAGGAGGATTACAATCAGAGGAAGACACGAATCTAATAGATTCGAAGATACTGGGCTGAACAGTGGTTAAGGTATAGGTTCGTGACCCAAGAGTATGCTGAGAAAAACGCCATCAAGGATCCATGGGGAGATATCACTTATAAAAATCTTCCCCCCAAGACTCGTGCTGAAGCCATTGCTCAAGGCTTCTATCCTTGCATGGTCAGAGGGCCTCAGCCTGCTGATGCTAATCCAAGCTCTCTGCTCTGGTGTCGCGACGACAATCTGTTCAAGCGAAATCTTCAATTCGCCAAGAACTCGGCCAAAGAGAACAAGAAGCTTTGGGGATTAGACTTCAATCCTGGCCCCTCTCCGCCCCGCGCTGATGGCACGCGCGAAGCTGAACCGAATCTGGTTGGGCCCTTCTACAACCTAGAGGGCCTCATCAGTCACATAAGGGTTCAAGGGGCAGATGTGGATCGGCCCGAAGCAGATGCTGACTCTGAAGAAGCACCTGCAACGCCGAAACCCCAGAAGAAGAAATCAAAGGCTTCGAAGACTACTCCTCCAAGGGCGTCTAGAGTGAAGCCTTTGGCCACTGCTCCACCTGCACCAAGTGTGCAATCTGAGGAACACTCTCGTATCTCCAAGAGTAGACAGCTGAAGAGGAAGCCAACACGCAACCCCAGTCCAGCTCTCACTCCTGATGCAGTACTGAAGACTACCAATGATGCCCTTGATCTCTCAAGTGATGAAGATCTTGGTGATGATGCTCTGGAGCTATTGATCAAGAGCAAGCAGGATGCTGAAATCTTCAATGATTTGCCGCTCTTTGACGTTGAAGTGCTCAATAACTTCATTGATGAATGGTTTGACACACCCAACCTGATCTTCGACGATCTTCAACTTCCAGTTGGCCTCAGCGTCTCCTTCCATGGCGCCATTGCTTCTGAGCTGGCTCTAACCCAAAGAATTGTTGAGCTGAAGCAGAAGATAGACCATGAAAAAGCTCAGTTCAAGAAGCATATTGACAAGCTCAGCGTGCAAGAAATCCAAAACTTCAAGGTTATGATGCAAGAGCTCAAGGAAGCATTTCGTCAGCGGCGTGAAGAAGCTAAAGGTTCTCGTGAGAGAATCAAGGACTTGGCTACCAAATGCGTTCAAGCATTCAATGAAGCTGAAAAGCGCAAGGCACTTGGGCGTCCTGGCATTGACCCACGAATGGCTGCCAAGAAGAAGAAGAAGCAACCAGTACCCGAAGCTGAAGAATCTGGGCAGGAAATGCCTCGCATAGTCTTCCCTGCCAGCATGACCGGCACGAAGCCTAAGGCAACCCCAACCGCTTCAAAGCTCAAGAAAACTAAGGTGGCTGAAGCTGAAGCTCGCAAGCATAAGCAATCTACTAATGAAGCTCCACCCACCAAGAAGCGCAAGACTAAGAGGGATAAGGCTGCTTCCAAAGAGCCTATCTTTGTCCAGCCAATCTCAGTTGCTCGCCCTGCACCTGCCCAGAAAGAACGAAGACTGACTGTTCATGAGCCTGCTCCCACAGAGGCTGAAGACATTCCAGCTGTCGACCCCACCGCAGCTGAAGACATTGGTCCTCAAGAAAATGTTGAAGATGATGAAGTCCTTCCTCAGATCGAATACAACATTGACTCTTCGCCTGTTCTCACGAACAGCGAACGCATCAGCATTGGTCGTCCATTGACGCCAATTGCTCAGGATGATTCGTGGGCTGATCACCCACAGGATACACAAGCCACTCCCCAGCAAACTCAAGACACCTGTACGGTGCTTGAAGATGAAGACTTTGAGGCCCAACAACCTCCATCTCCTCAGGCGTCGCCAGCTTTTTGCAGGCTTCGCAAAGGACCAAGGCCTCAAGTCGCTGCCCCAAGTGTTCCAGAAGGAGTAGAGCAACCATCTGCACCTGATGCTGCTCCTACTAGAAACCCCTCAGAATCTGAAGCCAAAGCGGCTGAAGATATTCCGGCTGCATCAGCCGAAGAAGAACCACCCCAACAAGAAGAAGAACAACCCCAAGTTGAAGAGGAACGTACTACCACACCCCCTGTTCTCGAGGAGAACGTGTCCGACCCTCCAGCTCCTGAAGTGGAGGCTACAAATTCAGAGGCTGCCACCACCAACACTGAAGCCAATGACGTGGTCATGGCTGAAGCTTATGTGGCACCTGAAGACACTGTGGCGCCTGAAATAACTGCGCCTGAAATAACTTCTCCTGAAGCCAGTGCTGCTCCTAAAGCCAGTGTTGTGCCTGAAGCCAATGATGCGCCACCTGAAGCAAATCTGCAGCTTGAAGATAATGCCTCTGCTCCTGTTCCGCCTCCACGGCCCCATACCATTGAGCAAGCATACAACAAGGATGATCAACTTGTTACTGTCCGGTGGCCCATTCTGATTCCGCCACCTACCACTGAACCACGTGCTGCTGGTCCTCAGTTTGATCATCATGTTGCGCACAGGCCCCAAGTTCAGAAGCCTAAGCCAAGACTGCCAAGGTTTCCAGGCACTGCAACCTCTTCAGGGTCATTCAATGCCAATAGCTTCACTACGCACAACACCTTCTTTGACAGCGCCAAGAACCCATATTCCAAGCCAAGAATATCATCAGATAGGTTCTGGAGCCATCAACAGCGCAGCTACTACTCAAGAGTACTCTATGATCAAGGTCGCATTTTCTCTCATATGCGTCTTGAGACTGAAGCTATTGCTGGTCTGCCCTGCTTGGAGGAAGCTCTTGACTGCTTCCGTGATGCTGGCCTACTCAATTTTGTCCTAGATAAAGAGCATTGGAATGAAGAGCTGCTTCTGCAATTCTATGCAACTCTCCACATCCGAGGCTACAGCAGGGATCCGAAGACATGGGTCCTTGAGTGGATGACAGGCAATGTGCATCATGAAGCTAAAGCCTTTGATCTCATTGAGCTTACTGGCCTGCCCACTCCAGGAGATCTATATGAACCTGGCTGTCAACTGCACACTAAAGCCTTGGAGAGTATCTTTCAGAAGCGTCAGCCCAACATGAGCCAAATGCTCAGCATGATGAAGCCTCTGCCAAGTGATGCTGAATACCCTAAGGAATTCTTTGTTGAAGACTAGAGTACTTGCCATGCACCATCTATCATATCATCAGGCGTACTCTATGGCCAATAAAAGGACATTCTTCATCAGCCAAGCTTGAAGGCACTATGAAGACTTTGGTCTTCTATATCTTCAATGGCATCAGCTTCAATGCTCAAGATTTCTTCATCAGGCAAATGGCTATGTTTGGAGCTGATCTATTTGGACTGAAATTTTATGCCCCTTGGATAATGCGCCTCATCAAGTTGCATTCAGCTGTCACCTATCAACCCTCTGCTCGCAACCATCAGCTTTTCTTGTCTGAGGTTGATATGTCAGCTGAAGACATTTACCAAGAGCCTGCTAAAGAGCCAGTTAGTCTTCACAACGCTGATCACCAGAGCTTCACTCAGCAGATTGAAGGAGTTCCAGCAGTCTCACGCGTCTATCCTCTGGCTGGCCGTACTCGTCTACCTCGACATGCTGAAACCGAAGCCAATGAAAGTACCATCGCTCAAAGGCCTCAAAAGTGATCTCGTGTCCTGAACAACCGAGAGCTTCTGGTAGCCCTTCATCAGAAACAGGACAAGCATCACCTCTGGTTAAAGCGTCAGATGCAAAGCCTCTTGGTGGATGTCAATCGCATTCGCAATCTTGCCACCAAGAATGCTTTTGTTGCTCATGAAACATGTCGGAGGTCTTGGAAGAGTTTGACCTTACTGAGTGCTGAAGCGGATCTTCAAGACGATGGCTTCACTGAGAGATTCAAGTTTGACAACACTCCTCCAAGGACTGCTGTTATGTGTTGAACTCCATCTCTTGAAGATACTGAATACTCCTCCTCCACTGCAACAATTGACAACAGGGTGATCGATGATCAGGATGATGCTACTTCACCGCCTCCTACTTCAGCGCGCATCGACACTGCACCAACCACTTCTGCACCGCCAACCAACAACACCGACCCTGCATCTTCTTCTGCTCCAACTGGGAACGAATAGAGGCTCTATGTCTTCAAACCTTTTTGGTCCTTACTGAAAAAAGGGGGAGAAGCATATGAGTTGATAGTCTTCAAGCGGGTCCATATGGGCGGGTGCTTTATAATTTGCCTAGTGCTTACAACTCTCATTTTGCTACATTTGGTTCTTTGAGTTGTAACACTTAAACTGATGGTCGTCTGCTTCGTTTTTATGCTACTCTGTAATGCGATGATAAATTCCGCATCTGCTACCTTATATTCCGCACTTAGTCATTATGGCAGACGTCCATTTTTCATTATGCATGTCATTATCTTTGACATATCAATTATGCATGATGAATTGTCTTCATAAGTTGAAGAGGATCTCCACAAGTACAACCTGCCATGTGCATTTGCATTCAAAGGCAAATCAACCATATGCACATCTTCAGGGGGAGCCTTTTGCTACTTGCGAAGACAATACCTTTATCCTTTACAATTTCACATATCTTTATCCCCGTTGAAAACTTCAACCAGTTTGTCATTAATCACCAAAAAGGGGGAGATTGTAAGTGCATCTAGTGCCACCCCTAGTGGTTTTGGAGTATTGATGACAAACCTGGTTGAGGGACTAATGTGTTTGTGAGAATTGCAGGATAACACAGGTAGTAGTCCCTCATTGATTCGGTTAACCTACCGGAGATGACCCCTAAAAATGTATGAAGATATTGATATCAATGGTGGTATATGAAGATAATCATATTGAAGACTATGACTTGAGAAGACATTGTGTGAAGACTGTGGAGAGCGAAGACATAGATGTTTTGCTGTTTCCTTTTCTTCTTTGTTGAGTCATAGGAACCACCGTACTGTTAAGTGGGGTCCAAGTGAACTAAGTCAGAGTGACTGAAGTGATGCTCAACCAAATCCTATGTCTTCAAGCGAAGACTATGAGAGCAAATCTTATCCAGAGGCGGATGTGTCAGCTTTACTTGGAGCTCAAGTAAAGTTGCCGTGTGTGTTTGAAATCTGACCGTTGGAACACGTGTCAGTTCCTTAGTGACCCAGGGTCACTTCGGACAAATCAGGTTGGGTTGGCCAGTGGCTATAAATAGCCCACCCCCTACACCATAAATTGGTGGCTGCTCAGAGTTATTACACGACTTTTGTCGTTTGTGAGCAACCCACCTCCGAAGCATTTGAGAGAGAAATCCTTGCGAGGACAAAGCCCAAACACCCAGAGCCAAAGAGTGTTAGGCATCACTGAAGTCTTTCTGTCTGTGTGACCTGAAGACTTATTACACTTGAGGACTGTGTTTCCTCCAGCCGGTTAGGCGTCGCGTTCTGAGCATCCAAGAGTCATTGTGGATTGCCGGTGAACGAAGTCTGTGAAGGTTTGGAATTCTACCTTGAAGACTTACCAGAGTGATTGGGCGAGGACTGGGTGTCCTTAGCTCAAGGGGAACAAGGTAAATATGCGGTCTTCTGAGTTAAATCTCAGCCTCCCTAACCAGGCGTACAGTTGTCACAGCAACTGGAACTGGTCTAACAAATCACTGTCTTCCCGAGCTACTGGTTCTATCCTTCCCTTCCTTTACTTACTGCCATACGTTGTGAAGTCATTGCAAGCTTGCCTTATCTGATTGTCTTCACTGAGTATCTACTTGTTGTGATTGGCTTCATTCCTTCTTCCTTTATGATCACTACTGCCTAGTTGCTTATAGTCTTCATGCTTTCACTTCATTGAATACATGACTATGGCTTGTCTAGTGTAGTCCACTTTCCGCTGCGTACTAATAGGCTTGAGCTTATCATTTGTCTTCGAAACTACCATGTTTTGAAGCATTTCATAAAAATCGCCTATTCACCCCCCCTCTAGTCAATATACTGCACTTTCAATTACCGTACAAGTAGCACAACATATGAAAGCACACTGCAGAATCATGTGAAAGAAGGCTAGTACTGACCTCTCATGACACGGAATTCAAACAACTCACAAGAAGAAGATCTGAATCAAATTTGCCAACACGGATAGGAAGTAAGATCTCCTCTTGTGCAGTTCCACTAAGATCAAGCAATCAAGCAACGTTGTCGGTGTGACATTTTGGTTGAACTGCACAAAACACTCTTAAAATAAAAGTGTTTTGTGCATTGCAACAAAAGGTCACAATGGCAACGAGGTGAAGTAGATAACCCTGTTTACACAGAGGTGCAAAGGAAACAACTAGTGGTCAATAACGGTGGATGACACAGAAGCCAACAAAAAGAAGCATCTACCTTATCTAAATGGGAAAGAAAGCAAGACCGTAGCATTTCTCAAACGATGGCATTGATTAATATATACAGAGAGATTATATTAACAATAAAATTCGTTAAACATGTAATTTGCTTTTAACTGTGGAATTGCATCAATTTTCCAGCGGCATTATTAGAGGATGCTTGTTTACAGGGACATTTTGGTGGAGGAGCTAAAAAAAACTCTGTGTCCGTCCCATCTAAACCAAACAGGAGGGACTTTTAGGGACTAAAAGTGGGCATTTGGGACTAAAGAAAGAAGACCCCGAGGGAGAGTCTTTTTGGGACTTTTTCCAACAGTTGCCCCTGCCATGCATAGCACCTTGTATCTATTAGTTCATTACTAGCGGTAACATGGTATTTTAGCATGTCATTTAATAACCTCTAGTCCATGCTTAGTCCCTGGAACCAAGCAGGTAGGGACTAGGGAGTTTTTAACCAAACAGGGCCTTAGATTAACAACATCTAAAGAGTTGCACGGGACAGTGGACGCACCAGCACCATGTGCATCTGCTACTTCTCGAGCTTGCGTTGTATTCCCTCGAAGAGGAAAGGGAGATGCAGCAAAATAGCATAAGTATTTCCCTCAGTTTTTGAGAACCAAGGTATCAATCCAGTAGGAGACCACGCACAAGTCCCTCGCACCTGCACAAACAATTAAGAACTTCGCAGCCAACGCGATAAGGGGTTGTCAATCCCTTTACGATCACTTATGAAAGTGAGATCTGATAGAGATGATAGTTTGATATTTTTGGTATTTTTTGATATAAGAACAGAAAGTAAAAGCGGAAAAGTAAAGTAGATTGTAGATTGATATGTTGAGAATAGACCCGAGGGCATAGTTTTCTCTAGTGGCTTCTCTCATGATAGCGATATTCTACGGCGGGTAAACAAATTACTGTCGAGCAATTGATAGAAAAATAAATAATTATGAGACTATCTAGGCATGATCATTATATATAGGCATCACGTCCGAAACAAGTAGACCGAAACGATTCTACATCTACTACTATTACTCCACACATCGACCGCCATCCAACATGCATCTAGAGTATTAAGTTCATAAGAACAGAGTAACGCCTTAAGCAAGATGACATGATGTAGAGGGATAAACTCAAACATAGTTATATAAACCCCATCTTTTTATCCTTGATGGCAACAATACAATACGTGCCTTGCTGCCCCTACTGTCGCTGGGAAAGGACACCGCAAGATTGAACCCAAAGCCAAGCACTTCTCCCATTGCAAGAACTATAGATCTAGTAGGCCAAACCGAACCAATAATTCGAAGAGACTTGCAAGGATATTATAATCATACATAAAGAGTTCAGAAAAGAACCAAATATTTCTCATAGATAATCTTGATCATAAACCCACAATTCATCGGATCTCGACAAACACACCGCAAAAAGAGATTACATCGAATAGATCTCCTCGAAGACTGAGGAGAACTTGGTATTGAGATTCAAAGAGAGAGAAGAAGCCATCTAGATACTAGCT
This sequence comes from Secale cereale, assembly GCA_902687465.1. Classification (NCBI taxonomy): domain Eukaryota; kingdom Viridiplantae; phylum Streptophyta; class Magnoliopsida; order Poales; family Poaceae; genus Secale; species Secale cereale. The sequence continues at coordinate 80,533,634 of LR738715.1, read as the reverse complement.
ATGGACCCGAAGGTCTGTGTAAACTACTCACAACTCATGGTGAGGCGATGATGATGATGTAGAAGCACTCCGTGGTAGACCCCCCCTCCGGGGGAGCTCCGGAACAGGCCCCGAGATGGGATCTCACGGGAACAGAAGGTTGCGGCGGTGGAACTAGGGTTTTTTCTCCTCTTCCAATGGTTTCGGGGTACGTAGATATATATAGGAAGAAGGAGGGCACCGGGGGCCAGACGTGGTGCCCACGAGGCAAGGGGCGCGCCCTATAGGGGGGGGGGGCACCCTCGTGGACGCCACATGTGCCCTATTCCGTGGTTCTCAAGTCTCCCGTGCGTATTTTGCTCCAAAAATATCTCTCCCGAAGTTTCATTCCGTTTGGACTCCATTTGATATTCCATTTCTGTAAAACCCTGAAATAGGCCAAAAAACAGCAATCTGGACTGGGCCTTTGGGTTAATAGGCTAGTCCCAAAAATAATATAAAAGTGTATAACAAAGCCCATTAAACATCCAAAACATCATAAATAATAGCATGGAACAATCAAAAATTATAGATACTTTGGAGACGTATCAGCATCTACCGATGTACTAGGGTGATGCACAGTCTGTTGGAACAAAGAACAAACAAACAAGGAGCATATTTGTGTTGGTCCCAGTTTTGTTATCTTTAGACACCTTTCCCTATGTGAGCGCATCAAATCTAGTCCTGCTCAAACTCTACAGCCTTGTCCCCCAAAACAAAAGATCAGTTTGTTACAGATGTGCGTACTGCATTTGTCATTGTTTTCCCTTTTCGACCAACGTAGGTGCTGGATAGCCAGTCTGTACTAGTACTTTCCGCACTTCCTTTCCTGTGTGAACCACGTCCTAGATTTATGCTATACAACTTTCCCCACTACTTTCCCCCATTCCTGTCGTCTTTGAACCACGTCTTAGATTCATGCGATACAACTTTCCCCACTACTTTCCCTCTTCCTTTCCTTTTGAACCATGTCCTAGATTCATGCTATACAACTTTTGCCACTACTTTCCCCCATTCCTTTCCTCTTTGAACCACGTCCTAGATTCATGGTATACAACTTTCCCCATTACTTTATTGTCTGATCCAACACCTAGATTCGAGTGCAGAAGTGGAAAAAGCCCACATCCAGCTAGAGCAATGCATGTGGAATAAGTAAATTATACCTTAAGGTTCTTGGGGTGTGGTTCGGTGGGCGACCGGAGGCCGTTCAACCCACACTATGTACAACGGCGAAGAAGAAGGGGTCGGAGGCCCCCCCCCCCCGCGCCACCACTGGGTGAAAGTGAACAGCAGCGCCGGTAGTGGATTCCCTCCCTCGCCGACGGTGACAGCGTTAAGCCTCCTTCCCTTCCCGGCGGACGGATCCTGCCGGCTCTTTGACCAGCAGTGAGGGGAGAGAGAGAGGCCAACGAAGTCTTGTTTAGATCTAGAGAGGGTGAGAGAGTGTGAAGAGAGCAACTACAAGCAGACCAGTAGTGAGGGGAGAGAGAGAGGCCAATGAAGTCTTGTTTAGATCTGGAGAGGGTGAGAGAGTATGAAGAGAGCAACTACAAGCGCTGAGGCTCCAGCGTGTATATATATACTGGAGAGAGTGTGAAGAGTGCAAACCCTAGAAAACAAGCACCGAGGCTGCAGCTTATACATGATGAGGTGATTATACGGTCACTACGAGATCGTATAGCTCCGTATCCATCCATTTTGACTAGTCAAAGAATCCTCCTGCCACGAATTATGCTCAAGTGTAGTTATCGAACCCGAGACCTCAAGTTTGATGAGAGAATAGGCTAACCAGCTACACAACCCTCCCGTTATGTTTTTCTCAACAAAAAAACCTCCCGTTATGTTCAATGAGAGGAAAATAACCTTTTATACATTCCTGCATCCGTGTGACAAGCATGCCGTATTTTGTGTGTGTGGGAGTCATTGGGATTTAAATCATAATCGTGTCATGTGGCTTTGGTGGTAAGACTATCCACAGTGGTGCAGAAATAATGCAGCCTTAGTCACCTTACCTCTCTCCACGTAGTACGTTGGGTCCCACCAGTCAGAGGGTGAAACAAACAAATTAATAAGAAAAATTAAAAGCGCCAGCGGTGTATCTTACCTCACACATCGCGCTACTGCTCGGGAACACTGTCCAATTGATCCCTCTGTTCGCTCGCGTACTATTTTAAGTGAATCCTTATTATAACATGTACACAATATTGGGCACTTGTAGTTGACCTAAGTCAGCGTGCCACCATGTCGGTGTACAAAAAGAGGGGTACACTTTTTGTACCCCTATGACTGTGCACGAGTAGTCTGAGCCATGGGCACCACCACACCAAGCATGGCGAGGGAGGTGAGCCAGGGTAAGATCGAAGCTTGATGGAGACTGGAGCAACGCCAAGAACAAGACCACAAAGAGCAAAGGGACGAAGTGGCTTCCCCCGGCATGGTCCTTGCCGGGAGCCGGCTCTGGCAGCCCCGGCAAGACCCTAGCCGCGGCAGCTCGCCCCACGCCTACGGAGCGGATCACCCTTGAGTCCTCCGCCCCCATGGGGCGAGGATTCGGGAGATACCCCCGTGGTGGCATGCAGATCTTTGTGAAGACATTCAAGATCAGATACAAGTTAAGAAGATGACGACCCTTGGCGGGATTCCAGCCAAGGAGAACCACAAGGCCCCCGGCAAGCACCTTGCCGGGGATGACAACAGGCGCCACGGCAGGACCCTTGCCGGAGCCCCGGCAAGGCCCTTGCTGAGGATGCCCGCAGGGCCACCGTCAGGCCCGCACCAACCGGTTTTCCACCGACCCACACAGCTGCCGACCCGACCAGCTGGACAGGCTCCTGCGTGGCAACCCGCAGGTCTTCGTGGAGACCCGCCGTTGCGCCACCTCAGCTGCCTGTCTGCCTACATGGCACCTCAGGCACCGCTGGCCAGGGCGCGTGTCAACACGAGGAGGAGCGGTGGTGGACAAGACAGACGTCTCCCCCCGTCCCCGATAAAGCAAAGACACCTAAGCTAAGCGCATTAAATGCGCCTTGTCCTGTAATGCGAGGGATAACCTCGCATCACTATACCCTTTCCACCTCATGTGTGCCACTATGGCAACCCCTTTTCCTATAAAAGGAGGCCCGAGGCGACCAGGAGAAGGATTCGGCTTTTTAGAACTCCTCACGACTCTTTTGGAGCTCCTCACTAGCTGAAGAACACAAACATATAATCCACCAAAGCAGGAGTAGGGTTTTACGCATCTTTGCGGCCCGAACCTGGGTAAAGGAACCGTGTCCTGACTGTTAGATCCGCTCTTCTCTCAACCCCGCGCCCCGCAACCGTAGTAGGGATTCGTATGATCCCATAGGTGTCGATCCAAATACACCGACATCTTTGGCGCGCCAGGTAGGGGGCGCAGTTGTGAGAATCGGCTTTAGCGGTTAGTTCGACGCTCCTACATCGTCATGGCGCCCAAGAAGAAGACGACGGTGGCGGTTGGCCAGTCGGAAGCCGGACAGCCCGTCCCGACGCGGGCGAGCAGCGGACCAGTCGCGGAAAGGACTCGGGACGCTGCTCGCGAACACCAATGCCATCCCGGCAGCCAGAGTTTGGGAGGTGGCGATGTTTGTGCGCCTGGTAACGGGCCACACACCGCCAGTTCCAAAGATGGAGCCCGACCCTCCGCGGGTGGCGCGGGGCCTTCCAAGGTCGCGGCCGCATCACCCGAAGGCGACGCAAGGGCCTCCAGAACTCCCACGCCGGAGCCAACAGCGCACTTTTCTCAAGCAGCGCGCGACGGACGGTGTCATCACCCCGAAGATCCTGGACGTCGCCATGGGAAGGGCCCCGAGCGCCACTCCCGGGACGTAGAAGACCCGCCCGCCCGCCGAAGCGCTGGTGGAGATGTTAGGCAACCGCGGGATCGTGATGGAGCTCCCCCTGACACGGTCAGGGGTCGAAGCGCGTCACGGTCCGTGCAGGTTTCACTACCGTTGACACCAGCCGACGCTTTGGCGTGCGCGCAGTTGCTCCTCGACTTTCCTCCCGTTACAGGGAATCTCGACGAATGAAGAGCCACCATCCGAAGCCTTGTCGCAGTCGCCAACAGAGATGACCTAAATCCAGCGGAGCTCCCAGGCCGACGCTCCGATGGGGTCCCACGCACCGGCTGCGGGAGAGCCGACGGCGCCGTGGCTATGGTGCATTCGCCTCCTCCTCGCCCGGTGCTGCATGCGTCGATACGTCGCGGGCGACGCCATCTCCATAGCGTCGTCCGACCCACGGACCCGCGGCGACCAGCGTCAAGTTCTTCAGGAGCGAGCTCATGAAGACGTTCGAACCACCATCGAGCGCCGACGCAGAATGCGCCACCAGTCAGATAGGCGAGCAGGGCCTGCTGCAGACCGCCCAACACCGGAAAGCCCTGGAGGTCTACCCTACGAGGTAGGCTGTCCAGCTTTCACCCGTGAGCTGCGGCAGTTCCAGTGGCCCTCTCACCGCACCTTCAAGCCTGACGTTGGCAAGAAGTACAACGGCAAGACCCACCCGTCGGAGTTCCTCAGCATCTACACCATCGTGATGCAAGCTGCCGGGGCCCGCGACGATAAGGTGCTTGCGAATTACTTTCCGTTGGCTCTTAAACCTAACGCCATGTCGAGGTTGATGCACTTGCCAGTATACTCTATTTCCTCCTGGTCCGACTTGTGCCATGAGTTTGTTGGCGCCTTTACCGGAGGCCACCAAGCCCATGGCCAAGCGAGTGACCTGCATGTCATACCCCAGAAGGAAGGTGAGAGTCTGCGCAAGTACATACAGAGATTCAACCGGGTACAGTACAATATCCCCGATGTTCACCCTGCCGCCATCATCAGTGCGTTCCACCAGAACGTGCGCAACCGCAAGATGCGCGAAAAACTGGCGATGACCAAGGTGAAGGATGTGGCAGAACTCTACGTTCTTGCCGATAGATGTGCCCGTGCTGAAGAGGGAAGGAAGTACCCCGGCGAAGGTGCCGGTGCGGAAACCGACTCTTCAGATGAGGATACTGCCGCCCCAGCGAAGAAGGGCCGGAACCGTAACAGGAAGCGCAAGGGGAAGGTCGTGCTTGCCGTCGAGGGATCTGATGACACCGGCTCCGCCAAGAAAACCAAGGCGGGTGACCCTGGCAAGGAAATTGCCGGGTGTGTCGCCTGCCGGGCCTTGGCGGCTGCGGAGAAGCCAGGAAACTCCGGCAAGCGATACTGCAAGATCCATCGCACCAAGGGCCATGATCTCCAGGACTGCCACCAAGTTGAGCTCATTGCTGAGAAGCAAAGGGTTGAATATGAGAGGCGGGACAAGGAGAAGGGCCAAGATGGCGCTGAGGGATCCAACAAGAAGCGTGACGGCCAAGCAGGCCGTCGCGGCAAGGAGAAACAGCAGGAAAGGCCCGCCCGAGGCCGCGACAGAAGACCTGAAGACGATGATCACAAAGAGGACGATGAGTCCGGCGGCCAAGAGTTTCAGAAGGCTACGGATGCCATGTGCGTCGATGGTGGCGCCTCACTGCATGCTTCTCACCGCCAGCTTAAACAGTGGGCGCGTGAGATTATTGCAGCGGAGCCATCGTCCGGTGCCCAAAAGCCACTGAAATGGTCCAGCATACCTATCATCTTTGACGCTGAGGATCACCCTGATCGCACTACTGCGGTCGGGTGCTTGCCAATGTTGGTTTCCCCGACAATACGCAACCTCAAGGTGACGAAGATGCTAGTCGATGGCTGGGCCGGTCGGAACCTACTTTCGCCCACCGTGATGGAGAAGCTGCAAGTTCCTGATGGAGACCTTGAAAAGACGGGCACGTTTCAGGGGGTCATCCCAGGGAGAAGTCAACCGAAGGGGAAAGTCACGCTGCCCGTGACTTTTGGAAGTGATCTGAACTACAGGACAGAGAGGATCGTGTTCGATGTTGCCAAGATCCCCCTGCCTTACAACGGGATCCTTGGCCGCCCAGCACTGGCCAAGTTCATGGCAGCATCACACTATGCCTACAACACCCTGAAGATGCCAGGGCCCGTGACGATCATCACCATCCCCTCCGATAAGAAAGATGCGCTGATTTGCGCTGACCAATTGTACCAACAAGCAGTTGCAGCAACTGCCGCTACGGGGGCACTTGCTCCTGCCACTGGAGCCCCGAGAGGGAAGAAGAAGACCGGCGAGACCTCGGGCCCCCACTCCGGCAAGCGCACCTCTTCGGAGTGCTGTGCTCCCGTCGAGGACGTGCCAGAGAGCTCCACCGGAAAGAAGAAGACCGGCGAGACCTCAGACACCCACTCCGGCAAGCGCACCTCTTCGAAGTGTCGCGCCCCCGTCGAGGACGTGCCAGAGAGCTCCACCAGCAGAAACAAGAGATCCAGGGCCACACCGCCAGGAACCAAGAAGGTTTCTGTCAAGGAGGATGGCACGGGAGGGGCTTTTACCATAAGCTCCGCCCTTGACAACAAATAGGAAGACGCGCTCGTCACCTTCCTGCGGGCGAATGTCGACGTATTTGCCTGGCAAGCATCCGACATCCCCGGCGTTCCCAGGGAGGAGATTGAGCACCACCTTGCTGTCTATCCTCATGCGCGGCCCGTCAAGCAGAAGGTCAGGAAGCAAGCTTTGGAACGGCAAGAGTTCATCACCGAGGAGATCCGGAAACTAGAAGCTGCGGGTTTGGTAAGAGGAGTGCTCCACCCAACGTGGTTGGCCAATCCAGTGGTAGTGCGCAAGGCAAATGGGAAGTGGAGGCTGTGTATTGATTACACGGATATCAATAAAGCTTGTCCCAAGGACCCCTTCCCGTTGCTGCGCATAGAACAGATTGTTGACTCCACGGCAGGGTGTGACCTGCTGTCATTCCTCGATGCCTACTCCGGCTACCACCAGATCTTCATGGCAAGAGAAGACGAAGAGAAGAAAACATTCATCACCCCATGTGGTGTGTACTGTTTCGTACGAATGCCTTTCGGGTTGAAGAGTGCTGGCTCGACGTTTGCAAGGGCAGTCCAGATTGGTTTTGAACCCCAGCTCCATAGAAATATGGAGGCTTATATGGATGATATAGTGGTCAAAACCAAGAACAAGGCAACCCTTGTACCGGATTTACAAGAAACATTTGTAAACCTGCGCAAGATCAACCTCAAGCTGAACCCTGAGAAGTGCGTCTTCGGCGTCCCGTCCGGCAAGCTTCTCGGGTTCTTTGTGTCGCAGCGTGGGATAGAAGCTAATCCGGACAAGATCAAAGCTATAGAGTAGATTGAAGCACCCAAACGGGTCAAGGATGTGCGTCGGCTTGCTGGCTGCGTTGCCGCCATGAGCAGATTCATTTCCAAGTGTGCCGAGCGCACCCTCCCCTTTTTCAAGATTTTGAAAAAGGCAGGCCCAATGGAGTGGACGCCAGAAGCCGAAGCGGCATTACAAGATCTGAAGAGGTATCTTTCCTCCACACCAATACTGGTTGCGCCTAGACCACAAGAACCGTTGTTGCTATACTTAGCGGCAACAAACCAGGTGGTCAGCGCTGCACTAGTGGCACAGAGAGAAATTGATGATCAGGTGATAGCAGCAACAGAGCCTGGTGCCACTTGTGCAGAGGCGACACAGCCGGTTGGAGTGCAGCCGAAGAAGAAAATGATGCAGCACCCGGTCTACTTTGTTAGCTCCCTCTTGCAAGGGGCTAGATCAAGGTACTCCGGTGTGCAGAAATTCCTCTTCGGCCTTCTTATGGCCTCGAGGAAGCTGCATCATTACTTCTAGGTGCACGAGATCACTGTCGTCACTCGCCTCCCTCTGTAACGGATATTGCACAATCCAGACGCGACGGGAAGGATTGTAGAGTGGGCACTGGAGTTGTCCAGCTTTGGCCTCAAGTATGAAAGTACCTCGACGATTCAAAGCCGAATCCTGGTAGAGTTCATCGCAGAATGGACCGCAACGCCCGATGAAGAGGTCCTGGAAACTGCTCTCCCCGGCAAAGAGGCGAGTTGCAACTGGATCATGTACTTTGATGGGGCTTTCTCCTTACAGGGCGCCAGGGCTGGCGTACTGCTGGTCGCGCCCACTGGATAGCACCTCAAGTACGTAGTCCGGATGCACTTCCCTAGGGAGGTATCAACGAACAACACAGCTGAGTACGAGGGGCTGCTTGCTGGTCTTAGGATCACGACAGACCTTGGAATCAAGAAGCTCATTGTCAGGGGCGACTTGCAGCTTGTCGTCAAACAAGTCAACAAGGATTACCAAAGCCCGTTGATGAAGGCCTACGTCGATGAAGTGAGAAAGTTGGAAGAGCGCTTTGATGGTATACAGGCGGAGCACGTTCCCCGAGCGGAGAACGACATCGCTGATTACCTGTCAAAGCGCGCTACCCTCATGCTACCTGTGGAACCAGGTACCTTTGTGCTTCAGCTTTCTCAGCCATCCGTTGATCCATCAATAGAGCAGTACAAGAGGAGGAAGTCAGGGCCCGGCAAGTACTTTCCTGCCGAGCTCCCCGGAGCCGCCGACAAGGATGTTGCCGGAGACACTGAGCCCGCCACCGGAGGGCTAACTTCGGCGGAGCGTCAAGCTTCTGCCGTCGAGATGGCCACTCCCTTGGCGGAGGAAATGCCTTTGGTCCTCGCCGTCGAGCCCCAGGCTCCAGCGTGGGCGCAGCATACCATCCGATTCCTTCAGACTGGGGAACTTCCTGAGGAGCAGGAAGAAGCGGAGAAAGTAGCCCGTCGGTCTACCATGTACCAGCTCGTCGATGACGTCATGTACAGAAGGAGACCGAACGGTGTGAAATTGAAGTGCATCCCTCGAGAGGAAGGACTGGAGCTGTTGGCAGAGATACATGGAGGCATATGTGGATCGCAAATAGGGTCGAGGGCCCTTGCCGGCAAGGCATTCCGGCAAGGCTTCTTCTGGCCCACTGCCCTCCAGGATGCGACGGCACTGGTCACCAGGTGTGAAGCGTGCCAGTTCCATTCAAAGAAACTTCATCAACCAGCTCAAGCCCTTCAAACCATTCCTCTCTCCTGGCCCTTCTCGGTCTGGGGGCTCGACATACTGGGCCCTTTCCCCCGCGCCGTCGGGGGCTTTGAGTACTTGTACGTTGCAATCGACAAGTTCACAAAGCGGCCAGAGGTGGAGGCAGTAAGGAAGGTCACAGCTCAGTCAGCCGTCAAGTTCTTCAAGGGACTAGTGTGCCGTTTTGGTGTACCCAACATGATCATCACCGACAACGGCACACAGTTTATAAGCCGCACCTTCATGCAATATACCCAAGACCTCGGCATCAAGGTCTGTTTCGCTTCTGTTGCTCACCCCCGAAGCAATGGTCAAGCTGAGAGGGAAAATGCTGAGGTGCTGCGAGGACTAAGGACAAAGACCTTTGACAGGCTGCACAAGAGTGGGAGGCGCTGGATTGATGAATTGTCGGCGGTTCTTTGGTCGATCAAAACGACGCCAAATCGAGCCACCGGCCAGACGCCCTTTGCCCTGATATACGGGGCAGAAGTAGTTCTCCCCACGGAACTCATATACGGGTCACCTCGAGTGCTCGCTTATGATGAGCTTGAGCAAGAGCAACTGCGACAAGACGACGCAATGCTCCTTGAGGAAGATCGTCTTCGGGCGGCTGTGAGAGCAGCACGCTACCAGCAAGCCTTGTGCCGCTACCATAGCCGCAAGGTCCGTGCCCGAAGCTTTGAGGAAGGCGACCTTGTTCTCCAGCACGTTCAATCGGCCAGGAATACGAACAAGTTGACGCCGAAGTGGGAAGGCCCTTATCGGGTAGTACGAGTCACCAGGCCTGGCGCTGTCCGCCTGGAGACCGAGGATGCCGTTCCGGTGAGTAATTCCTGGAACATCGAGCATCTTTGCAAGTTTTAGCCATAAGGCGCGGCTTGCCGGGCCCCCCGGCAAGCCACCCGTTTGTACAAGCCTTGCCGGCAAGGCATGTAACCCTTTGTACAAAGCCAGGCGTAGACCCTGAGCATAAATAAATGAAGCGCTGGCGCCCTAAGTTATAGCATGCATGCTGAGTCGAGTCTCGTCCTTGGTTAGGGTTGATAGTGCTTAGCGGCGGCTAACCCCTAGCTTAGAGGTCGAGTCTTTGTCTTTCCTCTGTATTCTTTGGTTCACAGGACGCGCAGACATCCTTGCCGAAGCCACTTGGGGGAAGGAAAGAAGAACAGACAAGCGCCTAGGCCCCGGCGAGCCAGTGTTGCCGGAGGCTGCAAGGGCAAGAATTCGCCCACGGCTGACCAGGGTTGCCGGGGGCTGCAGCTTCAGATAAGTTCTTTATCCCTTATCATGCATTCCATTATGGACTGAGGTATGTGAAACCTCGTTCTTCTCCTTAAGCTACCGTGCTCCCATAACTCTAGGCCCTAGGGCTCGTTCCTGGGACTAAGTTTGGTCGTAGTCGCGGCAGCAGAAGGATGAAACGAGGAGCCTGAGCCCACTTCATCCCTGCCTCCTCCAAGGGCGTGAGAAAGGTCGAGCGAAGTAGGGAAATGGCAGGGCCTGTTGCCGGGCGAAGAAATGTTTATCTTAAAGATATCAGGGATTTATTCCCTATTGTGGGTTTTTACCTACGTACAAATGACACGGCAAACATTCCTTTTTCATTAAAAACATTCCATTCAGGTACAGTCCATAGGGAATGAAAAACATGAATAAGGGGATTACAAGTTTTAAACTTAACAGATGCCCGAAGGCTTACAGACTAAAAAGAGATAAGATGCCTGTAATGCCTTTCTTGTCCCTCTCCTCAGGAGGCAGGTCAAGGATGCGAGAAGGGCAAAAGGGGCGCCTAGGCGAGCTACGGGTGGCAGAAGACACCGAGAAGGCATCTCGGCGGCCTCCCAAGGGCTGGACAGTGATGATGGCGCCGGAGGCAGAGCTCGAAGACGAGGCGGCAGGACGTCAGTACGCGTCGAAGGCGTCGGTGCCCGCGTACTCCGACATGACGACCTTGCCGCCCGCCTTCTTCCTCTTCCTCTTCCGCAGCCTCCCTACGCCAGCCACCAAGGAGACGGCCCCGAGAAGTTCAAGGAGCCGGCGACGCGGATGATGGGGTCGCCGGTGCCACCAGGAGCGGCGCCCGACACCTAGTCGGACCCGTCATCCTGCCGTCCACCGCCCTCGTCGTCGCTGCTGCTGCTGTCCTCCTCGTCACCCTCGTTCGAGGAGGAGTCTTCGTCATCGGAGGAGCTCTCCATGCAGCACCTCGCGCGAGTCCCGAGGTGCCCGAAGACCTTGACGGAGAGGTGGCCGTCCTCCATCAACTTGAAGTGGAGGGTGAGCCCATCCGTCAGGCTGTGGATGTGAGCGAAGCTCTTCCATCCTTGGCGAAGATACATCACATAAGGGGCAGGGAAGTCAACGCGAGCCCGCGTGCCGCTGATCCCACAACCCCTCATGTGCAGCCGCAGCGACTCCGACGAAGCCACCTCCATCTCCCGCGCAAATGGAGTCGGGAGACGAAGGCGACGGTGCGGCGACCCCCGCATCCTAACGAAGAACTCGCAAGGGTCATCTCCAATATGACCTTCCATTGGAGGAGGAGCTGCTGGCGGGGGCGAGGCCGGCGGGCCTCCCCGTCCTCCTCTTCCCCGAGCACCCCGGCCTCGCCCACGGCCCCGCCCCCTCCCTCTTCCCCTTGTGGCTGGTTCGGCCATTGCAGGTGCGGGAGAAGGGGGGACGCGTTGTCGAGCAGCGACCCTCGCCGCCACCGTTGAGGAGCCGAGGTTTTCTCTCTTCATAGCGGACAGAAGAGAGGAGCAGAAGCTGAAGGAGAAAGAAAATGGAGGAGTGCGGGGCGCCGTCCCCTCCCTCCGCCCTTTATAAAGGGGCGGGGCTAGAGCTCGACCGCCCCGCTCGGCTAATCAAGACGCAGAAGGCGAGGGGGGCCGGGGACGACCCGCCGTCCCAACCAGTGACGGCTCGGTTTCCCGCCTCCACCGCTCGCCACCTCGAACGCATGGAAGGCACGTGGCGGACATGCAGGACCGAAGGGACGGGTAAGGCGACCTCTCCCCATCCCGTGATCGTGGGGGGTGGACACCTAGACGACCGCGCCTCGGCCCCATCCAGTAAGCGGGCCGCGCCTCCATGCCTCCCCCTGTTTATGGGGAAGGTGCGGGCCACCTCCTTTGCATTTACTACGACGTGACGCATGCCTACGGAAACCGCCCCACGCATGCCGCCCAAGTCACGCACGCCCCTGCGCGGAAAATTTTACCACGGTGAAAACCGCCCCGCCTGCCCGCGCACCGTTCTGGGCCTGGCCCAACAACGTGTCGCGCTTATGTGTGGCCCAGGCCCGGGGGCTCCTATCGGTGTACAAAAAGAGGGGTACACTTTTTGTACCCCTATGACAGTGCACGGGCAGTCTGAGCCACGGGCACCACCACACCAAGCATGGCGAGGGAGGTGAGCCAGGGTAAGATCGAAGCTTGATGGACACTGGAGCAACGCCAAGAACAAGACCACAAAGAGCAAAGGGACGAAGCGGCTTCCCCCGACAAGGTCCTTGCCTGGAGCCGGCTCTGGCAGCCCCGGCAAGACCCTTGCCGCGGCAGCTCGCCCCACGCCTACGGAGCGGATCACCCTTGAGTCCTCCGCCCCCATGGGGCGAGGATTCGGGAGATATCCCCGTGGTGGCATGCAGATCTTTGTGAAGACATTCAAGATCAGATACAAGTTAAGAAGACGACGACCCTTGGCGGGATTCCAGCCAAGGAGAACCACAAGGCCCCCGGCAAGCACCTTGCCGGGGATGACAGCAGGCGCCACGGCAGCACCCTTGCCGGAGCCCCGGCAAGGCCCTTGCCGAGGACGCCTGCAGGGCCACCGTCAGGCCCGGACCAACCGGTTTTCCACCGACCCACACAGCTGCCGACCCGACCAGCTGGACAGGCTCCTGCGTGGCAACCCGCAGGTCTTCGTGGAGACCCGCCGTTGCGCCACCTCAGCTGCCTGTCTGCCTACATGGCACCTCAGGCACCGCTGGCCAGGGCGCGTGTCAACACGAGGAGGAGCGGCGGCGGACAAGACGGACGTCTCCCCCCGTCCCCGATAAAGCAAGGACACCTAAGCTAAGAGCATTAAATGCGCCTTGTCCTGTAATGCGAGGGATAACCTCGCATCACTCTACCCTTTCCACCTCCTGTGTGCCACTGTGGCGACCCCTTTTCCTATAAAAGGAGGCCCGAGGCGACCAGGAGAAGGATTCGGCTTTTTAGAACTCCTCACGACTCTTTTGGAGCTCCTCACTAGCTGAAGAACACAAACATATAATCCACCAAAGCAGGAGTAGGGTTTTACGCATCTTTGCGGCCCGAACCTGGGTAAAGGAACCATGTCCTGACTGTTAGATCCGCTCTTCTCTCAACCCCGCGCCCCGCAACCGTAGTAGGGATTCTTGTGATCCCATAGGTGTCGATCCAAATACACCGACACACCGTGTCTCGTACGACTCCCTCCGTCTAGGTGTAATAAGTCACGTTAGAAGGTGCAGCGGGACCAAGGTGCAAGCAGATTGGAGGAGATGGAGAAACTTGACTGGTCATTCCTCCAATCAAAGCCCTGATTTCTGTCTCTAAACGCAACAATTAGTCCAAACAACTAAGGGCCTCTTTGATTCGTAGGTTTTCCAAAACGCAGGAATAGGAAAAATGTGGGATTGGGGTGGCATGTCATCTTGAATCCTACATGATTCTATGAGTGTTTGATCATGCACAGAAAAAACGTAGGATTCTTTCAAAGAGGTTAGTGTGGATTGAAAATTTCCTATGAAATCTAGTGTAAATGAATCCTATAGAAAAGTTCCTATGGTTTAGAATCCTATGAATCAAACAACCCACATAAGAAAATATCCTAATGAATTCAATCCTTCAAAATTCCTTTGAGAATCCTTGGAATCAAAGAAGCCCTAAGAGATGTCGTTTTAGCTACCATGCAGGGCCACGTATTAACTTGCATGCAAGCCGACTTTGATTTCTAGACTGATCAACGCGTAGTTGCGCTCCCTGCATTGGGTTTCCGGGGGAGATAACAAGGCAGAGTAAGGAACGTTTGGTTACATTGCTTAGGCTGGTCATAGTGGTGAGTAACTTGGACTAGTACAACATGCATATGTTACTAGTCTATGTTACTACTACGCGAAGTTTGCCGTCGGAAGCGAGCCGATCTGGCTCCCCTGAGCTAACAAGGTTTTTCTAGCCCACCCAAGCTAGTTGTCCCACAAAAGCTAAAATATTTTAACAGTTCCAAACGCCTAACCTTGCCCGGCTACGCTATAAGCTGTTCTTGCTAAGGATCCAAACGCTCCCTAAGTAACAACGCTCGCTAGCAACGAGGCCAGGAGAGGATTGAGATGCGAAGTTAATGGACGACGCCCAAACATTTTGGGAATATCTGATTTCCGTAGGATGACTTAACACCTAGACGTAGGGAGTACTACTCCTCAGTCCAGTTTTGATGGAATATTCATCACCTCTTTTCTTCTTGTATGCACTCCATTTGTATCTCACTTCCTATGGCTTCGCACTCGCACGATTTTCCTATTCTATGAACCTGTGTGTGCGTGTGCGTGTGCGTGTTTAACAGTATGTGTGTGTTAGAGAGAGCGACAGATCGACCTACTCCTACAGAGAGATGGTGTGTAGTGTACGATTTTAGCCGTGAGAGTCGGTGCATCCTCTCGTTTCTGGGCATCCGGTTGGGACAGGCGGACAACTACCATGCCCGCTCCTGACCAGCCTGGCCCACCCAAAGCCCCTCCATCGCCCGCGCGCACTTCCTGCCCAAAACGGTCAGCGCCACTCCAAAGAATCGGTGCCGCATTCATGCCCGGGCAGAGCGGACGCGACCTCTCACCGGCGCCTATGTTGAAGGGAGAAGCGGATTCAAGAGTGATGGTTGCTTCGTCCATCCAACTTACTGCTGGGTCTATGTGATTTGACGGCTCATTGGTCATTATTACTGAGGAGGTAGGACTGTTGGATGTCCCACGCTTTCGGCAAAAGGAGGTACTACTAGATTACAATTTTCTCCATTCTTACGGCGGAGGAGTGCAAGAGCAGTGAAAACACACAGGGTCAATGATTACATGGCCCACCTCACACTGGCACCATATTTTCTGGACACCATGCGACACCTAACTCTTTACATAGTACTCCCTCCGTTCCTAAATATAAGTCTTTGTAGAGATTCGACTAGGTGGACTACATATGGAACAAAATGAATGAATCTACACTTAAAATGCATCTATATACATCCGTATGTGGTTCATGGTGAAATCTCTACAAAGACTTATATTTAGGAACGGAGGAAGTACTTGTATAGTACGTACTGTAATTTATCAGCGAGATAGTACAATGCTATGAAGCTGTCAGCTTCTGTTACATGTATCTTGCGTCCAAGGTTGCCCATTGCAACATTTCATCAAATACAAAGGAGACTAACATGCAGGCTATTGCATCTCAATGATTGACAGATCATAGCAAATATGTACTCCCTCCATTCCAAAATAAGTGTCTCAACTTTATGCTACATACGGAGCAAAATGAGTGAATTCACACTATAAATATGTATATATACATCAGTGTTTGGAGTATGTACTAGTAGTTCATATTGAAATCTACTAAATGACATATATATTCCAAACAATATGATAATCTCTCTAACCAAGGTAGTAGGGACGAGGAGTAAACGGAGGGAGTAGTAAAATTTTCTCCTCGTCCTGTGAGCCACCGCGCGCGTGGGCGAGGGAGCGGGCGTAAGGCGTAGTAAGCAAGCTTCACCTCATCCTGTGAGCCACCGCGCCCGTGGGTGGGGTAGACGGCATACTAAGCAAGTTTCTCCTCATTCTGCGAGTTGACGGGACATATCAAAAGTACTCCAGTGTATAGAGCCTAGCCTCTAAGGTAGGCCCCACATGGTTTGCCTCTTTTTTAACATAACGCGCCAAGTCACAATTTGTTTGTTCACCCGTGGTAGACGATCCTCCCTCCATCTAGTGGACAACCAGTACATGTGTCTAGTTACCACGTGGGTTGCCTTTTCGTACAGAAATGAGCTCCACCGTGTACCCGCGCGGGTGTGGTTTGGAAAGAGACGGGAGTACGTGCGCCGTGCGTGCACCTCTTCTCTTCGTGCACATCCCCCACCTACGTGGGTGTGTGTGAGAGATACAAACCTAGACAAATGGCTTGTGCGTTTGTGAGTGTTTTTTGTTTTGGGGGGGGAGGTTGATTTCGTGAATGTATTTGTGGGAATATGTGTCGATGACATCTCAAACAAAATTTTGGATGCAATGTGTGTGAAATGGAGGCCTACCCATATCATATATAGAGGGTCGGGTGATCCACGAGAAGAGAGGGAGGGGTCATAGATATCGATAGAGTCGAAGAGAGGATCAACTGGGTCGCTGTGAGATCGATAAAGAGAGCCATTGTGTGTGTGTGCAAGTCAAAGATGTAGGGCGACTGACCTAGCTACCGGAACGTCAGAGGGCACAGGTCAAGTTTGTGTGTGGCAGGGAGACATGAGTAGAGCACTCGATGTATCGGTGTGTGTGTGTGTGTGTGGGAGGGGCTGGGGGAGGGGTAGGCAGAGGCCTAACTGTAGAGGTAGAACGACTCGTATATGTGTTGAGAAGGAGAGACCCAGCTATGTCTTGAGGGAGATCGGTCGACATCCATACATAACTGAAGGACGGGAAATAGGATGGGACACACAGAGAGAGAGGAGAGAGAGGGAGTGAGAGGGGTAGAGTGCTGGATGGGTGATGGAGTTACTTCTCGAAGATGGTGGGAGAGGCCTACTAGACAAACTAAGGGTGGAACTGCAATATTATCAATAAAAGTGGGGATATGTTTCTGTGTGTGCCTGTGCGTGATAGATCTATCGGGCCACATCCATGGATGATGAAGGGGAACCATGTGTTTGGTAAGCAAACTTAACTAGATCGGTAGATCAATTGTTGTTTGTCGGAGGAAGGGAGAGACATAACTAATGAGATAGATCGATCGGCGCGTGGAAAAAACGAGCTATAAGGACCTAGCTAGCTATATGTATAGCGGGAGATCGGTCGGTGTACGTCCATTTTCTAGAGGCAAATAAGGCCCGGCGAGACGGATAGACAGAGAGAATGGAGCTAGGAGGTGGTGCGAGAGGCCCAGCTACTAGCTAGATAGGGGGGAGTGTGCGGTTGTGAGATTGATGAAAAGAGGGGCGAGAGTTTACACGTGTGTGGGATCGTATGAGAGACACGAGGCAAGGACACATAAAGGAGGAGATTGAAGGTGTGTGTGTATGTTATAGGCAGACATCGCTGGAGAGGTTTATCGATCGGTGTGTGTCGGAAAGGAGTTGTGGAGACTGTGGGAGAATGACCTAAAGAAAAAAATGAATGTGCGCGATGGATAGAATGCTGAGGGAGGGGGAGGGCGAGGAGGGCGTGTGCATGCTTGAGAGAAAGTTAGTGGTATCTACAAAGGTTAGAGGATTGTGTGGGTGTAAGAGACTAACAAAGATCATAATTTGATATGAAAGTGGATTCATACATTTGAATAGGAGATCATAGTGTTTTAAACACATGCATGCATGAATATAGCGGTGATACGCGTGTTGTGGTTTTGCACATGTTATACCATAATGTGATAATGCATGGCGTTTGCAACTCACAGCTAAATGTCGAACAATCTAAAACATACTATACATCGAACAATCTCACATTTTATTTGAATTTGTGATAATGTGTGGCGTTTGCAGCTTACAACTAAATATCAAACAATCTAAATAATACTATATATCGAATATTCTCACATTTTATTTGAATTTATGGTAATGTGTGGTGTTTTCAACTCACATCTAAATACTTGTAGGCGTAGGGGGCGGGGCACCATACATAATGTGATAAACACATTATACATATAAGACATGGTTTAGTTTGTGAAGATCTAGCTAGAGCTTGAAATGTACTATGATTTGAAATCAACATAAAGTGGATTCAAAAAATCGAGTTTGAGTTCATATAGTACACATAGTTCATATGTAACTCGAGACTAATCATGTGGTGTGCTGTGAAGATAATACACAAATGATGGTTTAACTTGACAATAATGACGATTGTAGATCTTATTAAAACAGAGAAACGAATTCAAATGCTTTGACTTCACAACAACCATTATTGTAGATCTTATTCAAATAGAGAAACGAATTCAAATTTAGTTCATATTGAAGCGGTAGCATATACGTTTGGAATGCACTAAAACATTCATTTGAGTACTAGGTTGCATGCATTATACACATAGCGAAATATTTCAATTGAACATAACATGAATTCAAAGTTTTGAATGACATTTGTAGTGCGAATCGATTTGGTACATTACACGTTAGGCTTGTCCGGAAATTTCAACCCGCGCCTTGTTAGCCTGAAATATTTAAGATATATCTTTGTCTCGTTGTGCTCCGACAACTCCCTCCATCTCAACCCACGCCTTGCTATTCCAAAATTACAACGCGCGCGAAAACTCCCATTTCCTGCGACATCCGGACATGCGAAATGCCTGTGATACCCCTGAACCGAAAGAACCGCCTCAAATCGGTGGGGGTACTTTCATAACTTACCCCACATTTCGGACAAGCGCGTCCCTAAGCAATGGTTCCCCACTCCCATCCCATCCGCCCAACCATTCGTACACCGAGGCCGACAAAACCCGCGAAGCCCACACCCTCCTCCGGCCACCACCCAGCCGGAGCCTCTTCCCCGACGACGTCGTCCACAGCAACAACTCGACGTCCCTCATCGACCGTACCGAATGAGGATTCATCGTCGATCTGGTCGTCCCGCGGGTTCAGCGACCCCATCCTCCACCTCCAAGGAGCTGCCCCGACGTTCCCCTCGTCTTTCACGCCACCTCCATTCCCACACCGTCGTCTTCACCTGCACCACCGGAAGAGCATCATCATCACCGTTTCCTCGGATGAAGCTGCGGCCTAATCGGCGCCACCAAAGAGGTTGTACATTAATCGCCGCATTTTCTTCTTGATTTGATCTCATGGTACTGCCGGCGCTCGGTCCCGAGCCGACATGGCGCGACTCCATCCATGGCAGCGCCGCCGGTCATTTCCTCCACGACGTCGCTCCCTCGCCGGAGACGTCCACATCAGTAGGAGCTGCTGCTGCTTTAGCTCTCGCTCGCGCTGCTGCTCTGCTCTTGCTCTCGGTCCCCTGCCTGGTCTGCTCTTGCTCTTGCTTGCGATGCGGCTCCGATTTAGCTACACTTCAGTCGACTGAATCGACTTTTGGGTGAGTCGATTGTCAGGGGGTGGGGTGCTCCCCGGAGTTAAGGAAGAACCAGCCGCAGCTGGGAGGGGGGCTCGCCGAAGAGGTACCCAACTATCTATATTAGGGTTCAGGGTGGGGGCGGTGGTCGCCGACGATGGTGGGGCAGTGGCGTGGGGATCGCCGGAAAAAATCTCGGCACGGGGGGGCCTACAGGGATGGCCGGGGCGGCGGCGGACCGGCGGTGGGTATTGTTTTCGGGGCAGGCGGGGCGGCGCACCGCTAGCCGCGGGCGGCAGGGGGTGACTGTTTGGCCGGTGGTGGCTGGCGGCTCAGGGGGTGGAGGTTGACGATGAACTGCAGGCCCTTGATTTCGTATCCAACGGCTGCAAAATCGACTGACCAGAGATGAAAAAGTCAGTCGACTGACTTGTAGCCTCACCTCTAGTGCATTCAGTTTCGACAGTAAAATTCAGTTTCGACAGCAAAATTCAGTTTCGACAGTTAAGTTCAGTTTTGACAGTTAAATTCAGTTTCGACAGTTAACTACAGAGATGAGCGGCTGATGTATACATCTAGCACTTTGTGGTTATGTATTTTACGTCATCTATTGGAGATGCTATTAGAATTCCACTCAGGTTAACGTTGTCTCTCTTGTCCTGCTTCAGCCTCGGCGTCGTACAACTCACCGGAGCTGCTCCAACAACGAAACCCTCCATCACAGCGGAGCAGTACCTCGGGCTCCATCTCAAGATGCCTAAGATCTTCTTCCCCTCCTCCGATAGCCAAGTTAGCCGGAGCATCCTCACCGGCCAACCCAATCACGCTGAGATCGACATGGCTTCGCCAAAGATCGAGGTTGTACACTTCTTGTGGTTTGACTTAATTTCACCATGCTTCTTTGCATCATGTGATCTTCCAATTCTTGTGAACCAAACACCCAGATTGGCAGAAATCTTGTGTTTTTAAATTCTCTGTTTTGCACGTGCATTCCTATCCTATTCCTGTCTATTTCCTATCCCTGCATTGTTAGAATCCTCAAATTAAAACAAGCCCTTACACAATACTTCTGTTACAGATATGTGTCAAAGAAAACCTTGTGTGGTTTGTCATGCTCCTGCGGTGCTATGTTCCACCCTAGCTCAGCTGCTCCAACGCGGAAGGGTTCACCACAGCAGGGATCCGCTCTCCAGACTATCTTTCGTCGGCTCAGATCTTCTTCCCCGCCGCCGACAGCCACGAGAACTGCATTACCATCATCAACTGAGCAGATGACCTTGAGGACTACACAGGTCTGCACGAGAGGTCGTACTCTTCCGTGTCTGCTTACGTTATGCATCGCTTAATATGATGACATGCTACTTTATCGTCGTGTTCACCTATTAGACTCCGACTCAGGTCCAAACGTATGCTGAAACTTGAGTTTTTAAATGGTTGTGGGGTACATATTGGGGCAGTAATCAGTAATATTTGGTTAATCTCGCGTGTCTACTATGAGTTTCATGTTGGGTGCAAACAAACATTAAAGGAGGCTATTATCTGCCTGCTATCATTGGTTTTGGGTCTATCCACAGTTTGCTACCTTCACTCTGGATTTATGCATGCACTCCTTACATAATCTCACTATGTTTTATTCCTATGCATGTCAGTTATTGTACACAATGGAACTGAACATGTAGAGCAAAAGAGACGAGCCTTGCGTGGCAATAAAATTTCATGTAGACGTCGCTCCATGGTAGGCGCAAAGGCAGCCCCCATCCACCCATTTTGGATCGTAATTAAGAGGAAGATAACTCCTTAGAGGAGGATTTAGAGACAGATGACCAGTCATACCCCCCCCCGAGGTGCATGCTCTAACTTGGCAGGGTTATGTTGCTCATATCATGCGTATGGTATCTTGCATTGCTATGTCATTTGCTTAGTTTAGACATGATTTGTGTGAATGCCACCTGTTTAGTGTCTAATTACCATATATGTGATTTATGCAATGCCATCTTTTTGCAAGACATTATATATGTGAATTATGCAATGCTATCTTATTACAAGGCATTATATATGTGAGTTATGCAATGCCATGCTGTTTAGCCAAGCGTCATATATGTGAATTATATCATGCCGTCCTTTTTTTGTACTTCTCATTGCTTTTGTCGACAATGTTGGTATATTCAACTGCTCTTCCCGTGCATCAGCCATTTGAATTGGTGATGGAGAAATCTGGAGTGAAAACAAGGTCTTCAGAGCAGACAATGCTACCTGGTGAAGCAGATATGTTGCTGGTTACAGATAGCTCTTCAGAGGAGGATTCAGAGGAAGATGACCACTCCTATTATCCCCCTGAGGTGTATGCTCAAACTTGGCAGGGTTATATTACTCATATCATGCATATGTTGTATTGCAATGCTTACTTTTTACATCATATACATGATATTGAATGCCATCTCCTTAGTTGACACATCATATATGTGATTGCCCTCTGCTCACTTCCTTAGTATATAAATCATATATTTGAGTTATATCATGCCATGATGTTTACATAGACAACATGTATCTGAATTATGGCATGGCAACCCATTTTCTAAAGACATAATATAGTTATATGATTATATCATCTCATCATGTTCACATAGTCATCATATTTTGAATTATGTCATTCTATCCGTGAATTATCATTCCATCATGTTTCCAACGACGACATGTTTGTGATTTATGGCATGCCAACCACATTAATAGACACCTCGTATAGTTATATCATGTCATCCTCTTTACATAGTCATCATATTTTAAAGTATGTCATTCTATCATGTTTAGTTAGCCATCATACATGTGAAATTGTGTCATGCTATCCTGTTTAATTAGCCATCATATATTTGAAATTATGTCCTGCTATTCTGTTTGGTTAGACAACATAAATGTGAATTATTTCTTGCCCTGTTTTCTTCCCTACTATCCATTGCACCTGTTTATCTTACAATGTATGTACATTCAATTACTTTTCTTGTTTATCAGCCATTTCAATTGGAGGGGGTGATGGCAGTATCTGTGGGAGTAAAAACACGGTCTTCAGAAAAGATCGTGCTACCTGTCGATGGAGATAGAACCACGGTTGTACTTGCCCAAGAACCAGCCCCACCACACATAACCCAGACTCACGCAGATTGTACCCCTACCCAGTTGGACAGAGAACCAGCTACACCCCTTCTAACCCCAACCCCAGCAAATAGTAACCCAGTTCCCGTTGACACAACACCATCTCCACCACGGAGCACCCAAACACGAGCAGTTAGTAAGGCAACTGTTGTGCCCAAAGCACGAGGACCACCACTCTGAACCCCAAGTCAACGCTTAAAGAACAAGAAGAATTGTTCTCACGCCAGGTTCCGTAGCTATGGTTCATACTACTTTGCTCTTGCATCACTGTATTTACTCATACCAACTAATTTCAAATTTGAAGGATGCAATTGAAACTCCAATGGCGCAACAGGTATATTTTAAACCTGTTTCTTTAACGTGTTTGCTATTGTAACTTGCTCTATGTTGATTTCAGTTTCAATTGAATAAACAATTATATTCTCATGCCATGCACCTTACAAGTGTTGTTATTGCTATGTAGTTTCCCACACTTATATTCTGTCTAAGCTGCTTTGTCTTAAATATATATGATTCGAACTGTATCTATCTTTATTTGGCAACATAAACTAGAATGATATAGACCATATAGTGACCATACTACATAGATATATGTTTGTTTCATGCTGTTATCCTGTCCACCTTACTACTGAACTGGTTTACCAAAATGAGTTTCATATACTACATTGTAAACCTGTGATGTGTTTGTTTGTTTCTCTTTTAGAATGCACATAAAATATTGGAGAAGAGTACCCCGTTATGCAATGGTACAGGAAGTAATGCAGATAAGGTTCAAGATAGTGAGACATCCATGTTGGTCTCCAAGAAAGCTGATAAAAACTATATTGAAGACACTGAGACAACCCCAAAGTCCTGTCTCGATTTAGTGTTCGAGTTACTGGCTACTACTGCTGGCACCAGCTCTTCGAACTTGCTGCCTGGATCAGTTTGACTTCTTGAGTCCCAACTTCAAGTTGAAAGACATCGATCAGATGTTATGCGACATGAAGCCAAAGGACTGAGGAAGTCCCTGCAGAATTCAGATGCATACTTTCTGGTGCAACAGCAAGTGCTGGAGGATTTGAGCGCCAAACAAGAGAAAGTTAATAAACTTGCTAAGCATCTTGCCAGCATTATGGGTACCCATGATATTGTTTCTTGAGCTCTTCTGAAGTGGTTTCAGTTCTGGACTTGTTTTGCTGCGGCACTTATATGCTGCTTTGTTCCCTATATTTGCACTGGTGGCAAACTTTGATGCCCAATGGATGTAATATGTGTAATAGCCGTGATAGCCTAGCGTAAGCTGCTTGCCTATTTATTTCCTTATTGTCTTGTTTATTTATTTTCTTGTAGTCAGTGCAGTTCTTTTTCCGCGGTTTGCTAGTGGCCGCAATAGCCTATTTTTTAAAACTAGGCCACATTAACCAGGGGCTGCATATTTACTGTAGTTAACATGGGCCTCTTATGGGCCGTAGAAACAATGGGCCTTCTAAGGGCCATAGAAACAATGTGCCTTCTACGGGGCGTAGAAACAATGGGCGTTATACGGGCCGTAGACACAATGGGCCTTCTACGGGTCGTATGATCGGTTGGCCAAACATGGGCCAATAACAGACCACATTATGGCCGTAAATGGGCTAGAGTTGAAATCGTCCATTCATGGGCCGACCATAACGGGCCGTCATTAATAGGCCGTATTTGATGACGCTATGAAAACGACCCAACGTATTAACGGGCCACAAATGGGCCGACTGTAACCACGGGCTGTATTTGGCCCACAAGCAGAAAATGACAGTAACGGGCCGAAAGTAAATGAATGCTGGAAATGAGCCCAAGAATAAATGGGCACTGAGAAGGCCGAAAGATAACATAGGCTGGAAACGGCCCAACGGAATGATGGGCCGTTAATGGGTATAAAATATACACTGTTCATTACGGGCCAGTTTTACCACGGGTCATTAATGGGCCGAGGGTTACAAAGGGCCTCATATGGGCCAAAAGACGTCATGGGCCATAACATGGGCCGGAAGTTAAAACGGGCTGGAATTATATTGGACGGCCCAGATGACGCTATTGGGCCTAATTTGGATAGGCCGTAAACGGGCCCTGGGTTAGTGGGCTGTAAATGGGCTATATGCGAACATGCCGTTAACAGGCTTGTTTTTTGTATAATGGGCCGTGAATGGGTATAAAGTGATACACTGTTCATTACGGGCCAGTTTTACCATGGGCCGTTAATGGGCCGACGGTTACTAAGGGCCTCATATGGGCCAAAAGACGTCATGGGCCATACATGGGTCGTAAGTTAAAACGGGCTAGAATTATATTGGACGGCCCAGATGGCGCTACTGGGCCTAATTCAGATAGGCTTTAAACGGGCCCTGGGTTAGCGGGCTGTAAATGGGCTATATGCGAACAGGCCATTAACAGGCTTGCCGTGGGCCGGCCCGCCACCTTTTGACCAAGTCAAACGGGTCGGCCTTTTCACAGGAATGGGCCTCTGTTGGGCCGTGCCACGTGTCGACGTATCATAGGTGCTTTGGGTCCAATGAGTAGATGACATCTGTCCCAACGGTGAGCCGACACGTGTTTCCTCCAACCAATGATGATTTTACACGTGGAAAATCCCTATTGGCCAGGGCTGTTAACGGGTTGTCGGATTCAAAACCGGACCCGATAGCTTAACGGCGTTCCGTTACGGTGGATGCCACGTGTCGGTTACCCTTGATGAAAGCACTTTTGTGACGCGCGATTTATCGTCATGGAAGTGGACACGTCCATGATGATAATTTTGGTAATGTCATGGAACACTACTACGACAGCACAGGTATGACTATCTTGATTCTGTCATAAATTTGTCATGGATGTACATGCATGACAGAAAACGTGACCTACTATGAAAAACACGTATCATCACAAAAGTGTATATTTTTTTAGTGGTGCGAGTGTGTCTGGTCTCAGAACGGACAACGGAAAGGACGGACGGACTCGGACGAATGCAAGTTTTGAAAACATGCTGATGCAATGCACACGATGACATGGCAAAATGCAACACGCAAGCAGATGACATGGCAACGACGACAAATAACTGGAAGACACCTAGCACATTGGTCTCAAGGTGTCACAACACTCCCCTACTAACAAGAGATCTCGTCCCGAGATCTTAGGAACGAGACGGAATAGAAAAAAGAAGAAGGTGAAACCGAAGAACCTTGAGAGGTTAGGCCACTTGAAGAAAGGATACCACAGAGATGAACGAAGTTGCAAAGACTTCGTTAGACAAGAGGAAGAAGGAATACGATGAGAATCAAGGAGGTTGAAAGGCACGAAACTAGAGCTCAAGGAACAAGAATGAATTCGAAACCACTCCGGTTAATAAGAGATAGAAAGGAATTTGAACGATGGAATTTGGGCAGCACTCCGGCTGGAATAGAAAATGAACGTCACAAGATGGGACGATACATGACGAGAGAAACAACCCAAATGCCTCCGGATCAAACTAAGAATGAGAAGAAAGGAGGTAGAACAACATCTTCTAGCACAAAAGAATTGAAAGCATCCATGAGAAGAAGGTACGGACGGATTTGTTGTAAAATCAACAAAGAAAAGAATTAGCTTGATGTGGGCTTACGGAAATCATCCCAAAACTTGAGGTGAATTATGCCACAACGAAAAGATCGAATAGATGAGATGAAGGAAGAAATGCAAAACTCCACTTCAAAAGAATATGGAGAATTAATTGCATCTCGAGGTGCAAGAAGAATAATGCTTGAGCTGCTCCACAAGAATTGCTCAATATATTTGAAGAATGAATTAAAATCATGAAGAGACACCATTAAGAACTTCGGTAAGAAAAGGATGATGAGATACAAATAAGGGATGAAAAGGATAAGATTAAAGCTTTGCGGTGAATTAGATGGGGTTCCGATGAGATGGCCGAGAAAACTTTGAACTCCGGAACAGAAAAGATTAAAGCTTTTGGAACTAGAATTTATTCATCAAAGAATAAACTCCGAAGGAATGGATTAAATCAACTTGAAGAATACGAATTATGTTTATGCTTATCCTCCATCAATTAAATTGATGAACAATGGATTTGCATACAACTTACTCGCGTTGAAATTGCATAAAGAGGGATATAACACAAAACTTGGGAAGGTCTTCATGAAACACCGGTTGGATTGGAAAGAACGAATGAATTGATGTGATAACAAAGAAAAGAACTGTTAAGCGAACCACCGTAAGGAATTAAATCAAGTGAAGAAAAGGAACGAACCACCAGGAAGAATTGAAATTGAGCGAATACAAGAGAATGAATTGCCGGAAAAATTATAACGTAAATAAAGAGCTTGAGGAGATTAGATAGAAGAGCACGAAGAGATCACAAACGGATTAAAGAAAAGTTGAACGAAGCACCAGAAGATTAGGGAGACAAACGAAGAGGCATAAATGAAGAATATTTAGAGGACGAAGTTGAAAACTGAGAATGAAGAAATCCTCTGAAATGATGGCCTTCGGAGGAACACAATGGACAGACTTCTTGAAAAGCTCCGGATGATTAAAGAAAGAATTTATGATAGACGGAATAATTCGAGAGGATAACATGAAGCTAGAACCACAAATCTTCGAGAAAACAAACAAGATATAGAGGAACTCTTCTTCGGACTTCAAATGACGACGAGGAACACCACCAAAAACTATTGAGATACTCCGGAAGAATAAAAAGAGAAAAGGTTGAGCCAAACATGAAAATAATTGAAAGCGATCTTGGAGAAGGCATATGACTGATGGAATCCATTCTTACGTCACACTTTGAAAAGAATTTCGGAACACTCCGGGAAATTAGAAGAGTCAGGTAAGATCCTGGGAAAAGACATGTGGGTTATGAGCCCACTGAAAGAAACACTGTTGAAAAGGATCGCAAAGGAGATGATGCACCCAAATGATCGAAAGAATCGAATGAGGTGACAACCTTGAATAGAAACTCACACGAATCTCCTGAGATGTCTTCGGAACTCCGGAACAATTAAATGGTGAGAGGCGAATGAGACAAGGGGAAACACTTGAGCCAAGCAAAAAATATGGTGAACACCGAATACTTGAATTGAATTGGAACCACCGTAAAAGGAAAGAGATGATGAATGTCGAACGAGAGGAGAATTCATCGAAGAGGAAAAGATAAGAAGGATGACAAACTAGACGAGAATTAACCAGTTGAAATAATTGAGGGAAGAGTGCAAAGGCTTCGCACAAGTAGGATGGATACTCGATTAAGGACTCTGGCTCTGAGAAGAAAAAGGGTGGGCGGGCGGGAAAAAGAAAGACCACTTTGGATGGAGAAAACGACGCCGGTTGGAAAGAACTGAGGATTGAACTAGCAAAAGACAAGGAGGGTCAAATCAACTTGACGAGAAATGCACCGGATGAAAAGAGCTGACATGGCAACGATCAGAAAACTAACTGCATGATCCTAAAATAAATTCAAGGGGAAGAGGAGTAATTCAAAACACCTACGTCAAGACTCCTCACCAGAGCGATGAAGGGGCTGAGGAGTAAAAAGAATTCCTACTCTCCAATATAACTAGACTCCAAAATAGTTTTCTGCTAGACTCGACAACGGCCAGACTACGATCAATCAAGGGGGCTCCTATGGCCGGTCGAGGCTCTGATACCAACTTGTCACGCCCAAGATGCGATTCTATCCCAATCACGTGAACACCTCATGATTGGGGCACAACCGCATTTCAGGCGCTTAGCAAGATGGATATCATTACATCATACCATTACATAAATACACGGGGATACTGTTGGGGATACACATAACAGGTAGGCCCACAAAGGGTCGAAATATCATACAGCATGGGGTCCACACAGCATGTGGGTCCTGATAAGTTTCATACAGACATACTATCCACTCGGACAAGCAACGTACTATCCAGTCAGACAAGCAACATACCGCCCACTCGGATGACAGTCGACCACTCGGTCGACTGACTCACTCGGATATGCAAAGACCAACAGTCGACAAGGCAGTCGAAGCATCATCTGACATTATGGCTTCAATGCCCCACTTTGTAACATAGGAGGTGAGGGGGTGGCGCACTCTATATAAGCCACCCCCCACCACTAGACTAGACAGGGTCTCATTCTTCTCTCTCTCTCTCTCTCTCTTTCTTGCCATTAGTCTCAGGACTTAGCTCAGGCATGAGGATCCGTTCCTCTCTCTGGCACCTTGTAATCTCCGGATACATACTCAGATAAAACAAAGCCTCTCCGGAGCACGAGACGTAGGGCTGTTATCTCCACCGCGAGAGGCCCGAACTCGCTAAAACCACCGTGTCACCCATGTGCATCTCGATAGATCATGCTCCTTTACCCTGTACCTTATTATTGTCGAAATCGTTCCCACGACAGTTGGCGCCCACCGTGGGCCACGACGTCTATCGAGCCATGATGCACATGGTTTTTTCTTCAATCTTCAACCCAAGCTCTTTTGGGATGATCTCCCGAGATCATACAATCATCACCAAATGTTTGACTATTAGAGTTTCCAGCCAATCACATCAACCAAGAGAAGGCAAAATACTCATACTAAAAGACCAGGGAGCACACGAGCTCACGAGACTCTCCAGCAATCTCGATCGGTGGCTCAGCTCCTAGATGATGAAGCGACCCATCGTAGTGTCCGGCCTCGTCCATGCTTCGGCGCACGAATGCCGGCACCGTCCGCCGTCTCCGCCTCATATGCGGTGTTGTCCGCTGTCTTCGGCCTCGTCCGGCCTCGTCCACGCCGCTAACGCCGCGCTCCGGCCCGCGAACGTCGGTGCCGTCCACCGTCCCTGCCTCGTCCGTGGCACTGTCTGCCGTCTCTGGCCTTGTCCACGCCGCGAACTTCCACGCTCCGGCGCATGAACGCCGGCGCCGCCCGACGTCTCCGCCTCATCCGCGGCGGCGTCTGCCATCTCCGGCCTTGTCCGCGCTCCGGCGCACGAACGCCGGCGCTGTCCACCGTCTCCAACCTCGTCATCGACTCCAGCCTCGTGTCCTCGGCCTCCACGGTGGAGGCGCAGGCCCGGCGCGGCGCAGGCGCGCAACGCTCCTTCCTCCGGCGCCGCGGCGGAGGCGCGTTGCAACGACGAACTACAAACCAGCCTCGACCCGCATACGTTGGCCGTTTGGAACCGAAGGAGTTAATGGCAGGTAAGTGCATGCATAACGTGGCCGTTTTCTCCATCAATTAACTGCATGCAGGAAAAGCGATTAATTGGCTGCCTCATTAAGCGGCCAATTGATGATGATTACTAATGCCACTTAATTGTTGCGGCCAGAACCATGCAGCTATTTCCACGGCTTCCACAGGTTCCGTACCAGTTAATTCGTGCATGCCATATTTGCTAGTATGTGCTAGTGCTAACTTGCAGGGTCTCTCGATGGATCTTTCACTCGGATAGCTGCGAACTAGATTCGCTCAGAGTTCATAATCCACTCGGACACAGACTCAAGTTCACTCGGACACGGACCCAAATTCACTCGAATTACTAATATGCAAGATAACTTGGATGGAGTGTGCATTCAGACGACTAATGTGCAGGGACTCGGCCTCCCCACATGCCGTCACTCAGCTGGACACATCTTCGTCGTTCTACCTGACTCGGATGCTCCGTGCGCCGCCTATTCGGTTGGTCACCTCATAACCACTCGGCCGCTCCGTGCGTCGCCTATCGGTTGGTCACCTCATAACCACTCGGCCGCTCCGTGCGTCGCCTATCGGTTGGTCACCTCTCGGCCGCTCCGTGCGTCGCCATCGGTTGGTCACCTCATAACCACTCGGCCGCTCCGTGCGTCGACATCGGTTGGTCACCTCATAACCACTCGGCCGCTCCGTGCGCCGTCTCTCGGTTGGTCACCTCATAACCACACGGCTGCTCAGTGCGCCGCCTATCGGTTGGTCACCTCATCACCACTCGGTCGCCCCCTGCGTCGCCTCTTGGTTGGTCGCTTCATCACCGCTCGTCTGCCCCGCGCGTCGAGACTTGGTGAGACACATCTACATCAACCGACCGCCCCGCGCATCGCCATCGGTCGAACACATCTTCGCCACTCGGCCACTCGCGCGCCTTCAGACAGATAAGTCATTTTACATGCACTACATTCTGTTGTTTCCACGTTCCCGAGTATCCCGTAACTCACACATTACGATCACTCGGAGGCCACGCCGCCGAGTGTACCTCTATGCTCCGTTGCTTATTTTGACATACTTGCTTAGTACGAGTTATTTGACTTTCGAGTCCAACTTTCATTTTAGTGCATTCGTCACTCACGAACACCATGAGTTCTTCATTTTGAGTTTGCATCGGTCCTCGGGGGCTGCAACTCAGTCGGAACACTACACTTCCATTTTATTTGAGCCATTACTCCAATGAGTTCAGTCGGATCCTTCACTTCGACATGTTCGAATGGATTCTTCGCTCATTCAGACTCTTGTTGGTTAACCAGCAAGCCCCTTGCACTCCCAGCGGGTGTCTATGGGTGTTATTCACATAAATTATTTCAGCATGCATCAAATTTCCTTGAGAAATTGTTACGTTGGCTTGTGCTATTTTTCATGCACAAGTTACGCGATCACTCGACGGCACTGTAGTCAACTACATCGCTACTCGGACTCGGTCACCATTCCGATCTTAGCGTATCGCAACACCGACCTTGTCGCTCTATTGACTTCGAACACATTCGGTCGACCCCTCCGTGGAGTCTTCTTCATCGTATCAATGACATAGACCTCGCCATCTCGTTGGGCATGAGTCGGATAAATCTCTTTTACAATCAAACTGCATACTTCATGCCTTTGCAAGTTTTCCTCTTTCGAGCATCACTCGGAAGCTCCTCCTCACCTTTACCCTAGTCCGACTCGACAAATTACAATTTATCCATTCAAAACTATATTACTCGTTATCCGACAGGACCACGAGCGAAGCCTATAGTATGCTCGGGGGCTACGCGACACTAGGGGGCTGCAGCTCATTCGGAATCACACTCTCCTGACTGGTCGAGTACTTCCACACCAGTGAGAACCTTCACTTCAACGAGTACACCGGATCTTCCACTTCGATAAGTTGCATGATCACTCAGGCCCTCTGCACGCCATCTTCGTTCCTACTCACAATCAGTTTGGAGCCGGTCTTCTTGCACCACAACCATGATACACCGACCTCGTCACTACGTTATCTTCGAAAGAATCCAACTAACTCCTCCGAAGATCATTTTTGCCACTCCGTGGAGCACGTCTTCACTTCGACCGCCCAGCGCGTCGTCACTCGGCCGCTCCGCGAATCACCACTCCGTGGGACACATCTTCACTTTGACCGCCCCACGCGTCATCATTCGACCAGACACGTCCTCACCACTCGGCCGCTCTGCGCGTCGCCACTCCATGAGACACGTCCTCACCGCTCGGCCGCCCCGCGCGTCGCCACTCGGTTGAGCACGTCTTCACCATTCGACCG
>LR738715.1:80491438-80501508 GCA_902687465.1 Secale cereale | reverse complement strand
CCAGACACGTCATCACCACTCGGCCGCCCCGCGCGTCGCCCCTCGGTTGTGCATGTCCTCACCACTCGGCCGCCCCGCGCGTCGCCACTCGGTTGTGCACGTCTTCACCAGTCGGCCGCCCCGCGCGTCGCCACTCGGTTGAGCACGTCTTCACCATTCGATCGCCCTACGCGTCGTCATTTCGACCGGGCACGTCCTCACCGCTCGGCCGCTCTGCGCGTCGCAACTCCGTGGGACACGTCCTCACCACTCGATTGTGCACGTCTTCACCACTCGGCCGCCCCGCGCGTCGCCGCTCGATTGTGCATGTCCTCACCACTCGGCCGCCCCGCGCGTCGCCACTCGGTTGTGCACGTCTTCACCACTCGGCCGCCCCGCGTGTCGCCACTCGGTTGAGCACGTCTTTGAAGGAAATATGCCCTAGAGGCAATAATAAAGATGTTATTTGTATTTCCTTATATCATGATAAATGTCTTTTATTCATGCTAGAATTGTATTAACCGGAAACTTAGTACATGTGTGAATACATAGACAAAACAGTATGTCCCTAGTATGCCTCTACTAGACTAGCTCATTGATCAAAGATGGTTATGTTTCCTAGGCATAGACATGAGTTGTCATTTGGTCAACGGGATCACATCATTAGGAGAATGATGTGATGGACAAGACCCATCCGTTAGCATAGCACTATGATCGTTTAGTTTTACTGCTATTGCTTTCTTCATGACTTATACATGTTCCTATGACTATGAGATTATGCAACTCCCGAATACCGTAGGAACACCTTGTGCGCTATCAAACGTCACAACGTAACTGGGTGATCATAAAGATGCTCTACAGGTGTCTCCGAAAGTATTCGTGGTGTTGGCATAGATCAAGATTAGGATTTGTCACTCCGAGTGTCGGAGAGGTATCTCTGGGCCCTCTCGGTAACACACATCACAATAAGCCTTGCAAGCAAAAGACTAATGAGTTAGTCATGAGATGATGAGTTACGGAACGAGTAAAGAGACTTGCCAGTAACGAGATTGAACTAGGTATAGAGATACCGACGATCGAATCTCAGGCAAGTAACATACCGTTGACAAAAGGAACAACGCATGTTGTTATGCGGTTCTGACCGATAATAGATCTTCGTAGAATATGTAGGAGCCAATATGAACATCCAGGTTCCTCTATTGGTTATTGACCGGAGATGAGTCTCAGTCATGTCTACATAGTTCTCGAACCCGTAGGGTCCGCACGCTTAACGTTTGATGACGATCGGTATTATGAGTTTATGAGTATTGATGTACCGAAGGTAGTTCGGAGTCCCGGATGAGATCACGAACATGACGAGGAGTCTCGGAATGTCCGAGACATAAAGATTGATATATTGGACGACTATATTCGGACACCTGAAGTGTTCCGGGAAAGTTTCGGATTTATCGGGATTGCCGGAGGAGGTTACCGGAACCCCCTACGAGAGGGGATGGTCCATAGTGGGCCTAAAGGGAAAGAGAGAGGCAGCCCATAGGGCTGGCCGGCGCCCCCACCTAGGGTTCCTAGTTGGACTAGGATTGGGGGGGGGGGCGCCACCTCTCCTATTCCTTTCCCTCTTCTTTCTTTTGGTGAATCCTACTAGGAATAGGATTGCAATCCTATTCCTAGTAGGACTCCTTCTCTAGCCGCACCAGGAGAAGTTGGCCGGCCTCTCTCCCTTGCTCCTTTATATACGGGGGCAGGGGGGCACCCAAAGACACACAAGTTGAATTGTTTTAGCCGTGTGCGGTGCCCCCTTCCACAGAATCACACCTCGGTCATATCGTCGAGGAGCTTAGGCGAAGCCCTGCGCCGGTGAACACATCATATCCGTCACCACGCCGTCGTGCTGACGAAACTCTCCCGTGAAGCTCAACTGGATCAAGAGCTCATGGGACGTCATCAAGCTGAACGTGTGCTGAACGCGGAGGTGCCGTACGTTCGGTGCTTGATCGGTTGGATCGTGAAGAAGTTCGACAACATCAACCGCGTCACTTGACGCTTCCGCTCCCGGTCTACGAGGGTACGTAGACACACTCTTCCCTCTCGTTGCTATACATCTGGTAGATAGATCTTGCGTGATCGTAGGAAAATTTTAAAATACTACGTTCCCCAACAGTGGCATCATGAGCAAGGTCTATGCGTAGATGATATGCACGAGTAGAACACAATGAGTTGTGGGCGATACTAGTCATACTGCTTACCAGCATGTCATACTTTGCTTCGGCGGTATTGTGAGATGAAGCGGCCCGGACCGACATTACGCGTACGCTTACGCGAGACTGGTTTCACCGTTACGAGCACTCGTTGCTTAAAGGTGACTGGCGGGTGTATGTCTCTCTCACTTTAGCTGAATCAAGTGTGACTACGCCCGGTCCTTGTGAAGGTTAAAACAGCACATACTTGACGAAACATCGTTGTGGTTCTGTATGTGTAGGTAAGAACGGTTCTTGCTAAAGCCCGTAGCAGCCACGTAAAACTTGCAACAACAAAGTAGAGGACGTCTAACTTGTTTTTGCAGGGCATGTTGTGATGTGATATGGTCAAGACATGATGAGTTATACGATTTTGTATGAGATGATCATGTTTTGTAAAGTTATCGGCAACTGGCAGGAGCCATATGGTTGCCGCTTTATTGTATGAAATGCAATCGCCATGTAATTGCTTTACTTTATCACTAAGCGGTAGCGATAGTCGTAGAAGCAATAGTTGGCGAGACGACAACGATGCTACGATGGAGATCAAGGTGTCGCGCCGGTGACGAAGGTGATCATGACGGTGCTTTGGAGATAGAGATCAAAAGCACAAGATGATGATGGCCATATCATGTCACATATTTTGATTGCATGTGATGTTTATCTTATTATGCTTCTTATTTTGCTTAGAACGACGGTAGCATTATAAGATGATCCCTTACTAAATTTCAAGGTATAAGTGTTCTCCCTGAGTATGCACCATTGCGAAAGTTCGTCGTGCCGAGACACCACGTGATGATCGGGTGTGATAAGCTGTACGTTCAAATACAACAGGTGTAAGCCAGTTTTGCACACGCAGAATACTCGGGTTAAACTTGACGAGCCTAGCATATACAGATATGGCCTCAGAACACTGGAGACCGAAAGGTCGAGCGTGAATCATATAGTAGATATGATCAACATAAGATGTTCACCATTGAAACTACTCCATCTCACGTGATGATCGGACATGGTTTAGTTGATTTGGATCACGTGATCATTTAGATGACCAGAGGGATGTCTATCTAAGGGGGATTTCTTTAAATTAATATGATTAAATTGAACTTTAATTTATCATGAACTTAGTCCTGATAGTTTTGCATATCTATGTCGTTGTAGATCAATGGCCCGTGCTACCGTTCCTTTGAATTTTAATGCATTCCTAGAGAAAGCTAAGTTGAAAGATGATGGTAGCAATTACACGGACTGGGTCCGTAACCTGAGGATTATCCTCATTGCTGCACAGAAGAATTATGTCCTTGAAGCACCGCTAGGTGACAAGCCCCCTCCCGCTAATGTAGACGCTTTGAACGTCTGGCAGTCGCGGTCTGATGACTACACGATAGTTCAGTGTGCCATGCTTTACGGCTTAGAACCGGGACTTCAACGACGTTTTGAACGTCATGGACCATATGAGATGTTCCGGGAGTTGAAGTTAATATTTCAAGCAAATGCCCGAATTGAGAAATATGAGATTTCCAATAAGTTCTACAGCTGCAAGATGGAGGAGAATAGTTCTATCAGTGAACACTTGCTCAGAATGTCTGGGTACTACAATCATATGACTCAACTTGGTTGCAAAGTTGACGAGGATAGTGTTATTGATAGAGTTCTTCAATCACTGCCACCAAGCTATAAAGGCTTCGTGATGAACTATAACATGCAAGGGATGCAAAAGACAATTCCCGAGCTCTTCGCTATGCTCAAAGCTGCGGAGGTAGAAATCAAAAAGGAGCATCAAGTGTTGATGGTTAACAAGACCACTAGTTTCAAGAAAAAGGGCAAGGGAAAGAAAGGGAACTTCAAAAAGAATAGCAAGTCAGTTGCTACTTCCACGAAGAAACCCAAATCTGGAGCCAAGCCTGAAACTGAGTGCTTCTACTGCAAGGGGACTGGACACTGGAAGCGGAACTGCCCCAAGTTTTTGGCGGATAAGAAGGATGGCAAGGTGAACAAAGGTATATGTGATATACATGTTATTGATGTGTACCTTACTAATACTCGTAGTAGTACCTGGGTATTTGATACCGGTTCGGTTGCTAATATTTGTAACTCGAAACAGGGACTACGGATTAAACGAAGATTAGCTAAGGATGAGGTGACGATGCGCGTGGGAAACGGTTCCAAAGTCGATGTGATCGCCGTCGGCACGCTACCTCTACATCTACCTTCGGGATTAGTTTTAGACCTAAATAATTGTTATTTGGTGCCAGCGTTAAGCATGAACATTATATCTGGATCTTGTTTATTGCGAGACGGTTATTCATTTAAATCAGAGAATAATGGTTGGTCCATTTTAATGAATAATATCTTTTATGGTCATGCACCCTTAAAGAGTGGTCTATTCTTATTGGATCTCGATTGTAGTGACACACATATTCATAATATTGAAACCAAAAGATGCAAGGTTAATAATGATAGTGCAACTTATTTTTGGCACTGCCGTTTAGGTCATATTGGTGTAAAATGCATGAAGAAACTCCATAATGATGGACTTTTGGAATCACTTGATTATGAATCACTTGGTGCTTGCGAACCATGCCTCATGGGCAAGATGACTAAAACTCCGTTCTCCGGAACTATGGAGCGAGCAACAGATTTGTTGGAAATCATACATACTGATGTATGTGGACCAATGAGTGTTGATGCTCGCGGCGGGTATCGTCATTTTCGGACCTTCACTGATGATTTGAGCAGATATGGGTATATCTACTTAATGAAACACAAGTCTGAAACATTTGAAAAGTTCAAAGAATTTCAGAGTGAAGTAGAGAATCATCGTAACAAGAAAATAAAGTTTCTACGATCTGATCATGGAGGAGAATATTTGAGTTACGAGTTTGGTCTTCATTTGAAACAATGTGGAATAGTTTCACAACTCACGCCACCCGGAACACCACAGCGTAATGGTGTGTCCGAACGTCGTAACCGTACTTTATTAGATATGGTACGATCTATGATGTCTCTTACCGATTTACCACTATCGTTTTGGGGATATGCTTTAGAGACAGCTGCATTCACGTTAAATAGGGCACCATCTAAATCCGTTGATATGACACCTTATGAACTATGGTTTGGCAAGAAACCAAAGTTGTCGTTTCTTAAAGTTTGGGCTGCGATGCTTATGTGAAAACACTTCAACCTGATAAGCTCGAACCCAAGTCGGAAAAATGTGTCTTCATAGGATACCCAAAATAGACTGTTGGGTACACCTTCTATCACAGATCCGAAGGCAAAATATTCGTTGCTAAGAACGGATCCTTTCTAGAAAAAGAGTTTCTCTCGAAAGAAGTGAGTGGGAGGAAAGTAGAACTTGATGAGGTAATTGTACCTTCTCCCGGATTGGAAAGTAGTACATCACAGGAAATTGTTCCAGTGATTCCTACACCAATTAGTGAGGAAGTTAATGATAATGATCATGAAACTTCGGATCAAGTTTCTGCTGAACGTCGTAGATCAACCAGAGTACATTCCGCACCAGAGTGGTACGGCAACCCAGTTCTGGAAATCATGTTACTAGACCATGATGAACCTACGAACTATGAGGAAGCGATGATGAGCCCAGATTCCGCAAAATGGCTTGAAGCCTTGAAATCTGAGATGGGATCCATGTATGAGAACAAAGTGTGGACTTTGGTTGACTTGCCCGATGATCGGCAAGCCATCGAAAATAAATGGATCTTCAAGAGGAAGACCGACGCAGACGGTAATATTACTGTTTACAAAGCTCGACTTGTTGCGAAAGGTTTTCGACAAGTTCAAGGAGTTGACTACGATGAGACTTTCTCACCTGTAGCGATGCTTAAGTCTGTCCGAATCATGTTAGCAATTGCCGCATTTTATGATTATGAAATCTGCAAATGGATGTCAAAACTGCATTCCTAAATGGATATCTCAAAGAAGAGTTGTATATGATGCAACCAGAAGGTTTTGTCGATCCAAAAGGTGCTGACAAAGTATGCAAGCTCCAGCGATCCATCTATGGACTGGTGCAAGCGTCTCGGAGTTGGAATATACGCTTTGAAGAGGTGATCAAAGCATATCGTTTTATACAGACTTTTGGAGAAGCCTGTATTTACAAGAAAGTGAGTGGGAGCTCTGTAGCATTTCTAATATTATATGTAGATGACATATTGTTGATTGGAAATGATATAGAATTTCTGGATAGCATAAAAGGATACTTGAATAAAAGTTTTTCGATGAAAGACCTCGGAGAAGCTGCTTACATATTAGGCATCAAAATCTATAGAGAAAATCAAGACGCTTAATTGGACTTTCACAAAGCACATACCTTGATAAGATTTTGAAGAAGTTCAAAATGGATCAGTCAAAGAAAGGGTTCTTGCCTGTTTTACAAGGTATGAAGTTGAGTAAGACTCAATGCCCGACCATTGCAGAAGATAGAGAGAAAATGAAAGTCATTCCCTATGCCTCAGCCATAGGATCTATCATGTATGCAATGCTGTGTACCAGGCCTGATGTGTGCCTTGCTATAAGTCTAGCAGGGAGGTACCAAAGTAATCCAGGAGTGGATCACTGGACAGCGGTCAAAAACATCCTAAAGTATCTGAAAAGAACAAAGGATATGTTTCTCGTGTATGGAGGTGACAAAGAGCTCGTCGTAAACGGTTACGTCGATTCTAGCTTTGACACTGATCCAGATGACTCAAAGTCACAAACCGGATATGTATTTTTATTGAACGTGGAGCTGTCAGTTGGTGCAGTTCCAAGCAGAGCGTCGTGGCGAGATCTACGTGTGAAGCGGAATACATAGCTGCTTCGGAAGCAGCGAATGAAGGAGTCTGGATGAAGGAGTTCATATCCGATCTAGGTGTAATACCTAGTGCATCGGGTCCAATGAAAATCTTTTGTGACAACACTGGAGCCATAGCCTTGGCAAAGGAATCCAGGTTTCACAAGAGAACAAAGCACATCAAAAGACGCTTCAATTCCATCCGCGATCTAGTCAAGGAGGGAGACATAGAGATTTGCAAAATACATACAGATCTGAATGTTGCAGACCCGTTGACTAAGCCTCTTCCACGGGCAAAACATGATCAGCACCAGGACTCCATGGGTGTGAGGATCATCACTTTGTAATCTAGATTATTGACTCTAGTTCAAGTGGGAGACTGAAGGAAATATGCCCTAGAGGCAATAATAAAGATGTTATTTGTATTTCCTTATATCATGATAAATGTCTTTTATTCATGCTAGAATTGTATTAACCAGAAACTTAGTACATGTGTGAATACATAGACAAAACAGTATGTCCCTAGTATGCCTCTACTAGACTAGCTCATTGATCAAAGATGGTTATGTTTCCTAGCCATAGACATGAGTTGTCATTTGGTCAACGGGATCACATCATTAGGAGAATGATGTGATGGACAAGACCCATCCGTTAGCATAGCACTATGATCGTTTAGTTTTACTGCTATTGCTTTCTTCATGACTTATACATGTTCCTATGACTATGAGATTATGCAACTCCCGAATACCGTAGGAACACCTTGTGTGCTATCAAACGTCACAACGTAACTGGGTGATCATAAAGATGCTCTACAGGTGTCTCCGAAAGTATTCGTGGTGTTGGCATAGATCAAGATTAGGATTTGTCACTCCGAGTGTCGGAGAGGTATCTCTGGGCCCTCTCGGTAACACACATCACAATAAGCCTTGCAAGCAAAAGACTAATGAGTTAGTCACGAGATGATGAGTTATGGAACGAGTAAAGAGACTTGCCAGTAACGAGATTGAACTAGGTATAGAGATACCGACGATCGAATCTCGGGCAAGTAACATACCGTTGACAAAAGGAACAATGTATGTTGTTATGCGGTTCTGACCGATAATAGATCTTCGTAAAATATGTAGGAGCCAATATGAACATCCAGGTTCCGCTATTGGTTATTGACCGGAGATGAGTCTCAGTCATGTCTACATAGTTCTCGAACCCGTAGGGTCCGCACGCTTAACGTTTGATGACGATCGATATTATGAGTTTATGAGCATTGATGTACCGAAGGTAGTTTGGAGTCCCGGATGAGATCATGGACATGACGAGGAGTCTCGGAATGTCCGAGACATAAACATTGATATATTGGATGACTATATTCGGACACCGGAAGTGTTCCGGGAAAGTTTCGGATTTATCGGGATTGCCGGAGGGGGTTACCGGAACCCCCTACGAGAGGGGATGGTCCATAGTGGGCCTAAAGGGAAAGAGAGAGGCAGCCCATAGGGCTGGCCGGCGCCCCCACCTAGGGTTCCTAGTTGGACTAGGATTGGGGGGGGCGCCACCTCTCCTATTCCTTTCCCTCTTCTTTCTTTTGGTGAATCCTACTAGGAATAGGATTGCAATCCTATTCCTAGTAGGACTCCTTCCCTAGCCGCACCAGGAGAAGTTGGCCGGCCTCCCTCCCTTGCTCCTTTATATACGGGGGCAGGGGGGCACCCAAAGACACACAAGTTGAATTGTTTTAGCCGTGTGCGGTGCCCCCTTCCACAGAATCACACCTCGGTCATACCGTCGCGGAGCTTAGGCGAAGCCCTGCGCCGGTGAACACATCATATCCGTCACCACG
Source organism: Secale cereale (assembly GCA_902687465.1). Lineage (NCBI taxonomy): Eukaryota > Viridiplantae > Streptophyta > Magnoliopsida > Poales > Poaceae > Secale > Secale cereale. The sequence goes on along the minus strand of LR738715.1, from coordinate 80,492,666 downwards.
CCGTCGTGCTGACGAAACTCTCCCGTGAAGCTCAACTAGATCAAGAGCTCGTGGGACGTCATCAAGCTGAACGTGTGCTGAACGCGGAGGTGCCGTACGTTCGGTGCTTGATCGGTTGGATCGTGAGGAAGTTCGACAACATCAACCGCGTCACTTGACGCTTCCGCTCCCGGTCTACGAGGGTACGTAGACACACTCTTCCCTCTCGTTGCTATACATCTGGTAGATAGATCTTGCGTGATCGTAGGAAAATTTTAAAATACTACGTTCCCCAACAGTCTTCACCATTCGGCCGCCCCGCGCGTCGCCACTCGGTTGAGCACGTCTTCACCATTCAGCCGCCCCGCGCATCGCCACTCGGTTACGCACTTCCTCACTATTCGGCCGCCCCACATGTCGCCACTCGGTTGTACATGTCCTCGCCCCTCGGTCGCCCCGCGCATCACCATCAGTTGGACGTGTTTTCACCACTACATCTAGATCAGTCCGACTGATTCAGCTCCAGACTGATTTTATTTGCCATGCCAAGTGCATGAAGATCCATCCGATTGACTCAATTTCAGACTAAAATATATTTACCATGCCGCCTGCATGGAGATTCGCCAGAACCGCGGGCGAAGCCTATAGTATGCTTGGGGGCTACGCCACACTCGAGGGCTACGCCACACTCGAGGGCTATGCCGCACCCAAGGGCTGCAGCTCATTCGGAATCACACTCTCCTGAGTGGTCGAGTACTTCCACACCAGTTAGAACCTTCACTTCAACGAGTGCACCGGATCTTTCACTTTGATAAGTTGCATGATCACTCAGGCCCTCTGCACGCCATCTTTGTTCCTACTCACAATCAGTTGGCAACCAGTCTTGCACCGCAACCATGATAGACCGACCTTTGCACTACATTATCTTCAAAAGCATCCGACTTACTCCTCTGAGGATCATTTTCACCACTCGGTTGGTCGCCTCATAATCACTCGGCCGCTCAGTGCGTCGCCTATTGGTTGGTCACCTCATAACCACTCGGCCGCCCCGCGCGTCGCCTATTGGTTGGTCACCTCATAACCACTCGGCCGCCCCACGCGTCGCCACTTCGTGGAGCACGTCTTCACTTCGACCACCCTGCGCGTCATCATTCGACCGGACACGTCCTCACCACTTGGCCGCTCTACGCGTCGCTACTCCGTGAGACACGTCCTCACCACTCGACCGCTCAGTGCGTCGCCTATCGGT
>LR738715.1:80407825-80490887 GCA_902687465.1 Secale cereale | reverse complement strand
TATCGGTTAGTCACCTCATAACTACTCGGCCGCTCCACGCGTCGCCACTCGGTCGCTCAGTGCGTCGCCTATCGGTTGGTCAACTCATAACTACTCGACCGCTCCACGCGTCGCCACTCGGTTGTGCACGTCCTCACCACTCGGCCGCCCTACGCGTCGCCACTCCGTGAGACACATCCTAACCACTCGGCTGCCCCGCGCATCGCCATTCGGTTGGTCACCTCATAACCACTCGGCCACTCAGTGCATCGCCTATCGGTTGGTCACCTCATAACTACTCGACCGCCCCGCGCGTTGCCACTCCGTGGAGCACGTCTTCACTTTGATTGCCCTGCGCGTCATCATTCGACCGGACACGTCCTCACCACTCGACCGCCTTGGGCGTCGTCATTCGTTGGTCACCTCTTCGCTACTCGGCCGCCCCGCGCGTCGCCACTCCGTGGAGCACGTCTTCACTTCAACCGCCCTGCACGTCGTCATTCGACCGGACACGTCCTCACCACTCGGCCGCCCTACGCATCGCCGCTCCGTAGTACACGTCCTCACCACTCGGCCGCTCAGCGCGTCTCCACTTGGTTGTGCACGTCTTCACGACTCGGCCGCCCCGCGCGTCGCCACTCGATTGTGCACGTCTTCACCACTCGTTTGCCCCGCGTGTCGTCGCTCAGTTGTACACGTCCTCGCCCCTCGGCCGCCCCGCGCGTCACTATCAGTTGGACGTGTCTCCACCCCTACATCCAGATCAGTCTACACCCAATGGTTGCACTCAGCATGCCCCCACTGGAAGAGAAGCCAAAAAGAAACATTTTTGCTCGGTCAAGACCAATACCAGATCCTCAAGTACTACTCGACTTACGAATCGGAGAGGAACAAGTTCGATCAGTACCAACTAAGAATATTTTTAGTTCTGTCAGACCCCCGCCGACTGCCCGCAGTCAACGGCGGTCTTGGGGACTACACCTAGTGGGTGCACTCAGTGTGCCCCCACTGGAGTAATTTCCACTCGGTGCGGCCTGACCATTCCGAGTGATGAACAACAAACAACAAAGTTCTAAGGCTCCGGTCGACTACAGAAAAATTCCTATAAGGTGAGTTTAACGCTCCTCCGTGGACCTGTTTTGAGTTTTCTTCTAGGACTCAAAGCGTGAAACTCACGAGTTTGGGTCTACTTATATTGACATTCCTCCGAGATAAGAATGGCATCTCTCCGAGAGAGCAGTCCATACATCAATCTTATTACCCAGATTTAATGACACATCCATACTCTGATCACGAGTTAACCTCCTCCGAGAGATGATCGAATGTCACCAAGTTGGTCCTTACGGGCACTTACCCCAGATCAGTCGGGAAGTGCAGTGCCGGAATCCATTGAGATTTTGTTCAAACCTTGGTTGTCTGAAAGCACGATGATAGGTACCGAGTATTTCCGTAATCACTCGGGCCAAGTTGTGTCTTTCACAAACTCGTTCTACAAAATCGCAATCGATTCGGGGGCTAATGTTGGGGATACACATAACAGGTAGGCCCACAAAGGGTCGAAATATCATAAAGCATGGGGTCCACACAACATGTGGGTCCAGATAAGTTTCATACAGACATACTATCCACTCGGACAAGCAACGTACTATCCAGTCGGACAAGCAACATACCGCCCACTCGGATGACAGTCGACCACTCGGTCGACTGACTCGCTCGGATATGCAAAGACCAACAGTCGACAAGGCAGTCGAAGCATCATCCGACATTATGGCTTCAATGCCCCACTTTGTAACATAGGAGGTGAGGGGGTGGCGCACTCTATAAAAGCCACCCCCCACCACTAGACTAGACAGGGTCTCATTCTTCTCTCTCTCTCTCTCTCTTTCTCGCCATTAGTCTCAGGACTTAGCTCGGGCATGAGGATCCGTTCCTCTCTCTGACACATTGTAATCTCCGGATACATACTCAGATAAAACAAAGCCTCTCCGGAGCACGAGACGTAGGGCTGTTATCTCCACCGTGAGAGGCCCGAACTCGCTAAAACCACCGTGTCACCCATGTGCATCTCGATAGATCATGCTCCTTTACCCTATACCATATTATTGTCGGAGTCGTTCCCACGATAGATACAACAATTCATGCAAGTCACATGAATACAACAACATCAATACAAGACATCCAACTACGGATGCAAACATGAAAAGCACAACGACTTCCATCCTGCTATCCCACGCTGCCGACCAGGAACCTAACCCAAGACTGACGAAGCAAAAGAAGAAAGAACTCCAACACAAGTACATTGCTCTCACGTCAAGTCATCGGAAACCTGCACCTGCAACTGTTGTTGTAGTATCTGTGAGCCACGAGGACTCAACAATCCCATAACCATGGGTATCAAGACTAGCAAAGCTTAATGGGAATGGAGAGGTTAAGTGGTGAGGTTGCAGCAGCGGCTAAGTATATGTATAGTGGCTAACTTACGAGTGCAAGAATAAGATGAGCATCTACGCAAATGGTCGCAAACTAGTAATGATCGCTAAAGATCCTGAACTACCTACGAGTCAAACATAACCGCACCGTGTTCTCTTCTCCAAGTGAAAAGAGACGGTCACAGTTACTCACACGATTGTGCGTTTTATTTCGGATCCTCTGTCAAGTTTTATACAACCGGACATTAAAAAATTCCAATCTACCACATAACCACGGGCACGGCTTTCGAAAGATCATAACCCTGCAGGGGTGTCCCAACTTAGCCCATAACAAGCTCTCACGATCAGCAGAGGTAAAAATAATAATACCCTTATCTTAGGGACAACCCGATCAGACTCGGAATCCTAGTGCACAAGACATTTCGACAATGGTAAAACATGTCTAGCAAGACCTCCTGGCATGTCGACACCTTGGTAGTAGCCACGCGTATCTCGTCTCAGGCCACGTCCGGATGGGACATCCTATAGGTAAAACCAATCCTCGAGTTTCCCCGTGGTGGCCCCGCAGTCTACCTGTTTGGGACCAACACCATCAGCACTGGCCACTCCCTGTATATAGAAGAATCCTTGGGTAGCGCTAACTCCCTATGCAATTTAATTAATTAATTAAGTTTTTATTATGTTGCAAATTAAAACCATAGTTGGGCCTTGCTGGAGGATTTTTATTCAAAGACGAACTGTCAAGGGGTCCCCATATACCCAACCGCGTTAGGAACGCAAAATCAAGGAACATAACGCCAGTTTATCAGTTCTTAAGGCGGCATGAGTGGAACAAAACACCGAGCAAAAGGCCAAGCCTTCCACCCATTTCCAAGTATATAGGTGTGTTAATTATAGTAAATATTGTGATATTTCCGAAGTATCCAAGTTCCGACATGGAGCAATCTTCATCTTCACCTACAACTAACAATGCTATAAGAGGGGCTGAGCGAGCGGTAACATAGCCAAACAACGGTGTGCTGGGATGGTGTCAAAGGTTAGATGGTGTTTCATGGCAACAATGAGAGGCTGACAACAAATAGATAGGTAGTGCGACATATAGCGATAGCATCGAGACAACTAGCATGGCAATGATAGTAATGAGATCCAAGGTGATGGTCATCTTGCCTGAGATCCTGCAAGGAAGAAGAACGAGTCCGTGAAGAATACAAAGAAGAAGCTACGAAGATGAACCAAGTGTAGTCGAACGAATCCTCACGGTCGTAACGAAATAGGAACTAGCGAGAAGAAGCACACAACATGGTAAACACACCACTCAAGAACAAGACATGATGCTCAACCAAGTAAGATGCAAGAAAAATCTATATGATGCAAAACATGGCAAGGGATGATGCATACAAGACCAACACAACCAAACAAGTTTAAATGAGGCCGGAAACAACATATAACAATTCGGTAAGTCCTCATATGTAAATTTCGAAATTGGTCCAGATCTGAACAAACCTTAAGTTCAAGTTGTTAAACAGCAAGTTAACATGTACCATGATGACCTACTCAAAATTCTAGTCAAATTACATATAAAGTTCATTTAATTTGGAGCTACGGCCTAGAAGATATGAGCAAAACAAGTTAAGCATGGCAAAGATGCAAGATGCATTCAAACCTCAAGCAAACACACTCCAAACATGTATTCAACATGATATCATGCATCTACATGCAAAAACACACAAGTTTCAAATAGGATATGCAAAACAGAGCAACGGTTCAACACATACACATGAAACAAGATATAACAACAATCGGTCCAAAACAGCAAGTAGGCATATAGTTGACATCAACACAACATGATACAAATAACATTTCATGGCATCAAAGGGCATGGCAAGCATGTACATGTCAAACACTACAAGCATGATTACTGAGCTACTACCAAACACCACTAGAACATGCTCAAAACATCATGGCAAGATTGCAAAAGATAACAGATTCTCAGACTTAGTGAAATAAACTAAACATGGCAGCAACAACGACAAGTAGGCATGTTTGCAAGCTTGTGCAACTCATCTCAAAGCATATCATGGCATGTGAATATAACCAACAGTAAGAAGACATGTTTATGAAGCTACTCATGGCAAGAACATGGTCATAGGATGCATAGAACACTATCTATTCACAAGGCAAAACTGAACTTACTGATAACAGGCTGACAAAAACATTTTATAGCAATTTGAGAGCATGAAAACAACAAGCTACAACAGGTCATAAAGCAAACAAGGGCATGGATGGATAGAGCATAACATGGACTTCAAGTCATGGTCATTGGACATCCCAAAACATTCATGGATTTGAGTAGGGCATCAAGCAAACATGTCATCAGGATATAACAGTTTCAGACTTGGCAGTTTTCAACAAGTCTCAGAAAACAACAACAGCGAGTAGGTCACTTTGCAAGCTTGTTGCACTCACCACAGGGCAAATCATGAAAAGTGGATTGCACAACAGAAAAGATGGCATTATTATGCTTCTAAAACATATTGACATGTTGCTCAAACAAAAATCACACATAAAGATATGAAAAAGACAAAACAACATATTATAACAAGTTTCATCACTTAACAACCACATACACTTTGGCAACAGAGATAAACATGGCAATATGGCACCTAACATGTATGCAAATGCAACCATCATGCAAAGCACTTCACAACGAACATTTTGACATATCATACACTCCATTTGGACCAACATGCACAAAGTTACACCATGTTAAACATGCATACATATTGTTGACAGAAAACAAGGACTTGATAGTAACATCACATAGTAGTTTTACAACGAAGATTAAGGCACCAAAATGAATAGTAACATGCATGCAAATGCAACTAACATGTAGTGCATCACGAGACGAACATTTTGATATATCATTCACTCAAAATGCATACACATGCACAAAGTTATAATATGATGAAGATGCACACATAATATAACATTTCTAGGACTTGGCCAAAATTCAGAAAAACAGAGCGAGCGTATATTAGTAAACAACGCACAGGCGTTGGATAGACAACAAAGGGATGGCTGGGCTGAGGCTCACCATAGCGGGCCAAGGCCCAATATGGAGGGGGAGGTGAGGCAGGCCGGCTCGGGGCGCCTGGAGCTGGGTCCGCCCAGGAGGCGGTCGACGCTGGAGCTTCTAGTCGTCCCGAATGGGATCGAGGCCGGCGACGCGGGACAGCGCCAGCGCGGGGCATCGAGGTCTCCAGTGAGGCAGTGAACGGCGGGGAGGCCGGGAACGGGCGGAGGAGCAGGGCGGCGGCCGGCGAAGTCGTGGGGCGGCGGGCGGCGCTTGCCGGCGGCGAGGCGGTTCGAGGCAGCGGGTTGGAGTGGGAGGAGCTGCGGGATCTCCTGGAGGTGCGGGCTCACGGCGGTGGAGGCGCTTGGCGAGCTGGGCGGCGGCGGATCCGGGCCGACGGCGAGCAGCGCCGGCCGGAGGTGGCGGCTGGAGGCAGGGCACCGGCATCGCTCAGCGGGAGGCGAGCGACGCGGTCAGTGGGCTCCCTCGGGCCGGGAGGCTGGCGGCGAAGTGGGCGCGGGGGGGGGGGATGACAGGTGGCGCGAAGGGATTGGGCGAGGGCGGTGGCACTGCTGAGGTGGCTGCACGCAATTGGCCAGGCGACGTGGCCGGCGGACATGTCCTGCGAGGGACGAACGTGTCCGGCTGCGCAAGGTGGAGGACGACTAGGGTTTCATCCGTGAAATTCGGGGGGAGGGGTGTTTAAATAGGTAGAGGGAGCTAGGAGAGTCCAAATGAGGTGCGGTTTTCGGCCACGTAATCGTGATCTGACGACCGAGAGCATGGAAGGGGTTAGGATGGGCTAGTGGGCTGTTGTGGAGGGGTGCTGGGCCAAAAGAGAAGGGGCTTCCGACGGTTAACACGGTTAACCGTTGGGCTATCAAATGGACTCTGAATGCGACGAAATTTGACAGGCGGTCTACCTACGCCATAATAAGACCGCACGCCAAGTTTCATCCCATTCCGAGAACATTTTGCAGCCACTCATAAAATAAATACTCGGAGGTGCCGCGGGCGCGTGCGAGTGTGTCGAGTCTCAGAACGGACAACGGAAAGGATGGACGGACTCGGACGAATGCAAGTTTTGAAAACATGTTGATGCAATGCACACGATGACATGGCAAAATGCAACACGGAAGCAGATGACATGGCAACAACGACGAATAACTGGAAGACACCTGGCGCATCGGTCTTGGGGTGTCACACCAGCGCCCCAAGCTCTTCCTCGCGCCCTCACGGTCCTCGAAAAGGTGATTGGAAAAGTGGCTCCGTATCCCATGTGCACCTGAGAACACTTCAAGCACAGAGATATCTCCCTCCCGAGGATCTAGTCCCCGTCCGGGCCGGACTAACTTCCATCGACAATCAAGCCCTGGCCGAGAGCTTTCCCAACCCCTCTAATGGAGAGCGGGTATGTTTTGTCCCTTTCCTTTCAAGAGGTGTAGGTTTCCCCGTCCACCCCTTCCTTAGGGGACTCCTGGAGTTCTGTGGTCTTCAGTTGCAGGATCTCACGCCGGGGTCTATCCTGCATATTGCGGGATTCATCGGTTTATGCGAACTATTCCTGGGCTGCGAGCCTCATTTTGAGCTGTGGCGGAAGTTCTTCTACCTTGTCCCTCGCTCGAAAAAGGGATCTATATTTGAGGTTGGGGGCGCCGAAGTATGGTGCATAGCAGGGACATGCTATCTGCCCGGTACTCCAAAGAAGGCATCCGAAGAGTGGCCTTCGGAGTGGTTTTATATTGAGGACGTTGCCCTGCCGGATCTAGTTCGGCAAGACCTCCCCAAATATTCCATCGCTCCGCCAAAGAATCTTTTCAACTGGTGTCCCCGCAGTCCCTCGGAAGAAGAGAGAGCGGAGGTTAGCAAACTGGCCGGCAAGATCAAATTGCTTGCCTGTTCGGGGCTGTCTATAATTGAAGTGATGGCGATTTCAATAAAGCGATGCGTGCAGCCGCTCCAAGCTAGAGGATTTCTAATGTGGCATTATAATGGCCTGAATGATGCCTCACGCTGCTTACGCCTGGGTCCAGACTACCTTGCCGCTCTAGCCGTCATCCTGGAGGGTCATTATAAGGGGGAGAAGCAGGACTTCCTTCGTTTGAAGTGTCGGGAGGGTTTTTCTATGTACAATCCTCCTGACTGGGTAAGTCTCTCTCGTGACCGCTATATTTGCCCATTTTTCTTTGTTATGATGTACTGACCGAACTAAATTCGGTTTTTCCCGACAAGAGTGGAGGAAGGTTATCGAGGGGATTAATAGTCCCGCCCCACAGCCAGAGGACCGATTCCAAAATGCAGGCCCCGGATATGATGAAGATCCGGACATAGGCATAGGGCTAGAAGAGGGAGTCTTATATCAAGCCTGCCGTGAGGGCACCCTGGTGGCTATTGTAGCCGATTACCCTCGCCTCATTCCTTCTTCCCACGTAAGTACCCAGGACATATCTCATCAAAGATAAGATTCCTAGCGCTCCTTACCCATCGCATTTTTCCATGCTCAAAAGGGGCGGCGCTCCTCACGCTGAACTGCGCGAAGACCGTCATCCCAGAGGGCGACGCCTGCATCGGGTGAGGCCTTGAAGCGAAAGAGGACCGCGAACACCAGCGAACCTTCAAAGAGGTATGTTTGTTTTGACACACGCTGGGTGGTGAAGTCGGTATTACAACTTTCCGCTTTATTTTTCCTTTTAGGAGGAATACACACCGGACTATTTCCGGAGATCGTGCAGATCAAGCTCCAGCCAATCCAGGATCTGGCTCGTCAAGGGTTAATGCGGATTTAGTGCCAGATTGTCCCCTCCAAGAGGATTCGGATGGAATGTCAGTTACTAATTCCGAAGTGGAGGTTGCAATGGTTCACCGGTGGCGGAAAGCAGCCATGCGTGACCCAGCCTTTTTTGAGGAGGCGTTTAACGCCCTCAGCTCTGCAGATGATTATATCTGAGCCGCTCAAGACGGACTCGCTGGAGCCACTCACCTACTTTCCAAAGATATGCGGGTGAGTGTACATTTTGATGTTCCCATGCCAGTAGCCCCCGAGACTTAAAGAAGTTGGTACAACTGATTTGAGGATCATTGTGTTTTTGCAGGTGCTTCAAGAAAAGAATAATGCCTTATCCAAAGAGTTGGAAGAGTGCTGGACCCAGCTAACGACTGTCACTACCGAATTAGAAAATTCGAAGAAATTCGGAAATGATGCTGGTGGTAAGAAAAATGGTGTCTGGAGAATATGATATTTGTGCTGATCACTGAGTCATTAAGTACATACTAATTGTAATAAACCAACAGGGCCGACCGACCAAATGGAGAGGGAGCTAAGGGATGCTTTGGCGGACAAAAAATTTGCCGAAGGGGAAACAACTGCTGGTAAGCGCGTATTGACGCAAGCCATAGCTAAAAGAAACCAAGCGCATGATAAAAATGTTAGGCTGGAACAGGAGCTAACGGACGTAAGAGCCCAACTCTCAAGTGCCTTGGAAGACAACCGAAGGCTAAAATGTGGCATGTTCAGTATGTCCCTTATACCTAGCTCTCCTTATAGTCCCTTATTTTGAAAGTTTTTCATAAAACTGTTCCTGCAGGTTTGTTAACTGGCAGCCCGAAAGGGAAGTGTTCGGTTTTGAGGGTGACGTGCTGCAAGAGCTTTCCAGGGTACACGAGCGAGCTCGGGAGGCCATGAAGAATATGGCCAAGGCTTTATGGCTGGGCGATTCCCCTCCAGAAACTATGGAGGACTTGGCGGACTTGTTCAAAGGGGCTCGACGCCGCTTTGAACTGTGGAAAGCATCAACATGTCGCATGGGTGCTCGAGATGCCTGGGCCATGGTGAAGACACGCTACACCCGTCTTGATCCGAATCACATGGCCCGCGTGGCACCTCGAGGGTCCAATGGACAAGAAATCCCCCAGAACTTGGTATATGACCAAGTGGAGACAGCTGCCAAGTTTTCCCAACAGGACTGTAGACTAGACAGCCTTATAGAGGGAATAGAGAATGAGTAGTCGTCTGATTCTATGTATTAATGTACTTTTACCATCAAACTTATCTCCGGCCGAAATTATAAAAAGGTTGTCATGGCTGACCTTCTGCTTTAACCTTCATAAACCCAAAGGCTAGAGTGTTTCCGAATACTATATCTGTGGTAAACACGTGATATGTTCGGAAACCAGGCAAACCGGTCATAATTGCTTGAACAGACAAACTGTTTTCGGGCAGTTCTATCATATTACTGTTTAACATAAGAAACATCTTCCAGAGAGAATAGTTCCATAAGGGGTTCCTTTGCCTGGGTTAGCGTGCATACCTATGCAGGCCTAGGCTTTTGATCCTGTAAAAAAGGATTCTAGGATGCCATATCCTGTGGTAGTTTAAAATATATGCGTTAAAAGTGATATGTCGTGTATCCGCTGATCGATTATTCCCTTAAGAGCGCTAGCTTTTGGCTTCACCCAGTCCGAGGTACATGTCCGGATTACCCGGCTGTAACAATCATAGAGGTGCTCCCTTTACGCCCTAGCCGAACAATCAGAAACGTAGGGGTAAGTATAGGAGCCAGGCAACCCAGCTTGGCCAGAACTTAAGTCATATTGGTGCATACAATGGCAAGGAAGGACTGTAAAAAACAGACGACATTTTAAGCAAGAAGCTTTATTGGTAATGGGCTTCGTTAAAGAAGCCCCCAAGTATATTTGAGGTAGATACATTCAAAGATGTACTTATCCTGTGGCAGTTCGGGCAAGCCGAATACTTGCCAATGAGAGAAAATGTAAAAAAGAAAGGGGAAAAAATAAAAGATAAGAGACAAGACCTAACTTAAAAGGAGGAAAAAATTGCTACCGAACTATCTATAAAATCTTCGGAGCCTGGCAGCGTTCCACAGGTTCGGCTCAAGGTGGTTGTCTTGTGCATTCCGAAGACGATAGGCTCCACCGGTGAGTACATCGTCGATAATGAAGGGGCCCTCCCATTTTGGTTTGAGCTTGTCCTTCTTCTTCTCACTGAGGACTAAAACGAGTTCGCCGACGTTGTATGTCTTGGCCCGCACTTCTCTGCTCTGGTATCGCCTGGCCTGTTGTTGATAAAATGCGGAACCGGCTTGCGTTGTATCGCGCTCCTCTTCAAGTCCATCTAGGTCATCATGCCGATCCAGCTCGACTTCTCTCTCTTCGTACATGCGCACTCGAGGTGAGTCATGAATAATGTCACAGGGCAGAACAACCTCTTCACCATATACCATGAAGAAAGGTGTGTATCCGGTCATCCAATTAGGTGTGGTCCGCAGCCCCCAGAGTACGGAGTCAAGATCTTCGACCCAGTGTTTATCAGACTCCCATAGGGAGCGCACTAGTCAGGGTTTAATGCCGCTCATTATCAGTCCATTGGCTCTTCCGACTTGACCGTTTGTTTGAGGATGGTACACGGAAGCATAATCAAGTTTAATACCTAACTTTGCGCACCAATTTTTTACCTCGTCAGCTATGAAGTTGGTGCCATTATCTGTGATATTACTGTGCGGGACATCATAACGGTGTACTACACCGGATATAAAATCTATCACAGGCCCTGCCTCGGCTGTTTTTATTGGCTTGGCTTCTATCCATTTAGTGAATTTATCTGCCATCACCAGCAAGTATTTCTTTTTATGGCTTCCTCCTTTAAGAGGTCCGACCATATCGAGCCCCCTGATCGCAAAAGGCCAACTAATGGGGATTGTTCTTAGAGCGGTGGGAGGCATGTGACTTTGATTTGCAAAGAGCTGGCAGCCAACGCAGTGTTGGACTAAGGTCTGGGCATCTGCTCGGGCAATGGGCCAGAAAAAGCCAGCTTGAAAAGCTTTGCCTACGAGCGCCCGGGCTGCGGCATGGTGGCCGCCCATTCCAGCGTGTATTTCAGTGAGAATTTGCCTTCCCTCCTCTTCGGAGATGCACCTTTGTAGAACACTAGTAGAGCTTTTCTTATATAGTTCACCTTCGTGCACTTTGTAGGCTTTAGAACGCCGGACTATGCGGCGGGCCTCATTTTGGTCATTGGGGAGTTCCTGCCTTTTAAGGTAAGCTAGGAAGGGCTCTGTCCAGGAGGCTATGACAACCATGATCTCGTGAGCCAAAGAAGTTATCTCCATGTCTGGGTCTCCGATGACGTCTGGGTTAAGTTCGGTCGGGTGTGTGTTCGGATCCAAATTCGTATCGCCGCCCGCGTCCTGCCATGTCACTGATGGCTTAAATAGCCTTTCCACGAAGGTGTTAGGCGGGACGGGGTTGCGTTTAGCGCCCATACGAGCGAGTACGTCAGCGGCCTAGTTATTATCCCGGGCTACGTGACGGAATTCCAACCCCTCAAATCTGGCCGATATTTTCAATATAACATTGCAATAAGCTACCATTTTTGAATCCTTCGCATCAAACTCTCTGTTTATTTGGGAGATAGTGAGGTTTGAGTCTCCGCGTGCCTCGAGGCGTTGTATGCCCATAGATACAGCTAGGCGGAGACCATGCAATAGGGCCTCATATTCGGTCGCATTGTTGGAGTCCTTGTACATAATTTGTAGAACGTACCGGACTGTATCCCTAGTTGGAGATGTCAATATTACGCCGGCCCCCAATCCGGCTAGCATTTTAGAACCGTCAAAGTACATTGTCCAGTGGGAATATGAGCCCTACTCTTTAGGGAGTTCAGCTTTGGTCCATTCTGCGACAAAGTCAGCCAACACACGGGATTTAATAGTCCGGCGTGGCTTATAAGATATTTCGAATGGTAAGAGCTCAATGGCCCATTTGGCTATGCGTCCAGTGGCGTCTTTATTGTTAATAATATTTTTGAGTGGTACCTCGGATGCCACTATGATCGAACACTCTTGAAAGTAGTGTCGAAGTTTCCGAGATGACATGAAGACCGCATAGGCAATTTTATGATAGTGGGGGTACCGTGATTTGCACGGTGTTAGAACCTCGGATACGTATTATACGGGTTTTTGAACGGGGAATTTATGTCCCTCTTCGGCTCGTTCGACGACGAGTACGGCACTCACTACCTGGTGAGTGGCTGATATATACTTCGCCAACACCGGGAGCGGCTAGGATTGGGTTGCTCGCTAGTAGAGTTTTTATTTCTTCCAATCTGGCTGTGGTCGCGTCCGTCCATTTGAAATTGTCAGTGCGTCCTAGCAATCTATAAAGTGGCAATGCTTTTTCTCCTAACCTGGAGATGAAGCGGCTTAAGGCCGCTACGCAGCCTGCTAGTTTTTGCACTTGCTTGAGGTTGGTTGGTGTTTTGAGCTCTGACAAGGCCTGGATTTTAGCTGGGTTAGCTTCGCTTCCTCTATGGGATATGATGAATCCTAGTAGCTTTCCGGCTAGAGCACCGAAAACACATTTTTCCGGATTGAGCCTTATGTCATATTCTTGATGGTTGGCAAACATAAGGCGGGGATCTTCCACCAAAGTCTCGACGTGTTTGGTCTTAACGACTACGTCTTCAACATATGCCTCCACTGTCTTGCCAAATTGTTTTTCTAAGCATGTTTGAATCATGCGTTGATATGTGGCGCCATCGTTTTTAAGTCCAAATGGCATAGTGTTGAAATAGAAAGGACCGTATGGGATGATAAATGCCGTTGCGGCCTGATTGGATTCCTTCATCTTTATCTGATGGTATCCGGAGTAAGCATTAAGGAAGCACAACGAGTCGTGTCCGGCCGTTGCAATGATAATTTGTTCAATGCAGGGCAAAGGGAAGGGATCCTTTGGGCAGGCCTTATTTAGGTCTGTAAAGTTGACGCAGAGGTGCCAGGATTTATCCTTCTTCGGCACCATGACTGGGTTGGCTAGCCAATCCTGATATTTAATTTCTCTGATGAATCCAGTGTCTAATAGCTTGGCTAGCTCTTCTCCCATTGCTTGTCTTTTGGGTTCGAAAAACCGTCGCAGTGACTGCTTGACTGGTTTGAACCCTTTGATAATATTCAGGTTGTGTTCGGCCAGCCTGCGTGGGATTCCCGACATATCTGAAGGGTGCCAGGCAAATATATCCCAATTTTCCCGAAGGAAGGCGTGTAATGCATTTTCTACCGCCGGATCCAGCTATGCCCCGATAGCCGCTGTCTTGTTAGGGTCCGTTGGGTGCACTTGGAATTTTATGATTTCATCTGCTGGCTTGAAGGAGGTAGATTTCGATCTTTTGGCGAGGATTACATCGTCCTTGTCCACCGTTGATCGTAAGGTAGTTAATTCTTCGGCCGCGAGGGCTTCGGATAATTCCTCTAAGGCTAAGGATGCCGTTTTGTTCTCGGCGCGGAGTGCTCTATCCGGATCACTTGTTAATGTGATCACTCCATTGGGCCCTGACATTTTAAGCTTCATGTACCCGTAATGGGGTATAGCTTGAAAGGGTGAAAAAGCGTCCCGTCCTAAAAGGGTGTGCTATCCGCTATTGAAGGGAACAATGTGGAAGAGAAGTTCCTCCGACCTGTAGTTATCGGATGTGCCGAATATTACATCGAACTTAATGCTTCCCGAACACCGGTCTTCTCGGCTGGGTATAATTCCTCCAAAGATTGTGTTAGTGTGCTCAATGCGGGATTTGTCGACCTGCATTTTTGCAAGCGTTTCATCATATAAGAGGTTCAGTCCGCTTCCTCCGTCCACAAGTACTTTAGTGAGGCGAACACCGTCCACTATTGGGTCTAGTACAAGAGCTGCAGTTGCTCGGATCGGCCGGACTCGGGGTTCGTCTTCGGCCGAAAAACTGATTGCCATGTCGCTCCATGGACTTGAAGAGCCAATTTGGTAGACCTCGGCAGGTTCGTGATTCGCTCTCTTGCGGCGGCTATTTGAGGAGAACGTCTCAAAGACAGTAAAGACACCAACGTCTTTCTCCCCTGATACGGCGGTGGCAAGGATTGCCGCACCGCTTTTAGCTACCTGTCGGAGTACCCAACATGCCCTAAGGCAGTGGTTTGGGATATTGTCTGGGGCTGCGTGTATTTGGCAAGGTTTATAGAGCAGTTCGTCCAGTACGGACCTATGCCTTGAAAAAGGTTTGTCCTTCTTGCTAATAGGCATATGATCGGATGACCTGATAGGGTATATCCGTTTAGCCTTAACAGTGTGTTGTCCGAATATGGACTATTCGAGAGGTATGTCCTGGGCTTTCCAAGTGTTTTCCATTGCGCAGTACTTTCGTACTAAATACGACAGTTCTGTGAAACTCAAAACGCGACATCAGTTGAGGGCGTTCAAGGATCCCTCGTCCGTGCAGTTGCGGTAAAATAGGGAGACCGCTTCATTGTCGCAGCAGTCCTTAATCTTGTTCTTGACAAGCAGGAATCTGGCCAAGAAGTGGTTGACCGTTTCCTCGGGCTGCTGCTGTATGTTTGCGAGATCATCTATGTCTGGGAATCCAGATTTACTTGGAGAGTTTTTCCCAGGGTGGGTGGGTGTTGGTAATTTTAAGTCCCGGCCCAAAGTGGTATTCGGGGTTTTGACAACCTCCGATGTGGACGATCCGGGCTCAGTGGGACCTGAATGTTCCGGGAGCCTGGCGTCAATCCCAGAGCTCGAAAAACACAAAGTGCCTCCCGACAAGGGCGTGTTCGGCTCGATGGGTTCGGAGATCGGAACTGTGATGGTCTCTGTCTCAAGAGGGGGAGTCTCTTCAGCTCCGTCCTCAACTGCTGCCACTAGATGAGTGATCGGGATGGGATCAATCTCATCATGACCGGATTTAGTTCCGATCTGATCTCCTGGCAATGAAAGCCCCTGGGCGGCGATGCAATCTAGCAGCTCGTTGGTACGTCTCCAACGTATCTACTTTTCCAAACACATTTGCCCTTGTTTTGGACTCTAACTTGCATGATTTGAATGGAACTAACCCGGACTGACGTTGTTTTCAGCAGAATTGCGATGGTGTTGTTTTTGTGCAGAAATAAAAAGTTCTCGGAATGACCTGAAAATCCACGGAGAATTATTTTGGAAAATATAAAAAATATATGCGGAAAGATCTACGTCAGGGGGCCCACACCCTGTCCACGAGGGTGGGGGCGCGCCCCCTCCCCCTGGGCACGCCCTCCTGCCTCGTGGGACCCCTGATGCTCCACCGACGTACCCCCGGACTCCATATATTCACTTTCGGGGAGGAAAAAATTAGAGAGAAAGAATTATCGTGTTTTGTGATACGGAGCCGCCGCCAAGCCCTAATCTCTCTCGGGAGGGTTGATCTGGAGTCCATCCGGGGCTTCGGAGAGTGGAGATCATCACCATCGCCATCATCAACCTTCCTCCATCACCAATTCCATGATGCTCGCCGCCGTGCGTGAGTAATTCCATCGTAGGCTTGCTGGACGGTGATGGGTTGGATGAGATTTACCATGTAATCGAGTTAGTTTTGTTAGGGTTTGATCCCTAGTATCCACTATGTTCTAAGATTGATGTTGCTATGACTTTGCCATGCTTAATGCTTGTCACTAGGGCCCGAGTGCCACGATTTCAGATCTGAACCTATTATGTTTTCATGAATATATGTGTGTTCTTGATCCTATCTTGCAAGTCTATAGTCACCTACTATGTGTTATGATCCGGCAACCCTGAAGTGACAATAATCAGGACCACTCCCGGTGATGACCGTAGTTTGAGGAGTTCATGTATTCACTATGTGTTAATGCTTTGGTCCGGTACTCTCTTAAAAGCAGGCCTTAATATCCCTTAGTTTCCACTAGGACCCCGTTGTCATGGGAGGGTAGGACAAAAGATGTCATGCAAGTTCTTTTCCGTAAGCACGTATGACTATATTCGGAATACATGCCTACATTACATTGATGAACTGGAGCTAGTTCTGTGTCACCCTAGGTTATAACTTTTACATGATGAATCGCATCCGACATAATTCCCCATCACCGATCCAATGCCTACGAGCTTTTCACATATTGCTTGTTGCTTATTTACTTTTCCGCTGCTACTGTTACAAAAACTACAAAAACACTATCGTTACTTTTATTGATGTTACCGCTATCTCCATATTACTTTGTTACTAAACTACCTTGCTGCAGATACTAAGTTTTTAGGTGTGGTTGAATTGACAACTCAGCTGCTAATACTTAAGAGTATTCTTTGGCTTCCCTTGTGTCGAATCAATAAATTTGGGTTGAATACTTTACCCTCGAAAACTGTTGCGATCCCCTACACTTGTGGGTTATCTAGACTATTTTCTAGCACCGTTATCGGGGAGCATAGCTCTATTTTTTAAGTCACTTGGGATTTATATCTGTTGATCACTATGAAAAATTTGAAGGACTCAAAAACCAAGATCTATCCCTCAACTACGAGGGGAGGTAAGGAACTGCCATCTAGCTCTGCACTTGATACACCATCTGTTATGGGTAAATTTGCGACACCTACTCCTGCTATTGAAAATGATATGTCGTATGTTCTTGATGATGCCACTTCTGCTATGTATGATGAAACTACTTCTATGCCTGATAGTACTATGCCACTAGGTGAATTTCTAGATGAACAAATTGCTAAGGTTAGGGAGAATGCAAATATTGAAACTGATAATATTTATGAAAGTGATGATGAAGCTTCTCCCCCTAGATATGAATTGCTTGTTGTTCCTGAGGGTTATGTTATGGATGAAGAAACTGCTAGAGACTTTCTTGCTTGCAACGATAGATATGATCTTAAGAAATTATTAGCTAAGCTGAAAGAAAAGTCGTTTAATGCTAGAATGAAACATGATCCTGCTTTGGCTACTTCACCTATCTTTGTTACTGATAAGGATTATAATTTCTCTGTTGATCCTGAGTTAATTGCGTTGGTTGAATCTGATCCTTTCCATGGCTATGAGTCCGAAACTGTTGTGGCACATCTTACTAAGTTGAATGATCTAGCCACCCTGTTTACCAACGATGAAAAGATTCGTTATTACTATATCCTTAAGTGGTGCTTAAGTTGTTTCCGTTCTCCTTAAAGGGTGATGCTAAGACTTGGTTTAATTCTCTTGATCCTGGTTGTGTGCGTAGTCCCCAGGATATGATGTATTACTTCTCTGCTAAATATTTTCCCGCTCATAAGAAACAAGCTACCTTATGGGAAATTTATAAATTTGTGCAAATTGAAGAAGAGAGTCTCCCACAAGCTTGGGGGAGGCTTCTCCAATTACTTAATGCTTTGCCTGATCATCCTCTTCAGAGGAATGATATAATTGATGTCTTTTATAATGGACTAACCGATGCTCCCAGAGACCACCTAGATAGTTGTGTTGGTTGTGTTTTCAGGGAAAGAACAGTTGATCAAGCTGAATTACTATTGAATAATATGTTGACCAATGAAAATAATTACACTTCCTGAACCAGCCCCTAAGCCAACTCCGAAGAAAAGAGGTGTTCTATTTCTCAATACTGAAGATATGCAAGAGGCAAAGAAATCTATGAAAGAAAAAGGTATTAAAGCTGAAGATGTTAAGAATTTACCGCCTATTGAAGAAATACATGGTCTTGATAACCCGACACAGGTATTAAAGGTAAATTCTCTTCATAGATTTGATGAAGGTGATATTCCCCGTTATAAGTCTGCTAGCCAATGCTAAGATGAGTTTGACAATTTTATTGTGAAACAAGAAAACTTCAATGCTTATGTTGGTAGACAATTGCAACATAGTGCTTATATGATTGAACGGTTGAGTGATTATATGTCTAGAGTTAAATGTGAATTGAAACTCATTAGTATACATGCTTCTATGGTTACCACTCAAGTAGAACAAGTACTTAAGGCTCAAAATGATTTGCTCAATGAATTAAATAGTAAGAATAATGATTATGTTGTTAGAGTTGCAACTAGAGGTGGTAAAATGACTCAGGAACCTTTGTATCCAGAGGGCCACCCTAAGAGAATTGAGCAAGATTCTCAGAGAGCTAATTTAGATGCACCTAGTTCTTCTAAGAAGAAGAAAAAGAAAAATAATAGAACTTTGCATGCTTCTAGTGAACTTGTAGCTGACACCCCTGAGAATCCCAATGATATACCTGTTTCTAATGCTGAGACACAATATGGTAATGAACATGAACCTAGTGATAATGTAAATGATGATGTTCATTATGATGCTCAACCTAGCAATGATAATCATGTAGAGATTGAACCTGCTGTTGATCTTGATAACCCACAATCAAAGAATCAACGTTATGATAAGAGAGACTTTGTTGCTAGGAAGCACGGTAGGGAAAGAGAACCATGCGTTCAGAAACCCATGCCTTTCCATATGAAACCATCCAAGAAAAAGGATGATGAGGATTTTGAGCGCTTTGTTGAAATGATTAGACCTGTCTTTTTGCGTATGCGTTTGACTGTATGCTCAACACAAATCCTTATGCTAAGTATATGAAAGATATTATTACCAATAAAAGAAAGATACCTGAAGTAGAAATTTCCACCATGCTTGCCAATTACACTTTTAAAGGTGGAATACCTAAGAAACTAGGAGATCCAGGAGTACCTACTATACCTTGCTCCATCAAAAGAAACTATGTTAAAACTGCTTTATGTGATCTTAGTGTTATGCCTCTTTCTTTATATCGAAGACTTGACTTCAGTAAGTTGACACCTACTGAGATATCTTTGCAAATGGCTGATAAATCAACTGCTATACCTGTTGGTATTTGTGAGGATGTGCCTGTTGTGGTTGCAAATGTTACTATTCTAACAGACTTTGTTATACTTGATATTCCCGAGGACGATAGTATGTCTATTATCCCTGGTAGACCCTTTCTGAATACTGCATGGGCTGTTATTGATTTCAACAAAGGCAATATCACTTTTCATGTCAATGGTAATGAGCATACGGTACACTTTCCGAGGAAACAACCTCAGGTCCACAGTATCAATTATATTGGAAAAATTTCAACTATCACTATGGGAGGTTTTGAATTTCCTCTTCCTACTGTCAAGAAGACATATGATATTCTTATTGTTGGGGACATACATATCCCCATTGAGGTAACCTAGTGTTATTTGAAAATTCTCCGGTTTCATGTTATTCGGAAAGAGCTTATTAACAAGACTTGATCAACCTTGTTAATCGATTCCTTTTGATGAGCATGAGATAGGTGAATCTAGATAGCACAACCTTCTGTATCCTCCTTTTACTTTCTGTCAATTAGGATAAATAAAGCAAATATAGTATTTTCTGTCTGTTTCTAGACTTATTCATGCAATAAAAAAATACCCCGAAAATAAAAGTTCTCCGAATGCCCTGAAAATTAAATATGATTTTTTCTGGAATATTTGAGAATATATGACACAGAAAACACAACGAGGGGAGCCAGCACCTGGCCACGACGGTCCAGGGCGCGCCCCCTCACATGGCGCACCCCCAACCTCGTGGGCCCCATGTGGGCCCCCTCCACTTATTCATGCGCCCATACCTTTCTTCTTCCTCCCAAAAAAATCACCAACCAGCTCAAGAATGAGTTATAGCTCATCTTGCTGCCATTTTCGATCTCCTTGCTCAAAGCTCCATTCACAAAACTGTTTGGGGTGATTGTTCCTTGGTATGTGACTCCTCCATTGGTCCAATTAGTTTATGTTCTAGTGCTTTATTTATTGCAATTTTTTGCTGCTGTGGTGACCTTGTTCTTGAGCTTGCATGACAAGTTTCTTTGGTCCCAAGTAGTTCTAATGCATGATATAGTCTCTAGGCACTTGTAGGAGTTGTTGCTATCAATCTTGTTGAGTTTGGTTAACTTTTATTTTGAGTTACTAAAAATTTCAGAAATTTTCAGAGGAGGAAAATGATAAAGAGATTGTTGAGGGGCTCCTCCAGTAAAAGTTCAGAGGATAAGAAGAAGGAAGAGAATAAGAAGCCCAAATATAATCTTCCTCGCATGGCGGAAGTTCGGCCGTGTGAATGGTCTTGTAATGAGTTCATGAGAGCCGCCGGGATTTACGAAGACTTTTATTATTTGGCAAACAATGCAGGCCTCACAGACTTCCACCACGACCGGCGTGAATAGTATCTCTTACTCACTAATATTTTCACGGAAAATTTTCATTTTCATGCTAAGAAAACACCAGCTTCAGTGGAGTTTCGTTTATATTATGAGGTTAAGGAGATGTCATTCTTTCAGTTTTGTGAAGTATGCAAGATACCCTTTGAAGGTAGACTTGATGAACCACATCGTGAAGACGTTGAAGGGTTTATTGACATGATAGCTATAGGGGAAACTAGACAAGTCTCAGGGGCAAGAATTACTAGTGTACACTTCCCTGTTTTGCGATACTTTGCTTTATTTGCTAGTAGATGTTTAATTGGTCGCGGGAACAGTGGGAATCTTAGTGCCCCTGATATTGTCATTTTACGCCATGCTTTGTTTCGGGACACAACTTTTAGCTTGGGTGCTGTCGTTGCTAAACGATTACGTCTGAACCGCGCCAAAGGTCCCGTCTTTGGAGGCATCTTTGCTTCTCGCCTTGCTGAACATTTAAGAGTACCTATTAGGCATCATGAGAAGGAAGAAAAATTGCTTGCCCCTGTTTATCTAGATTATAAGAGCATGATAGCACATGATTTTATTGTTAAAGACAAAGAGAAGTTGCTTAATTATAAATTGAGGTTGGATGAAAAATATTGTGAGATTGTTACCTTGCCTGCACCATCTCTGTTTGATCTGTTTTCAGGCATATACCTCATTACGTCAGATGCCTTCTACAAGTACCAGAGCCAGGCACGAGCTTCATAGCTGGAGCCGGAGCCACCACTTGACCCTTACCGTCAGTCTGTTTATGGGTGGGATCCGGATGAGCTCGCCAACCAGTGGCACCCAGAGGACACTTCTCAGTACACTAGAGAGAGTAGCTTCGATTTGTGGCCATAGACCAACTTAGGCCAAAAGCCTAAGCTTGGGGGAGTACGTGCTTCACACCAACATTACATTCATGCTCACACACTTATTCTAGTTGTCGGTGCTCACACTCTTTCATTGTACCATCCATGCTTAGTTTCAATTCTTTTTCTTAGTCTTTTTCTTGTGTGTTAGAAAAATCTTAAGAAAAACAAAAAATATTAGTCGTAGCTTTTAGCAAGTTTACTTTCCTTGCATGTAGAAGTAGTAATTAAAAGAAAACCCAAAAAGATTTCTCGTTCTTCTTTTTCTTGTTGGGAGCTTTCCCGTGTAAATAGTTTCTTTTCTTCTCTTTGGGGGTCAAGAGTAGAAGACCATGATTGAAAATGCTTAGTGGCTCTCATATGCTTTATTGTTGATTTAACCTTGAGCCATATTACCTTGTCTTCTCTCTTGTATTAAATGCTCGCAGATTCCAGCTTAGTACAATGCACGTGCACTATTATTATTATCCACACCGTTTGGTCGTGCGAGTGAAAGGCAATAAGGATGATATATGATGAATTGATTGAGATGAGAAAAGCTGGTATGAACTCGACCTCTCTTGTTTTGTAAATATGATAGTTCATCGTTCCTGATTCAGCTTGTTATGAATGAAACATGCTTGCAATGACAACTAGAGATCATAGCTGCTTATGCCATGCTTAATTAGCTGAGAGTTTATAATGGTCTATCTTGCGTGCCAACATGATATTAAAATGGTTGTGATGTGGTATGATGGGGTGGTATCCTCCTTTGAACGATTCAAGTGGTCTGACTTGGCACATGTTCATGCATGTAGTTGAAACAAATCAACATAGACTCCACGATATTTATGTTCATGGTGATTTATATCCTACTCATGCTTGCATTCACTGTTGACTAATTTTAATGCATGTTCATGACTGTTATCGCTCTCTAGTTGGTTGCTTCCCAGTCTCTTTCTAGCCTTCACCTGTACTAAGCGAGAATACTGCTTGTGCATCCACTTCCATAAACCCCAAAGTTATTCCATATGAGTCCACCATACCTTCCTATATGCGGTATTTACCTGCCGTTCCAAGTAAATTTGTATGTGCCAAACTCTAAACCTTCAAATGAAATTCTGTTTTGTATGCTCGAACAGCTCATGTATCAACTAGGGCTGTCTATATCTTCCATGCTAGGTGGGTTATTCTCATGATGAGTGGACTCCGCTCATCATTCATGAGAAAATGGCTGGTAACTGGGATGCACAGACCCATGCTCAAATCATAATAATTAAACAAAACTCCCCCATGGTTGTTGCTTGTTTGGACGGTACCTCGTGGATTCGGATGACCGTGGAGTGTGCTTGTTGGTGGTTGGGGGAGTATAAACTTTACCATTCTGTTTGGGAACCGCCTATAATGTGCGTAGCATGGAAGATATCGAGATTCTTGGTTGTTATGTTGACAATGAGAGTATACCGCTCAAAAGAGTATTCATCTCTATTTAAAAATCGAGCTCTGGCACCTCTACAAATCCCTGCTTCCCTCTGCGAAGGGCCTATCTATTTAATTTTATGTTGAGTCATCATCCTCTTATAAAAGAGTACCAGTAGGAGAGCACCTCTGCCATTTGCATGTATTACTATTAATTTGCATTGAGTATGATCATGAATGGATCTCTTTTACCATGAATTACAATGTCTAGTCAGTCCTTGATCCTTAAAGGTGCTCTGCATTTATGTTTTGCGGTCTCAGAAAGGGCTTTCGAGATACCATCTTGTTATATCATATCATGATTGTTTTGAGAAAGTGTTGTCATCCGAGGTTTATTATTATTGCTCGCTAGTTGATTATGCCATTGATGAGAGTAGACATGAGACCTGAAAGTTATTGTGAATGTGGTTAGTTCATGATCTTTGCTGAAAACCTAAATGTTGGATTACATATTTACAACAACAAGAGCAAACAGAGTTTGTCAAAGTTTTTCTTTATCACTTTCAGTTTATTAACTGAATTGCTTGAGGACAAGCAAAGGTTTAAGCTTGGGGGAGTTGATACGTCTCCAACATATCTACGTTTCCAAACACTTTTTCCCTTGTTTTGGACTCTAACTTGCATGATTTGAATGGAACTAACCCAAACTGACGCTGTTTTCAGCAGAATTGCCATGGTGTTGTTTTTGTGCAGAAATAAAAAATTCTCGGAATGACCTGAAAATCCACGAAGAATTATTTTGGAAAATATAAAAAATATCTGCGGAAAGATCTACGTCAGGGGGCCCACACCCTGTCCAGGAGGGTGGGGGCGTGCCCTCCCCCTGGGCGCGCCCCCTGCCTCGTGGGCCCCCTGATGCTCCACTGACGTACCCCCGGACTCCATATATTCACTTTCGGGGAGGAAAAAATCAGAGAGAAAGAATTATCGCGTTTTACAATACAGAGCCGCCGCCAAGCCCTAATCTTTCTCGGGAGGGCTGATTTGGAGTCCGTTCGGGGCTCCGGAGAGTGGAAATCGCCGCCATCGTCATCATCAACCTTCCTCCATCACCAATTTCATGATGCTCACCGCCGTGCGTGAGTAATTCCATTGTAGGCTTGCTGGACGGTGATGGGTTGGATGAGATTTACCATGTAATCGAGTTAGTTTTGTTAGTGTTTGATCCCTAGTATCAACTATGTTCTAAGATTGATATTGCTATGACTTTGCCATGCTTAATGCTTGTCACTAGGGCTCGAGTGCCATGATTTCAGATATGAACCTATTATGTTTTCATGAATATATGTGTGTTCTTGATCCTATCTTGCAAGTCTATAGTCACCTACTATGTGTTATGATCCGGCAACCCCGAAGTGACAATAATCGGGACCACTCCCGGTGATGGTCGTAGTTTGAGGAGTTCATGTATTCCCTATGTGTTAATGCTTTGCTCCGATACTCTATTATAAGGAGGCTTAATATCCCTTAGTTTCCACTAGGACCCCGCTGCCACGGGAGGGTAGGACAAAAGATGTCATGCAAGTTCTTTTCCTTAAGCATGTATGACTATATTCGGAATACATGCCTACATTACATTGATGAACTGGAGCTAGTTCTGTGTCACCCTAGGTTATAACTTTTACATGATGAATCGCATCCGACATAATTCCCCATCACCGATCTAATGCCTACGAGCTTTTCACATATTGCTTGTTGCTTATTTACTTTTCCAATGCTACTGTTACAAAAACTACAAAAACACTACTGTTACTTTTATTGCTGTTACTGCTATCTCCATATTACTTTCTTACTAAACTACCTTGCTGCAGATACGAAGTTTCGAGGTGTGGTTGAATTGACAACTCAGCTGCTAATACTTAAGAGTATTCTTTGGCTTCCCTTGTGTCGAATCAATAAATTTGGGTTGAATACTTTACCCTCGAAGACTATTGCGATCCCCTACACTTGTGGGTTATCACTCGTTTAAAGGCGAGAGATCTCCCGAGGTTGCGTCATCGAAGTGGCCGGAGTCAACATAAGTCTGGTACTCGGTGATCGGCCAACCCTAAGGCCACGCGGGCGCATACAACGAACCCGCCGAGCTGGAGAACCTGGCCGATGGCCAAGTTGTTTTCGAGGGTGATCCCATCGCTGATGACGAGACGAGCCATCGATCGCTCATCGCGAGCGCACAGTGGAGCTCTCCATGAAAGCACCATTATCGGTGTCAAAACCGGCGGATCTTGAGTAGGGGGTCCCAAGCTATGCGTTTAGAGGATCGATGGTAACAGGAGGCTGGGGACACGATGTTTACCCAAGTTCAGGCCCTCTCGATCGAGGTAATACCATACTTCCTGCTATATTAATATGGATGAATATGAGTACAAGAGTTGATCTACCTCGAGATCGTAATGGCTAAACCCTAAGTCTAGCCTATGAGGATATTGTGATGTCGATGATCCCCTCTATAGACTAAACCCCCTGGCTTATATACACGCCAGAGAGGGCATAGGGTTACAAGGGTGACTTGGCGAGGAAGTAATAGATACGTCCGGACTCTACGCTTTCCTTTCTACGTACATAGGAGTCCTGACCGAATACGGGGGAGAGTCTTCTGCTTCTTCTTTTGCGGCCCATTAATACGGCCTAGCTTCATCGACCCGGACGCTTGAGGACCCTTGAATACAGGACTCCCTCACCTTGCATATTATAGTTCATCATGAAGCCTTTATAGCTTGGTGGCACTGATTGAAGAACTCTGTCAATAGGACTATCATCATCAACTGTGACTCCAAGTTGAGTCATGTGGTTGTGGTACCCAGACATTCTGAGTATGTGTTCACTGACAGAACTGTTCTCCTCCATCTTGCAGGTATGGAACTTGTTGGAGATTTCATATCTCTCAACTCGGGCATTTTCTTGAAATATTAACTTCAACTCTTGGAACATCTCATATGCTCCATGATGTTCAAAACGTCTTTGAAGTCCCGATTCTAAGCCGTAAAACATGGCACACTAAACTATCGAGTAGTCATCAGACCACATTTGCCAGACGTTCAAATCGTCTACATTAGCGGGAGGGGGCTTGTCACCTAGCGGTGCTTCAAGGACATAATTCTTCTGTGCAACAATGAGGATAATCCTCAAATTACAGACCCAGTCCGTGTAGTTGCTACCATCATCTTTCAACTTAGCTTTACCTAGGAACGCATTAAAATTCAAGGGAACCATAGCACGGGCCATTGATCGACAACAACATAGATATGCAAAAAAACTAACAGGACTAAGTTCATGATAAATTAAAGTTCAATTAATCATATTACTAAAGAACTCCCACTTAGATAGACATCCCTCAAGTCATCTAAATGATCACGTGATCCAAATCAACTAAACCATGTCCGATCATCACGTGAGATGGAGTAGTTTTCAATGGTGAACATCTTATATTGATCATATCTACTATATGATTCACGCTCGACCTTTCGGTCTCCAGTGTTCCGGGGCCATGTTAGTACATGCTAGGCTCGTCAAGCTTAACCCGAGTATTCTGCATGTGCAAAACTGTCTTACACCCGTTGTTTGTGAACATAGAGCTTATCACACCCGATCATCACATGGTGACTCGGCACGACGAACTATCGCAACGGTGCATACTCAGGGAGAACACTTGTACCTTGAAATTTTGTAAGGGATCATCTTATAATGCTACTGTCGTACTAAGCAAAATAAGATGCATAATAAGATAAACATCACATGCAATCAAAATATGTGACATGATATGGACATTATCATCTTGTGCTTTTGATCTCCATCTCCAAAGCATCGCCATGATCTCCATCGTCACCGGCTAGACACCATGATCTTCATCGTAGCGTCGTGGTCGTCTCACCAACTATTGCTTCTATTACTATTGCTAACTTATTGTGATAGATTAAAGCAATTACATGGCATTCGCAATTCATACAATAAAGAGACAACCATAAGGCTCCTGCCGGTTGCCGATAATTTACAAAACATGATCATCTCATACAATATCGTATAACTCATCACGTCTTGACCATATCACATCACAACATGCCCTGCAAAAACAAGTTAGATGTCCTCTACTTTGTTGTTGCAAGTTTTACGTGGCTACTACGGGCTTCTAGTAAGAACCGTTCTTACCTACGCATCAAAGCCACAACGATTTTTCGTCAAGTGTGTTGTTTTAACCTTCAACAAGGACCTTACGTAGTCACACTCAATTCAACTAAAGTTGGAGAAACTTACACCCGCCAGCCACCTATGTGCAAAGCACGTCGGTAGAACCAGTCTCATGAACGCGGTCATGTAATGTCGGTCCGGGCCATTTCATCCAATAATACCGTTGAATCAAAGTATGACGTTGGTGGTAAGCAGTATGACTATTATCGCCCACAACTCTTTGTGTTCTACTCGTGCATATCATCTACGCATAGACCTGGCTCATGATGCCACTGTTGTGGAACATAGTATTTCAAAAAAATCCTACGATCACGCAAGATCTATCTAGGAGAAGCATAGCAACGACCTGGGAGAGTGTGTCCATGTACCCTCTTAGACCGAAAGCGGAAGCGTTTAGTAACGCGATTGATGTAGTCGAACGTCTTCACGATCCAACCGATCCAAGTACCGAACGTACGGCACCCCCGTGTTCAGCACATGTTCAGCATGATGACGTCCCTCGAGCTCTTGATCCAGTTGAGGACGAGGGAGAGTTTCGTCAGCACGATGGCGTGGTGACGATGATGATGAAGTTATCGGCGCAGGGCTTCGCCTAAGCACTGCAATGATATGACCGAGGTGTGTAACCGTGGAGGGGGGCACCGCACACAGCTAAAGATTGACTTGTGTGTCTTTGGGGTGCCCTCCTCCCACGTATATAAAGCGGGGAGGGAGGAGGAGGCCAGCCAAGGTGTCGCGCGCCCAAGGGGGGGAGTCCTACTCCAAGTAGGATTCGCCCGCCCCCCCCTTTCCTATTCCTACAAGGAGAAGGGGGGGAAAGAGGAAGAGGAGAGAAGGAAAGGGGGGCCGCCCCCAACCCTAGTCCAATTCGGTTTGGGCTAGGGGGGCGCGCGCCTCCACCTGGCTACTGCATCCTCTCTTCCATTAGGGCCGATGAAGGCCCATTAACCCCCGGGGGGTTCTGGTAACCCCCCGGTACTCCAGAAAATATCTGATACACTTCGGAACCATTCCGGTGTCCGAATATAACCTTCCAATATATCGATCTTTATGTCTCGACCATTTCGAGACTCCTCGTCATGTACGTGATCTCATCCGGGACTTCGAACAATCTTCGGTCATCAAAATCACATAACTCATAATACTAACCGCCATCGAACGTTAAGCGTGCGGACCCTACAGGTTCGAGAACTATGTAGACATAACCGAGATACATATCCAGTCAATAACCAATAGCGGAACCTGGATGCTCATGTTGTCTCCTACATATTGTATGAAGATCTTTATCGGTCAAACCGCATAACAACGTACGTTGTTCCCTTTGTCATCGGTATGTTACTTGCCCGAGATGCGATCGTCGGTATCATCATACCTAGTTCAATCTCGTTACTGGCAAGTCTCTTTACTAGTTCCGTAATACATCATCTCGTGACTAACTCATTAGTCATTTGCTTGCAAGGCTTATTATGATGTGTATTACCGAGAGGGCCCAGAGATACCTCTCCGACATTCGGAGTGACAAATCCTATTCTCGATCTATGCCAACACCACAAACACCTTCCGAAACACCTGTAGAGCATCTTTATAATCACCCAGTTACGTTGTGACATTTCATAGCACACAAGGTGTTCCTCCGGTATTCGGGAGTTGCATAATCTCATAGTCAGAGGAACATGTATAAGTCATGAAGAAAGCAATAGCAATAAAACTAAACGATCATAGTGCTAAGCTAACGGATGGGTCTTGTCCATCACATCATTCTCCTAATGATGTGATCATGTTGATCAAATGACAACACATGTCTATGGTTAGGAAACTTAACCATCTTTGATTAACGAGCTAGTCAAGTAGAGGCATACTAGGGACACTCTGTTTTGTCTATGTATTCACACATGTATCAAGTTTCCGGTTAAAAAAATTCTAGCATGAATAAAAGACATTTATCATGATATATAAGGAAATATAAACAAAAACTTTATTATTTCCTCTAGGGCATATTTCCTTCAATAGCTTATTGAAGGGAATTATAGAGAAAGGTGTTTATAAGAGCCTTGCCGGGAGTAAGCAATTCGAGGAAATTGTACGCAAGCAAGGAAGGCACCGGAAGAATCAAAGAGTTGGTTTTGAACGAAAGTTCAATGCCAATGGAGTTGAGTGGGAAGAAGATCAATACCCCAAGACAAAGTTTGTTCCTCAACAAGTGAAGTATGATCCTACTTCCTTCAAGGGGACACAAGCCCAATATTATATTCCACCACAATACCATAAGCTAAAGGGCAAGGACAAGCTTCAAGAATAGATTGATGCATTTGAAGAAGCTCATAAGTCCTTGGTCAAGTGGGTTCCCAAGACTACCTCAAGTTCTACTTCATAAAGTACATCTACAACTCCAAGGATTCCCATCAAGATGGTGTGGATCCCTAAGAAGAAGAACTAGAGAGTTCTTGAGGGTGACTCCACCAACATACTTCACTCATATTTATATTAGCAAGGACAAGTGCAATCAACTTCCACATCTTGCACTAGTTCAAGGAGTCACAAACCCTCTTGTTGGTAAGACAAGGGACAAGGTAACCTAATGCTTTCATGGACATCATCTAGTGTACAATTCACTATATGTCCATGGATATCTTTGTTTGTTCCTTGTGGGACTAACTCATGTAGGTATTGAAAGTGCAACTCACTCCAATGGATTGCTCCAAAACGATCTACATCAACATAGAGCATCTACATCTTCAACACCTACATGAAGTCATCATCGACAAAACCCAAGGTTAGTTTATCCCTCTTAGGGGGATATCACATCTAGGGGGAGCTTTACTCTAAAAATTGAGCTAAAGCAACTCTAATGATGTGAACACAACAATGCTTTATGTAAAAGTGGCAACCCCACTTGTGCTTAAACGATGAGTATGACCTATGATCAAATGTTCTCATTTGACTCCTAAGTCAATATAGTCATATATAGATAACTTAGTCATCGCCAATTGCTTGATAGATGCTAGAATGGTTGTGCATGCTTTGCCACATGTTTAATTTGCTATCTTATTGTGTGAGCATGTTGAGTGCATATTTTTCTCGTTCGAGGACATCCATTTGTTGTTTTGAATGTTTGGCTTTCTTATTTTGCCAAATGGATGGACAAGAATGCCAAAGAACCCTCTCAAGCTATCTATGCTTTTCTTGTCTCAAACTCTATTCATGCTATATCACAGAGTTTGATCAAGTCAGATTCAAAAACTCTGTGTGAGGATCACTCGGAGTCCCCGATTCGTCATAGACTTAAACTTCCAAAACCTCTCTATGCACTTCGGTCTGACCGATTCATCCCTTTCGGTCTGACCGAGTTCGCTGAGTTGATCTAGGTTTTCAATCTCGGTGCAACCGATTAGAACTCTTCAGTCACACCGAGTTGCACTAACTGCCTGTGATTCTACATCTCGGTGCCACCGAGTTGTTCCACTCGGTCACACCGACAGGGTCAGGATATATATATACCGACGGGTCAAATTTTTGAAAACTCTCCAAAACCTCTCGCCCGCACGGGTCCTGCTCTACCGTCTCGGGTCTCCAGATCGTCCTCTCGCCGCCAGCGACCTCATGTCGCTGGTCTCCGCCGCCGTTAACGAAATTCAACCCTGCCGTTGCCGCCGTAGCAAGCTCACCACCAAGTTAGGGTATGAGCTCGATCTTTGTGCAATCTTTACCTCCGATTCTTAGCACAAAGTCAATGCCTTTATTCTTGCCACGTATGAGATCATCCTATCCAGCAAAAACTCCATTTAGATTAGTTTTGATTCAAAGTTTTAGGGTTAGGTTTCTGTCGAACTCATCTCGGACCGACCGAGTTGTAGAAATCGGTCCCATCAATTTGGCTTAGGCCATTGCACATGTAAGATTCGGTCTGACCGAAACCTACAAATCGGTGTGACCGAGTTCCACTCTCAGTGAAACCCTAGCAATCTCGGAGTCACCAAACTGTGTCTCGGACTGACCGATTTCACTAGTTTAGACTCCAAAGTTGCTTCGGTGTCACCGAGATTATCAAATCGGTAGCTCCAAAATGCTTTCTGTAGAAACCCAAAACTAAGATTTTGACTCATTTGTTTTACAAAATCTCTGCACTTTGTGATGCTCATCCACTCTATCTCATCTACATCTATTCACGGGGTCGGCTTTCAGTGTCAGCAATTTGTGATCAAAGTGACAGCCAGAACAGTTCAGAGGAGCAAGCACAGTTGAGTGAGGGCTCTAGTCCCTCAAATAGCAGCTACTATGAGAGTAGCAGGAGCACTCCAAGTTACCTTCCAAAGTTCGCTACCAAGTCAAGGAAGAAGAAAACTTCTGACAGTGAGGATGAGGACTTTGTGGCTGATGATGCCACTTCAAAGAAGAAAGTGACTAAGAAGGAGTATGGCACAATTGCTTCAACAAATCCAGGACTGAATAAGAAGGCTCCTGCCAAGAGATTTGTGGCTGATGATCCGGCTGATGTGGTAAACGGCTATCCAAGCATGAAAGAGGACGGATCAGAATTCACCAATGAGGATTTGCGAGCCTTAACAAAAGAAATGCGGCCCTTGGCCAACAAACTAGCCGAAGAAGCTGATCTGTCCCGCTATCAGGTAGTTTATGATGCTGACAACCGACGGGTTAACACGCTGATCCATGATGCAGAAGATCTCATCCCGCCCGTTCGTAAGCACACTTACGCCCCTGATGTTGAACCGTCTGAGCTTATAAGCGATGAATCTGTTTTCCAGGCCCTGACTAGGATCAATTGGTCAACCACCGACTTCCAACTACTGGATGGAAGCGAAGAAGAGACGGCGCAGAATGATCTACAACCATCTGGATGGCCTGACGAAGAGTCATGAACCGATGTCGGTTTAACTTTCAATATGCCGCAATACTTGACAAAGAACTGATATTCTTTTGGGCTGCAAAACGCCTTGTAATAGGCTAGTTGAAAACATTTTGTCTGTTATGCCATCGTGCATATTTCCTCTGCATAATATTGTTCAGTCCGGCAGTTTTATAGTATTTCTGCTTATTCTTCCGAACATCTTTATTCAATCTGTTTCTGTGATATCAAATCGTATCGTTGGCCTTACCAACCGTTTGTAGTAGGGGTGATGATCCCGGATTGTGAGTTTTGATGACTCCTGCAATATTTTGCCGGTTCATGATGAAACCATACCAGGTTGTGATAAACACCGGCTTAGTTGCAGGTAATACTGGCGATTTGTAATCAACCAGACCGGTTTTGTAAACACTGGTTTATTTAACGATGGCCACTTGTAGTCAACCACTAGGCCAAATTGATAGATGTCGGATGAATACCAACAATCTCACTGGGAGATAAAAAACTTGGCAAACAAAAACAAAAATAAAAACTTGTAGTCGAGGCTTTTTACAAGCTGCCAGGCTCCAAATTCAAGGCTTTTCATGGGCTGCCAGGGTGCTGAGTTAAACCATTTCACAAAGCCTGTTAAGATGGACCTCACATTAACCAATCGTCGTTTTAACGTTGACAAGTTCAGGGTCTGTATAAGATTGACTTGTCAATCATTTGACGGGTCATACCAGGTTTACCTGGATGAAGTGACTTACTTGATGCAGGCAGGTTAACCAGGGGTTTTAGGTGTATACACCAGGCTTCCAAGCCGTGGCTTGATAGCCTATTACAAGGGCCCTAAAAGCTCTTTGTCGATGTGCGACAAGAGCCCCCAAGTAACATTATGAGCTGTGCTCAACGGGTGCCTATGTTTGAGTTGTGCTTTGCATCAAACTCTCTTTTGCCCCTTACTATCATGTTGGCTTGATAGCCGGATTACTGAAGTAACCAGAGCTGTGCTCTTATGATGATATTGGCTTGATAGCCGGTCTAAGAGGGCCATAGAAACTCCGTTTTGTACACAGAAGCCCCCATGTGACAAACTCTAATGGAAAAAATAGCAGATGCCCCGCAGTAACAGGGATGCCGGTTTATTGTATTGATCATAATATATACATTGTAAACATATGTACATAAAGAGGAGCCTATGGCTCAGGTGTAGTAAGGCCGAAGATGAGCAATGTTCTACGGACGTTGGGTCTCCTCCTCCGCGATGCGTGAGTCCTTGTGCTCTCGAACATCGATGAGGTAGTATGACCCGTTGTTTAGATTCTTGCTGACCACAAAAGGTCCTTCCCAAGGCGGGGATAGCTTGTGCATATCTGTCTGGTCTTGGATGAGCCGGAGCACCAGATCGCCTTCTTGAAACGTTCTGGTTCTAACTCTGTGACTATGGTATCGACGCAGATCTTGCTGGTAAATCGCCAACCGAGCCGCTGCAATGTCACGCTCCTCATCCAACCGATCCAATGCTGCTTGTCGTGCCTTCTCATTATCAGCTTCAACGTAAGCCGCCACGCGAGGCGAATCATGACGGATGTCACTAGGGAGAACCGCTTCAGCTCCGTATACCATGAAAAAAGGCGTGTAACCCGTAGACCTGTTGGGCGTGGTATTAATGCTCCATAACACAGAGGGTAGTTCCTCCACCCAACAACCAGGCGTCCATTGCAAAGGAACCATAAGCCGGGGCTTGATGCCTCTCAAGATCTCTTGATTAGCTCTCTCAGCTTGACCATTAGATTGGGGGTGAGCCACTGAAGACACGTCAAGCCGGATGTGCTCTCGTTGACAAAACTCTTTCATAGCTCCCTTGGATAAATTAGTGCCATTATCAGTGATAATACTGTGTGGAAAGCCAAACTGGAAAATCACCTTCTTGATGAATTGAACCGCTGTTGCTGCATCACACTTGCTGACTGGCTCTGCCTCGACCCACTTGGTAAACTTATCAACTACCACCAGAAGGTGGGTCTTCTTATCTGGAGATCTCTTAAAGGGCCCAACCATATCTAGCCCCCAAGTCGAGAATGGCCAAGTAATTGGAATCATCCTCAATTCTTGAGCCGGTATATGAGCACGCCGTGAAAATTTCTGACAAGCGTCACACTTTTTGACTAAGTCCTCCGCATCATCATGAGCCGTCAGCCAATAGAACCCATGACGAAAAGCTTTAGCTACCAAAGACTTTGAGCCGGCGTGGTGACCGCAATCTCCTTCGTGTATCTCTCGAAGGATCTCACAGCCTTCCTCCGGCGACACGCAATGTTGAAACGCCCCTGATAAACTGCAATGATGCAATTCCCCATTGACAATGGTCATCGACTTGGACCGCCGGACTATCTGCCTGGCCAAGACTTCATCTTCTGGTAATTTGCCTCGGTTCATATACACTAGATACATGACTGTCCAATCCGGAATAGCATGAAGAGCCGCTACCAGTTGAGCCTTCGGATCAGGAATAGCTAGGTCCTCTTCTGAAGGTAACTTCACCGACGGATTATGCAATACATCCAGAAAGACATTAGGTGGAACCGGTTTACGTTGAGAACCCAGACGGCTTAATGCATCCGCCGCTTCATTCTTTCATCGGTCCACATGGTCCACCTGATAACCCTTGAAGTGTCCAGCGACAGTATCCACCTCTCGACGATATGCTGCCATGAGCGGATCCTTGGAATCCCAAGTACCAGATACTTGCTGGGCCACCAAGTCTGAGTCACCGAAGCATTTAACCCGGCTTAAATTCATCTCCTTAGCCATTGAAGACCATGGAGGAGAGCCTCATATTTAGTTGCATTGTTAGTGCAAGGGAACATTAAACGGAGGACATAACAAAATTTATCACCTCGTGGGGAAGTTAATACGACTCCAGCCGCTGAGCCCTCCAATTGTCTGGATCCATCAAAGTGAATAGTCCAGTATGTGTGATCCGGCTTTTCTTCCGGTGCTTGCAACTCTGTCCAATCATTGATGAAATCCACCAGCGCCTGGGACTTGATTGCTGTACGAGGCACATATTTTACCCCATAAGGTCCAAGCTCAATGGCCCACTTCGCAACCCGGCCAGTTGCCTCTCTGTTCTGGATTATATCTCCTAGAGGGGCAGAGTTGACCACTGTTATGGGGTGACCCTGAAAATATTGCTTGAGCTTCCGGCTTGCCATGAAAACTCCATATACCAACTTCTGCCAATGCGGATACCTCTGCTTGGATTCAATGAGCACTTAACTGATGTAGTAAACCGGCCGTTGAACCGGATATTCCTTCCCAGCCTCCTTGCGTTCCACTACAATGGCGACACTGACAGCCCGGGCATTAGCAGCAACATACAACAATAGTGGCTCATTATCGACTGGAGCAGCAAGGACAGGCGGTTCAGCCAATTGCTTCTTCAAATCCTCAAACGCAGTATTGGCAGCATCACTCCAAACAAAAGTGTCTGTCTTTTTCATCATCTGGTAAAGCGGGATGGCCTTCTCCCCCAACCAGCTAATAAACCGGCTCAGTGTTGCAATGCGACCTGCCAGACGTTGAACATCATTGATACACGCCGGTTTAGCCAGGGATGTAATAGCTTTGATCCTCTCCAGATTAGCTTCAATTCCCCTGTTTGACACCAGGAACCCCGGGAACTTGCCTGTCGGTACACCAAAAACGCACTTGGCCGGATTAAGCATCATCTTATAAACCCGGAGATTATCAAAAGTTTCCTTCAAGTCATCTATCAACGTTGCTTCCTTTTTGGATTTTACTACAATATCATCCACATATGCATGAACATTACGCCCAATCTGTTTATGAAGACAATTCTGCACACAACATTGGTAAGTCGCCTGGGCACTCTTGAGCCCGAAGGGTGTAGATACATAGCAGAAGGCTCCAAATGGAGTTATAAAAGCCGCATTCTCCTGGTCCTTAACTGCCATTTTGATCTGATGATAACCGGAATATGCATCCAGAAAACTTAAACGCTCACAACTCGCCGTAGCATCAATGATTTGATCAATACGAGGGAGGGCAAAGGGGTCAGCCGGGCAAGCTTTGTTCAAATCTGTATAATCCACACACATACGCCAAGTTCCATTCTTCTTGAGCACTAGCACCGGATTAGCCAGTCACTCGGGGTGGAACACTTCAACCATAAACCCGGCCGCCAAGTGCCTAGCTACCTCTTCACCAATAGCCTTGCGCCTTTCTTCGTTGAAGCGGCGGAGGAACTGTTTGCCCGGTTTGAACTTGGGATCAACATTAAGAGTGTGCTCAGCGAGTCCTCTCGGTACACCTAGCATGTTAGAAGGTTTCCATGCAAAGATGTCCCGATTCTCACGGATGAACTCGATGAGCGCGCTTTCCTATTTCGAATCTAGGTTAGCGCTGATACTAAACTGTTTGGATGAATCACCAGGAACAAAGTCAACCAGCTTGGTCTTGTCCGCCGATTTAAACTTCAAGGCCCGATCATGCTCTGTAGTTGGCTTCTTCAAAGGAGACATATCCGCCGGATCAACATTGTCCTTGTAAAATTTTAATTCCTCTGTTGCACAAACTGACTCAGCATAGGCCGCATCACCTTCCTCACATTCCAGAGCAATCTTGCGGCTCCCATGCACTGTGATAGTGCCCTTGTGGCCCAGCATCTTGAGCTGCAAATAAACGTAACAAGGCCTTGCCATGAACTTAGCATAAACCGGTCGCCCGAACAAGGCATGATACGAGCTCTTGATCTTTACCACCTCAAAGGTCAAAGTCTCCGACCTCGAGTCATGCTCATCTCCAAAGGTAATCTCCAGGTCTATCTTACCGACCAGATACACCGATTTACCAGGTACCACGCCATGGAAAATAGTGTTGGATGGCCTTAGCTTCTTGTCTGTCAGCCCCATGCGACGGAAGGTCTCATAATACAGGATGTTGATGCTGCTGCCCCTGTCCATGAGCACCTTAGTGAACTTATACCCCCAACCTGAGGTGCCACTACTAGTTACAGCTGACCCGGATTATCAACCCGGGGTGGATGATCCTCACGACTCCACACTATGGGCTGCTCCGACCAGCGTAAGTAACGAGGTATTGCCGGTTCAACAGAGTGCACCGCCCTCTTATAGACCTTCTAATCCCGCTTGCACAAGCTAGTGGTGAAGACATGATATTGCCTACTACTCAATTGTTTCGGGTTACTTTGATAGCCTGATTGATGTTGCTGATGATTGCCCTGATGATTATAACCACCTTGGCCGTTCTGCTGGTTGTGCCCGTTCTGATTGCCGTGCCCGCCCTGATTGCCTTGGAAACCTGGACCAGAGCCTCCACCTTGATAACCCGGCCCGTGGAAACCCGGGCCTGAACCGTCGGACGGTCCATGATCGTATTGGAACTGGTCCGAATTTTTAAACTCCCTCGTAATAAAGCAGTCCTTCCAAAGGTGTGTAGCTGGTTTTTCCTTCGTACTGTGCCTAGGGCAAGGCAGATTCATTTGGCGGTCCAGATTGATGTTTGACCCTCCGCCCCGTGGGGGCGGTCTACCTTTGCGACGCTGGCCATCATTCTGTGTACTAGTGTTAGCCACAAAATCTGAATTGTTATCCGCTTTGCGCTTACCGCCGTATCCTTGATTCACCGAGTTAGATTGCGGCGCTTTGCCATTCTTCTTTCCCTTTCCTGACTTCTCATCGTCAAACTCTGGATATTTGGAACTATCTGAATCGGCATACTTCACCAGAGCGGCCATGAGTGTTCCCATGTCATCACAGTGACGCTTGAGCCGTCCCAACTTCAGCTTCAGATGTTCAAACCGGCAATTGCCTTTCAATGTTAAAATTGTTGTGTCCGGATTGATGCGGTCTGAGGAATGCAGGATCTCTGACACCCGGCGCACCTAATGACTTGTCGTTTCGTTCTCCCCTTGGACACATGCAGCTAAGTCCACAGTTGACATGGGCTGCTTACATGTATCTTTGAAATTATTGATAAACCAGCGCCTTAACTCGGCCCATGATCCGATGGAGTTAGCCGGTAAGCTTTTCAACCAAGTACGAGCCGTTCCTTCCAGCATCATGGTGAAGTATTTGGCACATGCCGCATCATCAACATCCAACATCTCCATTGCCATCTCGTAGCTCTCAACCCATGCTTCGGGGGAAAGATCAACAGTGTAATTGGGCACCTTTCGTGGTCCTTTGAAATCTTTAGGCAGCTGCACATTACGCAAAGCGGGGGTGAGGCACGGTACTCCCAAGGAGTTGGAAGAAACTCCTGGTTCGACTATGGTAGTTGGACGAACCGGGATAAGCTGACGGGCTGTATACTGCGCCGTTAACTCGGCCTCTCGATGTTGTCTGCCCTGGTCTACCACATTCTGAGCATTTGCATCTCCACCTGCTGGGTTATCTCTTCGTGGCGGGTTACGGTTCCGCGCACTACTGGATACAGCCGGTTCATCCAGATGTCTGATGTAACTCCGGCTTGGGCGGGGGGTGGAATGAATCCTCTCACGACTGTGAGAGTAAGCCTGTTGCTGAGTCAAAGCCGTCTCTAGGAACTCCCTAGCTCGTCGCGCCTCCACTACTATAGGGGATTCTCCTTCAATGGGGAGGGCCGCCAGGCGTGAAGCAGCCGCGACTATATTATCCAAGGGGTTGGAATAGTGGCCGGGAGGCATCGGCGCGCGCCGTGTCGGAATAATCTGACGAGATGGGTCCGTTGCATGCGGCTGAACCGACGCCCCCGTTCTAGGTACTTCCGTCCGGTTTACTGCTGGCGGGTTACTGGTCCCCGCCCCTGGCGTGTTGAAGAGATTCCTTGCCTCGTAAACCGGAGGTAAGCGAGACTGGCGCCTCCTCATCATCACATCATTTGATGCGTTTTGATCTAACATAAGCCGATAAGCCTGAGCATCTAACTCGGCCTGTCTTGCGGCCACTTTGGCTTGATCTATCTGACCTTTTATTTTAGCAATTTCTGCGTCGTGCTGCTCCTTGTCGGCCTGGCTGACTTCTGTGTTCAACAGGGCTGTCAAGGTGTCAAACAAACCGGACAGTACTTGGGCCGGCGGCTGCACATGGCCCCCTGCCCCAGCTGCTGCTGCTGTCGCCAGACCGGACGTTAAGGCCACCGCAGTTGAAGACTGTTGCACAGACTGCGATCCGGCCATGAAGACCGCAACCCGGCTTGGCGGATCGAGGGTGTCCGGAATACTGTCGCCATCGGAACAGCCCCCAGACCGGCCATCCTGCAGTAAATATAAAGACTCGGTCTCCCCGGTGGATGACTCGTCGCCGGAATAAACAACGGTCTCGCCACCAGATTCCAATCCATCCTCAGCTTCTGCTCCATGAACAGCTCCCACAAAGACACGCTTCATGGCGGGCCGAATCCGGGCTGGTCTCGCACGCTGAGCCGACTCGACGATGTTGGAGCATATGTCCGGCTTAGGGCCCGGTTCGCCGATCTTACCGATGAAAACGTGGATGCCACCAAAGGGGACCCGGTACCCGTACTCGATTGAGTCGGCCTCAGGGCCCCAGCCTGCATCGTCGATGTAGATCTTGCCGCGACGACTCTTAGTCATCCGGCCCACTGCATAGCCCTTGAGTCCTTCAAGGTTGTCCTTTAAGAACTCAAAACCATCGTGCGATAGCCCCACGGTGGGCGCCAACTGTCGTGGTTTTGTCACGGCAGATGTCCTAGCGTAAGGACTTAGTCGTGGAGCCATCGCTACGGGTTAGCTTAAAGGGGTTAAAGCGGACAAGACACAAGGGATTTATATACTAGTTCGGCTCCTTCGATGAAGGTAAAAGTTTACTTCTAGTTTCTTGTGGTATTGCTAGGGTTTCGATGACCAGGGAGCGAATCCGCTTTTCATGTGTCTCGAGTTGTTGTTCTCTGTCCTTGAACCTCCGCCGGGTCATCCCTTTATATACACAGGATGGCGCCCGGTCCGGTTTACAGAATCCCGAGGCCGGCTCATAAACATGCCCGGCTCGGTCTCTATCTTTCCTATCTTACAGTACAAGTTACACGTCGTATGGCGGTTTACATTTACGGGCCCTAACACCTTTTGGGCCCTGGATCTTTAGTCTTCTGTATAAAGCTCCATACTCTATGTCTTGCTGGGCTTCAGTAGAAGTAATTCTTTATGGGCATAAACCGGCCCCTCCTGGACGGTTTATACCTAATAGTAATATTCCTGACAAGTTTGGTAAATTGTGTGTAACGGTTGGATTTTGTGTAGAGGCTATATATACCCCTCCACCCTCTCTTCATTCGTGGAGAAAGCCATCAGAACATACACACACTTCCATTACTCATTTTCTGAGAGAGAACCACCTACTCATGTGTTGAGGCCAAGATATTTCATTCCTACCATATGAATCTTGATCTCTAGCCTTCCCCAAGTTGCTTTCCACTCAAATATTCTTCCCACCATATCCAAATCTGTGAGAGAGAGTTGAGTGTTGGGGAGACTATCATTTGAAGCACAAGAGCAAGTAGTTCATCATCAACACACCATCTATTACCTTTTGGAGAGTGGTGTCTCCTAGATTGGTTAGGTGTCACTTGGGAGCCTCCGACAAGATTGTGGAGTTGAACCAAGGAGTTTGTAAGGGCAAGGAGATCGCCTACTTCGTGAAGATCTACCCTAGTGAGGCAAGTCCTTCGTGGGCGATGGCCATGGTGGGATAGACAAGGCTGCTTCTTCGTGGACCCCTTGTGGTTGGAGCCCTCCGTGGACTCGCGCAGTCATTACCCTTCGTGGGTTGAAGTCTCCATCAACGTGGATGTACGATAGCACCACCTATCGGAACCACGCCAAAAATACCCGTGTTTCCAATTGCGTTTGCACTCTCCAAACCCCTCCCTTTACCTTCATATGAAATGATTTACTTTCCGCTGCTACAACTCTAGAATTGCATGTGTAGGAAGATTGCTTGACTTGTGCTAAATTGCTAAAAACTGTCAAAACATAAAATTGGGAAAAGGCTAAGTTTTTTATTTGGTCAAGTAGTCTAATCACCCCCCTCTAGACATACTTTCGATCCTACACCCCAGCAACAAGCGTCGCAACTACGACCACTCCCATGAGGAGGGTGGCCCAACTCAATTCTGCAAGGTCATCCTTGCACCGAAGCTTGAGTGCATCCCCATGCCCCTGGACTTCACCAAGCACTTCGTTACGGTGCCGATGGAGTTCAAGCTGAGGAACAACACCGACTGCTCCTGGAGGGTGGCAGTGAAGCTGATGAACGACAGGGTGACCCTGGATCAGGGTTGGGCCACCTATGCCGCCGTTCATCAGATCAAGATCAGCTACATGGTGACGTTCAAGCTACTGACTCTCGACACCCTCAAGGTCATCATCTTTGACGACAATGGCATTGAGGTGGTCAACAAGTGCGGAAAGCACAACGAAGCCTTCGCCGCCAGGGGCTAGGGCCGGGGCACCTCCTTCCTAAGTACTATCAAGTCTGCTTGGTTTATGCGTTGAACTATTTGAACTGTCGTTATGATGTGTGGTACTATTATCTGAACTATGTTGTTAAGTAGTTGATGCTCTGTTTATGCTCTCCTCTGCTTATGATGTGTGGTACATGGTTGTGCCGAAGTGTGCTGGTAACCTCACCAACTAGCCAAAGAGGTTACTGTAATGCCCAGGATGGAACTATACCTCCTACGTGTCGAGGCACGACTTAAAGGCATAAGTCCATCCTAGAATGATCTCAAGTTTGGTATCTTTGCACAACTCATGTAAAAGAGGGATTAAAATGCAAAAGGAGATAGTTGGCTTACACTCGCCACTTCACACAATACAATACATAAGCAAAACATCATTCAACACATCACAACCCGACTACGGGTGAAGATCCAAAAGAAAGATACCAAAACAACATAAAGCCACAGGTCAGGATCGAATCCTAGTAGAAACCACTACTGCTCGTCGAAGCGTCACAAGCAAACGGCCACACTCTTCAACGAACTACTGGTGAAGGACTGATCCAACTCCTGCATCAAACTCGGCGGAACCTGCAACTGGTGTGGTGAAGTAACTGTGAGCCACAGAGGACTCAGCAATCCCGTTCCCGGGTAACAAGACTATTTAAGCCTTGGGTGAGGACAAGGCTGAAGAAAGAACGAGAGGTGAAGGAACAACAAGAGTCTGCAGCAGCGACTAGCACTAACTTACGTAATAGAGAGCGAGAAGAGAAGGCGCATCGGTCGAGAGATGATCACAAAGTGATCCTAACTAAAGCCGGTCAAACATAACCCCACCGTGTTCAACTCCCGAATCCCTATTCGGAAATTGACAGTCACGGTACACACGCTGGTAGTGTATTAGAAACATCGTGTCAAGTTATCTACAACCGGAATTAACAAGCTCCCATCTGCCACATAACCGCGGGCACGGCTTTCGAAAGTTCAAACCCTGCAGGGGTGTTCCAACTTGGCCCATCACAAGCCCACGATCCGCGGAGTCGCAACTCCATAGTTGGGAAGACCCGAGTATTCTCGGAATCCCGTGCTCGAGTTAAACCGAACTAAGGTAAGGCTAATCCAGCAAATCCTCCCGGCGTGTCGTCACCCTGATAGTAGCCGCGCGTATCTAAGTCTCAGGACACGACCGGATGGGTGATCCCACAGGTTTTTACCAAACCTTGAGTTTCCTCGAGGTGGCCCCGCGTAACCCCCGTTTCGGACCAACACCCATGTGGAGCACTGGCCCGGGGTTGTAGAATTAAAATAAAAGGGATAGCTAGTCCACATGCAAGTTTTATTAGTTATTAGGCAAATAGTACCAATGTTGGGACTTGCTGGAAAAGACTTAGCACTTAGCGGTTTATCAAGGGGGTCCCATACACCCCAACCGTGTTAGGAACGCATAATCAAGGAACATAACACCGGTTTATACGGTTCCTAACGGCATGAGTGGAACAAAACACCAAGCAAAAGGCTTAGCCTTCCACCCTGCCAGTATATAGATGATTTCATTTTTTTAAGCATTTATATAGTGTGATATAACCCAACCAAACTTCATCATGAAGCAAGCATCTTCAATCTTCACCTGCAACTAACAATGCTATAAGAAGGGCTGAGCGAAGCGTACTTAGCCAAGCAACGGTTTGCGTAGGTAGGGTGGTTAAACATGGTAATTGGTTACAAGTAGGAGGCTGACAAGA
Source organism: Secale cereale (assembly GCA_902687465.1). Classification (NCBI taxonomy): domain Eukaryota; kingdom Viridiplantae; phylum Streptophyta; class Magnoliopsida; order Poales; family Poaceae; genus Secale; species Secale cereale. The sequence continues at coordinate 80,447,818 of LR738715.1, read as the reverse complement.
AGAACATGGGCATCGAGGCAAAACTATAGATCGAGACTACTAGCAATAGGCAAAGATAGTAATGGTATCCGGGTTCGGTCATCTTGCCTGGGATTCCACAAGGGAGAAGAACGGAACCACGAAGTAGACGGAGCAACACAGTCGAGAGAATCCTCACAACTCCGGAACGAAACCGAAGCTAACAAGAGAAACAACCGGAAAGAAAGAACAACACGGTAAACACACAAGCATTAACATGGCATACGATGCACAAGCAAGCATGATGCATGTCCGGTTTAATTATGCATGGCATGGCAAGGTGCACAAACAACACTACAAGTTAAGTGGAGCTCAATATGCAACGAGTTGCATATTGACGAAACACCACATTTAATTATTTAGTTGACTCTCATTATTTACAAGACAAGATTAAATGTTTTTAACATGGCAAGAGGTGAAGCATAAAGAAACTACACTATTAAGACATTTTAAATGAGGCCGGAAAAGAACAACAACATATCCGGAAAATCCCCATGAGCATGTTTAATAATTATAAGCAAACAACAATTCACACATATTAATGTTGTTAATATGATGCGGATGACATGATCAAGTTTATGCAAGTTTTATTAAAAGTTGACAAAAGAGATAAGAAGCATCGTCACCGTGGTGGAATGGAAAGGTGCCACGGCAACGATCCGAAAATGATGCCAAGGCAACAACTCGGTTCCGGTAACTCGTTGCGAGACCGGTGCAAAAGGTAAGATGGCATGGGTGAGTCAAACGAGATGAAAGGTGGGGCGATCCCGTTACCGGGTTCCCACGAGTCGGTGGCGAGGCAACCGAGGAACATGACAACGGACGAAACGGGCACGAAGCACACACGGGAGACATTTCATACAACACAAGCAAGCATGCATTCCACGGGTCACGTCTCGGGGTTATACCTTCGAAACAATTGTTTCGGGACGGTTCGAGATCGTAGTGGAAGTAGAGGAAGTAGAGGAAGTAGCCGTTCCGTAGAGGGAAGTAGTTGTACTCGGGCGACGGTAGACGTTCACGTAGGCGTTTCCGTTTCCGAAGAGGTACTTGTCGCGTCGGCGTTCGTAGTGGTACTTGTGGTCTCCGAACTTGTCGTCGGTAGTGGTACTCGCCGTAGGGGTACTTGGTCGGGTCGCCGGTAGTCGTTCGGGTCGTCGTGGTACTTGTCGCGGTCGTCGTCGACGTAGGGGTACACGTTCGTAGTGGGAAGTAGTTGTTCCGGCGACGGTAGTCGTTCACGTTCGTGTCGTGGTACTTGCGACGTCGGGGTACTTGGTCGAAGACGTTCCATAGGGGTACACGGGCGACGGTAGTCGTTCATGTAGTCGTTCTCGAGCTCGTAGTCGTTCGGTCATCGTTATGTAGTTGTACTCGGGTCGTAGAGGTACTTGAATCTTCGGTCTCGAGCCGTAGATGTACACGTTCCCTGTGAAGAACACAAGCAACCGAAACAACACAAAAAACTACAGCACGTCTCGGGACGACGAGGCCAGGCAGCAGCAGTCTAGCACGGGTGACGAGGCGAGGACGCGGCCTCGAGGCACGGCAGCTCCTGGCCGCGGAACACGGCACGGGCGTGCTGAGATCGACGGCTTCGGCCTTGCTGGAGTTGAAGACGGAGGGCACCGGCGCTGGCCTGGACGGAACCTGGCCGAGACGAGCGGAGGGAAGGGAGCGGGAGGAGAGGCCGCGGCCTGGGGCGGCGCGTGGGCGCGAGGAAGAGGCGCCAGAGGTGCTCGCTGCACGTCGGAGAAGAGGGCCTGGCCGGCGCTCGGTGGGAGGATCGATTGGGACTGTGCGGCTAGGGTTAGCTGTAGGGGGTTTGGGCCTTGGGCCGGCTGGGAAGTGGGAGAGGAAAAGGGCCAGGGAGGCCTAAGGGGGTGGCAACTGGGCCTGGAAAGGCTGGGCCTCTGCTCTCTTTATAAAAAAAACTGCTGTTGTTTATCTCCCTTTTAGCGTAAAACAAAGAGAGAAGAAAGAAAGAAGAGGGAGGATAGGGAAAAGATAACACAAAGGACTATTTTTCTCGGGCATCATAAAATGAGCAAAGTCCGAGAAAAATAAGAAAGGCATGAACGGAAAAAATAATTCAAACATATTTGAATATAATTCAAATAGGTTTGAACTAAGACGAGATTATTGAAGTGTCCAACAATGTCCGGAATTTTGGAGGAGCCTCAAAAATAACGGAAAAGAATAAAGGGAAGGTTTTGAAGTAGAAACTCGAAGTGAAATAAACATGGGGAATTTGCAAGTGTGTTGGGGTAATTCCAACAATGGAATATTTATTTATATAGCTCCCTAAAATAATGAGAGGCTTTTATATGTTATAAAGAGAAGTCATCTTCCCTCGATTTAAATGGACCGAAGGCCCACACGAATTATTTGGTTGCAAAAAATTAATGAGATGATGGCATGATGACATGATGCAATGCAAAAATAAATAACACAAGCACAAAGAACCACACGGGCAACCCGGAACATCTGGAATCTTCGGGCATCTTCTGGAATCTTCTGGGACGTCGGTCTCGGGCGTCACAACTCTCCCACACTAACAGAGGATCTCGACCCGAGATCCTAGAGATATCACCGGGTAAAAATGAAAAGAAGAGGTAAAACAAAGTTGCCTCTTTGACGAACGAGTGAAACCAAAGAACCTTGAGAGGTTGAACAAGTTGAAAGAAGAAAGCAAAGGAGATGAACGAAGTTAGGAGCACTCCGGTAAAATGAGGAACAAGGAGCATAATGAGAACCTTGTAGGTTGAAAGACAAGAAACAAGAGCTCACGGGCCAAAAGAATATGAAACTGCAACTGTATGGCCAAGGAATAAGAATGACAGAATTTGGACAGCACTCCGTCTGAAAATGGAAGGAAATGAACAAAACTTGAGAAGAAGGGAAGATACTTAATGAAAACAACAACATATTGCCTCCGAAACAATTAAAAGAATGGCACAAGGTTAAGAAGGATTCAGACAGCACTCCGGTTAAAAGAGAGTTAAAACTTGATAAGATGAGGGAACTAGAATGAAGAATGCAACACTCCGGTTAAATAAACAAGCAAGGGAGAATATGATCTTGATAAAACGAGATGATGGTTAAAGAGAGCAATATCACAAGGCCTCCGGAATGAAAGAATAGAATATAGTTCAATGAAAGAAATGAACGGAGAAGAAAAATGACAACTTCTCTCAAAATTGAATTTGAGAGAGCAACCTTACGAAGAAGGGTTGAACGGAATTGTTGGAAAATCAACAACGAAAAGAAATAAGCTTCATGTGGGCTTACAGAAAACATTTCAAAATTATGAGGTGACAACCGGCCACTGACGGAAACAATTGATTGGATTGAGATCAACAAGGAGATGAAAAACTTATTTCACCGGAATGAAAAATGAAGAACTTGGGTCATTTATAAGCACCACAATTAGCAACAATCCTTAGGGAAACGCTTTTAGGTGAATTATAACCCAAGATAACTCCAACAAATAAATTGAGGTTGAAAAGATCTTCTGGTCAAGGAAAAATGATGGTTTTAATTATCTCATTCCTGACAACTTGTGAATCATGAAACATGAAGGAAAATTATCAAGAATTCCATAACACCATCTGAAAGATAAGGTAGAAAGAATTGCGATTGGAAAGCATGATGAAGAATGCTTGAGCTCCAACAAGAATCTTGATGAAGACTTCAAGGATGAATTAAATGATGATGAACCACCATGAAGAACTCCGGTAATGAAAACATGAGAAGTGAAAGATGAAAAGGATAAGATTCAAGGCCTGCGATGAATTAGATGGAGCTTGAAATGATATAATTGAAATAACTTGGGGCTCCGGAAAAACAAGATGAACAACTTAGAATTAAGGATACAATATGATGGACAAACTCCAGACAAAAGACTTAAACACTTGGAAGGAACAAGAATAAGAATTATGTCATGCATCTCCTTCACCAATTTAAATTGATGACAACCAAAGGATTTAGCATACTACTTATTCTCGTTGCAAAGAATTAAAGAGAGATCTAGCACAAGCTTGGGTAAAACTTCAACGAACCACCGGTAGGATTTGAAAAGAACAATTGAATTAAAACGATAACAACGGAAGAGAAAAAAAAACTTGAATGAACCACCGTAAGAATATGGATACGAACGAAGAGGCATCAATGAAGAATATTTGGAGGATGAAGTTGAAAACTGAGAACGAAGAAATATTCTGAAATGATGGCCTTTGGAGGATCACAAAGAAAAGAATCCATGAAATGCTTCGGAAGGGATAAAAGGGTTCCTCACAATCAAAACGATAATGAGGATGGCATGAAGCTAGAACCACAATTCTTCAAGAGAACGGACCAAGATTTAAGAGAAACACTTCTCCGGTCTTCAAATGTTGAGAATGAAGACGAGAAATGCCATAAGAATTGTTGAGCACTCCGGAATGAAGAATTAAAAGGTTGAACCAACGATGAAAAGAATTTGAAAGTAAACTTGGAGAAGGCATGTGACTGATGGAAATCATTCTTACGTCACACTTGAAAAGAATTTGAGTATAACTCCAGAAAATTAGAAGAGTCAGGTAAGATCCTGGGAAAAGACCTGTGGGTTAGGGCCCACTCAAAAAAATCACCGTTGGAAAATATTGCTTAAGAGATATTGCACCGGTTGAATTAAATGGCTTGAATAAGATAACAATGCTCAAAATAATTTGAACGGATTAAGAATGGAATTATGAATCTTCAGCACTCCGGATATGAATAGCAAGAGGAGAATGACTAATTGGTGCACCGGAATAAGAAAGCATTGTGAAATGAGGAAAAGGATAAGAACAACACCGAAATCTTGAATTACATCCACCGGCAGAATTAGAGAACAAAAGAATGATGAACTTGAAGCTCTTGAGCATCTTCGCGATAAATCACCGGATAAGAACATTGAAGGAAAAGAATGAAGAAACATCACATGAATAAAATGGATACTTCATTCGAGAATTTCTGGCTTAATGCAGAAAAGGGTGGGAGGGTGGGGAAACAAAGACAACTTGAGATGAGCAAAATGGACACCAGTTGAAAAAGAATTTAACATGACCATCTTGATGATCAAGAGGAATTAGCAGTCTCATAGAAATATGAGAACACCGATTAAGAAGGTATGGAATCGACATTTGACATCGAAGCAACTCGAATACCAGAATCAAGACAAAAACAAAGGGTAGATATGCAACAGCCTAATCTTCACAACATCATTCGAACAGAGGATTGCACGAATGAATTCCGTAGGTACATCAACTTGTCGAGAAGCCACTTGGAGAACAAAAATAAATAAAAAGGAACAAGGATCAGAAGAACAAATACAAGATAGAAGTTTCGTTCGACATCTTCGTGCTGAAAGCTCATGGAACGTGTTACAAAAGGGTTTTGCAATCCCCGGATCAGCATAGCCAAGGACCCTTTAAGATGCAACTCCCGATCAGAACAAGTCCATAAAACCACTTCACTCAATGTAGAACCCCAAACTTCATATCGAGCATCCGTTGGAAGAATGCCTAGAACTACTAGATGAACCCACCTATAGATTTCCGAAAGTTTCCAGTTATGCAATCAGGTGTTGGGGATACACTGGAAGCACCGCGCAATCAACTCTAAACCTACATCCAGGTGTATCCATCCTTCAACACATAACCAGTCTTTCTCGGAAACTGTTTACCTCGGACCTTCGAAAAGCATCCACTATAACAAGCTATGGCAATACTCTCGAACTACCTCCCCAGTACTGGGTGATGTCGGGGTTATCTTGCCACTGGCCGTATAGGAGAGATTTTCGATGTCGGCCGTCTTAAGTATTTAGTACTGCCGCGATATGCTTGTTACAACGATACCCCGAAGCTCAACTCCTCGGTAACAGGAGGCATCGAGAACAATATCCTTGTCACAAGATCATCGAAACAATCCCAGAATACTCGCGGGATCCTAAAAAAAAATTTGGTGCAATTTTTGAAAGTAGAAGAGATAAGAGTAATCGTCAGGAGTCCTCACCAGAGAGAAAGGGGATGAGAAGCAAAGAAATCCTACTCTCCGATATATATATAGGACTCAAAACATTTTCAGTGTGTGCCTAGACTCAACCGTCAACGATTCGATCAATCAGTGGGGGCTTCTAGGTCGGAGAAGGCTCTGATACCAACTTGTAATGCCCAGGATGGAACTATACCTCCTACGTGTCGAGGCACGACTTAAAGGCATAAGTCCATCCTAGAATGATCTCAAGTTTGGTATCTTTGCACAACTCATGTAAAAGAGGGATTAAAATGCAAAAGGAGATAGTTGGCTTACACTCGCCACTTCACACAATACAATACATAAGCAAAACATCATTCAACACATCACAACCCGACTACGGGTGAAGATCCAAAAGAAAGATACCAAAACAACATAAAGCCACAGGTCAGGATCGAATCCTAGTAGAAACCACTACTGCTCGTCGAAGCGTCACAAGCAAACGGCCACACTCTTCAACGAACTACTGGTGAAGGACTGATCCAACTCCTGCATCAAACTCGGCGGAACCTGCAACTGGTGTGGTGAAGTAACTGTGAGCCACAGAGGACTCAGCAATCCCGTTCCCGGGTAACAAGACTATTTAAGCCTTGGGTGAGGACAAGGCTGAAGAAAGAACGAGAGGTGAAGGAACAACAAGAGTCTGCAGCAGCGACTAGCACTAACTTACGTAATAGAGAGCGAGAAGAGAAGGCGCATCGGTCGAGAGATGATCACGTAGTGATCCTAACTAAAGCCGGTCAAACATAACCCCACCGTGTTCAACTCCCGAATCCCTATTCGGAAATTGACAGTCACGGTACACACGCTGGTAGTGTATTAGAAACATTGTGTCAAGTTATCTACAACCGGAATTAACAAGCTCCCATCTGCCACATAACCGCGGGCACGGCTTTCGAAAGTTCAAACCCTGCAGGGGTGTTCCAACTTGGCCCATCACAAGCCCACGATCCGCGGAGTCGCAACTCCATAGTTGGGAAGACCCGAGTATTCTCGGAATCCCGTGCTCGAGTTAAACCGAACTAAGGTAAGGCTAATCCAGCAAATCCTCCCGGCGTGTCGTCACCCTGATAGTAGCCGCGCGTATCTAAGTCTCAGGACACGACCGGATGGGTGATCCCACAGGTTTTTACCAAACCTTGAGTTTCCTCGAGGTGGCCCCGCGTAACCCCCGTTTCGGACCAACACCCATGTGGAGCACTGGCCCGGGGTTGTAGAATTAAAATAAAAGGGATAGCTAGTCCACATGCAAGTTTTATTAGTTATTAGGCAAATAGTACCAATGTTGGGACTTGCTGGAAAAGACTTAGCACTTAGCGGTTTATCAAGGGGGTCCCATACACCCCAACCGTGTTAGGAACGCATAATCAAGGAACATAACACCGGTTTATACGGTTCCTAACGGCATGAGTGGAACAAAACACCAAGCAAAAGGCTTAGCCTTCCACCCTGCCAGTATATAGATGATTTCATTTTTTTAAGCATTTATATAGTGTGATATAACCCAACCAAACTTCATCATGAAGCAAGCATCTTCAATCTTCACCTGCAACTAACAATGCTATAAGAAGGGCTGAGCGAAGCGTACTTAGCCAAGCAACGGTTTGCGTAGGTAGGGTGGTTAAACATGGTAATTGGTTACAAGTAGGAGGCTGACAAGAAGAACATGGGCATCGAGGCAAAACTATAGATCGAGACTACTAGCAATAGGCAAAGATAGTAATGGTATCCGGGTTCGGTCATCTTGCCTGGGATTCCACAAGGGAGAAGAACGGAACCACGAAGTAGACGGAGCAACACAGTCGAGAGAATCCTCACAACTCCGGAACGAAACCGAAGCTAACAAGAGAAACAACCGGAAAGAAAGAACAACACGGTAAACACACAAGCATTAACATGGCATACGATGCACAAGCAAGCATGATGCATGTCCGGTTTAATTATGCATGGCATGGCAAGGTGCACAAACAACACTACAAGTTAAGTGGAGCTCAATATGCAACGAGTTGCATATTGACGAAACACCACATTTAATTATTTAGTTGACTCTCATTATTTACAAGACAAGATTAAATGTTTTTAACATGGCAAGAGGTGAAGCATAAAGAAACTACACTATTAAGACATTTTAAATGAGGCCGGAAAAGAACAACAACATATCCGGAAAATCCCCATGAGCATGTTTAATAATTATAAGCAAACAACAATTCACACATATTAATGTTGTTAATATGATGCGGATGACATGATCAAGTTTATGCAAGTTTTATTAAAAGTTGACAAAAGAGATAAGAAGCATCGTCACCGTGGTGGAATGGAAAGGTGCCACGGCAACGATCCGAAAATGATGCCAAGGCAACAACTCGGTTCCGGTAACTCGTTGCGAGACCGGTGCAAAAGGTAAGATGGCATGGGTGAGTCAAACGAGATGAAAGGTGGGGCGATCCCGTTACCGGGTTCCCACGAGTCGGTGGCGAGGCAACCGAGGAACATGACAACGGACGAAACGGGCACGAAGCACACACGGGAGACATTTCATACAACACAAGCAAGCATGCATTCCACGGGTCACGTCTCGGGGTTATACCTTCGAAACAATTGTTTCGGGACGGTTCGAGATCGTAGTGGAAGTAGAGGAAGTAGAGGAAGTAGCCGTTCCGTAGAGGGAAGTAGTTGTACTCGGGCGACGGTAGACGTTCACGTAGGCGTTTCCGTTTCCGAAGAGGTACTTGTCGCGTCGGCGTTCGTAGTGGTACTTGTGGTCTCCGAACTTGTCGTCGGTAGTGGTACTCGCCGTAGGGGTACTTGGTCGGGTCGCCGGTAGTCGTTCGGGTCGTCGTGGTACTTGTCGCGGTCGTCGTCGACGTAGGGGTACACGTTCGTAGTGGGAAGTAGTTGTTCCGGCGACGGTAGTCGTTCACGTTCGTGTCGTGGTACTTGCGACGTCGGGGTACTTGGTCGAAGACGTTCCATAGGGGTACACGGGCGACGGTAGTCGTTCATGTAGTCGTTCTCGAGCTCGTAGTCGTTCGGTCATCGTTATGTAGTTGTACTCGGGTCGTAGAGGTACTTGAATCTTCGGTCTCGAGCCGTAGATGTACACGTTCCCTGTGAAGAACACAAGCAACCGAAACAACACAAAAAACTACAGCACGTCTCGGGACGACGAGGCCAGGCAGCAGCAGTCTAGCACGGGTGACGAGGCGAGGACGCGGCCTCGAGGCACGGCAGCTCCTGGCCGCGGAACACGGCACGGGCGTGCTGAGATCGACGGCTTCGGCCTTGCTGGAGTTGAAGACGGAGGGCACCGGCGCTGGCCTGGACGGAACCTGGCCGAGACGAGCGGAGGGAAGGGAGCGGGAGGAGAGGCCGCGGCCTGGGGCGGCGCGTGGGCGCGAGGAAGAGGCGCCAGAGGTGCTCGCTGCACGTCGGAGAAGAGGGCCTGGCCGGCGCTCGGTGGGAGGATCGATGGGGACTGTGCGGCTAGGGTTAGCTGTAGGGGGTTTGGGCCTTGGGCCGGCTGGGAAGTGGGAGAGGAAAAGGGCCAGGGAGGTCTAAGGGGGTGGCAACTGGGCCTGGAAAGGCTGGGCCTCTGCTCTCTTTATAAAAAAAACTGTTGTTGTTTATCTCCCTTTTAGCGTAAAACAAAGAGAGAAGAAAGAAAGAAGAGGGAGGATAGGGAAAAGATAACACAAAGGACTATTTTTCTCGGGCATCATAAAATGAGCAAAGTCCGAGAAAAATAAGAAAGGCATGAACGGAAAAAATAATTCAAACATATTTGAATATAATTCAAATAGGTTTGAACTAAGACGAGATTATTGAAGTGTCCAACAATGTCCGGAATTTTGGAGGAGCCTCGAAAATAACGGAAAAGAATAAAGGGAAGGTTTTGAAGTAGAAACTCGAAGTGAAATAAACATGGGGAATTTGCAAGTGTGTTGGGGTAATTCCAACAATGGAATATTTATTTATATAGCTCCCTAAAATAATGAGAGGCTTTTATATGTTATAAAGAGAAGTCATCTTCCCTCGATTTAAATGGACCGAAGGCCCACACGAATTATTTGGTTGCAAAAAATTAATGAGATGATGGCATGATGACATGATGCAATGCAAAAATAAATAACACAAGCACAAAGAACCACACGGGCAACCCGGAACATCTGGAATCTTCGGGCATCTTCTGGAATCTTCTGGGACGTCGGTCTCAGGCGTCACAACTCTCCCACACTAACAGAGGATCTCGACCCGAGATCCTAGAGATATCACCGGGTAAAAATGAAAAGAAGAGGTAAAACAAAGTTGCTTCTTTGACGAACGAGTGAAACCAAAGAACCTTGAGAGGTTGAACAAGTTGAAAGAAGAAAGCAAAGGAGATGGACGAAGTTAGGAGCACTCCGGTAAAATGAGGAACAAGGAGCATAATGAGAACCTTGTAGGTTGAAAGACAAGAAACAAGAGCTCACGGGCCAAAAGAATATGAAACTGCAACTGTATAGCCAAGGAATAAGAATGACAGAATTTGGACAGCACTCCGTCTGAAAATGGAAGGAAAAGAACAAAACTTGAGAAGAAGGGAAGATACTTAATGAAAACAACAACATATTGCCTCCGAAACAATTAAAAGAATGGCACAAGGTTAAGAAGGATTCAGACAGCACTCCGGTTAAAAGAGAGTTAAAACTTGATAAGATGAGGGAACTAGAATGAAGAATGCAACACTCCGGTTAAATAAACAAGCAAGGGAGAATATGATCTTGATAAAACGAGATGATGGTTAAAGAGAGCAATATCACAAGGCCTCCGGAATGAAAGAATAGAATATAGTTCAATGAAAGAAATGAACGGAGAAGAAAAATGACAACTTCTCTCAAAATTGAATTTGAGAGAGCAACCTTACGAAGAAGGGTTGAACGGAATTGTTGGAAAATCAACAACGAAAAGAAATAAGCTTCATGTGGGCTTACGGAAAACATTTCAAAATTATGAGGTGACAACCGGCCACTGACGGAAACAATTGATTGGATTGAGATCAACAAGGAGATGAAAAACTTATTTCACCGGAATGAAAAATGAAGAACTTGGGTCATTTATAAGCACCACAATTAGCAACAATCCTTAGGGAAACGCTTTTAGGTGAATTATAACCCAAGATAACTCCAACAAATAAATTGAGGTTGAAAAGATCTTCTGGTCAAGGAAAAATGATGGTTTTAATTATCTCATTCCTGACAACTTGTGAATCATGAAACATGAAGGAAAATTATCAAGAATTCCATAACACCATCTGAAAGATAAGGTAGAAAGAATTGCGATTGGAAAGCATGATGAAGAATGCTTGAGCTCCAACAAGAATCTTGATGAAGACTTCAAGGATGAATTAAATGATGATGAACCACCATGAAGAACTCCGGTAATGAAAACATGAGAAGTGAAAGATGAAAAGGATAAGATTCAAGGCCTGCGATGAATTAGATGGAGCTTGAAATGATATAATTGAAATAACTTGGGGCTCCGGAAAAACAAGATGAACAACTTAGAATTAAGGATACGATATGATGGACAAACTCCAGACAAAAGACTTAAACACTTGGAAGGAACAAGAATAAGAATTATGTCATGCATCTCCTTCACCAATTTAAATTGATGACAACCAAAGGATTTAGCATACTACTTATTCTCGTTGCAAAGAATTAAAGAGAGATCTAGCACAAGCTTGGGTAAAACTTCAACGAACCACCGGTAGGATTTGAAAAGAACAATTGAATTAAAACGATAACAACGGAAGAGAAAAAAAAAACTTGAATGAACCACCGTAAGAATATGGAGACGAACGAAGAGGCATCAATGAAGAATATTTGGAGGATGAAGTTGAAAACTGAGAACGAAGAAATATTCTGAAATGATGGCCTTCGGAGGATCACAAAGAAAAGAATCCATGAAATGCTTCAGAAGGGATAAAAGGGTTCCTCACAATCAAAACGATAATGAGGATGGCATGAAGCTAGAACCACAATTCTTCAAGAGAACGGACCAAGATTTAAGAGAAACACTTCTCCGGTCTTCAAATGTTGAGAATGAAGACGAGAAATGCCATAAGAATTGTTGAGCACTCCGGAATGAAGAATTAAAAGGTTGAACCAACGATGAAAAGAATTTGAAAGTAAACTTGGAGAAGGCATGTGACTGATGGAAATCATTCTTACGTCACACTTGAAAAGAATTTGAGTATAACTCCAGAAAATTAGAAGAGTCAGGTAAGATCCTGGGAAAAGACCTGTGGGTTAGGGCCCACTCAAAAAAATCACCGTTGGAAAATATTGCTTAAGAGATATTGCACCGGTTGAATTAAATGGCTTGAATAAGATAACAATGCTCAAAATAATTTGAACGGATTAAGAATGGAATTATGAATCTTCAGCACTCCGGATATGAATAGCAAGAGGAGAATGACTAATTGGTGCACCGGAATAAGAAAGCATTGTGAAATGAGGAAAAGGATAAGAACAACACCGAAATCTTGAATTACATCCACCGGCAGAATTAGAGAACAAAAGAATGATGAACTTGAAGCTCTTGAGCATCTTCGCGATAAATCACCGGATAAGAACATTGAAGGAAAAGAATGAAGAAACATCACATGAATAAAATGGATACTTCATTCGAGAATTTCTGGCTTAATGCAGAAAAGGGTGGGAGGGTGGGGAAACAAAGACAACTTGAGATGAGCAAAATGGACACCAGTTGAAAAAGAATTTAACATGACCATCTTGATGATCAAGAGGAATTAGCAGTCTCATAGAAATATGAGAACACCGATTAAGAAGGTATGGAATCGACATTTGACATCGAAGCAACTCGAATACCAGAATCAAGACAAAAACAAAGGGTAGATATGCAACAGCCTAATCTTCACAACATCATTCGAACAGAGGATTGCACGAATGAATTCCGTAGGTACATCAACTTGTCGAGAAGCCACTTGGAGAACAAAAATAAATAAAAAGGAACAAGGATCAGAAGAACAAATACAAGATAGAAGTTTCGTTCGACATCTTCGTGCTGAAAGCTCATGGAACGTGTTACAAAAGGGTTTTGCAATCCCCGGATCAGCATAGCCAAGGACCCTTTAAGATGCAACTCCCGATCAAAACAAGTCCATAAAACCACTTCACTCAATGTAGAACCCCAAACTTCATATCGAGCATCCGTTGGAAGAATGCCTAGAACTACTAGATGAACCCACCTATAGATTTCCGAAAGTTTCCAGTTATGCAATCAGGTGTTGGGGATACACGGGAAGCACCGCGCAATCAACTCTAAACCTACATCCAGGTGTATCCATCCTTCAACACATAACCAGTCTTTCTCGGAAACTGTTTACCTCGGACCTTCGAAAAGCATCCACTATAACAAGCTATGGCAATACTCTCGAACTACCTCCCCAGTACTGGGTGATGTCGGGGTTATCTTGCCACTGGCCGTATAGGAGAGATTTTCGATGTCGGCCGTCTTAAGTATTTAGTACTGCCGCGATATGCTTGTTACAACGATACCCCGAAGCTCAACTCCTCGGTAACAGGAGGCATCGAGAACAATATCCTTGTCACAAGATCATCGAAACAATCCCAGAATACTCGCGGGATCCTAAAAAAAAAATTTGGTGCAATTTTTGAAAGTAGAAGAGATAAGAGTAATCGTCAGGAGTCCTCACCAGAGAGAAAGGGGATGAGAAGCAAAGAAATCCTACTCTCCGATATATATATAGGACTCAAAACATTTTCAGTGTGTGCCTAGACTCAACCGTCAACGATTCGATCAATCAGTGGGGGCTTCTAGGTCGGAGAAGGCTCTGATACCAACTTGTAATGCCCAGGATGGAACTATACCTCCTACGTGTCGAGGCACGACTTAAAGGCATAAGTCCATCCTAGAATGATCTCAAGTTTGGTATCTTTGCACAACTCATGTAAAAGAGGGATTAAAATGCAAAAGGAGATAGTTGGCTTACACTCGCCACTTCACACAATACAATACATAAGCAAAACATCATTCAACACATCACAACCCGACTACGGGTGAAGATCCAAAAGAAAGATACCAAAACAACATAAAGCCACAGGTCAGGATCGAATCCTAGTAGAAACCACTACTGCTCGTCGAAGCTTCACAAGCAAACGGCCACACTCTTCAACGAACTACTGGTGAAGGACTGATCCAACTCCTGCATCAAACTCGGCGGAACCTGCAACTGGTGTGGTGAAGTAACTGTGAGCCACAGAGGACTCAGCAATCCCGTTCCCGGGTAACAAGACTATTTAAGCCTTGGGTGAGGACAAGGCTGAAGAAAGAACGAGAGGTGAAGGAACAACAAGAGTCTGCAGCAGCGACTAGCACTAACTTACGTAATAGAGAGCGAGAAGAGAAGGCGCATCGGTCGAGAGATGATCACGAAGTGATCCTAACTAAAGCCGGTCAAACATAACCCCACCGTGTTCAACTCCCGAATCCCTATTCGGAAATTGACAGTCACGGTACACACGCTGGTAGTGTATTAGAAACATTGTGTCAAGTTATCTACAACCGGAATTAACAAGCTCCCATCTGCCACATAACCGCGGGCACGGCTTTCGAAAGTTCAAACCCTGCAGGGGTGTTCCAACTTGGCCCATCACAAGCCCACGATCCGCGGAGTCGCAACTCCATAGTTGGGAAGACCCGAGTATTCTCGGAATCCCGTGCTCGAGTTAAACCGAACTAAGGTAAGGCTAATCCAGCAAATCCTCCCGGCGTGTCGTCACCCTGATAGTAGCCGCGCGTATCTAAGTCTCAGGACACGACCGGATGGGTGATCCCACAGGTTTTTACCAAACCTTGAGTTTCCTCGAGGTGGCCCCGCGTAACCCCCGTTTCGGACCAACACCCATGTGGAGCACTGGCCCGGGGTTGTAGAATTAAAATAAAAGGGATAGCTAGTCCACATGCAAGTTTTATTAGTTATTAGGCAAATAGTACCAATGTTGGGACTTGCTGGAAAAGACTTAGCACTTAGCGGTTTATCAAGGGGGTCCCATACACCCCAACCGTGTTAGGAACGCATAATCAAGGAACATAACACCGGTTTATACGGTTCCTAACGGCATGAGTGGAACAAAACACCAAGCAAAAGGCTTAGCCTTCCACCCTGCCAGTATATAGATGATTTCATTTTTTTAAGCATTTATATAGTGTGATATAACCCAACCAAACTTCATCATGAAGCAAGCATCTTCAATCTTCACCTGCAACTAACAATGCTATAAGAAGGGCTGAGCGAAGCGTACTTAGCCAAGCAACGGTTTGCGTAGGTAGGGTGGTTAAACATGGTAATTGGTTACAAGTAGGAGGCTGACAAGAAGAACATGGGCATCGAGGCAAAACTATAGATCGAGACTACTAGCAATAGGCAAAGATAGTAATGGTATCCGGGTTCGGTCATCTTGCCTGGGATTCCACAAGGGAGAAGAACGGAACCACGAAGTAGACGGAGCAACACAGTCGAGAGAATCCTCACAACTCCGGAACGAAACCGAAGCTAACAAGAGAAACAACCGGAAAGAAAGAACAACACGGTAAACACACAAGCATTAACATGGCATACGATGCACAAGCAAGCATGATGCATGTCCGGTTTAATTATGCATGGCATGGCAAGGTGCACAAACAACACTACAAGTTAAGTGGAGCTCAATATGCAACGAGTTGCATATTGACGAAACACCACATTTAATTATTTAGTTGACTCTCATTATTTACAAGACAAGATTAAATGTTTTTAACATGGCAAGAGGTGAAGCATAAAGAAACTACACTATTAAGACATTTTAAATGAGGCCGGAAAAGAACAACAACATATCCGGAAAATCCCCATGAGCATGTTTAATAATTATAAGCAAACAACAATTCACACATATTAATGTTGTTAATATGATGCGGATGACATGATCAAGTTTATGCAAGTTTTATTAAAAGTTGACAAAAGAGATAAGAAGCATCGTCACCGTGGTGGAATGGAAAGGTGCCACGGCAACGATCCGAAAATGATGCCAAGGCAACAACTCGGTTCCGGTAACTCGTTGCGAGACCGGTGCAAAAGGTAAGATGGCATGGGTGAGTCAAACGAGATGAAAGGTGGGGCGATCCCGTTACCGGGTTCCCACGAGTCGGTGGCGAGGCAACCGAGGAACATGACAACGGACGAAACGGGCACGAAGCACACACGGGAGACATTTCATACAACACAAGCAAGCATGCATTCCACGGGTCACGTCTCGGGGTTATACCTTCGAAACAATTGTTTCGGGACGGTTCGAGATCGTAGTGGAAGTAGAGGAAGTAGAGGAAGTAGCCGTTCCGTAGAGGGAAGTAGTTGTACTCGGGCGACGGTAGACGTTCACGTAGGCGTTTCCGTTTCCGAAGAGGTACTTGTCGCGTCGGCGTTCGTAGTGGTACTTGTGGTCTCCGAACTTGTCGTCGGTAGTGGTACTCGCCGTAGGGGTACTTGGTCGGGTCGCCGGTAGTCGTTCGGGTCGTCGTGGTACTTGTCGCGGTCGTCGTCGACGTAGGGGTACACGTTCGTAGTGGGAAGTAGTTGTTCCGGCGACGGTAGTCGTTCACGTTCGTGTCGTGGTACTTGCGACGTCGGGGTACTTGGTCGAAGACGTTCCATAGGGGTACACGGGCGACGGTAGTCGTTCATGTAGTCGTTCTCGAGCTCGTAGTCGTTCGGTCATCGTTATGTAGTTGTACTCGGGTCGTAGAGGTACTTGAATCTTCGGTCTTGAGCCGTAGATGTACACGTTCCCTGTGAAGAACACAAGCAACCGAAACAACACAAAAAACTACAGCACGTCTCGGGACGACGAGGCCAGGCAGCAGCAGTCTAGCACGGGTGACGAGGCGAGGACGCGGCCTCGAGGCACGGCAGCTCCTGGCCGCGGAACACGGCACGGGCGTGCTGAGATCGACGGCTTCGGCCTTGCTGGAGTTGAAGACGGAGGGCACCGGCGCTGGCCTGGACGGAACCTGGCCGAGACGAGCGGAGGGAAGGGAGCGGGAGGAGAGGCCGCGGCCTGGGGCGGCGCGTGGGCGCGAGGAAGAGGCGCCAGAGGTGCTCGCTGCACGTCGGAGAAGAGGGCCTGGCCGGCGCTCGGTGGAAGGATCGATGGGGACTGTGCGGCTAGGGTTAGCTGTAGGGGGTTTGGGCCTTGGGCCGGCTGGGAAGTGGGAGAGGAAAAGGGCCAGGGAGGCCTAAGGGGGTGGCAACTGGGCCTGGAAAGGCTGGGCCTCTGCTCTCTTTATAAAAAAAAATGCTGTTGTTTATCTCCCTTTTAGCGTAAAACAAAGAGAGAAGAAAGAAAGAAGAGGGAGGATAGGGAAAAGATAACACAAAGGACTATTTTTCTCGGGCATCATAAAATGAGCAAAGTCCGAGAAAAATAAGAAAGGCATGAACGGAAAAAATAATTCAAACATATTTGAATATAATTCAAATAGGTTTGAACTAAGACGAGATTATTGAAGTGTCCAACAATGTCCGGAATTTTGGAGGAGCCTCGAAAATAACGGAAAAGAATAAAGGGAAGGTTTTGAAGTAGAAACTCGAAGTGAAATAAACATGGGGAATTTGCGAGTGTGTTGGGGTAATTCCAACAATGGAATATTTATTTATATAGCTCCCTAAAATAATGAGAGGCTTTTATATGTTATAAAGAGAAGTCATCTTCCCTCGATTTAAATGGACCGAAGGCCCACACGAATTATTTGGTTGCAAAAAATTAATGAGATGATGGCATGATGACATGATGCAATGCAAAAATAAATAACACAAGCACAAAGAACCACACGGGCAACCCGGAACATCTGGAATCTTCGGGCATCTTCTGGAATCTTCTGGGACGTCGGTCTCGGGCGTCACAGTTACCACACACCGTTGCATACAACCAAACACCATGCCTTGGGTTTGTCCACTAACATGCAGGCAACCAAACACCAGGCAGTGTGGTTCAACCCATGCATGCAACCAAACAACTTGCAGATGGTGCATTTGAGGCTGCATTTGCATAGCCAGGCTGAGTTGAGAAGGCTATGCAATGCAGCTACTGTAGACTACGGCAACCAAACACGCCCTTAGTGAATCGAGGATAAGACAGACGTACAATAGTCATTGGGCCTTTTTGAGGGTATAGTTAGTGGGCTTATTACGATGGCCTTAATATGCACGACGCGGGGCCGTGTGTTCGGGTAATTCAGGAGATTTGACGAAATCACTAATTGAGTAGTACTCGTTGCAAAGATCACTCCAACCTTCCCAGGTTGCGACAAATGGCGCGCTGCATGTGCGTCACTTGTCGCAACCTGGGAGTTTTCTCATTTTTCATAGACCCGTTTATTCAAAATGTTTTATCTCTTAAACCGTGCGTTCAAATCTTGAACCGCTTTCACCGTTGGATTTCTCACGTCGAGTTCTTCAAAACTAGATCCCATGTTGATAGGTTTTGACAAACTTTGTTTCCACAAAAAAAACGGACGAAAACCAAACCAGGAGCATTGGTTTTTTCCCTTTCCGAAAGAGGCACGCCCGTGCCTCTCACGAAATCACAACCGTGCCTCTCGCAGAAGCAAAACCGTGACTCTCGCGGAAGAAAAAAGAAGAAGAAAAAAAACATGTTTTTTCATTTCCGAGGAGGCACGGCCGTGACTCTATTGAAAGCACAACCGTGCCTCTCGTGGAAGCAAACCCGTGACTCTCGCGAAAGAAAAACAAAAAACAAAATACGTGTTTTTTTTTCGTTTTCGAGAGGCACAGTCGTGACTCTCACGGAAGCAAAACCATGACTCTCGTGAAAGGAAAAAAAAACAGAAAATGAGTTTTTTTCGTTTCCGAGAGGCACGGCCATGACTCCCGCGAAAGCAAAACCGTGCCTCTCGCAGAAGCAATACTGTGACTCTCACGGAAGAAAAATAAATAGAAAACACGTTCTTTTTCGTTTCCGAGAGGCACGGCCGTGGCTCTCGCGAAAGTAAAACCATGCCTCTCGCGGAAGCAAAACCGTGACTCTCGCGAAAAAAAAAGAAAACCCGTTTTAAAAAGCTAAGGAAGACCGATGGAAAATGAAACCATCGAAAAAACCCAAAAAACCCCATTTAAAAAGCCAAAAACGCGTGCAGAAAAAAAACGGAGGGAGTGCCCAGAGCGCGACACGTGGCAAATGGCTAAGTGCGCGCCAAGTGGCGCTGATCAAACAACCGAATCCACCGATGTAGTTGCTCTCGAGATTCTTTCAACAGATCGAACAACCGAATCTACCGATGTAGTAGTTCTGTGACCGAGCGAACAACCGAAGTTTCGGTCCTCGGTTTTTTAGCTCTCAGTCTCAGTTTCTTCCGGTCTTCGGTTCTTATGCCCACGGCAGATCGAGCGCGCACAGAAGGCAAAAAAAGAAAAGCGAATGGCCCACAATGTTAGCTATCCCAGGTGGTTGGTTATTGGGTTTGGCACTAAACCTCGTGCTAGGAGTTCGAATCCCCTCGTCGCATGAAAAGTTTTTGAAGGTTCCAAAAAATAGGTAATAAAAAGATAATCTGCACATCACACTCCCAAGAATCTTCACGAGGTAGCTATGGTTGAGTGGCCAAGGAAGATAGACTATGGAAGAGTACTTTTATTTGATGTGATCATGTTCATGAATTCAGGAGCTCAAATTACAAGGCTCATAATCTAGGCGTGCTCTGTCGTTGGATCAGGGACGTCATTTGTGGTGTGTGTCGGTACCCGCAAAAAAAAGTACCTGTAATTTCACAGGTTAGGGCTCCGTTCGGTTTGCAGGGAGAGAGGACTAAGGAAATAAACTTTTTGTAAAGATAAGGCTGATAGCTATTGGATTAAAAATGCGAACCAACCCGTGGTTGAGATGGTTAGGTGGACAGTGGTATCCCCAACCCATCAGGGTTCAAATACTGGTGTTCGCATTATTCCTGGATTTATTTCAGGATTTCCGGCGATGCGCTTTCAGTGGGAGGAGACGTTCCCGTCGACGACGAGACGCCTACGCTGACTTCGTAAATCTTAAGATGCCTATGAAGCAGTACATGGCCACAATATTTTATGTGTGTGGTTTTCGCTCGGCCTCCAAGGCGTTTGCCGCCGATCCCTGCCTCCTTCGTGCGCCGCTCCGGCGGCCGGAGGGGGTGGGGACCTGGTGCTTCATCTTAGGTTTGTGTTAGGGTTGGCCTAGTGCTTCCTTGAGGTGTTGTTTCCATGGAGGAGATGGCGCCTCGTCGGAATAATTTGCCTCTGCTCTTCCTCCATCTCGTCGTCGCTGTAACTGGTGGCGTCGAGGGGCAGGTGGCCTGGTCGTCTCGCCGATCTCGGGATCCGGCGAGGTTCGTGTCTGGTGGTTGTTGGGGAACGTAGTATTTTAAAATTTTCCTACGATCACGCAAGATCTATCTACTAGATGCATAGCAACGAGAGGGGAGAGTGTGTCTACGTACCCTCGTAGACCGGGAGCGGAAGCGTCAAGTGACGCGGTTGATGTTGTCGAACTTCTTCGCGATCCAACCGATCAAGCACCGAACGTACGGCACCTCCGCGTTCAGCACACGTTCAGCTTGATGACGTCCCACGAGCTCTTGATCCAGTTGAGCTTCACGAGAGAGTTTCGTCAGCACGACGGCGTGGTGACGGATATGATGTATTCACCGGCGCAGGGCTTCGCCTAAGCACCGCGACGGTATGACCGAGGTGTGTTTCTGTGGAGGGGGGCACCGCACACGGCTAAAACAATTCAACTTGTGTGTCTTTGGGTGCCCCCCTGCCCCCGTATATAAAGGAGCAAGGGAGGGAGGCCGGCCAACTTCTCCTGGTGCGGCTAGGGAAGGAGTCCTACTAGGAATAGGATTGCAATCCTATTCCTAGTAGGATTCACCAAAAGAAAGAAGAGGGCAAGGAATAGGAGAGGTGGCGCCCCCTCCCAATCCTAGTCCAACTAGGAACCCTAGGTGGGGCGCCGGCCAGCCCTATGGGCTGCCTCTCTCTTTCCCTTTAGGCCCACTATGGACCATCCCCTCTCGTAGGGGGTTCCGGTAACCCCCTCCGGCAATCCCGATAAATCCGAAACTTTCCTGGAACACTTCCGGTGTCCGAATATAGTCGTCCAATATATCAATCTTTATGTCTCGGACATTCCGAGACTCCTCGTCATGTCCGTGATCTCATCCGGGACTCCGAACTACCTTCGGTACATCAAAACTCATAAACTCATAATACCGATCGTCATCAAACGTTAAGCGTGCGGACCCTACGGGTTCGAGAACTATGTAGACATGACCGAGACTCATCTCCGGTCAATAACCAATAGCGGAACCTGGATGTTCATATTGGCTCCTACATATTCTACGAAGATCTATTATCGGTCAGAACCGCATAACAACATACGTTGTTCCTTTTGTCAATGGTATGTTACTTGCCCGAGATTCGATCGTCGGTATCTCTATACCTAGTTCAATCTCGTTACCGTCAAGTCTCTTTACTCGTTCCGTAACTCATCATCTCGTGACTAACTCATTAGTCTTTTGCTTGCAAGGCTTATTGTGATGTGTATTACCGAGAGGGCCCAGAGATACCTCTCCGACACTCGGAGTGATAAATCCTAATCTTGATCTATGCCAACACCACGAATACTTTCGGAGACACCTGTAGAGCATCTTTATGATCACCCAGTTACGTTGTGACGTTTGATAGCACACAAGGTGTTCCTACGGTATTCGG
Organism: Secale cereale; assembly: GCA_902687465.1. Taxonomy (NCBI): domain Eukaryota; kingdom Viridiplantae; phylum Streptophyta; class Magnoliopsida; order Poales; family Poaceae; genus Secale; species Secale cereale. The sequence goes on along the minus strand of LR738715.1, from coordinate 80,425,929 downwards.
GAGTTGCATAATCTCATAGTCATAGGAACATGTATAAGTCATGAAGAAAGCAATAGCAGTAAAACTAAACGATCATAGTGCTATGCTAACGGATGGGTCTTGTCCATCACATCATTCTCCTAATGATGTGATCCCATTGATCAAATGACAACTCATGTCTATGGCTAGGAAACATAACCATCTTTGATCAATGAGCTAGTCTAGTAGAGGCATACTAGGGACATACTGTTTTGTCTATGTATCCACACATGTACTAAGTTTCCGGTTAATACAATTCTAGCATGAATAAAAGACATTTATCATGATATAAGGAAATACAAATAACATCTTTATTATTGCCTCGAGGGCATATTTCCTTCAGTCTCCCACTTGCACTAGAGTCAATAATCTAGCTCACATCACCATGTGATTTAATACTGATAGTTCACATCGTTATGTGAATAACACCCATAGTTCACATCGCCATGTGACCAACACCCAAAGGGTTTACTAGAGTCAATAATCTAGTTCACATCACTATGTGCTTAATACCCAAGAGTAATAAGGTGTGATCATGTTTTGCTTGTGAGAGAAGTTTAGTCAACGGGTCTGTCACATTCAGATCCGTATGTATTTTGCAAATTTCTATGTCTACAATGCTCTGCATAGAGCTACTCTAGCTAATTGCTCCCACTTTCAATACGCATCCAGATTGATACTTAGAGTCATCTGGATTTAGTGTCAAAGCTTGCATCGGCGTTACCCTTTACGACGAACTCTTTATCACCTCCATAATCGAGAAACATTTCCTTAGTCATCCAGTTACTAAGGATAATTTTGACCGCTGTACAGTGATCTACTCCTGGATCACTATTGTACCCCCTTGACAAACTCATGGCAAGGTACACAACATGTTTGGTACACAGCATGGCATACTTTATAGAACCTATGGCTGAGGCATAGGGAATGACTTTCATTCTCTCTATATATTTTGCAGTGGTCGGGCATTGAGTCTTACTCAACTTCATACCTTGTAATACAGGCAAGAACCCTTTCTTTGACTGATCCATTTTGAACTTCTTCAAAATCTTATCAAGGTATGTGCTTTGTGAAAGTCCAATTAAGCGTCTTGATCTATCTCTATAGATCTTGATGCCTAATATATAAGCAGCTTCATCGAGGTCTTTCATTGAAAAACTCTTATTCAAGTATCCTTTTATGCTGTCCAGAAATTCTATATCATTTCCAATCAACAATATGTCATCCACATATAATATTAGAAATGCTACAGAGCTCCCACTCACTTTCTTGTAAATACAGGCTTCTCCAAAAGTCTGTATAAAACCATATGCTTTGATCACCTCATCAAAGCGTATATTCCAACTCCGAGATGCTTGCACCAGTCCATAGATGGATCCCTGGAGCTTGCATACTTTGTTAGCACCTTTTGGATCGACAAAACCTTCTGGTTGCATCATATACAACTCTTCTTTGAGATATCCATTCAGGAATGCAGTTTTGACATCCATTTGCCAGATTTCATAATCATAAAATGCGGCAATTGCTAACATGATTCAGACAGACTTAAGCATCGCTACAGGTGAGAAAGTCTCATCGTAGTCAACTCCTTGAACTTGTCGAAAACCTTTCGCAACAAGTCGAGCTTTGTAAACAGTTACATTACCGTCTGCGTCGGTCTTCCTCTTGAAGATCCATTTATTTTCGATGGCCTGCCGATCATCGGGCAAGTCAACCAAAGTCCACACTTTGTTCTCATACATGGATCCCATCTCAGATTTCATGGCTTCAAGCCATTTTGCGGAATCTGGGCTCATCATCACTTCCTCATAGTTCGTAGGTTCATCATGGTCTAGTAACATGATTTCCAGAACTGGGTTGCCGTACCACTCTGGTGCGGAACGTACTCTGGTTGATCTACGACGTTCAGTAGAAACTTGATCCGAAGTTTCATGATCATTATCATTAACTTCCTCACTAATTGGTGTAGGAATCACTGGAACAATTTCCTGTGATGTACTACTTTCCAATCTGGGAGAAGGTACAATTACCTCATCAAGTTCTACTTTCCTCCCACTCACTTCTTTCGAGAGAAAACTCCTTCTCAAGAAAGGATCCATTCTAAGCAATGAATATCTTGCCTTTGGATCTGTGATAGAAGGTGTACCCAACAGTATCCTTTGGGTATCCTATGAAGACACATTTCTCCGACTTGGGTTCGAGCTTATCAGGTTGAAGCTTTTTCACATAAGCATCGCAGCCCCAAACTTTAAGAAACAACAACTTTGGTTTCTTGCCAAACCATAGTTCATAAGGCGTTGTCTCAACGGATTCAGATGATGCCCTTATTTAACGTGAATGCAGCTGTCTCTAATGCATGACCCAAAACGATAGTGGTAAATCGGTAAGAGACATCATAGATCGCACCATATCTAATAAAGTACGGTTACGATGTTCGGACACACCATTACACTGTGGTGTTCCAGGTGGCGTGAGTAGTGAAACTATTTCACATTGTTTTTACTGAAGGCCAAACTCGCTAACTCAAATATTTTACCTCTACGATCATATCGTAGAAACTCTTATTTTCTTGTTACGATGATTCTCCACTTCACTCTGAAATTCTTTGAACCTTTCAAATGTTTCAGACTTGTGCTTCATTAAGTAGATATACCCATATCTGCTCAAATCATCAGTGAAGGTCAAAAAATAATGATACCCGCCGCGAGCTTCAACACTCATTGGTCCACATACATCTGTATGTATGATCTCCAACAAATCTGTTGCTCGCTCCATTGTTCCGGAGAACGGAGTTTTAGTCATCTTGCCCATGAGGCATGGTTCGCAAGCACCAAGTGATTCATAATCAAGTGATTCCAAAAGTCCATCACTATGGAGTTTCTTCATGCGCTTTACACCAATATGACCTAAACGGCAGTGCCATAAATAAGTTGCACTATCATTATTAACCTTGCATCTTTTGGCTTCAATATTATGAATATGTGTATCACCACGATCGAGATCCAACAAACCATTTTCATTGGGTGTATGACCATAGAAGGTTTTTATTCATGTAAACAGAACAACAATTATTCTCTAACTTACATGAATAACTGTATTGCAATAAACATGATCAAATCATATTCATGCTCAACACCAAATAACACTTATTTAGGTTCAACACTAATCCCGAAAGTATAGGGAGTGTGCGATGATGATCATATCAATCTTGGAACTACTTCCAATACACATCGTCACTTCATCCTTTAACTAGTTTATGTTCATTATGCAACTCCCATTTCGAGTTACTACTCTTTAGCAACTGAACCAATATCAAATACCGAGGGGTTGCTATGAACACTAGTAAAATACACATCAATAATCTGTATATCAAATATACCTTTGTTCACTTTGCCATCCTTCTTATCCGCCAAATATCTAGGGCAGTTCCACTTCGAGTGACCATTTCCTTTGCAGTAGAAGCACTTGTTTCAGGCTTGAGTTTAGCTTTGGGTTTCTTCACGGGACTGACAACTTGCTTGTCATTCTTCTTGAAGTTCCCCTTCTATCCCTTTGCCCTTTACTTGAAACAAGTGGTATTGTTAACCATCAACACTTGATGCTCTTTCTTGATTTCTACCTTCGCTGATTTCAGCATCGTGAAGAGCTCGGGAATTACTTTCGTCATCCCTTGCATATTATAGTTCATCACGAAGTTCTACTAACTTGGTGATAGTGACTAGAGAACTTTGTCAATTACTATCTTATCTGGAAGATTAACTCCCACTTGATTCAAGCAATTGCAGTACCCAGACAATCTGAGCACATGCTCACTGGTTGAGCTATTCTCCTCCATCTTGTAGGAAAAGTACTGTCAGAGGTCTCATACCTCTTGACACGGGCATGAGTATGAAATACTAATTTCAACTCTTGGAACATCTTATATGCTCCGTGGCGTTCAAAACATTTTTGAAGTCCTGATTCTAAGCCGTAAAGTATGGTGCACTAAACTATCAAGTAGTCATCATATCGAGCTTTTGTCAAAACGTTCATAACATCTGCATCTGCTCCTGCAATAGGTCTGTCACCTAGCGGTGCATCAAGGACATAATTCTTCTGTGCAGCAATGAGGATAATCCTCAGATCACGGAACGATTCCGCATCATTGCTACTAACATCTTTCAACTTAGTTTTCTCTAGGAACATATAAAAAATAAACGTGGAGCAACATTGCGAGCTATTGATCTACAACATAGATATGCTAATACTACCAGGACTAAGTTCATGATAAGTTAAAGTTCAATTTAATCATATTAAAGAACTCCCACTTAGATAGACATCCCTCCGGTCATGTAAACGATCACGTGATCCAAATCAACTAAACCATGTCCGATCATCACGTGAGATGGAGTAGTTTCAATGGTGAACATCTTATGTTGATCATATCTACTATATGATTCACGCTCGACCTTTCGGTCTCCAGTGTTCCGAGGCCATATCTGCATATGCTAGGCTCGTCAAGTTTAACCCGAGCATTCTGCGTGTGCAAAACTGGCTTACACCCGTTGTATTTGAACGTAGAGCTTATCACACCCGATCATCACGTGGTGTCTCGGCACGACGAACTTTCGCAACGGTGCATACTCAGGGAGAACACTTATACCTTGAAATTTAGTAAGTGATCATCTTATAATGCTACCGTCGTTCTAAGCAAAATAAGAAGCATAATAAGATAAACATCACATGCAATCAAAAATATGTGACATGATATGGTCATCATCATCTTGTGCTTTTGATCTCTATCTCCAAAGCACCGTCATGATCACCTTCGTCACCGGCGCGACACCTTGATCTCCATCGTAGCATCGTTGTCGTCTCGCCAACTATTGCTTCCTCAACTATCGCTACCGCTTAGTGATAAAGTAAAGCAATTACATGGCGATTGCATTTCATACAATAAAGCGACAACCATATGGCTCCTGCCAGTTGCCGATAACTTTACAAAACATGATCATCTCATACAAAAACGTATAACTCATCATGTCTTGACCATATCACATCACAACATGCCCTGCAAAAACAAGTTAGACGTCCTCTACTTTGTTGTTGCAAGTTTTACGTGGCTGCTACGGGCTTTAGCAAGAACCGTTCTTACCTACGCATACAAAACCACAACGATGTTTCGTCAAGTATGTGCTGTTTTAACCTTCACAAGGACCGGGCGTAGCCACACTTGATTCAGCTAAAGTGAGAGAGACAGACACCCGCCAGTCACCTTTAAGCAATGAGTGCTCGTAACGGTGAAACCAGTCTCGCGTAAGCGTACGCGTAATGTCGGTCCGGGCCGCTTCATCTCACAATACCGCCGAAGCAAAGTATGACATGCTGGTAAGCAGTATGACTAGTATCGCCCACAACTCATTGTGTTCTACTCATGCATATCATCTACGCATAGACCTAGCTCTGATACCACTGTTGGGGAACGTAGTATTTTAAAATTTTCCTACGATCACGCAAGATCTATCTACTAGATGCCTAGCAACGAGAGGGGAGAGTGTGTCTACGTACCCTCGTAGACCGGGAGCGGAAGCGTCAAGTGACGCGGTTGATGTTGTCCAACTTCTTCGCGATCCAACCGATCAAGCACCGAATGTACGGCACCTCCGTGTTCAGCACACGTTCAGCTTGATGACGTCCCACGAGCCCTTGATCCAGTTGAGCTTCACGGGAGAGTTTCGTCAGCACGACGGCGTGGTGACGGATATGATGTATTCACCGGCGCAGGGCTTCGCCTAAGCACCGCGACGGTATGACCGAGGTGTGTTTCTGTGGAGGGGGGCACCGCACACGGCTAAAACAATTCAACTTGTGTGTCTTTGGGTGCCCCCCTGCCCCCGTATATAAAGGAGCAAGGGAGGGAGGCCGGCCAACTTCTCCTGGTGCGGCTAGGGAAGGAGTCCTACTAGGAATAGGATTGCAATCCTATTCCTAGTAGGATTCACCAAAAGAAAGAAGAGGGAAAGGAATAGGAGAGGTGGCGCCCCCTCCCAATCCTAGTCCAACTAGGAACCCTAGGTGGGGCGCCGGCCAGCCCTATGGGCTGCCTCTCTCTTTCCCTTTAGGCCCACTATGGACCATCCCCTCTCGTAGGGGGTTCCGGTAACCCCCTCCGGCAATCCCGATAAATCCGAAACTTTCCCGGAACACTTCTGGTGTCCGAATATAGTCGTCCAATATATCAATCTTTATGTCTCGGACATTCCGAGACTCCTCGTCATGTCCGTGATCTCATCCGGGACTCCGAACTACCTTCGGTACATCAAAACTCATAAACTCATAATACCGATCGTCATCAAACGTTAAGCGTGCGGACACTACGGGTTCGAGAACTATGTAGACATGACCGAGACTCATCTCCGGTCAATAACCAATAGCGGAACCTGGATGTTCATATTGGCTCCTACATATTCTACGAAGATCTATTATCGGTTAGAACCGCATAACAACATACGTTGTTCCTTTTGTCAACGGTATGTTACTTGCCCGAGATTCGATCGTCGGTATCTCTATACTTAGTTCAATCTCGTTACCGGCAAGTCTCTTTACTCGTTCCGTAACTCATCATCTCGTGACTAACTCATTAGTCTTTTGCTTGCAAGGCTTATTGTGATGTGTGTTACCGAGAGGGCCCAGAGATACCTCTCCGACACTCGGAGTGACAAATCCTAATCTTGATCTATGCCAACACCACGAATACTTTCGGAGACACCTATAGAGCATCTTTATGATCACCCAGTTACGTTGTGACGTTTGATAGCACACAAGGTGTTCCTACGGTATTCGGGAGTTGCATAATCTCATAGTCATAGGAACATGTATAAGTCATGAAGAAAGCAATAGCAGTAAAACTAAACGATCATAGTGCTATGCTAACGGATGGGTCTTGTCCATCACATCATTCTCCTAATGATGTGATCCCGTTGATCAAATGACAACTCATGTCTATGGCTAGGAAACATAACCATCTTTGATCAATGAGCTAGTCTAGTAGAGGCATACTAGGGACATACTGTTTTGTCTATCTATCCACACATGTACTAAGTTTCCGGTTAATACAATTCTAGCATGAATAAAAGACATTTATCATGATATAAGGAAATACAAATAACATCTTTATTATTGCCTCTAGGGCATATTTCCTTCAGTGGTCGGCCGACGGCGCCCTCGCGGGTGGTGGTCGTGTCGTCTGCTGTAGTTGTGTTTACTGTCTTGCAGTTGGGTGCGTGGATGACGGCAGGCGGCGACATTTCTCTTCTTCGACTACATCGGATGAAGTTGACGGCGTCGAGATTTGGTGACCACGGGGAAGATCCCCGGCCTACGTGCCACAAAGACTCGGTTTCGTCGCTTGCGGCGACCCGCTTCAACGGCTCAAAAAGCATCTTTGTATGCGATGATGCTCTCCTAGATATTTTTTATGGTGGCTGTTCTCATCTTTTTCCGGCGTTGCTATGGTGACGGCGAAGGATGTTTGTGGACTATGTTTCGGCAAGGCACGAGTTTCTGCAAGGTTGGAATAGTAGTTTCACTTCTTGTGGAATTCTTTGCGCAAAGTTGCTTGACAAGCATTTATGTCTCGTATGTTGACCATATGTGTAATATCTCTAAACAGATTGTCTAATGAAATATATGATTGCTTAAAAAGAATTATGTGTGTCTGAGTGGAGTACAATAAATGCATGAAGTTTTTTATTGAACTGGTCACCGGTTGAGGCTTCCGCCAAAATATGGGATCTGACTGGATTCTATCTTTTCTGATACGAGAAGGCCTTTGTTTCCTTTGAAGTACTGCTCAGGCTCCCGATGAACCGAACGCAAAATTTCCTACGGACAACAGTTCCTTAGAAAATCCTGCATTTTTCCAGTGAACCGAACGCACCCTAGGTTTCGAGAAGGAGTCGGTCCACCGTCGCCATCGGCCATCTCTCTCTCATCCAACACGCGCCCCTGTGCCCCCGTCCTCGCTCGGCAGCCGCGCGTCCAGAAACATCCTCCTCTTTAGCCCATTTAGGCCCATGTGAGCCCACCACTCACATCATTCCCGTCCTCATATGCTGTGTACAGGCGCAGCGCTAGCACAAGAGAGAAATTAGGAGAGCCAGGAAGCGAGACAGCAGCGTCCGTCTCCCTCCCTCGGCCGACCAGACCCTAGCCCCCCACCGCATCGCCGCCGGGCCCCTCCGCCGCTCAGCCGCCGGCGTATCGCCGAAAGGCGCGTCGAGCTTGCCGGATCGGCCCCGCCGCCGCGGATCCAGTACGGGTTCCCTACTCTCCAGACCCCCCGCGTCCATTAGTTCCCCGTTGCTTGATTTGACCCGACTTGATTGCTTTCCCGGTGTTGAGATTTGATCTCGCAGACTAAATCGTGATCGGGATCGGAGGATCTTGGCCGGGATTCAGTAGGATCTTATATATAGGGATCAAACCTTATTGGGACGATCGATCGCCCCCCTTTCTTAGCTGCGCCTTTTTTTTTTGGGCGAAATGTCCCAAATTGTGAAGCTGGATTTGGGTTCATGCCATGCGGACCCATTCAGTAATCAACAGAATTTGATGTTGAGTATATGGTGAAATGATGTCCACATGCATCCTCGCTTAATCCCACATCAGAGACTGATTTTGGTGGATTGCTTGAGTAGAACTGATACTCCTCTATGTTAGATAGAGGGCACATCACTCCAGAACATATGTGATCTGAACACAATTCCTGTGTTTTAGTATCACTACCTCAACCACAATGACATGGGATTTAAACCGTTCCCCACGAGAGTCAGGCAAGAAAATAATCTATTACTCCACAAAATCCAAGTTTTAAGCGGGTCCAACACTTCAGTTGGATGAACAACAGTGAATACGGCATAACAGGTTTTACTCATGAGTTGTAGAGGAAAGCTTGTTGGAATGCCAATGTCAGTTGACACACTGAATGCAAAATGGAAGCATGACACAGAAAAGAAACATATGATATTTTTGGTTATATATCTATCAGATTGTATGTAAACCTATTGTGTAATTAGGATCACCTATTCACCTTAAACTTACTATTCCTAATCAGTTTATGATCATTATTTGTTAGAAAATATCAAAGTTGAAACCAGTGTGGTAATACTTTGCCTGGTTCAACATGCAGTGTAATTTATGCATTTCTTGTTATGTTGGTTTTGCTTGTATCAAGCAGATAGTTGGTTTTCCTGTTCCATGTAATCCTGTATGTTGTCGGGTGCCATGTCATTAATCCAGTGTTGCCAATCTTTGGTACAGATGGCTCTTAATGAACGCCTCAGCAAATTTAAACAGCAGCAGGAGAGATGCCAGACAACTCTATCCAGCATTGCTGCAACCCAAGCTTCAACCACAAAGTCGCACAATGCTCCAAGGTCTAGACCAGCAAATGCTCCGTCAGCTCCAGCAAAACAGATACAGGCTATTAAATTCTCAAATGATACAGAAAGGCTTCAACACATCAATTCAGTGAGGAAGTCTCCTGTCGGAGCACAGATCAAATTAGTTATTGAACTGCTTTACAAGGTAACTTGCCAAAAGTTCAACTTGATGGGATTACCTCGTCTTCCATTATTCCACACCATGCATAGTGCGATAGGTTTCTCTGTTTTCTGTTTTGCCTTGCAAATACTCCCTCTGTTTCCAAATATTTGTCTTTCTAGACATTTCAAATGGACTACAACATACGGATGTATGTAGACATATTTTAGAGTGTAGATTCACTCATTTTGCTTCGTATGTAGTCACTTGTTGAAATCTCTAAAAAGACAAATATTTGGGAACGGAGGGAGTAGCTAGTAGTATTAATATAATGCAAAGCAAGTTGTTAACTGAGCCTTATAGGACAATAGGTGATTTGTTGGATAGGTTTCACTGTTGCTTATGATGTCTTTGGGTTAGAGAAAATGTACCATAATAATTATCTCTGGGTAATGATAAAACGACCAGAACAGTGATGCCATATGATATTACTGTTGCTTTTAGTGACCAGAACAGTGATGTCATACAATATATAATTGCACTCTCAGTTATCATATACTGGTGGCCCTAACGCAAAAATAGAGATATTTATTCAAGTCTGTAGAATGGTTCTGCACCTTATTTCGCATATTTAATTCTTGATGTTTTTTCAATTTATTAGCTTAATGAAAGACTTCAAAGTACAGTAACAAAAAGAATGTTCTCTTATGATTTTTGTCCTGAAATATATGTTATAATGTGTTCCGTGTAAAATAATACCCCTCTTTTCTTGTGAACCTGCAGACAAGACTTGCTTATACAGCAGAGCAAATAAATGAAGCAACATATGTTGCAATTAATAGTAACAAGGGAGTCTTTGATAGTCTGACAAACAATCCTAAAGTACAATTTGATGGGAAGCGTTTCTCTTACAAGGTAATTGCACTGAGGATTATTTTGCTACACATTATAAATGAAGTAGTTATTTTTCCTTCATGAAAGACTTTGTCTTTCTCATATTAGATTGCATATTGACCCGACATTTGAAATTATGCAGTCCAAGCATGATTTGAAGGGGAAAGATCAATTGCTTCATTTGATCAGAAGGTTTCCTGAGGGTCTTCCTGTTGTGGAGGTTAAGGATTCATATCCAACCGTATTGGATGATCTACAGGTGACTATATTATTCTTGGTTTATGATTTTGAGAAATCTGGTAGGTGTTACATTATTTTGCATGCGGTGCATCAAGTTTGATGGTTGAACTAACTGTATCTGTATTCAGAAACCAAGTAGTCTTATGTACAGAGGTTCGAGACATTAATGTTGGGATCTTTTAGCGATCCTTGCTTTTGTTTACGTATATGTCAAGTACAGTTAGCTAGGCTTCCACTGTTATGTTCCAAAATTCTTATTACCGCGTATAATGCTCAAAGCTACCTTTTCTCTTGGAACAATTAACAGGGTCTCGATCTTCTATGGGGTTAAAATTTAATGTTAGTTGTTGCCTTTGTGTGCACTTATGGTGGTTATTGGAATATTTGAACGGTTGATTGCTTCACTGCTAGTAAATAATCGAAGTTGATGGACTGTACACAACAGCACAGCCTTTGGCTAAGCACAAAAATTCGATATTTAGTTAGCTTGAACCAGTGAGGAATATATGAAGTTGATGTGTCCCATGACAGGCAATTTATTTGCCAGGAAACAGTGTTTCCTGGTGTCTGATGGAACACAACCATAATGAATCAGTGAAATTACTTGCAGTACCATAGTGGTGGCTCTTTTCTGTAGACAAATTGAGCAGCAAAGCACGAGAAGTTAGTTCCAATATGCTGAAACTAGGCAGACCGTTTACTGATCAGTGTTCAGTATTGGTGTTACTTGTAGCTTTTGCTCTTTATCGCAATGGTGTGAGCAAACCAGGAATTCAGCCCTGAGGTCTGATGTATATGGCTGAAATCTCGTTTTTTGCAGGCTCTCAAAGCCTCAGGTGACGTCTGGTGGCTGTCAAGCATGGACTCCCAGGAAGACATTGTGTACCCAAATGATCCCAAATCGAAGATCAAGGTCGATGCCGACTTGAAGCAGCTGTACCGGGAGATAGAGCTGCCACGGGACATGATCGACATCGAGAAGGAGCTCCTGAAGAATGGGCACAAGCCAGCAACCGACACGACCAAGCGGCGTGCAGCGGCGCAGATCCATGGCCAGCGACCAAAGCCAAAGGCCAAGAAGAAGCAGAAAGAGATCACTAAAAGGACCAAGCTCACGAACGCGCATCTGCCTGAGCTGTTCGACCTGCCCCGTTAAGCGCAAGAAGCAAATGGGGCATATAAGTTTCGGGGCATTTCTTCATGTGGGAGCTCGCAATAATATTTTTATATACACAAACATTTTTGTTTCTGTGTTACTCTACCATTGGGGGAAACGACTTGATCATCTCAAAACTTAAAACTGAGGTTGGGATGCTTATGCTTGTTATATACAGTATCAAAGTTGTACGGTGACAATCCATTGTGCGTTCCTGTATAAAATATTAAAATGAATCGAGATGAACAACAAGCGACTTCGCAATGGTCATTTTATTTTTCACTGTTATTACTACATAGCAATTTGTGAGGTGCGTCTCAACTGTCTCTCAAGAACCCCTCTATATAGGCACCAGTGTAATTTTGGCAATACTGTACTTTTTTTATAAAAGGGATTCAGATTGGTTATAAAGGTTCATCAGAAGTACAAAGCATTCCTAGACCAGTGAACGACCATCGACCATTGTAGCTGCCGGAACAAGCCGCTAACGCTAGGGTACTGTTTAGTTAGTTTTGTACTCATATCCACTATGATCACTAAATTTGGCTCATGCAGTCACTTTGATAACTGGATTTTAGACTCTCTGATTTGCAATCAATAAGGTTGTTTCAGTGACAGCCATGATCACTAGGGTAGGGAGGTTTGGCTACTGGATTTGCCTTACATAACATACAATCTGAAGAGTACGAGGGTTTGCCTTTGTTAGAGCCGAGCAGTGCTCAAATTTTCATCACGGAACGGGATCCAGTCTGAACTTGTTCCGGTTTCACGAACTGATGAGTGCAGGTTTTGGTTCAAAGCCATATTGATATATATCAGCATAAACAAAGAAATGAACTTCAAGTTTAACTCAACATTTCAGTAGTGACCTTGTCAGAACATCGAGTAGTTGGACAAGCACAGTCCGGAGAGAATATCAGAGTATACATGTGTATATGCATAGGACACGAATGATCCATGAATATAACCCCAACCTGTACCTCTTCCAGTTTATCAGTTTTATTTCATAACTGAATTTTCCATAATTTCCATTCTTAGCGGATCAAAAGATAAATAACAGATGATCTTATTTTGTATCATCTACATACAATACAACAAATGCATATGCAAAGCAATTATGTTACAGTTGGGAGGGTTTAACTCATTTCATGTTAAAACTAACTATAGCAATAAGCTTCTGAGTTTTGGAAAGAAAATATGTTTTATTATTATTATTGAAAAATCATGATGTTCAGATGTTTTTAATCAAATAGGGCTGATGTTCTTATGTTGGCCTGTTCAATCCAAACAGCCCTAGCCAAACATAGAATTGTAGAGTCAGTCAAAATACTACCTCCTCTGTACCATAATATATGACGTTTTAACAGCTCAAATTGACTGCTAAAGCCTGGCCCAACTATGGCCGAAGGAGCTTAACCACAGATCTTATTACGGATGTTTGTTAGCATGGATGTACATTTTTTCTTGAAGACTCACAAGAATGAACATAGAGCCATAAGATGGGCTTGCTTCACAAACTGTACAATTCAGATGAAACGCCCACACACACACATCAACAGCATTCTGGACACTGGTACTGTCGCCCCATGTAGACGATGCCAAGGATTTTGAACTTTACAAGCTTTTATCATGTGCAAGATGGTAAAACATATTCACCGACACCGTCCTGCTTTTTCTAAATCAAGAGGACTGATGGCATACTTTCACCTGCACAAAGGATATGGGAATAAATCCCCTGTTAACTAGCCTAGTGCGTGGAACTGAAGGAGAGTAAGCACAGATCTGATGACTGGCGAGCACCATCCATGTCAACCATCTACAAATAACCAACATAAGAGAAATTCAACTTAGAGCTCTATAACTAAATGGAAAAATGCATAATTTTTTTGAAAAGAAAACTATATATACCTTGAATCCTACATGATCATAGAGCCTCCGAGCTGGCAAGTTATCCTTATGTACATGAATATAAATACTTTCAGCACCTACAATAAGGCGTGAAGGTATCAGCAGATGAACTACTATTATCTGTGGTTTTACAGTTCCAGACAAGCCTAATGCTTTACCATCGAGTCTTGCAGCATCAATGGCCAATAACAACATGTTGCTGGCAATCCCTTGACGCCGTGCATACTTAGCAACACAAACATTGGTTAAATATCCAAACTTTGGCTGATCTGGCTGATAGATTCTAGAGTAAAATGGTGTGTTTCCAGGCTCCTGTGAATAATTTCGAAATGTAACTTCCAAAGGCACAGACAGGAGTAATACACAGGTATTGGTGCTATTTTCCATACCGCGGGGTATCTCTCCCCATGTAGAGGATGCCTGACACATAGATCTACTGTACCAACAACACTATTCACCACAGTTCGTGTGACGTCATCATTCTTTACCTGCAATATTATAAACGTAGGCGAGATGTTAATTAACCGTGAAATAAAGGGAATTATCATCAAAGCAACTTTTAAGAGTGATTGACAATGTAGACCTAAATATTTTTCACAAAAGATCTGTAACAGAAAACTGAAGTTTTAACTTGAAGGTTGTTGGATAGCCATTTTCGTGTTTCTTGATTCCCTCAAAGTAGATTTCATAACTAGCATAACATGCTATTTTGTGAACTAACATGCTTGATTTAAAATGCAGTAATAAATGGCTTACAAACAGCTTTACTTTCATACCGCAACAAAACACGTATACTTCTCTCCAACCTGCCTGCTACATCGTTTCTTTAAAGCATGAAATTCCTGCAATGAGATGACTGACGATGATACATTTGACATATTACAAGAAAAAATGATCCACGGCTACAAGTGAACCAGAACGCCAACTATTAAATGATCAGCTGGTGGAAAATGGGCACGTGTCGACATCATTACCATCCCACTTGCCTCAAGTAACACAAAAATGTTAAACACATACCTGTGATGCAAACTTTCTTTTGAAGCTTTCAACATAGCTGCAGTGAGAAAACAACAGTGGAATAGGTTTTAGTTACAAGGATATTACTAACAAAAAGTGGATCAGCACTGTAGTTTAAATACTAACCGATCGCCTGACTGATCTTCATAGTGATCTTCTGCTCTCAACCATGCGGCAATCTATAAAGTCTTGGTAAGAAGAGATGTAAGGCATAGTGGTAATGTAAATGTCATTTCGTTACTTCATAGCACTACCTAAATTGTGAAGGTACATGATTTGTAATATACATGTTAGTATCTATAGTTCTCATGCTCTGAAGTTATTAGCATGAGAAAAAAAAGACAGGTAGCTTATTAATTATTGTCACTAACTTATCATAAACACATTTGCCGGCCATGTCAATCAGAAGTGGACGACTTTAAGTTATTGCCCAGAATCAGCGATTGTATATTTTCTACAAGTAACAAGAATAATACCCAGTATTCCTCATCCATTATAGCCTCCCGAGCAACATAGCGACCGAAATATCTTGTGTATTTGCAATCACTTTTCTCAATCGAAGGTCTAAGAAGATTGAAACGGAGATCGGATGGTTCTGCTGGATGCAAAGGTGTTGGTGTCACTGGTGTCCTATTGGATATGTTTGATGAGACACCAGGGATGGATGCTTTTCTGGCAACATTAACACTATGAGACAGGTAGCTTATTAATTATTGTCACTAACTTATCATAAACACATGTGCCGGCCATGTCAATCAGAAGTGGACGACTTTAAGTTATTGCCCAGAATCAGCGATTGTGTATTTTCTACAAGTAACAAGAATAATACCCAGTATTCCTCATCCATTATAGCCTCCCGAGCAACATAGCGACCGAAATATCTTGTGTATTTGCAATCACTTTTCTCAATCGAAGGTCTAAGACGATTGAAACGGAGATCGGATGGTTCTGCTGGATGCAAAGGTATTGGTGTCACTGGTGTCCTATTGGATATGTTTGATGAGACACCAGGGATGGATGCTTTTCTGGCAACATTAACACTATGAGCAATCATTTCCTCTTTTCCGCCGTTTGTAGAAATCACGGGCTCATCTTTCCTGAAAGAAGAAAACTGATTTTGCATGAAAATAATGCACAACATGGGTAAAATGTAAGTGTCGTGTTACTTTTTACATGTCTATGCTCATTCGACGCTTTCAAAGCAAGAAAAGATCACGAGATTCAGAAATCTAATCCAGATAAAAATAAGGTTCTTGTGATCTTGTCCTAAATCATTCCCTTCACAATTACATGATATAGTAACTAATGAGATGTTTTCAAAGTACTGTGCAGTTCTGCATCCAAGAAAAATCACTCTACGGCCCGCGGTATTTTCGTTTTCCAGAACAATAGAGCAGTATCTTTATCTTCTCCGCTTGGAATAAACTTGTAGCAAAATGTTGACGAATAAAACCAGTAATCGGTAAACTAGCAGACAACAATTCCAAAAAATAAGTGTGTGAATCCGATCCTAAACTGAACTATCTGATTACCCTTTCGTGTCATGAACTGATGAATAATACATCTTGCAACGGGTAATCAGTGTTCGACGAAGTTCCCAAATCCCATTGATCTGCTTTCTCCCTAAGTCAAGCAGGCATGTCCCTGCCTTTGCTGCAACGAGCGACTAAGAACACGAAATCCCTGATTCCTTGAACAAGAAAAGCTACCAGTCTAGCAGTCTACGGACCCGGTGACTAGACCGACCGCAAACACAAGAACCGGATAAAGGCTGCTCACATAGGCGTGGCGGCGAGGCGACGGCGGAGGACTCCCCGGCCGCCGAAGCCACGCCGCCCGCCGGCCAGCGGCGGCGGCGGCGCGACGGCCCCGCTCGCCATCCCTCGGACTTGCTAGCGCCTAGCCCAACGGAGCAGGGGGTGGAGGTACTCCTCGGCGGCGCGGCGAGGAGAAATGCTGGGCGCGGTGGGGTCCGGGTTGGCGTGCGCCGTGGTCTACCCGGGCACCACCAACCTCGCGGCTGCTCTCCTTCTCTGCTGCCTTCGGCTCTCTGCTAGTAGTTGTTCTGCTCCTCTATCCGTGTCCCTTTTTCTGTGGGCCTGACGCGTCCGGTTTGATGAATTGGGATCTTTTTTCCGGTGGATGGCCGCCGCCTACAGCTTGTTTCGTGCGCACGAAGCGCCCACGTCTCGGCGCGGTGGCCCCGCAGCTCTACCGTGTGACTGTGTGAGTGGCTACATGATTGTCTATATTAAGCATTTTGTTTACAAATAATGATAGTGCATCCATTCATTCATTGCATTATCCTTGTGGTTGCTTGTAGCACATGTGCTAAGAGCAGCTCCAACGCACGGACCCATTTCAAACGGACACAAGTCGATCCAAATAGACGCGCGGCCGCTTTGTTCGTCCGTCTGCTGGCTCATTCCTAGCTCAAATTTAGGCGTCATTTGCGTCGGCGCGCACACGAAACGGATGAGCGTGACGCCCGCCTCCCCCTGGTCCGTTAGTCAACGGCACAACAATCACCATTATCCCCCACTTTCCTAAAAACTCTCGCCAGCTCACGCTCCAGCCGCTCGCCATGGACGGCGTGCGGACCCTCGACGCCGCCGCCGGCCTGCCTCCCGAAGCCACTTCATGCCCGCCACCTTTGATCAAGGCAATGCTGGCATGGCCGACCTCTTCATGCAAGACCAAGTCGGCATGGGCAGCACCTTCCCGCTGGACCACGAATTCTTGGAGGACTACGACCTTGAGGAAGAGCATGAAATGGACACCGACATGGAGCATTTTTCCGAGGACGAGCTCTCCAACCAAGCCGGCGCAAACAAGAAGTGCAAAAGCAAGCGGACCAAGGCATACACGCAGTCGGGGGACAAACTCCTTTGTGAGTGTTGGAGGGACATTAGACAAGACTCCAAGGTTAGTGCCGAGCAAAATGCATCTACCTTTTGGCTATGTGTTCATCGTGAATATCATGAACGCAAGAAGTTCGCGTTGTACCAAATGGAGAGCAAGCTCGGGTGGGTGTCTCTCTCGAAGCGATGGAGGGTGATACAACAACAATGCAACAAGTTTTGTGCCACCCTTGAGAGCATCGAGGCACGCCCCGTGAGCGGCCTCAACATCAAAGATATGGTATACATGCACCCTTCTTCGCTTTCATTGCGCTCGCATGTCCATTTGCCGATATGCTTGCATGCTATTCATTTTAGGTATTCCAGACTTTAATTGGAGGCATTCATGGCGCAATATGAAGGCAAGTCCTTCAACCTCACCCGTTGTTGGATGGTCATCAACGGGAAGGAGAAGTTCAAGGAGCAATATGCTATCGCCAAGGAGTGCG
>LR738715.1:80394266-80407605 GCA_902687465.1 Secale cereale | reverse complement strand
GGGGGGGGGAGGAGGAGGAGGAAGCCGTCAAGGAACATGGGGAGGGCGAGAAGCCACTGCCGTAGGGGAAGACTAGCTCGAAGGAGGACAAGTGCGACGTGGTCTTCATTGCCTTGCATGCCACTTTGGAGGGCATGATGATCAAGAAGGACACAAGGGAGGACAAGCGCCGGCAAGACAAGGAAGAGTAGATGGATGCCTTCATGGAGATCCAAAGGAAGAGGCTTGAGAACGGTGCGGAGAAGCAAGCCAAGATGCTCGAGATGGAGGCGAAGAAGCAAGCGAATATGCTCGAGATCGAGTCCGCCAATGCCAAGACCAAGGCGAAATAAGTGGTGCTCGCTAGCATGATGACGGGGGTGGAGATCATGAAGGTGGGCTTGAGCACGCTGTCGCCGAGGAAGAGGCCTTGGTTCGAGAAGATGCAGGCCGACATGCTCAAGTTCGACGGTGAGGGATCTATGGTGGTGAGCGCCATCCTTTTTTTGTATGCCGACAAGTGTGCTGGTATGACCACGGCCAAGATGGCGTGGTTGAACTCCCGCCCCTTTTTTGTGAACTGGCATATGTGCCGGCTGCTGGCAAGTGCGCCATTATGAACTGTGTGGTGGTTTTTTTGGAGGCTGGCATGTATGATGGTTGCTGGCATGGTGCCAGCATGAACTCTGGGCGATGCATGGCCGCTGGCATGATCTATGGCCGCGAGCCTTTTAAAAATTATGTGCGGACATGAAATAGGTCCCAAACGCAAAAGGGGGCGGACGGCAAGCGGGCGGCCGATCCAAACGGACAAAGCAAACACCCGTTTGGGTCGGCACGTTGGAGTTGCTCTAAGGAGAAAAATACGACAATATTTGTATTTTGGGTGGTCAAGAGGGATTTGAGGAGTAGATTGACATATTCGGAACAAACTCATACCGCTTTCCGCTAAAAAATGAACATACTACTTCATGGAATGTAAATTGAGGTTTATCCTTCAATTGTACATTTGTTGTGTAAGAGCATCTACAGCCGGACTTGCCTGATATGAGCCCATATATGTTTGCGGGCACATCCGTGGACAACGCCCGACCACTCATTTTTTTTTTGCATCCATCCCCTCATATTCAAATCCCCCATATCCATGCAATCCCATGCAATGTAGATTAACACACAACGTAGATAAACACATAGCATTCATAGGATCGGACATTAATAAGTTCAACATAAAACCGGACATGTCAACTTTTTCACGAAATACGCAAAGCTTGCGTATCTTTTCATTGATAGAAGAAAGGAGAATGAGTACAAGAAAGGGCACAACACATTACATGAATGCGGGGAGGCATGAGCATGGTGCCCGGAGCATAGAGAGACGGGGTGCTTAGCCCGAACAAGGTGAAGGACACAACTAAAACCAACAAAACTTAAACTAGCAGACCAAATCAACAAGAAGTCAAACATCTTCAAACCCAACACGGGATCCCACGAGCTAGCAAGATAGTGCCTTTAAGAAGGAGAATGATGACGTGCCACCACCATCCGATCGGGAGAAACGGACCTAGGGCTTCCCCTGATGCTCGAAGAGAGGCACGAATAAAGGCCATGACAGCGCCTCTAGGAAGGGAAATGACACCCGCGAGTATCATTGCTACCAGCATCGGCAAGCCAACCATGGATTTCACCTGACCTAGGTTCGAGCAACCCCGTGTTCAATAGCTTCGTACGATATCCAACTAGATAGTTGCGTGCCATGCATTGGACCAACATGAAGTTATCGTGAAGGCATCGACCTTGCACAAACGCGCTTTGGTGTACTCCCACCAAGCGATGTAGCTCAACTTCCAGCCAGCACGATAGAATCTTGTCAAAAAATTAACCGCGTCATGCACAAGATTAGTGGGCCTAAAGTCCTTCATGTCCACGACCCCTTCCAACTTATATTAGGTAGCAGAATGTTAAGACCGCTCTGTAGGCTCGTAAGGCTGCTCGGGTTTAGTCCCGCCTCGCATACGGGAGGAGGCCATGACCAAATTATAAGGGAGATTACCCCTCCTCCCTCCAGTCTAGGTTTTTGGGATGGAGTGGGATGTTTGCTGAATGTTGGCCATTATGCGCATAAACGTCTAGAACGAAGGTTGAGTGTGGGCTAGGATCGAGTGGACGCTAACATCTTGTATCAGAGCCAGCATCGCCATGCCTTCATGAGGGGCTTCTTAGGGGGATGGATGTTAGGACCCCTAGCTACTCGGGTTTAGTCCCACCGCGCCCACGGCAGGAGGCCATGACCAACTTATAAGGGAGAGTATCCCTTCCCCCTTCAGTCTAGGCTTTTGGGATGGAGTGGGTTGTTTACTAAATGTTGGCCCATGTGCGCATAAATGTCCAGAACGTAGAGTGAGGGTGGGCTCGGCTCGAGCGGATGCTAACATCTGGTATCAGAGCCAACATCACCATGCCTTCCTAAGGGGCTTATGAGGGGGGTGGGTTATAGGACCCCTCTGTAGGCCGGTGAGGCTAGCTACTCATGTTTAGTCCCAACTCGCCCACGGGAGGAGGCCATGACCACTTATAAGGGAGAGTATCCCTCCCCCCTTTAGTCCGGGCTTTTGGATGGAGTCGGCTATTTGTGGAATGTTGGCCCATGTGAGCATAAATGTCCAGAACGTAGGTTGAGTGTGGGTTGGGATCGAGTAGACACTAACACAGAGAGACAATGGCCTTATTGATCGCAGGAAAACCATGCATGTCCCCTCGGTAAAACGCATCCATGGCTCTCATGAATTCGAACGCAATGACGTGCCAACAAGAAGTATAGAAACGCCCGGTGAACCCATCCGGTCCCGAAACCTTATGTTGGAAGCATGGCCATAACCACCTTCAGAACCTCCTCCTTGGCGAACGACTCATCGAGGTGCAATAGATCAAAACTTGGTAGATCAAGTGCCTCCAAGTTCAGAGAGTGGATGCGGCGTGGGGAGGAGCCGAACAGATTGGTGTAGTACTCATCCACTCCTTTGGCAATGCTCTCCTACCTGGTTAGGATTTTCACTCAACTTCGATATGAGCCAAATGGTTGTCCTCCACAATGATACGTCTCCAACGTATCTATAATTTTTTATTGTTTCATGTTGTTATATTATCATTATTGGATGTTTTACAATCATTTTATAGCAACTTTATATCATTTTTTGGGACTAACCTATTCACATAATGCTTAGTGCTAGTTGCTGTTTTTTCCTTGTTTTTTACATCGCAGAAAATCCATATCAAACGGAGTCCAAATGCAGCGAATTTTTTTGGAGATTTTTTCTAGACCAGAAGGATCAACATGGGCCAAAGAAGTACTAGAGGGGTGCCCCGAGGGAAAAAAAACCCACCTGGGTGCGACTGGGGGCCCAGGCGCACCCTAGTGGGTTGTGCCCACCGCAATGGCCTCCCGCATCGCCTCTTCGCCCTAATAATTCCCAGATATTCCAAAAACCCTAGGGGAGTCGACGAAATTTTGTTCCAGTCGCCGCCAGTTCTAGAACCATGAGATCCAATCTAGAGCCCTTCTCCAGCACTCCTCCGGAGGGGGAAATCATCACCGATGGCCATCTTCGTCATCCCGGCGGCCACCGTGATGAGGAGGGAGTAGTCCACCCTCGGGGCTGAGGGTTTGTACAAGTAGCTATGTGTTTAATCTCTCTCTCCCTCCCTCCCTCTCTCTCTCTCTCTCTCTCTCTCTCTCTCTCTCTTGTGTTCTTGAGATGCATGATCTTGATGTATCGCGGGCTTTGTTAATATAGTTGGATCATATGGTGTTTCTCCCTCTCTATCTTGTTGTGATGAATTGAGTTTTCCCTTTGAGATTTCTTCTTATCGGATTGAATAGTTTTATAGATTTGAGAACACTTGATGTATGTCTTGCTATGAATACCCATGGTGACAATGGGGTATCATATTGATTCACTTGATGTGTGTATTGGCACTCAACTCGCGGATTCCTGAGGTGACATTGGGGTAATCTATGCATAGGGGTTGATGCATATTCTTGTCTTTGTTTCTTCGATAGAAATCTTGGGGCACTCTTTGAGGTTATTTGTGTTGGATTGAGTATTATGAATCTGAAATTGTTTGATGCATATCGTATAATTAACTCATGGATACTTGCGGTGACATTGGAGTATCTAGGTGACATTAGAGTTGGTTGATGTGTATCACATGATGTTATTTTAGTACGAACTCTTGATAGATCGATCGGGAAGGATAACTTGATGTTATTTTAGTACGAACTCTTGATAGATCGATCAGAAAGAATAACTTTGAGGTGGTTTCGTACCCTACAAACAACTTCTTCTTATGTTCTCCGCTAGATAGGAACTTTGGAGTGATTCTTCATCGCACGTTGAGGGATGGTTATGTGATCCAATTATATTAGCATTGTTGAGATTGCACTAGCGAAAGTACAGACCCTAGGCCTCACTTTCAAGCATTGCAATACTGTTTGTGCTCACTCTTGTTACTTGCTACCTTGCTGTTTTCATTGTTCCTATTACAAAAATCAATATCTACCATCCATATTACAGTTGTATCAACATCTCTTCGCCGAGCTAGTGCACCTATACAAATTACCATTTTATTTGGTGTGTTGGGGACACAAGAGACTTTTTGTTATTTGGTTGCAGGGTTGTTTGAGAGAGACCATCTTCATCTTACGCCTCCCACGAATTGATAAACCTTAGGTGATCCACTTGAGGGAAAGTTGCTACTGTCCTACAAAACTCTACGCTTGGAGGCCCAACACGAGTCTACAATAAGTTGTGTAGTAGACATCAAGATCTTTTCTGGTGCCATTGCAGGGGCGGTGAGTGCTTGAAAGTATATCTTTAGATCTTGCAATCGAATCTTTTAGTTTCTTGTTTTATCACTAGTTTGGTTTTGTAAAAGAAAACTACAAAAATGGAATTAAGGTTGCATGAAAATGATGGAAATGAAAATTGTGCTCAATTGTTAGAAGAAGAATGCTATAAAATGTTTGGCATAAATGATGATCATGATTGCAATGTTGTTAGTATGAATTCTCTGAATATCCATGATGCTAATGATATGCAAAGCCATAAGCTTGGGGATGCTATGTTTGCTGAAGATGATATTTTTACTCCCCCAAGTTTTGATGAGAAACTTTATTGTGATGAAAGCATGCCTCCTATTTATGATGAATATATTGATGAGAGTGGATCTGGAGAGGTCATGACTTTATTTAATGATGATTCCACTATTTTGGAAGAGGTTCCAATTGACTATGACAACAAAGTTCCTATCTATGATGATTACGGTGATACATATATGTTATAGAGAATAATTATAAGCATGCAAATTGTCATCATGATTTTAATTTTCAATCCCATGATAGTTAATTGTCATCATGCAAATTGTAGAGATGATATGGTAAAGTAGGCATTGTGTGATAACAATTATGAATCTTATCTTTGACAGTACGTACCCATGTGAATGATTTGTTTTATCATACTAACCCATCTCACGAAGTTCCGTTAAGTTTTGTGCGATTGAAGTTTTCAAGTTTCGGGTGAGATATCGATATGAGGAGAATAAGAAGTGGCAAACCCCCAAGATTGGGGATTCCTAAGGCACCCCAAGGTTATTTTTCAAGGAAGACCCAAGCAACTAAGCTTGGGGATGCCCCGGAAGGCATCCCCTCTTTCGTCTTGAATACTATAGGTAACCTCACTTGGAGCTGTCGGTGTACTAAAGTAGGGGTACCCTAGTATCCCGAACTTGTGCACGGGCAGTCGCAGCGTCCCGCGGCAAGGCTTGCCGGGCGACCGCCAAGGTCCTCCGTGGTTCCTTTGGAGCCATTCAAGAACAAAGTATTTAAGCCAAGGAGACAAGGCCCCGGCGAGAGGAGCTTGCCGGGAAGGCCTACCAAGGCATCTCAAGGAACTTGCCGCGACGCGCCACGCGCCCCGGCAAGGCCCGGTGAGCGACAAGCTCCCGGAAGCGACAAGATAGCGGCCGCGGCAAGCTTCCACTCAGTACCCGCGCTCCAGCACGTCCACCCACGTGTCGCTCTGGGACCCTTACAGGCGCACGTGGCGGAAGGCTGTGCAGCCAGGGGTACGCGGTGGCAAGCGGCGATGACTAGGTGGCCATCGTGGCAGACGGTGGCGCCCCTGACGGCCCTTTTTGCACTGTTTGGGCGACGGCGATGGGCATTTAATGCGCTTGTCCCCTGCCGTCAGGGTTAGGTATAAAACACTGTGCCAACTACCATTCTTTTTCCAGTTTTACCCTCAACTGCGTTGCCACCTGTCGGTGACCCCTTTGAGCATATAAAAGGAGGCCCATGCGCAACGTAGAGGGGGGTTAGACATTCGAACACTCTCACGCTCGGTCTTGTTAGCAGCTGGTGCGTACTGTAGCTCCTAGCGCTCCCGAGCCAAGAACTCAATACAAACCAAAGCAGGAGTAGGGTTTTACGCATCTATGCGGCCCGAACCTGGGTAAACTGCTCGTGTGCCTCGCCTCGATCTGCTCTTCGTGTGATCTCCGCCCCCTGCCGTACCGAAAAGGGGCTCCGTCCCCATAAGTGTTTGTGGGTGGATCAGTTTCCCCGACATCTTTGGCGCGCCAGGTAGGGGGTGCGTCGAGATTGTGTGAACCTGATCCGGCGTCCACACGAGCTAGATCTTCATCATCTTCATCAACATGCCACCGAAGAAGAAGGCTTCGGAGGCAGCTGGACCGTCCGCGTCGATCCCACCACCGCCGGAGCCAATGGCTGGTGGGGTAGACGTCGGCGGTCCAAGGACAAGGCTGCGCTGCCCATCGGCGGCGTAGCCGGCTCCCACGACGACCGGGCGCACTCCAAGACCTCGGCGTCTGTGCATGCACCGCGCCCATCTCAGGAGGCGCGGGACCGGCAACGTCATGGTACTCACGGTACCATACGCTTGCTGGGCCAAGGTCAAGCTGGTGGGTCCCGGAACGCTCAAGACCAGCATGCACGCCAACATGCCGACACGAGCAAGGCACGGTCGCCTGGACGGGATACTGCTCCTTCTAACGTAGTTAGAAGTCCGAGCATATCCCGCTCCTCGCACCGTTCGCCACCGCTGCCCGCCACTCCAGCAGAAGCTCTGGCACGAGCTCAACTGCTTCTAGATTTCCCTCCAGCGGCGGACAAAGCCGACAACTGGAGGGCCCCCATTCAGAGTCTCATCGCCTTCGCCAACGGCGACACTCCACGGCAACCGAGGACATCGCAGCCGCGGCAAGTTAGCCAGGCGCAGGCCGATGGCGACAAGACCGGTGGGGGTGCAACCACCGTGCACTCTCCGCCCCGAAGGCCAAAATCGCCGACTCGCCGGATCAACATCGACGATGACTCCACTGCGTCGTCAGATCCACGAGCTCGTCGCGATCAGCGCCAAGTTCTTCACGAACGACAACAAGAAGACGCTCGTACCCGCATCGAGCGCCGAAGAGAAGCGCAACGTCAATCAGACCAGCGCGCTGGGCCCGCTGTTGACATGCATGCGTCAGGGGAACCAGACGACTTGCCGTACGCGATAGGTTGTCCTGCGTTTACTCGTGAGCTGCGGCAAGTCCAGTGGCCCAGCATGAAGAATTTCAAGCCAGACGTACCGGAGAAGTACGACGGCAAGACGCATCCATCGGAGTTCCTCAGCATCTACACCATCGCGGTGCAAGCTGCTGGGGGGCGGGACGACAAGATCCTTGCCAACTACTTCCCGCTGGTACTCAAGCCCAACGTCAGGTCCTGGCTCATGCACTTGCCGGACAACTCTATATCCTCCTGGGCTGACCTATGCCATCAGTTTGTCGGCGCCTTTACAGGCGGCCACAAACCTCATGGCCAAGAGAGTGACCTACACCTACTCGCCCAGAAGGAAGGAGAGCCCCTGCGCAAGTATATCCAGAGATTCAGCCGTGTACAGCACAACATCCCAGACGTCCACCCTGCCGCGGTCATCAGCACGTTCCATCAGAACGTGCGTAACCGTAGGATGAGGGAGGAGATGGCGATGTGCAAGATCAGGGACGTCAGTGAGCTTTATGCCCTGGCCGACAAGTGTGCACGTGCTGAAGAAGGGAGGAAACTCCCCGGAGAGGATACATGAGCAGGAGGATCTGACAGCGAAGATGCTCCCCCGGCAAAGAAGAACCGGCGGCGGAACAACAGGAAGAAGAAAAACAAGGAGGTGCTAGTCGTTGAGCAGTCCGGCAACGGAGGTGGCGCCGACAAGGCCAAAGTTGGTAGCTCCGGCAAGGAGACTGCCGCATGCACCAACTGCCAGGCTGTGGCGGCCGCCGACAAGCAGGACGACACCGACAAGCAGTACTGCAAGATCCACCGCACCAAGGGCCATGACCTCCAGAACTGCAAGAGAGTCGAGCAGCAGAAGGCTGAGTACGAGCGATGCGACAAGGAGAAGGCCCAAGGAGGTGATGGAGGATCCGGCAAGAAGCAGTCATTCAACGGCTGAGGAGGACGCCGCGGCAAGGCCAAGCAGCGGCAAGGAGACAGACCTTCCCGCGGCCGCGACAAGAATGAAGACGATGACGACGACGAAGACATGGATGATGTTGAGACCAGTGAGCAGGAGTTCCAGAAAGCCACAGAGGTCTTGTGCGTTGACGGCGGTGCTTCTCTGCATACTTCTCACCGCCAACTCAAACAATGGGTGCGGGAAGTTAATGCAGCAGAACCACCTGTCGAATCGCGCAAGCTTCTGAAGTGGTCCAGCACGCCTATCATCTTTGATATTGAGGACCACCCTGATCGCATAACTACGGTCGGGTGCTTGCCGATGTTGGTTTCACCAACTATCCGCAACCTCAAGGTCACTAAGATGTTAGTTGACGGCGGGGCCGGCTTGAACTTGATCTCCTCCACTGTACTCCAGAAGCTCCAGATCCCTGACAGCGAGCTCGAAGAGACCGGTACATTCCAAGGAATCAACCCGAGAAGGAGCAAGCCGAAGGGGAAGATCACGCTGCTAGTGACATTTGGCGGCGAGCTGAACTTCAGGACTGAGAGGGTCACTTTTGACGTCGCTGATTTTCCATTGCCTTACAATGGGATACTCGGCCGTCCAGCACTCGCCAAGTTCATGGCAGCCTCTCACTATGCATACAATATGTTGAAGATGCCCGACCCGATAAGTGTCATCTCTGTCCCTGGCGACAAGAAGGATGCCCTTATCTGCGCCGACAAGATCTACCGGGAAGCAGCAACCGCAACAGATAGCAAGACACTTGCCGCTGAAGCTCCCGAGGGGAAGAAGAAGACCAAGTCCGGCAAGAGCTCTGGGGCCCACTCCGGCAAGCGCACCTCTTCGGAGTGCTGCGCTACCGTCGAGGACGTGCCATTGAGCTCCACCGACAAGTGTAAGAAGACGATGGCAGCTCCGCCAGAGACCAAGAAGGTGTCCGCCAAGGAGGATGGCACTGGTGGTACCTTCACCATCAGTGCCACGCTTGACCCTAAATAGGAAAGCGCGCTTGTTGCTTTCCTGCGGGCGAACATCGACGTGTTTGCATGGCAACCGTCTGACATCCCTGGTGTTCCCAGGAAAGTAATTGAGCACAAGCTTGCCGTCTGTCCTCATGCGCGGCTCGTCAAGCAGAAAGTCAGAAAACAAGCAGTGGATCGCCAAGAATTCATAGCAGAAGAGATCAAGAAGTTGGAAGCAGCAGGCCTTGTCAGAGGAGTGCTCCATCCTACGTGGTTGGCCAATCCAGTAGTCGTGCGTAAGGCAAACCAGAAATGGAGGCTTTGTATCGACTTCACCGATGTGAATAAAGCTTGTCCCAAAGACCCATTTCCCTTGCCGCGCATTGACCAGATTGTTGACTCCACGACCGGATGTGATTTGCTTTCATTTCTTGACGCATACTCAGGATATCATCAGATCTTCATGGCAGAAGAGGATGAGGAGAAGACCGCATTCATCACTCCATGTGGCACGTACTGTTTCATACGGATGCCTTTTGGTTTGAAGAATGCTGGTTCAACATTTGCAAGGGTAGTCCATATAGCTTTTGAGCCACAGATTCACAGAAATGTAGAAGCATACATGGATGACATAGTGGTCAAGAGCAAAGACAGGGCAACCCTGATTCAAGATTTAGACGAGACCTTTGCAAATCTGCGCAAGATCCAGCTCAAGCTCAACCCCGAGAAGTGCGTGTTTGGAGTCCCTTCCGGCAAGCTTCTCGGGTTCTTCGTGTCTCAGAGGGGAATTGAAGCCAATCCCGACAAGATCAAGGCCATTGAGCAGATAGAAGCATCGAAGCGCGTCAAGGATGTGCGAAGACTTGCTGGTTGCGTGGCTGCTCTCAGCAGGTTTATCTCTAAGTCAGCTGAGCGCGCCCTGCCGTTTTTCAAAATTTTGAAAAAGGCGGGTCTAATGAAATGGACTCCGGAAGCGGAGGCCGCGCTGCAAGACTTGAAGAGGTACCTGTCCTCCACTCCAATACTTGTCGCACCTAAGCCACAAGAGAAGTTGCTGCTGTACCTAGCGGCAACCAATCAAGTGGTTAGTGCTGCGTTAGTAGCGGAGAGGGAGGCAGATGATGAGCCAGCGACCGCGGCAAGTGCATCCAGCGACAAGCAGGGGGCTTCTCCGACAAGCTCTGGTCCCGACAAAGATGGATCTGTGCAGGCACAAGAGGAGATGCGGAAGAAAATGGTGCAGCGCCCAGTCTACTTTGTCAGCTCCCTTCTACAGGGGGCTAGGTCAAGGTACTCTGGCGTGCAGAAGTTGCTTTTCGGCCTTCTCATGGCCTCGAGAAAGCTGCGCCATTACTTCCAAGCACATGAGATCACAGTTGTCACTCGCTTTCCGCTGAAGAGGATACTGCAGAATCCAGAAGCAACAGGCAGGATTGTTGAGTGGGCACTGGAACTGTCAAGCTTTGGCCTCAACTTTGAGAGCACTTCGACTATCCAGAGCAGAGCACTGGCAGAATTCATAGCAGAGTGGACGCCGACACCAGATGAAGAAATTCCAGAAACGAGCATCCCCGTCAAGGAAGCAAGCAAAGAGTGGCTTATGTACTTTGATGGTGCCTTCTCGCTGCAAGGCGCCGGTGCTGGCGTGCTACTTGTCGCGCCCACCGGAGAGCACCTCAAGTACGTAGTCCAGATGCACTTTCCCAAGGAGCAAGCAACGAACAATACTGTAGAGTATGAAGGTTTGCTTGCCGGTCTCAGGATCGCGGCAGACCTTGGGATCAAGAAGCTCATTGTCAGGGGTGACTCACAGCTTGTCGTCCGCCAAGTAAACAAGAATTATCAGAGTCCGTTGATGGAAGCTTACGTCGATGAAGTGAGAAAGCTTGAAGAGCACTTTGACGGCCTACAGATGGAGCATGTTCCAAGAGCTCAGAACGACATCGCCGATGGCCTGTCAAAGTGCGCTGCACTTAAGTTACCCGTGGAACCAGGGATCTTTCTGCTCAAGCTGACTCAACCATCCGTAACACCGTCAACTGGACAGCGCAAGAAGAGGAAGTTGATTTCTGGTGACTATTTTCCGGCAGAGCTTCCCGAAGCCGCCGCGAAGAAGGTCCCCAAGGTCAACACCAAGAGTGGTGAGGGGCAGTCTGCTCCTGCAAGCCCCAGGGTTTGTTCAGTTGAAGCAGAAGCTCCTGACAAGTTTTGCTCCGGCAAGCTTGCCGGAGAACATCAAGCTCCGGCTGAACCACAGGTTCTCGTCGTAGAAGCGGATGTTCCCGCAGCAGCAGATGTGCCTTTAGTCCTTGTTGTCGAACCACAGGCTCAAGCATGGCACAGCAGATCGTCTGTTTTCTCCAGACAGGAGAACTTCCCGAAGAGCAAGAAGAAGCGAAAAGAGTAGCCCGGCAGTCAAGTATGTACCAGTTTGTTGACAACACACTGTACAGAAGAAGACTCAACGGTGTGAAATCGATGTGTATTCCCCGGGAAGACGGACGAAAGCTGTTGGCAGAGATACATGGAGGCATATGTGATCACCACATTGGTGCAATAGCACTTGCCGGCAAAGCATTCCGGCAAGGTTTCTTTTGGACGGAAGCCCTCCAGGATGCAACTGCACAAGTAACCAAGTGTGAAGCGTGCCAGTTCCATTCCAAGCAGATACACCAACCAGCTCAAGCTCTCCAGACGATCCCTTTATCCTGGCCATTTTTGGTCTGGGGGCTCGACATCCTCGGCCCCTTTCCCCGCGCAGCCGGGGGCTTTGAGTACTTATACGTTGCAATCGACAAGTTCACAAAGTGGCCGGAAGTGGAACCAGTGAGAAAGGTGACCACACAGTCAGCAGTCAAGTTCTTCAGGTCGATTGTTTGCCGCTCCGGAATCCCTAACAGGATCATCACTGACAACGATACGCAATTCACGAGCCGCACCTTCATGCAGTACGTCCAAGATCTTGGCGCCAAGGTCTGCTTCACTTCTGTTGCTCACCCGAGAAGCAACGGTCAAGCGGAGAGGGCGAATGCTGAAGTGCTGCGTGGCCTCAAGACCAGAACTTTCGACAGGCTGCACAAGTGCGGAAGAAACTAGATCGAGGAGCTGCCAGTGGTTCTTTGGTCGATCAGGACGACGCCAAATCGAGCCACTGGACAGACACCTTTCGCTCTAGTCTATGGAGCAGAGGCAGTTCTCCCCACGGAACTCGTATACGGGTCACCCCGAGTGCTCGCTTATGATGAGCTCGAGCAAGAGCAGCTGCGACAAGATGACGCGCCGCTCCTTGAGGAAGACCGTCTTCAGGCTGCTGTATGAGCTGCTCGCTACCAGCAAGCTTTGCGCCGCTACCATAGCTGTAAAGTTAACGCCATAAGTCTCGAGGAAGGCGACCTTGTTCTTCGGCGCGTTCAGTCCGCCCAGAATTCCAACAAGTTGACGCCGAAGTGGGAAGGCCCTTATCAGGTGAAATGAGTCACTAGGCCTGGCGCTGTCCGCCTTAAGACCGAAGATGGATTTCCGGTGAGCAACTCCTGGAACATTGAGCATCTTCGTAAGTTTTACCCGTAAGGCGCGGTTGCCGTGACCCGCTCCGGCAACCACCTTTTGTACAAGTCTTGCCGCTGTTGCATGTAATCCTTTGTACAAAGCCGGGCGCAGACCCCGTGCATCAGTAAAGCTCATGTGCCTCGCACATCTTGTCAATTTCACGCTTTCTATATTTTGCATGTGTTATCTGACACTTTGTGCAGGACCTACCCCCGGTAAGCAATAACGAGCCCAAAGGCTCCATATCTGTATTTTCTCTTCTTTCTTTTTTCTAAAGGAAAGGAGGTCCCCTCACACACAAGTTTGCCAGGGCGGGGGGGGGGGGGG
>LR738715.1:80280584-80358328 GCA_902687465.1 Secale cereale | reverse complement strand
GGGGGGGGGGGGGGGGGGGGGGGGGGGGGGGGGGGTGTTCGAGGGGCCCACGAGGTAGGGAGCCGCGCCCTGGGCAGGGGGGCGCCCCCCCCACCCTCATGGGCGCCTCGATGCTCCCCTGACGTGGTTCTCAAGTTCCCTGTGCGTGATTTTCTCCAAAAATATCTCTCTCGAAGGTTTCATTCCGTTTGGACTCCGTTGGATATTCTTTTTCTGCAAAACCCTGAAACAGGCAAAAAACAACAATCTGGATTGGGCCTTTGGGTTAGTAGGTTAGTCCCAAAAATGATATAAAAGTGTATGATAAAGCCCATTAAACATCCAAGATTTCATAAATAATAGCATGGAACAATCAAAAATTATAGATACGTTGGAGACGTATCAGTGCCAACTCTAATTTCAAAATAAATTTCTCTTTTGTGTGCCCGTACCACTCATGAAGCAGCAAGGGGTGGCTAATAATTTTCATGCTAGATGTGTTATTCTCAAGATGAGTGTTTATGCACTTGTCATTGCACAAGAGTATGGCGGTAATAGGGATTCCCAGTCCTGACATGAAAAAGAAATTTACTTTATGTTATCAAATAAAAATTTCTTGGAAAGTGTTGGTATGGAGGGCACCCGTGGATACGGTTAGCCATGGAGTGTAAAAGTATGGTGGAAAAAGGAATAAACTTATTTTATGTTTGGGAACCGCCTATGATATATCTAGCATGGAAAGTGTCGAGAACTCTTAGTCATTCTCGTTGATGAAAAAAGCATGCCACCCAAAATAATTTTATCTCTCAATTTAAAGCTTTGAGCTCTAGCACCTCTACAAATCCCTACTTCCCTTTGCGAAGGGCCTTTCTTTTTTACTTTATGCATTTTTTATTTTTATCTGAGTCTCACCTTCTCTTATAAAGCACCAACTACGGAACACTATTATCTCACCTGAGCATTGGATGTAGTTAATATTTGGATGTGTTGCATGAATGGATTAATGGTTGAGCATGATGGGCTAGGGATAATTTGCTTTAGCATTGATATTTTGAAAGGACATTGTTGCTTGTTGATATGCTTGAGTATTAAAGTTTTCATATCAAAACTATACTATTGCTTTGAACCATATAAAAGTCCAAATATCCATGCTACAAAAGAAAAGAATACGTGATGCACATGTTAGGCAACATTCCACATCAAAAAAATCTGTTTTTATCATTTACATACTAGAGGATGAACATGAATTAAGCTTGGGGATGCTGATACGTCTCCAACGTATCTATAATTTTTGATTGTTCCATGCTGTTATATTACCATTCTTGGATGTTTGACAATCATTTTATAGCAACGTTATATCATTTTTGGGACGCACTATTGACATAGTGCCCAGTGCCAGTTGCTGTTTTTTCCTTGTTTTTTGCATGACAGAAAATCCATATCAAACAGAGTCCAAATGCAGCACAACGTTTTGGAGATTTTTTCTGGACCAGAAGGATTAACATGGGCCAAAGAAGTACCAGAGGGGTGCCCCGAGGGGGGCAAAACCCACCAGGGCACGCCTGGGGGCCCAGGCGCGCCCTGGTGGGTTGTTCCCACCTCGGTGGCCTCCCGCACCGCCTCTTCGCCCTGTAAATTCCCAAATATTCCAAAAACCTTAGGGGAGTCGAATTTTTTTGTTCCAGCCGCCGCTAGTTCCAGAACCATGAGATCCATTCTAGAGCCCTTCTCCGGCACTCCACCGGAGGGCGAAATCATCACCGATGGCCATCTTCGTCATCCCGGCGGCCACCATGATGAGGAGGGAGTAGTCCACCCTCCAGGCTTAGGGTTTGTACCAGTAAACTAGTAGAAAACAAGGCTTTGGTTGAGGCCTGGGTAAGGGAATTAATCCTGGTCCAGTCATGAACCTGGACCAAAAGGTGCAGCAGTCCCGGTTCCTGAGGCCAGGGCGTTGGTCGGGCCTCAGGGGCCATTGGTCCTGGTTCGTCTTACCCCTTTGGTCCCGGTTCCGGACACCAACTGGGACCAATGGGCCTCGCTCCTGTCCGCTCCTATCCTAGCACTTTTGGTCCCGGTTTGTGGCTGGAACCGGGACCAAAGATTGTCCTTTAAACCCAATTTTACCCAGAAACCGAGACTAAAGAAAAGCCTATATATACCCCGCGCCCCTGCCCGAACAGAGCCACTGCTTTGTTTTTTTGGCTTGGAGAGGAGAGGTTTGTGGTGCTCTAGCTCACCTCCTATGCACATGAGGTGTTCTATGAAATGCCCGAGCCACACTTAAGCTTTCTCCTCTCGAAGCTCCTTGTCCAAGCTCCATTTTCCTCAAGATTTGTCTAGGTTTGCCGGTCTGTCCTGTCCCGTCCCCGTCCTCACCGCCGCCGGCACCACCGTGGTGAGCCTCTTGTTCTTATCTTCTTTCTAAAATAAAAAATTCTTACTTGTATGATTTAGATAGATATTTGTATAATTTTCTTAATTTTATTATTGTTTGTTATTATATAGTGCGATGGTTTTGGTATCCGCCCACGTCGTCCCTCATCCTGTCTATGATTCAGATGTGGTATATTATCTTTTATAACTATTTGTTTCAGTGTTTATGACAATTATGTCGACCAACGTGACATAGATGTTTTTATCTAGGAGGTATGTGAACCGAAAATTCCAACCGACCCTCTTGTGGGGCGGTTAAATTTAGTTGAAAAGGAAAACATTTACTTGAAGAAAAAATTGAAAAGAACTGAGGAGAGAAGATGGAATTGGAGTTGCATGTTGCAGATGTCGTCGATGATCACAACATCAAGATGGATGCAATGCGCTTGAAGATCAGAAAGATTAGAAAATATGCCATCCATACTGAGGCTTGGTATCATTATGCCGTTGGATCAATTGTTATCTTAGTTGCAATTATGATCACATTTATTGTTGCATTGAAATGTTTTACATAGTTTCAATGTATGGTTCAATTAGATGATCTAGAGAGCTATATGTTGTTCAATGAGAACTATGTATGCATTTTAGTTGAGATGATGAACTTCTATTAATTTGGCCACTTCTCTATTCATGATGTTATGTAATTGTTTTTGACACACTTAATTATATATAATGCATGCAAATGAACCGGCAATGGATGTACGGTGACAGACGCACCTCCGACTACATTAAGGGTCTGCATAATTTTATCGAAGTGGCCGAGGCAAACAAGCAGAATGGTTTTATGTGTTGTCCATGCCCTAGATGTGACAATACAAAGTCTTACTCTGACTCGAAAACCCTTCACACCCACCTGCTTGAGAAGGGTTTCCTGCCACACTATAATGTTTGGACCAAGCACAGAGAAAGAGGGGTTATGATGGAATACAACAAAGAAGAAGAGGATGATGACAACTATCCGCCCCCCTGAATACAGCGATGCCGCAACGGGGTAAGCTGAAGATCAAGAGGAACCAGACGATGTGCACGATGATGATCTTTGGCAGGTCATTGTTGATTCAAAGAGACAATGCCAAAGTGAAAGGGAGAAGTGAAGTTCGATCGCATGTTAGAGGATCACAAAAAAGGGTTGTACCCAAATTGCGAAGATGGCAACACAAAGTTCGGTACCACACTGGAATTGTTGGACTAGAAGGCAGATAATGGTGTATCTGACAACGGATTTCCGAAGCTTATGAAAATATTGAAGAAGAAGCTTCTAAAGGATAACGAATTGCCCGACAGTACGTACGGAGCAAAGAAGGTTCTATGCCCTCTAGGATTGGAGGTGCAGAAGATACATGCTTGCCCTAATGACTGCATCCTCTACCGCAGTGCCTATGAGGATTTGAATGCATGCCAGGTATGTGGTGCATTGCGGTATAAGATCAGAAGAGGTGACCCTGGTGATGTTGATGGAGAGTGCCCCAGGAAGAGGGTTCCTGCCAAGGTGATGTGTTATTCTCCTGTAATACCACGGTTGAAATGTCTGTTCAGAAACAAAGAGCATGCCTAGTTGATGCGATGGCACAAAGAGGACCGTAAGAAAGAGGGAAGTTTAGAGCACTCGCTAACGGGTCGCAGTGGAGAAAAATCAAGAGAAAGTACTAGAAGGACTTTGCAGGTGACGCAAGGAACGTATGGTTTGGTTTAAGCGTGAATGGCATTAATCCTTTTGGGGAGCAGAACAACAATCATAGCACTTGGCCCGTGACCCTATGTATCTATAACCTTCCTCCTTGGTTGTACATGAAGCGAAAGTTCCTTATGATGCCAGTGCTCATCCAAGGCCCTAAGTAACCCGACAATGACATTGATGTGTACCTAAGGCCATTAGTTGAAGAACTTTTACGGCTGTGGAATGGACAAGGTGTACGTGTGTGGGATGAGCATGACCGGCAGGATTTTGACCTACATGCATTGCTGTTTCTAACCATCAATGATTGACCTGCTCTCAGTAACCTTTCAGGACAAACAAACAAGGGATACCACACATGCACACACTGTTTAGATGACACCTTGATGTCTACCACACAACTTGTTCTTGTAGACTCGTGTTGGGCCTCCAAGCGCAGAGTTTTGTAGGAGAGTAGCAAATTTCCCTCAAGTGGATGACCTAAGGTTTATCAATCCGTAGGAGGTGTAGGATGAAGATAGTCTCTCTCAAACAAGCCTGCAACCAAATAATAAAAAGTCTCTTGTGTCCCCAACACACCCAATACAATGGCAAATTGTATAGGTGCACTAGTTTTGCGAAGAGATGGTGATACAAGTGTAATATGGATAGTAGATATTGATTTTTGTAATACTAACAATAAAAAACAACAACAAGGTAGCAAGTGATAAAACAGAGTACAAACGATATTGCAATGCTTGAAAATGATGCCTAGGGTCTGTACTTTCGCTAGTGCAATCTCTCAACAATGCTAATATAATTGGATCACATAACCATCCCTCAACGTGCGATGAAGAATCACTCCAAGGTTCCTATCTAGTGGAGAACACAAGAAGGAATTGTTTGTAGCTATTCTTTCCGATCGATCTATCCATGAGTTCGTACTAAAATAACATCAAGTTATTCTTTCTAATCGATCTATCAAGAGTTCGTACTAAAATAACACAATTTATTCTTTCCGATCGATCTATCAAGAGTTCATACTAAAATAACACCAAAACAAATTCATATTCATAATACTCAATCCAGCACAAAGAACTTCAAAGAGTGCCCCAAGATTTCTACCGAAGAAACAAATACAAGAACGTGCTGATGTCTACTACACGCTTCTATTCCTGTAGACAGTGTTGGGCCTCCAAGAGCAGAGGTTTGTAGGACAGCAGCAAATTTCCCTTAAGTGATTAACCCAAGGTTTATCGAACTCAGGGAAGTGGAGGTTGAACGTACCCCTTTCAAGCAACCCTGCAATCAAGATACAAGAAGTCTCTTGTGTCCCCAACACACCTAATACACTTGTCATATGTATAGGTGCACTAGTTCGGCGAAGAGATGTTAAATGTCAAGTGATATGTATGGCAAAAGATGTATTTGTAAATCTGAAATAAAAATGGTAGCAAGCAAACATGTACAAAACTGAAAGTAAACGGTGTTCAATTGATGAAAACAAGGCCTAGGGATCATACTTTCACTAGTGGCAACTCCCAACAACATTAACGTAGTTTAATCACATGATATTTCCATAAAACATGCAATGGAGACGCAATCGGAGGTCATTCCTTTGTGGTCAAGACAGGACGAGAATTATGTAGGGCTACAAAAGCACACCTCAAAGTTCGTAGTTCTCAATCTATGGATTTCCCAATGTCACCGCGGCCATCCAAAGAGAGTACCACAATCATCACAACATATCTCAAGGATAGTCAAAGACAAGCACCAAGAGACTCTCAATCTTCAATCAACACACAAAAGAGGAAATCACTCATGAAAATATTCTTCTAATCCATGTCCAATAGACCGCTGTCACCTTGGTCTCGGGGATTATACTAGATAAAGACAAGTGAGTACATCAATCCAATACATAGAGGAAGGGGAAATATGATGGGATCACCCTAGATTAACATAGCCTATGATCACAACGAAGATCACATCATGGGAGAGAGAGATAACCACATAGCTACACGTACAAGCCCTCAGCCCCGGAGGAGACTACTCACACATGGACATGGTGAGGAGGAGCTTGATGGTGGTGTTGATGGAGAGGTGCAGCCCCGCGAGGAGGAGGCGGCCGGCGGCGGTGGCCCTAGGGGGACAGCGGCTCCTTGGCCCCCCTTCTTCCTTGTGGATGGTGCTGAAATGGTGCTGGTCCTCCCCTCCAAGACGGCGGCCTGGGAGGAGGAAAATTTGTGGCCCTTGGTGACCTAGGTTTCCTCTCTTTATATAGACTCTCGGATTCCCGTCATCAGATTTTGGGCTTCAGTAAAACGGGCTTTTCTCGGCCGTGCGGACTCCGATTTGGACGAATTTTATATCCAGAAGCATCCTCTCGAAATTCCCCACAACTTTCGCAACTAGGCTTTTTCCGTTGGACGTCGTCTTCGGGCCGGAACGTGACCATCTTCTAAAAACGTTCTCAGACAGATTTCAGGAAAGTCAGAGTCCTACTCCAATACGACTCCTTTTGCGTTTTTGTCAATTTCCAAGTAATTCCTACACAATAAAGTGTAAAACAAGAACATTGTGCACTTTTGCAACCATTAGTATGTTAGTCCAATAAATGCCTAAAAAGATAGAAAACTTTGATATAAACATGAGACAATGATGCAAAACAAGCATGTCACAAGCAAAAATTATGGATACATTTGGGACGTATCACGTGCATCAACCCTATGCATAGATTACCCAAATGTCACCGTGGGAATCCGCAAGTTGAGTGCCAAAACATATATAGAGTGAATCAATACGATACCCCATTGTCACCACGAGTATTCAATTGCAAGACATATATCAAGTGTTCTCAAATCCATAAAAGTATTCAATCCAAAGAAATCTCAAAGGGAAAACTCAATTCATCACAAGATAGAGAGGGGAAAACACCATATGATCCGAATATATTAACAAAGCCCGCGATACATCAAGATTGTGCATCTCAAGAACACGACAGAGAGAGAGAGAGAGAGAGATTAAACACATAGCTATTGCTACAAACCCTCAGCCTCGAGGGTGGACTACTCCCTCCTCAAAATGGTGCCCGCCGGGATGATGAAGATGGCCACCGGTGATGATTTCCCCCTCCGGCAGAGTGCCGGAAAGGATCTAGATTGGTTTTCGATGGCTATAGAGGCCTGCGGCGGCGGAACTTCTGATCTAGGGTTATTTCTGATGGTTTCTCTATTTATAGGAATTTTTTGCATCGATCTCACGTCCGGATGTGCCTCGAGGTGAGCACAACCCACGGGGCAAGCCGGGCCCACCAGACGCCCTCTGATGGGTTGTGCCCTCCTCGTGGCTCTTCTGGACCTCCCACGAAGTTTTGGGGTCTCTTTTGTTCCAAAAAAGCGTCAAAAAGTTTCAGCTCATTTGGAGAACTTTCATTTCTGCACAAAAAACAACACCACGGTAGTTGTGCTGAAAACAGCGTCAGTCCGGGTTAGTTGCATCCAAATCATACCAAAATCATATAAAATTGTTATAAACATGGCATGAATACTTCATAAATTATAGATACGTTGGTGACGTATCAGCATCCCCAAGCTTAATTCCTACTCGTTCTCGAGTAGGTAAATGATAAAAGAAATCATTTAGGAAGTGTGAATGCTAGCAAAGTGCATAAGTTTGATCAATGATAATTTCAATCACTTTTCCTAGCATCATAACATCAACTCTTTCTCATAAATCTCATGATAAAGTAGCAAATGGAATTTTTGATGTGGAATGCTACCTATCATAAACTTGATCGTATATCTAGTCATGGCATGAATATTAAGACATGAGTGATTCAAAGCAATAGTCTATAATTTGACATAAAGACATCAATACTTGGGCATCCCAACAAACAATCATGTCTTTTAGAATATCAAATGCTAAAGAACGTTATCCCTATAAAATCATATAGTCTTGTCATGCTCGGTCTTCCCAGCTTAAAGTATAAATCATGTACTACTCCGGTGTCAGCCAAGCAATTGGTTCATACTTTTTAACGCGCTTCAGCATTTTCAACTCTCACGCAATACATGAGCGCATGCCATGGATATAGCAATATAGGTGGAATAGAATGCGGTGCTAGTAAACAAAAGAAGGGAAGAAAGTCTCACATCAACTAGGCAAACTAATGGACTATGGAGATGTCCATCAATCGATATCAATGTGAGGAGTAGGGATTGCCATGCAACGGATGTACTAATAGCTATAAGTGTATGAAAGATCAATATGAAACTAAGTGGGTATGCATCTAATCCTATAATGAAAATTCCCACTAGTATATGAAAGTGAGAACATAGGAGACTCTCCATATGAAAAACATGGTGCTACTTTGAAGCCCAAGTGTGGAACTAGCATGCCCCTTCTCTCTTTTTTCTTTTTTTCTCTTTTTTTCTTCTTTCCCCTTTTTTTAATATTTTTTTCTCTCATTGTCTGGAGTCTCATCCCGACTTGTGGGGGAATCATAGTCTCCATCATCCTTTCCTCACTGGGACATGCTCTAATAATGGATAATGATGATCATCACACTTCTTTTACTTATAACTCAAAAGAAATAAAAATTACAACTCGATACCTATAACATAGTATGACTCTATATGATGAAAATGAATGCTCAAGTCAACTATATGATGGAAGTGCATGGCAATATAACTCGGAATGGCTATGGAAATGCGATAATAGGTAGCTATGGTGGCTGCTTTTAGGAAGGTATAATAAAGTTTATGCATCGGCGAAAGTTGCGCGGCACGAGAGAGGCTAGCAATTATGAAATGGTGAGAGTGTGTATAATCCATGGAATCACATTAGTCATAAAGAACTCATATACTTATTGCAAAATTTTATTAGCCCTCAAAGCAAAGTAATACTACGCATGCTCCAAGGGGGGGGGGGGAGATTGGTAGGAGTTAACCATCGCGCGCTCCCGACCTTCACACAAAGATAGGACAATCAAGGATAAATTGTGCTCCAACTTCCCGGCATAATGAGAGACTATACGTGCATGCTTCGAGAATCACAAACCTTAACACAATTATCTTACTAAACACGATCATCCACTAGTAGCTCCTACATATTATCATCTCTATATCACAAAACTATTGCAAGGAATCAAACATATCATATTCAGCGATCCATAAGTTTTATGTAGGATTTTATGACTAACCATGCAATTGACCAATTTCGGTTGACTCTCTAAATAGATATAAGCGAAGCATGAGTGTTTAATTCTTTCTACAAAAATTATGCTCTAACAAATATAAGTGAAGCATGAGAGCAACAACGCCAGAAAAGAGCTTCGTTGATGGGAAGTGAATACCGCTTATCTAGCCTTTCCGACAACTATTTGGGGGCTCTATTTTATTAAAAAAACTTTTAGATCTAAGTATTTTATTAAAACAGCAAGCAAACAAAATAAAATGACATTTCAAGAATAGCACATCTCATGTGAAGAAAAAAAAACTTAGGATCAACCGATATTAACCGATAATTGTTGATGAAGAAAGGTGGGATGCCTATCGGGGCATCCCCAAGCTTAGATGCTTGAGACTTCTTGAAATATTATATTGGGGTGCCTTGGGCATCCCCAAGCTTGAGATTTTGTGTCTCCTTAATTCTTCTCATATCACGGTTTTCCTAAATCTCAAAAGTTTCATCCACGAAAAACTCAACAAGAATTCGTGAGATAAGTTAGTATAAACCAATGCAAAAACCTTATCATTCTCTACTGTAGCAAATCAATAAAATCATTATTCAACATTGCATACTAAATGCCTCTGCATATATTTGGCAACAGTGTGCCCGATAGGAAATTTACCTTACCATACCTGTCGATCACCCGCCAGCTAACCAGGCCGATCACCCCGCTAGCTAACCAGGCCGATCGCTGTACAAGGCCCAACAGAAAATGCCATCCCCCACGACGCACTTTCCAGATCGCAACTTTCCGCCACCCCCTTACCTCCCACGCAAGTATACCCTCTCTCACCCTCCCCACCACCCACACGCCCCTCCCCACCACCCACCCGCCCCTACCCCCTACACAGCTGCTGAAAATCAACACCAAAGACCTACCCCTCCTCCAGATCTGGATCAAACCAGAGTAGATCATCAGGGAAAACGGCGGAAAATACTAGGGATACGGCGACGAAATCACCAGGCAACATCACCTCACCCTGGTAAGAATCAAGACTCATCCAAAATCTCCAAAAAATTCTGCTTAATACAAAGACTTACCCCACTCCCACCCCACCCCTCCCAATCTGTGCAAAAATTACCATCCTTCCACCTCATGGAAACAGAATAAGCAAACTTCTCTCATAATTCTGCCTATTGCAGTGACTTACCAATCAACTAAATGCAAAATTACCAGCCCCTCGTAGTTTTTGTTACCAACTTTATGCAACATAACAGAGTACACAAAAAAAATACCCCATTCCCTTGCTACAAAAAACATTGATTTTGTGTCTACCATGGAAAAATAAAGACAAATAAATGAAATAGGAACCTTTATTGACCAAAAAATCATTCTCTCATACAATGGAAGATGCATTGCAAAAAAGGTTCATTTTTAGTCTACAAGAATGTTACTGCATGAAGTAAACAAGTTATCAATCTGTACATAGTAAAAGTTATCATCGACTTTAGCTAAGTACTAACATTGGATAAAGAAAAGTGGTGCCTTTTAATGCAGATGCTCATGTTGTACTGTAATTGTCCTGTTTAGTGTTCTTCCCAATCACCCCTGCGATTCTTGCCTTCAAACAACTGTGTAAAGAGTAAACAAAACAATGAGTTTACAAAAAAGAGTCAATACATGTAAATGTATACTAACGTGCAAATGTAAAAACAAATCAAGCCGGAGTAGATAAATGGATGCAAGCAGAGGAGATAATGCAGAAGATGGAGGAGGAGGGAGAATGCATGAAGAGGATGATACATCGCGCACAGCAAGCATCAATTATGCATACCCAAACATCATAGGAACATGTAAAATTACCAACATTATTGTTTACATATCATCATGGAATGAAAAACCCAGTCTTATACTTTACTATTGAAGTGGGTTTGAAAATTACCAGCATTGGTGCACACATATTACCAGGTCCAAAAAATGCAAATTACCAGGGTTTTTTAGGCAGAAAGAATACTTTACTATTGAAGTGGGTTTGAAAATTACCAGCATTGGTGCACACATATTACCATGTCCAAAAAATGCAAATTACGAGGGTTTTTTTAGGCAGAAAGAATACTTTACTGTTGAAGTGGGTTTGAAAATTACCAGCATTGGTGTACCCATAATACCAGGTTCAGAGTATGCAAATTACCAGGGTTTTTTAGGCAGAAAGAATACTTTACTGTTG
This sequence comes from Secale cereale, assembly GCA_902687465.1. NCBI lineage: Eukaryota > Viridiplantae > Streptophyta > Magnoliopsida > Poales > Poaceae > Secale > Secale cereale. The sequence continues at coordinate 80,346,862 of LR738715.1, read as the reverse complement.
AAGTGGATTTGAAAATTACCAGCATTGGTGCACTCATAATACCAGGTTCAGAGTATGCAAATTACCAGGGTTGTTTAGGCAGAAAAGAAAGATACATTCACTGAATCTTCAGAAAACTACCATGATGGAAAACTATTATTTATCATGTAATATTCCACTAATCTACCAGGCCAAATTGCAGGTGCTCGGGCAATTAGCGCAAACAACAACTTGCCCAGTGGTGGAACAAATGCACATAGTGCTAGAAAAAATGCAAGCATAGGAGCTGGGAGCCTTGGAGACTAGGCAATAAGCGAACCAGCAACTCTAGAATCTACTGGGATCGATGCTGATATGGAAGGCAACAACATGGAGGCATATTCCACACCTAAGCCACCTTTACAAGGGACAACATTTGACACCCTGGAGAGCACACGTGACCACTACAACACCTACGCGCACGGGACTGGCTTTGCAATTAGGCAACAATTCAAGAAAGAGAGAGTTGATGGAACTATAAGCAGGGTGCTACTAGTTTGTATAAAATATGGCAAACGACGCAATGACAGGATGAGTTGAAAGATGTGGAAAACCCAACCAACATTGTCAAGAAGAGGAAAAAAAGAAAGTTGTTAGGACTGAATGTGAAGCGCACATGTACCTATCCCACGATGATGCATGGTAGACTGTTGACCGTTTCGAGGACACCCACAATCACCCCCTGATCAAAAAGCCGCCCCTAACAAAATTCTTATCATCACATCGGTACATTCCAAAGGAGGAGCAGGACTTCTTGAGGGTTCTGCACGGATGCAACGTTGAGAATGCGAGGCAGATGCTGCTGATGTCATGGTTCTACAGGAGCGCTAAAGACGTACCCTACACAACACAAGACATTTCTAATCAACGAGCTAAGTTCCGCTTAGAGCACCGCCACAAGGACGCTGGGAGCACAATTGCATACTTCCAAGAGATGAGGGCCAAAGATTCATATTTCTACTGGAGAATCAAACTTGATGATGAGTACATGGTTGAGAACTTGTTCTGGATAGATGGCGCATCACGCGGGGCATATGCAAAGTATAATGACTGTTTGTCGTTTGACACGACATACATGACAAACATGTACAAGATGCCGTGTGCACCATTCATTGGAATTAATAACCATGGTCAATCCATCCACTTTGGGCGTGGCTTCGTTCGAAACAAACTAAAGGAAAACTTTGTGTGGCTGTTTAACACATTCCTACATGCAACTGGTGGTGTTGCCCCTAAAATCATCATCACAGACCAGGACTTCGCAATGAGGAGTGCGATCGACGAGGTCTTCTTGAACATAATACACAGAAATTGCCACTGGCATATAATGAAGAAGGCGCAGGAGAAACTTGGAAAACTTATGGCTGATGATAAACCACTAAACAAAGCGTTCAAAGACTGTGTCGATAACAACTTGACTGGTACGTACCTAATCTGTTGACTGATGACCCACAAGTGTAGGGGATCTATCATAGTCCTTTCGATAAGTAAGAGTGTCGAACCCAAACGAGGAGCAGAAGGAAATGATAGGCAGTTTTCAGTAAGGTATTTTCTCCAAGCACTGAAATTATAGGTAACAAACAGTTTTGTGATAAGATAATTGGTAACAAGTGACAAAAGGTAAAAGTAAATAAGGTGCAGCAAGGTGGCCCAATCCTTTTTGTAGCAAAGGACAAGCCTGGACAAACTCTTATATAAAGGAAAGCGCTCCCGAGGACACATGGGAATTATCGTCAAGCTAGTTTTCATCATGATCATCTGATTCGCGTTCGGTACTTTGATAATTTGGTATGTGGGTGGACCGGTGCTTTGGTGTTGTCCTTACTTGGACAAGCCTCCCACTTATGATTAACATCTAAGGCAAGCATCCGCAACTACAAAAGAAGTATTAAGGTAAACCTAACCATAGCATGAAACATATGGATCCAAATCAGCCCCTTACGAAGCAACGCATAAACTAGGGTTTAAGCTTCTGTCACTCTAGCAACCCATCATCTACTTATTACTTCCCAATTCCTTCCTCTAGGCCCAAATAATGGTGAAGTGTCATATAGTCGACGTTCACATGACACCACTAGAGGAGAGACAACATACATCTCATCAAAATATCGAACGAAGACCAAATTCACATGACTACTTATAGCAGGACTTCTCCCATGTCCTCAGGAACCAAAGTAACTACTCACAAGACATAATATTGTTCACAATTAGAGGGGTATTAATATGCATAATGGATCTGAACATATGATCTTCCACCAAATAAACCAACTAGCATCAACTACAAGGAGTAATCAACACTACTAGCAACCCACAGGTACCAATCTGAGGTTTGCGTACAAAGATTGGATACAAGAGATGAACTAGGGTTTGAGAGGAGATGGTGCTGGTGAAGATGTTGATGAACATAGCCCTCCCCAAGATGGGAGAGTTGTTGGTGATGGCGGCGGTGACGATTTCCCCCTCCCGAAGGGAAGTATCCCCGGCAGAACAGCTCTGCCGGAGCCCTAGATTGGTTTCCGCCTCGAGATGGCGGCGTCTGGTCCCGAAAGCCTCCTTATGATTTTTCCCAGGTCAAAACACCTCATATAGGACAAGATGGGCATCGGGGGGCCGTCGGTGGGCCCACGAGACAGGGGGCGCGCCCCCACCCTCGTGGACAACACGTGCCCCCCTCGTGGTCTTCTTTCCCCAAATATTTTTTATATTTTCTGAAACGGAATTCTATGGAGTTTCGGGGCTTTTCGAGTTGCACAGAATAGGTTTCCAGAGTTTGTTCCTTTTCCAGCCCAGAATTCCAGCTGCCGGCATTCTCCCTCTTCATGTAAACCTTGTAAAATAATAGAGAAAAGGCATAAGTATTGTGACATAATGTGCAATAACAGCCGTTAATGCAATAAATATCAACATATAAGCATGATGCAAAATGGACGTATCAACTCTCCCAAGCTTAGACCTCGCTTTGCCTCAAGCGAAAGCCGATATCGAAAAATATGTCCACATGTTTAGAGATAGCGGTGTCGATAAAAACAAAATACGGACATGAGGGCATCATGATCATTCTCATAACAACAATATATAATACCAATATATTGTCACATGATTCTTATGCTAAAGTAACAATTCATCCATAATATCAAGTATGAATCATAAACTTCATTGAAAACTAACAAACTTTGATCTTGGTCATTGAAGCAATTGCAATTTATCGTAACACCGGAAAGAGTCAATGTAAGAGCTTTTCAGCAAGCCTACATAATCAACTATCATATAGTCTTTCACAATTGCTCGCACTCACGCAATACTTATGGTTATGGAGTTTTAATCGGACACAGAGAAAGATAGGGGCTTATGGTAATGCCTCCCATCCTTTTACCTCAAGGGTAATGTCAACAGTAATAGACCATGAAAACTTACATCCAAGTGGGTATATATGTCAGGATCTTTCCAACACAATGTGCTTGCTGAAGGATAAAATGTAAAAAGGAAAGGTGAATTTCACCTTGACTCTTATAAGGCAAGAATAATGGATAGGCCCTTCGCAGGGGGACGCATAGGTTGTCATGTGTTTTTATGGTTGAATGCACAAAGTCTTAGCATAGAAGAACGTCACTTTATATTGCCACTTGTGATAAGGACCTTAATTATGCAGGCCGTCGCTTTTATTACTTCCATACACAAGATCGTATAAAGCTAATTTCCTCCACACTAATAAATCATACATATTTTAGCGAGTTTTGCAACATGACAACTTACTTGGAAGGATCTTTCTCAATCCATAGGTAGGTATGGTGGACTCTCATGGCAAAACTGGGTTTAAGGAGGTATGGAAGCACAAGTAGTATCTCTACTTGGTGCGAGGAGTTTTGGCTAGCATGAGGGGGAAAGGCAAGCTCAACATGTTGGATGATCCATGACAATATACTTTATTTCGGATATAAGAAGACATAACCCATTATGTTGTCTTCCTTGTCCAACATCAACTCTTTAGCATGTCATATTTTAATGAGTGCTCACAATCATAAAAGATGGCCAAGATAGTATATTTGTATGTGAAGCCTCTCTTCTTTGATTACATCCTATTAATTGCAATGATGACCCAAACTATGTTTGTCAACTCCCAACAACTTTTATTCATCATACTCTTTATATGTGAAGTCATTACTCCCCATAATATCAATATGATCTCTTGGATACTTTTTATATTTTCTTTCTTTTTATCATGACCAAGGTGAGGAAATCAAGCCCTTGACTCAACACTAATCTTTATTATATAGCTCACGGACTCGATTACAAAGGGTAAAGATCATAAGGAAAAAGCTCACAACTAGATCATGCTAACTTTATTCTACTAGATTAAGATACTACCAAAAGGATCGAACTAAGAAAAACGGTAAAGATAGGAGTGATGGTGATACGATACCGGGGTCACTCCTCCAAGCTTGGCAGTTGCCAAGGGGAGTGCCCATACCCATATGATTATGTCTCCTTCTTCGGGGGTGGTGATGATGGCTTCTTCCTTAACTTGTGCTTAAGGGCAGAATTTTGCTCCCTTAGGTCATTGATCTCTTGCTCAAGATTTAATATCTTCTTGCATAGTGTCTGCTTGTTTTCCTGCAAGAGGGATACATTCGATCTTAGGTTTCTTTACTCTGTCGGGGATGCTTGACTTTTTGAACTCGACATGCATGTCCCCCGGTTGAGGTAGTGGGGCTTCGTCTTCATCTGAGCTGGTCCAATCCTTCCCCTTGGGTTCATGGTCCTCTTCTTCCTCCGTGGTCCAACCATAATGCTCCCAGTCCCCATAGACCTTAGGGTCAGCAAGGGAATCAGCCACATAGCTTTCTCCCTCCGAATAATGGGACGACATGTTGCTTTTATCTGCGACAGAAACGGCTCGAAACGAAAACAAAGGATTTTTGCGTGATACATAGGTCAAAACCTTTGGTGGTTTATATAATGAATTTTTACCGACCAAAAGGAGTAACATACAAGAAATCGGAGTCCGGGAGGCACACGAGCTACCCACGAGGTAGGGGGCGCACCCAGGGAAGGGACGCGCCCTCCACCCTCGTGGATGGCTCGTGTCTCTTCTGGACTGCTGCTTATTTTTCTATTTTTCTAAATATTCCAAAATAGAGAAAAATTGCCTTTAGAGCTGTTTTGGAGTCGGTTTACTGACCGTATCAGATACCTCTTCCTTTTCTGAGGCTAAATCGTTCTAGAAAGTGTCCCTTATGTATTCCTCCGGAGTTACGGTTTCAATAACATTGGTTTCAACATTTATAGGATTACTTGAGATATAATGCTTGATTCTTTGACCCTTCACCACCTTCGGATTTGTGCCTTCGAAGTTGTTGATTTTTATGGCACCAGAACGATAGACCTCCTCGATAACGTAAGGCCCTTCCCATTTAGAGAGAAGTTTTCCTGCAAAAAATCTTAAACGAGAGTTGTATAGCAAGACATAATCACCTACGTTAAACTCACGCTTTTGTATCCTTTTGTCATGCCATCTTTTAACTTTTTCTTTAAACAGCTTGGCATTCTCATAGGCCTGGGTTCTCCATTCATCAAGACAGCTAATGTCAAATAACCTCTTCTCACCGGCAAGTTTGAAATCATAATTGAGCTCTTTGATAGCCCAATATGCCTTATGTTCTAGCTCAAGAGTTAAGTGACAAGCTTTTCCGTATACCATCTTATATGGAGACGTACCCATAGGATTTTTGTATGCAGTTCTATAGGCCCATAATGCATCATCAAGTTTCTTGGACCAATTCTTCCTAGACCTATTAACTATCTTTTGTAAAATTAATTTCAACTCTCTATTACTTAGTTCTACTTGATCACTAGTCTGTGGGTGATAAGGGGATGCAATTCTGTGGTTGACATCATATTTTGCAAGCATCTTACGGAAAGCACCATGAATAAAGTGTGAACCACCATTAGTCATTAGATATCTAGGGACTGCAAACCTCGGGAAGATAACTTCTTTAAGCATCTTAATAGAGGTGTTATGATCAGCACTACTAGTTGGAATAGCTTCTACCCACTTAGTAACGTAATCAACAACAACTAAAATATGTGTGTACCCATTAGAGGCAGGAAACGGTCCCATATAATCAAAGCCCCAAACATCAAATGGTTCAATAACAAGTGAATAATCCATAGGAATTTCTTGATGTCTACTGATATTACCAATTCTTTGACATTCATCACAAGATATGGCAGACTTACAGGCATCCTTGAAGATAGTAGGCCAATAAAAACCGGATTGCAATACCTTGTGTGCAATTCTATCTCCCGCATGGTGTCCTCCATAAGCTTCAGAGTGGCACTTGCATAGAATCTGTTCCTGTTCATGCTCAGGTACACAACGTCTAATAATACCATCTACTCCTTCTTTATAAAGATGCGGCTCATCCCAAAAGTAATGTCTCAAATCATAGAGGAACTTTTTCTTTTGCTAGTATGTGAAGCTAGGAGGTATAAACTTAGCAACACTATAATTAGCATAATCAGTATACCATGGAGCAGTACGAGAAGTATTTATGACAACTAATTGTTCATCAGGAAAGCTATGATTAATAGGTTGTGGGTCATCAAGTATATTCTCTAACCTAGACAAGTTATCTGCAATGGGGTTCTCAGCTCCCTTTCTATCAATAATATGCAAGTCAAATTCTTGCAGCAAGAGAACCCATCTAATAAGTCTAGGTTTATCATCTTTCTTTTCCATAAGGTATTTGATAGCAGCATGATCAGTGTGAATAGTTACTTTAGAGTCAACGATATAGGGTCTAAACTTATCACAAGCAAATACAACTGCTAAAAATTCCTTTTCAGTAGTAGCATAATTTCTTTGGGCACTATCTAGAGTTTTACTAGCATACTGGATAACATGCAATTTCTTATCAACTCTTTGTCATAGAACAATACCTACAGCATAATCGCTAGCATGGCACATAATCTCAAAAGGTAAATTCCAGTCAGGAGGCTGGACAATAGGTGCAGAGTTCAATGCTTTCTTAAGTATTTCAAATGCTTCTAGACAATCATCATCAAAGACAAAAGGAATATCTTTTTGTAAGAGATTAGTCAGAGACCTGGAGATTTTGGAGAAGTCCTTTATGAACCTCCTATAAAACCCGGCATGACCAAGGAAACTTCGTATACCTTTGATGTCCTTAGGGCATGGCATCTTTTCAATAGCATCAACTTTAGCTTTGTCAACTTCAATACCTCTTTCAGGAATTTTATGTCCCAGGACAATGTCTTCATTAACCATAAAGTGGCACTTCTCCCAATTCAAGACAAGATTAGTGTCTTCACATCTCTGCAAAACTCGATCAAGGTTGCTTAAGCAATCATCAAAAGAAGTTCCGTAAACGGAGAAATCATCCATGAAAACCTCAACAATCTTTTCACAAAAATCAGAGAATATAGCCATCATGCATCTTTGAAAGGTAGCAGGTGCATTACATAAACCAAAAGGCATACGTCTATAAGCAAAGGTACCGAAAGGACAAGTGAAAGTGGTCTTTTCTTGATCCCCTTTTGACACGGGTATTTGAGAGAAACTAGCATCTGATCAATAAAAGGCAGGGGGTAATGATCTTTCTTAGTAGCTTTATTTAACTTATGGAAATCAATTAGCATCCTATAACTTGTAACTATTCTTTGCGGGATCAATTCATCTTTATCATTAGGAACGACAGTCATACCTCCCTTCTTAGGGACACAATGGACATGACTTACCCACTGGCTATCAACAACTGGATAGATAATACCTGCCTCTATAAACTTTAGTATTTCCTTCCTTACCACTTCTTTCATCTTAGGATTTAACCGTCGCTGATGATCAATAACCGGTTTAGCATTTTCTTCCAATTTTATCTTGTGTTGGCATAAGGTGCGACTAATGCCCTTAAGATCATCCAGAGTATATCCAATAGCAGCACGGTGCTTCTTCAGAGTTTTCAATAGTTTTTGTTCTTCCTGCTCTGAAAGGTTAGCACTAATAATAACATGATATATCTTCTTTTCATCAAGATAAACATACTTAAGATTATCAGGTAAAGGTTTGAGTTCAAACACGGGATCACCCTTGGGTGGAGGAGGATCCCCTAGGATTTCAACAGGCAAGTTGTTTTTCAATACGGGTCCCTGATTAAAGAATATTTCATCTATTTCCCTTCTCTCATTCATATGCATATCATTTTCATGGTCTAGCAAGTATTGTTCCAAAGGATCATTAGGAGGCACAAAATAGAAGCAAGGCCAATAATTTCATCCTTACTAGGTAATTCTTTATCAAGGGGTTGTCTAGGGAATTTAGCAAAGTTAAAATCATGAGACATATCCCCTAATCCAACAGTAACAATATCTTTCACGCAGTCTATCTTAGCATTAACAATGTTCAAGAAGGGTCTACCAAATATAATGGGACAAAATTCATCTTGTGGGGAACTAAGAACAAGAAAATCAGTAGGATATTTAATCTTCCCGCACAAGACTTCAACATCTCTAAAAATCCCAACTTGTGAAATAGTGTCTCTATTAGCTAGCTTAGTAGTAACATAAATCCCTTCTAGCTCAACAGGTGCAATGTCATGCATAATTTCTTGATATAAGGTATGAGGGATAATACTCGCACTAGCACCCACGTCACATAGACCATGCTAACAATGATCTCCTATCTTAACAGAGATGACAGGCAAGCCTACAATAGGTCTATGTTTATTCCTAGCATTGGGTTTGGCTATTCTAGCAGACTCTTCTTGGAGGTAAATAACATGTCCATCTAAATCTTCTACCAAGAGATCTTTAACCATGGCAACACTAGGTTCAACTTTAATTTGCTCAGTGGCTATGGGTGTTCTAGTATTACTCTTACGAACTAAAGTTGAAGCTTGAGCATGATCCTTTATCCTAACAGGGAAAGGTGGTTTCTCAATATAAGCAACAGGAATAATAGGATCAACATTATAAGTGATAGTCTTTTCTTCAACTTTAACAGGTTCAACTACTTTTACTTCAATATGTGATGGTATTTAAACCACTTATCCTTGGTAGATCAACATGAGTAGCAAATGATTCACAAAAAGAAGCTACTATCTCAGAGTCAAGACCATATTTAGTACTAAACTCACGAAAACTTCTGTATCCATAAAAGCTTTAACACAATCAAACTTAGGGGTCATACCTGACTCCTTACCTTCATCGAGATCCCAATTCTTAGAGTTGCGTTTAAATCTTTACAATAAGTCCCATTTGAATTCAATAGTCTTCATCATAAAAGAGCCAGAACAAAAAGTATCGAGCATGGAGCGATTATTGAGAGAAAGCCGAGCATAATTTTTTTGAATGATCATTCCTTTTGAGAGCTCATGATTGGGGCATGAATATAACATTGACTTAAGCCTCCCCCAAGCTTGAGCGATGCTTTCTCCTTCGCGAGGCCACAAATTATAAATATAATTACGATCACGATGAACCTGGTGCATAGGGTAGAACTTCTGATGGAATTCCAACTTCAGACGATTATAGTTCCATGATCCAATATCATCACATACCCTAAACCATGTCAATGCATCTCCCTTCAAAGATAAAGGGAAGACCTTATTCTTGATAACATCCTCGGGCATACCTGCAAGCTTAAACAATCCACAAACTTCATCCACATAGATTAGGTGTAAATCGGGATGCAGTGTTCCGTCTCCTGTAAAAGGATTTTCAAGCAGTTTCACTATCATACCCGAAGGAATTTCAAAGCAAACATTTTCAGTAGGTGCAGTAGGTTGAGGAGCAACTCTTTGCTCTTCTGATCGGGGTGAAGATACCCCGAACAAGCCCCTCAAAGGATTTCGAGCCATAGTAACAAGTGACAATAAATTTCAGCACACTATATAAATTTTTCCTTACCAAATTCCACTTACCAAAGGCGCTTCACTCAATGGCAACTACCCCAGAAAAGAGTCTTGATGACCCACAAGTGTAGGGGATCTATCATAGTCCTTTCGATAAGTAAGAGTGTCGAACCCAACGAGGAGCAGAAGGAAATGATAGGCAGTTTTCAGTAAGATATTTTCTGCAAGCACTGAAATTATAGGTAACATATAGTTTTGTGATAAGGTAATTGGTAACGAGTGACAAAAGGTAAAAGTAAATAAGGTGCAGCAAGGTGGCCAATCCTTTTTGTAGCAAAGGACAAGCCTGGACAAACTCTTATATAAAGGAAAGCACTCCCGAGGACACATGGGAATTATCGTCAAGCTAGTTTTCATCACGATCATCTGACGCGTTCGGTACTTTGATAATTTGGTATGTGGGTGGACCGGTGCTTGGGTGCTGTCCTTACTTGTACAAGCCTCCCAGTTATGATTAACCTCTAATGCAATCATCCGCAACTACAAAAGAAGTATTAAGGTAAACCTAACCATAGCATGAAACATATGGATCCAAATCAGCCCCTTACGAAGCAACGCATAAACTAGGGTTTAAGCTTCTATCACTCTAGCAACCCATCATCTACTTATTACTTCCCAATGCCTACCTCTTGGCCCAAATAATGGTGAAGTGTCATGTAGTCGACGTTCACATGACACCACTAGATGAGAGACAACATACATCTCATCAATATATCAAACAAAGACCAAATTCACATGACTACTTATAGCAGGACTTCTCCCATGTCCTCAGGAACCAAAGTAACTACTCACAAGACATAATATTGTCCACGATCAGAGGGGTATTAATATGCATAATGGATCTGAACATATGATCTTCCACCGAATAAACCAACTAGCATCAGCTACAAGGAGTAATCAACACTAATAGCAACCCACAGGTACCAATCTGAGGTTTGGGTACAAAGATTGGACACAAGAGATGAACTAGGGTTTGAGAGGAGATGGTGCTGGTGGAGATGTTGATGAAGATAGGCCTCCCCAAGATGGGAGAGTTGTTGGTGATGGCGGCGGTGATGTTTTCCCCCTCCCGGAGGGAAGTATCCCCGACATAACAGCTCTGCCGGAGCCCTAGATTGGTTTCCGTCTCGGTTCCGCCTCGAGCCGGTGACATCTGGTCCATAAAGCCTCCTTATGATTTTTCTAGGCATTAGGCGGCTGTCGTTGGGCCCACGAGACAGGGGGGTGCGCCTAGAGGGGGGGGGGGGCGCCCCCCACCCTCGTGGACTTCTTTCGCCAGATATTTTTTATATTTTCTGAAACAGAATTCTGTGGAGTTTCGGGGCTTTTGGGGTTGTGCAGAATAGGTTTCCAGAGTTTGCTTCTTTTCCAGCCCAGAATTCCAGCTGCCGGCATTCTACCTCTTCATGTAGACCTTGTAAAATAAGAGAGAAAAGGCATAAGTATTGTGACATAACGTGCAATAATAGCCCATAATGCAATAAATATCAACATATAAGCATGATGCAAAATGGACGTATCATTGACCCATTTTAATTACCATGCAACAAACTTGAGAAGCCATATGAATATATGTGATGCAGAAGTTACCATGTGTGGGTCTACACAAGTTACCATGAGCTTTTTGGTTATATTACTAGGGGCAGTTACATATGTTGATACCAACTATTGGTTCAGAAAAGTTACCAGATCTGGAAAAATTGTTCAATAAAGTTACCATCTAACAACTAAGAAAAGTTACCATCATACTTGTGCTTTAATTACCAATGATTGTGTATGATGTTGTAGTTGTCTCATGTTTTGTGTATCACAGAGGAAGAGTTTGAAAACAAATGGTCGTCAATGATGGATGAATATGGCCAGATCGACAACGAACATTTTCAATGGCTGTGGGAAAATAGGAAATGTTGGGACCTAGTGTACTACATGAAGCATTTCTTTCCATTCTTGCAGACAAATGCAAGGAGCGAGGGATTTAATGCTGTGCTCAAGAAGTACGTGAACCCCAACAACTCATTGATTGAATTTGCAACTCAATACACTGCAATCCAAGAGAAAGTAATGGTGGATGTGGCAAAAGAGCAAGTGGACACAATTTACAAAGAGGCAGACATGTATTCATTGAACCCAATCGAGTTGCAGATGCGAGGGATATACACACAAAATCTGTTCTCCAAGTTCCAGGTAGAGATGAAGCTAAAGACCGCTTACGGATGTGACACTTTGCAAGATGGAACCTTCAGGATGTGGTCGCTCCGGGGCATACTACCAAAGTATGGGGATAGGGACTACCATGTGCAGGCGAACAAGGATGAAGGGGTATACTCATGCACTTGCTGCAAGTTTGATTGCGATGGGCTATTGTGCACACACATACTATGAGTAATGGAATAGATTGGAGTCTACGAGATACCAAGGAGGTATATCCTAGATAGGTGGACATGGGATCCAGAGGAGGATCTTCTTGAGCCTGATTACCAACAACCAACAGTTAAGAAGGCTATGACAGAGGAAGGAAAAAATATCATGAGATATACATATATTATGAATGATTTCAAGGAACAAGCATAAGATGCTTGCACTACTAATGAAGGGACGACATTGGCAAGGAAACACGTTAATGCTTACAGAGACGACATGGATGCGCTAAAAAGAGGCAGATAAAGAAAGCAAGAAAGGAAAAAGATGAGGGAAAAGAAGCACAAATGTTTTCTTCACCACCAGGGACTAGTGCCACTGAAGGTGTCCGAGTAGCGCATCAAGGAAGCATTCCTGTCACGCATGTGTCAGGAAATATTTTTCAATTCCAGGGCTCACATACCGATGGATCCCAATCATCAAACAAATGAGTGATACTAGACCCACCAAAGTCTACTACGAAAGGGCGTCCAAGAGAGAAAATATTTCAGCACACATTTGACATTGCAAAACCAAACAAAGAGAGGAAATGTAGAGTCTGCGGGTCGACAGATCATGATAAACGCAAATGTACCTCACCCATCCCGCACTGAGAAACTTGAAGTGCAAAAAGTTAGATGGGCATTGAAGTGCAAGTTATTGATTTGACTTATCAATTTTACCCATTTTATTTTATAAACGATGTCGTGACGCCATGTAATGAAAAGTTATCAGCACTGAAACAGGCAAGTTATCATCAAAAATGTAATGGGAATTTTCAGGAATGAGAATGAGATTAGTTATCGTTCTTTGTTTGTGAGCAAAATGTTACAACGCCGTGAAAAACAAAGTTATCAGCACATGATAAAGGATGTTATCAGCGCTGACTCACATAAGTTATCACCAAAATTGTATAGAAAAAAGATAGTAATCAGCCCAGGAAAAAAATGTATAAAACTATCATTGTTACATAAATTCAAACTTATATTGGTGCAAGTTTCTCACCTCAATTACTCCTTGTTGTACAAGTGATAGCGCCATTGCGTGCATTTGTTAAGACGATGGTCCAGCCACGTGCTTGTCAATATCTTCCTCAGCGCCGGGATCTGCTCCTGAGTTATTGGCGGTATATTTTTACCATCCCAGAATTCCAAGATCTTGAACGCGAAGAAACCGCAATCAGTGTTGTAAGGAGAAAAACAAAAATGTGTTAAAATCAAACTAATATATGCAAAAAGGTGAACGAACTTTTAAAATGCTACACTACTAAGTTACCAGGTATTTAGATGGGAAAAATGATGGAGCCAAAAAAACTAACCCATTGTCCTGTTTGAACACATCAATGTACACAAGATCATAGTCTTGGACCTGCTTACTCGAGTCCTTGTACGCAATCAACCAGGCTTTTTTAATACAATTCATAAGCTTCGTCGCATGTGTGATGAGCGAAGGGCTATCTTGTGGACGAAGAGAATCAAGAACTTCAAATCGTTTTTCCTTGAGATTAAGGCACACGACATACCAATGCCTGTCCTTTGGTAGAGGTCCCAACTTTTGTAGTGTTGGAAACAGAAGATGTTAAAAAATGTGAACGCATGAACAAAATAAGTTACCAATGCACTTACAGTTAAAAAGGCAAGTTACCAGAGCACTGACAACATATGTTACCAGTAGGCATACATGAAAGTTATCACATAAAAGTAACATAACTAGGTACCAGCTAAAATTCTTTAGTGGTACGATGTGTGACAAAACCAAATTAACAGCCTACAATTGCCTGTTATACCAATTAAAAAACAGCTTGTAGGATTTAAAAGCAGAAAAGTATGTAGTTTACATCAAAAAATCTACACCTATACTAATTTGAGACTCCCTAAAAAAATTCCCATGTTAATTAGAAAATACGAGCCGTTAATCTGGTGGGACCAAATTATTACGGTCTAGATCAATTCATCCAATCCTCTATTGTACGTTTTTTTTAAATTATGCAAAAATATTTTTTTACCCTTGAAAGGTTCATGTACCTCTCTCAAATTTTCTCACAAAGGAGATTGGACCATCTACTACTCCACCAATCACCAAAACCCTAATTAACTGATCGGAGGGCATATCTCTCTCCCGACCTCTCTCCCCTTTCAATCTACACATCCCAGTGCTGCCGCCAACATGGAATTCATCTCCCCTCAGTCCCCAATCAATCTCTGCTCAATCCACTTCTTCTCCAATCTATAAATCTCTTCTTATTCCAAGTTTCTGAATCCTATATGGCCAGTGCTGCGGCCAACCTCGAATTCATCTCCCCTCAATCCCCTTCTTCTCCAATCTTTGAATCTCTTCTTATTCCAAGTTTCTAAATCCTAGATGGTGGGTGTATCCTTCCTATTTGGAAATTTACCCCTGATAGTTTGAAGAATGAGGCCGCCATCGATACTTGAGGTTGTGGAGTTGAGGAATTACGTTGGACTGGTGGCACCGCAGCTCACACTCCAAACCCTATTCGATTTGGAGTTGCAGAAGATACTCGCACGTGTCAAGTGTTAAGGTCGCATATGCGAGGACTCACGACAAGTATTGGCGAGCAACAGTTGGTCATCGGCATGTATGTACGTATCTCCAGATCAGGCTGCTGTATGTATGTATCTCTAGATGGAGTATTGAAGATAAAGTTCTTCTCCTTTTCTGAACGAAGTTATTTTTTAAACAGATGCACGCAAAGTTAATGGCGTGAATGTGCAGGTTCGATCTACCTACATCCTTGATGAGCAATTTAGTGAGAAGACTAGACGTGAATTGCCGGTCATGGTGGTGAGTAGGTCATGCTGCTATCTTAATGGAGCTCATACGTATGTGTCTGCAGATGAGTCTGATGTACGTATGTATCTCCAAATGAAGAACTGAAGATAAAGTTCTTCTTTTTCAAGGAAAGTTCTTTTCTTAAACAGATGTCGCAAAGTTAATGGCTTGAATGTGCAGGTTTGATCTACTTACGTTCTCGATGAGCAGTTTAGTGAGAAGACTACATGTGAATCTCTTCCTGCCAGCCATGGTGACAAGTAGGACATGCTGCTATCTTAATGATGCTCACGGCTGTGCTCATGTTGATACTACCTATTGTGGCAGCATGTGGAGGTGTAGACATCTGAACAAGATTAGTCGTCATGCACATACAAGGCCAACAGATTGATACCTAGTGCAACAATCATGTCGTTGGTATTGACAGCGGCAACTTGCAGGTATGAGCTTGCTCCCCCAAGCCATGGTTCCCAATGGTAGGTTTCCAATGGCCGTGCATATCTTATTTATTGGCATGAATTTTTTAACTAAGCAACTACAGGAACATCCTTATTTCTCATTTGCTATTATAAATGGAGAATGTAATAATATTTGTGTATCTGTCAAATTTCTACTTGCTGAGAGAATTTCGGACAATTGTGCCATGTGTTTACAAGTCTCAAATCCTTAGAAATTTGCATGCAAAATAAATCCTACCAAACCATTATTTCTATGATTTTAGCACCTAGCCGTGGAGAAACAACGTTCTCCGCATTTTCTCCTTCCCATACTCTGAACATCGTTGCTCCCTTCAAGGCCGAAGCACAGCCCAGTAAGACCATGTCTTCCTTTGTTTTTATCTGTCTTGGATGTCTCCCGTCCCGCTTCTCCTTTTATTGTTGTCACTACCTCATATAATCTTCTTCACCGTTTCCTTGTGGAGACTTATATGGCAGCTATTTTTTTGAGACGGCGCCTAGCACATGTGGCTGTAGAGACAAGAAATACACGGTATGTTACTCTATATGATTGATGACCTCTTGCCAGAGAAACATTAGCAATTAGCAGCAACAACATTGTGTGTGTGGCAATGACATTTTACACATCTGTGTTGATTGGATTGACACCCGCAGGTACTCGCTCCTCCTCTAATCCTTTCCGGTTTTATCTTTGCTAGCTTTTTATGGATCAATCTTGGGACCACGTATTCGCCACATGTGTGCAGTGTAGAAATATATATTTCTTTACCACTGATGTGTTGGCCTGCTATTTCTTATAAATAGTCTCATTATTCATCAGATCATTCTATTTCTTACTTTCTTTCCATGATACTACTAATGGTCCGGGTGATCTTTTGAATAAAGGATTTAAAGGAATGAATTGGTTAGAAGTGGAACACGAAACTGCCAGTTATATTTCAGATCAATATTTTGTCGCTGGCCACCTGCTAGCTCCGCACATTGAAAATCCTGAGTGTTATTTTCCAAATAAAAGATATGAGATAATAGAAGTACGCATATATATCTGCATGCACTAGCATCTTCTGTATTGATGAGTGAGTGATATACTCCCTCCGTTCCTAAATATAAGTCTTTCTAGAGATTACACCAAATGACTATATACGGAGCAAAAAGAGTGAAGCTATACTCTAAAATATGTCTACATACATCCATATATTGTATTCCATTTGAGATGTCTAAAAAGACTTATATTTAGGAACAGAGGGAGTATAATAGTTTTGCATGGCTGCTATGTCAGTAAAAGTTTGTGGACAAGTGTTTTCCTTTTATCCCTTATGGATTATATTGGCCATGACATCCATTTGATCATGCATGCCTGGGATTGGGTCTTTACATTAAACACGATTTATAAATGTTTGTACTTTTTTTATTATTACTTATACTGTATATAAAAAGTTAGGTTTGATCTAATTTTTTTCTAACTTTATAAATTTATTCAGGCATATGCAAAAATGGTGCATGGTGTTATTAAGACAACAGAAACATGTCAATGGCATATTTGTGGTAAAAATGGAGTTTTTCCACGTGTACACTTATTATTAATCTTCATATCTGAAAAAACTGTACAACTACTTTGAGTGCAAACCTTTTGCTCCCAGCCTTCAAGTAGCAAACAACAACAACAAATTGTCAAATTCCTCATTAAGATTTGAGAAAATCCTGAGGATTTTTCATAAATGAAAATGTCCATACTAACGTTTTATTACTAATTATTTTTATTTGCAGGTTACACAAGAGACTAATGTGTGGAAGTAGATAGAAAATAGAAAGTAGTGCATAAACTTTAAAGTTACTAAGAATGAATTTGTTTGTTAACATACAAATAAAATATTTCATAATTATGTTTTAAAGTTTCGGAGCACATATCTACAAGCACATTTTTGTCGACTTTTTTTTAATTGAGTGCAGAGGAGACATTCAGAGTTTCCACGCTGTGTCATTTGACAAGCACACTAGCACTACTAACAAAAGGAGAAGATAGTATACATTTTCTCGATGGAGAAAATACCTATCCTTTTTAGGTAAGGTATGTTACCAAATTTTTTTCAAGGAACAAGTTAGGGCTTCAAAATATTTAGGTAATAATATGTATACAAAAGGAGATTGATATAGAGATGCAATGTACTATCAATTCTTTCATTATATGTGTTATATATCTACCAACCAGACCAAAAAATATAACTACATAATTAAATATTAATGTAAAATAGTTAGTACATATACGAGAATTGTCTGATCTGGAATTAATTGAAATAATCACTTTTCTTCACATGATAACCATTATGCATTGGTCTGTGTTATTTGCTGCAAGAAATTAGAAACATATTCTCATTATTCTTAAATTTTAGTTCCTATAAAATATTGCATCCACCAGATGTTAATGCAAGGTAAAATATTCTAACTATTTACAATGGACTAGCCCGTGCGAACGCACGGGTTGACGGCTAGTGTACCTAATTTTGGTGACTAAGTATGTAGTTTACATCACGACGGAAATGTTTGATTAGGAACTTGCTCATGAAATCACATATGAGAAGATATACTGATAGCAACCATGGAAAGATGATCTTCCCTGGTGGTACAGAATCAGAAAGAGTTCGGATGTGGAGCTCTGCAATATTATTCGAAACATGACCACCTTCTTATACACTATTAGAAAGCTCCTCCAATGTGACCCACCGCCCATCGATGTCAATAACCCTAATACTGGAAAGCAAACAAAGAAAACAAATTATATAAGCCAATGTTTTGCCAGTGAGAGGTCAAAATACTAGATAAAAGGAAAATAGTAAATGTCATTACTGTTTTATCCTGGAGTCAACTGAATCAGTTGTGTGCTTGATAACTTTTGCGTAAATAACCTCTTCGAGTGCAGATGTTGTGAGGCCACAATATGGAGATAGTAGGAACCACGATGGATGGCTTACCCTAACTTTCCGAATGTACGATTTAGGAGTCACATTGGCTGAATGATTAACATTGGGAGGTTGAATAACTGGTGTAACAAATTCAGGGCTCATGGGGTGGTCTAGAAGAAAAGTGAAGCGAGTTATCAGAGTTGGGATTGGTGAAAAGAAATATTATGGGGAAATAAAAAGAAAAGAACTTATCAGAGTTTAGAACAGTAAATTATCAACATGAACATAATGATGTTATCAAGGCTGGCAGTATGAAAAAGTTTGTTAAAAAAGATCATCCTATCACTACCTTTTACAAAAGGGTAATTTGCTTTTGCTCTTAAAGTGGCACGTTCGACTTCTTCAACCCACATAATTACATCGTCGTCTTCAACATCCGCATCATAAACTTGAACTCAACGATCTTCAAAAAGTTGCGATCAGGTCAGTTTGCGAACCGAAAAAAGAAATGTCAAATATGTGGAAAAACAGCTAAAGAAAAAAAGAGATAGATAGTACAAAATGATGATATGATTACTGTAGAGATAAAAAGGGAAGAAAATGAGGGGGTTCAGGATAGTTAAAGGGGCATCATGAATGTATTAGAATGGTATGTGTGTGCGTGCAGGGAAAGGAGGGGGGGGGGTATTTCCAGCAACAAAAAAGAAAAAGAAGGTTGAAGCTGTCAGCATGGTGGAAGCTGAAGTTATCAGGGTGCAATCATAAATGTTACCATTTAAGTAACTAGTTAGCATTTTTTTTGAAAACATGTAGTTATCTAGTGAGAAAAAAATACCAGCGCCACATTCACAAAGGTTATCAAGGTGAAAGTTACAATATCTTTCATGAAGAGCGCTATAATTATAAGTTAAAAGTAGAGCGCTATAATTTTCAGTCAGATGTTAGTGAAAGTTACCAGGAATAATGAACAATAATAATCACATATAATACATCCACAAACCAGACAACATAAAAAAAGAGAGCGAATGTGAAACGA
This sequence comes from Secale cereale, assembly GCA_902687465.1. Classification (NCBI taxonomy): domain Eukaryota; kingdom Viridiplantae; phylum Streptophyta; class Magnoliopsida; order Poales; family Poaceae; genus Secale; species Secale cereale. The sequence continues at coordinate 80,327,331 of LR738715.1, read as the reverse complement.
AAACACATAGTTCATTTCATAGCACACACGCAAAAGCAGAAGTCATTACATGTGAGAGGGGGGGGGGGGGTTGTCCATACATAGGATAAAAAGAGCATAAATATACACACAAGGATCAAACTAAAAGCATAAAAAAGGTCTTCGAAAAGCAGACATCCATCCCATCACTCTTTTGTGATAAAGCAAAGACACGTATATGCCTTCACTTACCAACGTCAGTAGGGTCAGAGCATGAAACCGGCTTGGAGTCAACAGAGTTATCTCCTGCATTCTTTAAATCTCGTGGTGCTGCCGCCATCTGATCAATTGGGGATGCTGCTGCTCGGTCTTGGGGAGCATTGTTAACCACTAGGTCCACTACTGGTACTTGAGTTGTCGAAACAACCGGTGGGGGCGGTGTTGGTACTGTAGCTGGGTCTGCGGCTGTCATATTAATATCTGGTACGGGCGGTGTGGGGCCAAAATCTAAGCCAAGAGAGCAAGATGGTGGGGTGAAATCCCAGTAGGCCCTCTCAGCAACATCTTCTACATCTGCATTACTGCTGAATTCTTGGGCGGCGACTTGGTCATCCCCAGCTTGAGCTTCAAAAAGCAATGCATCTTCAGTTTCAACTGGTTCTGCCACATTGGATTGGGCAGATTCAACTTGAGCTTGAACAACACATGGTATTTTGATAGGAGCTTGGGCATATTCATGTACGACATCACTCATTGGAGGAGCAATTCCTTGATCTTGATCAGAAGAAGTTTCAGCTACGGCAGTGCTCATTGGAGGAGCAATTCCTTGAGGTTGATCATTAGAAGTTTCAGCTTCAGTGCCAATAACAACATTGGCAATCTCTTCTACCACTTGAGTAATAGTGGCTGCTGCCGTGAGCTCTTCCACAGCTCCAAAACAAGCATCTGGTGAATTGCTCACAAGGACATTATCTTGCACAACAGCCACCGGAGAAGTGACCATGGGCGAGTCTTTAAAATCATCTTTGGCGTCCTTGGAAGCAACATGAGGAGAAGACCTAGTTGCAGCTGCAACTTTAGAAGACTTTGTAACCTTTCTCACTGTAATCTTGGTCTTCTTGTTGCACACAAGAAAATAAAACATTAACAGCTTATAATAACATTAGTTACCAGCTAATATAACATAAGTTACCAGCTTATAATGACAATAGTTACCAGCTTATATTGACATTAGTTATCAGGTTATATTTGCGTTATACAGCAGCTAATATAACATTAGTTACCAGCTAGTATACCTTTAGTTACCAGCTTGTATTCACATTATTTTTCACCTTATGGCCAACTAGGTTATCAACATAATGCAAAAATCAAACATCGTCACGAATCATTAATGAAGATGGTAACTATGAAGATAACAAAGTTACCAACAAATTTATCATGCTAAAAATAACAGTAATCTTATAAGAGCTTTGACTGTAAAAACTACCAGCCCTTTGCATACAGTTTATGATGCCATGCATAAAGGAGTTAAATTACCGGTATATATTCACCTAATTTACCAAGAAAAGTAAAAAAAATAGAGAAAATCATTTGGATTTCATATAGTGAGAAAAAATAACATTCATAATCACCTGCGTGACGTGTCAGATGAGTCAACATTAGCCGAAGAACGTGTAAGATTACTAGGTACCACCTCAGACGTGACACCCACACTGGTAGACCGCGTTTGCTGAAGGTCGGCAACACTAATAGATGGAGCATTCAAACCCCTCACAAGTTATTATTTGAAAAGGATATAGTGCACGTGAGAAAAATGTTACCATAGACAAATAACACATGCTTACCAACATATAATCACTAAAATTATCATGCAAACAAAGTTAAACTACAAACTGTTCAAATAAAAAACTAAAGTTATTATCGTGGAAATAACTACTAAAAGTTATCAACATTACCAAGATATAATTACTATTCAATTTAGACAAGAACACAGGCAGATGAAATGAAACTCACTTGCGAGGATGTTGCTTCTTCCGCGTGGGATTAGCAATTAGTGAGTTAGTGCCCTTATCAGGGCCTACAATGCCAAGCTCATTGATGACGATTGCCTTGATACAACGATGTGTATCATCCAACGACGGCTGGTCAGAAACAATTGTACCAGTGGCCATGGGTGGAGAAGGTAGGCGTAATTTCCTGCGACGCCTGGAATATTGCTTATCCAAGTTACAAACGAGAGAAGAACCACACCTCTTCACGGAAGCATCAACAACAGCCTCATTTTGAGTATCCGTCATATCTGGCTGGTTATGCAATCCATCACTAGATACACCCCCGGAACATGCAGTAAGCATAATATGAGACTCGAGAGGCTGATCGGTTCATGCAGTAGTAGTTCCATCAATTCCAGCTGACCTTACCGACACATTGGCAGTTGCGAACATAGTTGCCCCCACATCTGGATTCACTGTGCCACTACCTGAAGCATCATGGGCATTCAGTCCAGCACTACCCCCACTACCTGAAGCCTCATGGGCGTTCGGTCCACCTGAAGGACCATGGTAATGAACATGAAAATCTATATGTTCGTCAGAGTGACCATCACCGCCACCATCATCAAGCTCATGATCAGAATCTGAACCTTCAATAGTTTGCTTGCCGGTATCTTTTACTTCACGTGAGCGGGATGCAGCATGGGTGCTTGCAGTCTTCCCGACAGTCTTCCCGGCAGCAGAAGATAAACCCTTGAGTTGGCTCTCTAACACACAGGACATCCATGAGCTGTCTTCATCATCCAAGGACATGAACTCATTAACAAGACCACCCAGGAGGCCAACCATGCCAGACGAATAGCGACCCACAATAGGAGAAGCTTTAGCAAGTTTCTGATAGAAAAAACATGAATGAAAAAACAAAATAATCAGGTTGTGAGTGACATTAATTACCATACAAAAAATACTAAAAATACCACAAAAATATAACCTCAAAAGTAGTTATTCCAAAAATGAGAATCCAAACTACAAAAAGAAGTTACCATCCTAAAAACAGTAAAAGTTACCAGGTCTTCATAACAATGTTTACCAGGAAAAGGGAAGGAAAAATAAACAAACACACCAAAAAAAGAGTAGAATACCTGTTCAGAATAGTTTTGCGGTGCATGAACACGCATGAATTTATCTAGACTTTGTAAGCCACCAAACAAGCAATAGTCTTGGCCATATTGGGGCTTAAGCTGAAAAATATATGATAAAAATCAAATAAAAATCGTGATAAAAAAGATGGCAATACATAGAAGGTAAGAAAAATGACAATGGGAAATTACCGGTAATTTCCCATAAGAAATCTTGTCCCTCTAGACATCCATTCGGAGAACTTTCGATGCCAACTCATTCGTCCACACATTAATTGCAAAAGGACCATTAGGCAAGATGATACCAAGGCCAGTTAAGTCAATAGCATCTATATACAGAAGCTGGAAAAACAGAAAAGGTCATTATAATCTAGATGTTTGGCGGAATAAGATATACAGTCCAAAATTCATGGGAACAAAAAAGAAAAGGGGGACTAACATTGTAGAATAGGAGGCAGCTCGTCGTAGGCTTTCCTTTTGAAAGGGCTTTGTGAAGCTGATCCGCAATAAATTTGCACCAGTTGAGGTTTTTTACATTGCCAATATTTTGCAATGAAAAAAAAAGAAAACACATGAAACAATAGAGGAATGTATGCACACAAGTTAGCAGGGGACATAAGTAGACACTTACAACACTGTTAAAGCATTGTACCACCAAGTACATAAGCACACAATTACCACATTATTGAGAAGAAAGCCAAAAATACCATATTGCAAGGCATAAAAAAGTTAACAGGTGCATTACTAAATGATTACCACACTTTCATAAAAAGTTATCAGGTGCATTACTATATGATTACCACACTTTCATAAAAAGTTATCAGGTGCATTACTATATATTTACCACACTTTCATGAAAATTTATCAGGTGCATTACTATATAATTAACACACTGTAAGAAAAAGTTATCAGGTGCATTACTACATAATTACCACACTTCAGATCATTAAAAAAATCAAAGGGACATAAATTACCACACTACAAAAATCTGGGAAAGTTATCAAGTGCATATGTGCATAATCATCAGACTAAGAAGCAAAGAAGTTACCAGGTAAAAAAACAAAGAAAAGAAAAGAGATAAAAAGTATGAACTAGAAAGATAGCCAGATGTGCTTACCAACACAGCATACCATCTGGTGCTGATCTTGTTGGAAGTCGTTGGCGCCATCATAGTGCTGGCAGCAAGCAGAAGCCATAAGCGCTTGAAATTGTGATCATGTTGGTTAGTGCTCAAGATAAGGTTTAATACATCTACAGTTTTAGGAGCATGTCCAAGATCACCAAAAAGATCTCCCGCAAGTTCAAGCTGTGCATCTGTAGGAACCTTGAAATCCACCGCAATATCACCTCGGGGCACACCCATTATACGATGCACAGACTCTTCACTGACCGGTAACCTTCCGCGACCAGGTACAACAACCTCAGGGGAATCAGGGTCGTATAGACCAGCAAGCCATTGAGAAAGCCGATTGAATAGATTATCACACTTGATATTCTGCAGACTAGTGAAATCCATGTCATCAATCGCAGACATTCTCTCATCTGACATATCCTTACAGGCAGTCACAAGAGCACTAGGAGAATCCCTGTTCCGATCTGCGGGAGGCTTCTGCTTCTTTAAGGGGTTCACCTCCTCAAAGTCATCATCTAATTTGCACTTCCTTGGCATTGTGACCTGACACACAAGAATTCCAAAGAGAAAAAAGTGACCATAAAGAATGCAGGCTGTTGAATTAATAGTCACACACATATTCTTATGATACATTGGTAACTTGTGAGCATACAACAAGATAACTCATCCACAACAGAGAAGGATGAAAACAAAAAAAGGACATGTGTGCTTCTACTAGATATTGAATACCTAAATTTTTGTTTGCTTATGATGCACCAATAAAATGTATGTATCGGGCAAGATAACTTATGCAAATTAGGGATGGCAACAACTTACACGTAAACACATATATTGGACATCACAGAACTAAGTATTAAAAAAATCAATGACTGATAAATTATTCACACCACTGATGGTAATATTCACAATTAAAGTTCATGTGAGTTAAATGATGGCACATCCATCAGTTAGAAACACAAAATGCATCATGAAACGAGACACCACTGATAGTGCTAACAAAAATCAGGGAAATCGAGCCGTGTAGCATTTAGAGAAAACCCTAGAAATCAGAATCATGAATGGATACATCACTGACGGTGAATCATGAATGTATACACAATGGTTTTGCATCTAGAGAAAACCCTAGAAATAAGAATCGAGCCGTGTAGCAGAGGGGATCAGTTCAAAAATTACGACAACTAGCCACGAAATCGAAAACGACAAATTAATCACTGGAACGGTGTGCATGCGAAACAGGGCCTAACAAATAGCATCTGCACCACGAATTAAATGCATTGGGCGCATTTCTCGTCTGTTCTAACATGTGACCATGCCGACGGACATCCTGCCACTAATGGCATCGAGAAACGGAGCACGAACTACTGGGGGCGGATGTGAGGGCGATTGAGTCGATACTCACCGGTGGAACAGAATACTAGCACCAAGAATCGGCCGGAGAAGGATCCGCCGCTCGCCGTCAACGGAGAGAGAGCGGGGGCGGAGCGACAGAGAAGCAGGCGCGCGGTTACCAGACGAATTGAGGCGCACGAACTAATGGGGGCAGATGTGAGGGCGATAGAGTCGATACTCACGGTGGAACAGAAGACTAGAACCGAGAATCAGCCGGAGAAGGCGCCGCCGCTTGCCGTCGACGGAGAGAGAGCGGGCACGGAGCGACAGAGAAGTGGGCATGCCGTTACCAGAGGAAATGAGGCAAGTGGTGGGGGAGGGGAGAGTTAAGTCACGCACGACAGGGGAGACAGTTCGAGCGAAGCGAGGGATGGAGCGATGGCCCACACACGAGCGACAGAAAAAACAAAACTACTCGCTGGAACGTGTGGCGTGCGTCGGATTTGAAATGGACGTCATCCAGGTGGTGTGGCGATTTTGCAATCGGGCACAGGGTTGCCAAATACATATTTTGATTTAATACTCCTATCCTCAAATAGAATCTTTAAACAAGCAAACATTTGCAAAAAATGCAAACATAACAGCAATCTGCCAAAACAGTACAGTCTGTAAAGAGTGGAATTTTCCTCATACTTCCCTAGATCTAAAAATTCTAAAAAAAATCCACGCTACATAAAACTTATTCATGCAAACTTTGTAAAAATTACAAAATTTTATCACGTTCTGACTATCCAGAAGAATTCAGACAATGATAGAAAACTTTTTGTTTTCAAACAGCAACATATAGACTTGCAAAATAAGCATGGTAAAGGTTATCCTTGACATTTTTATTGAAATAAAAGATGCAAAATATTATTATAAATACCATCAAGCAAATTGTAACAAAATAAATTGACAGTCCAAGCAAAACACATATCATGTGACGAACAAAAACATAGCTCCAAGTGAGGTTACCGATAATGTTGGAGACAAAAGCGGGGATGCCTTCCAGGGCATCCCAAGCTTAGTTGCTTGGATCTTCCTTGAATATTACCTTGGGGTGCCTTCGGCATCCCCAAGCTTAGGGTCTTGTCACTCCTTATTCTCCTCATATCAAAACTTGAAAATTTCAATCACACAAAACTTCACAAAACTTCGTGAGATGGGCAGTACGATAAGAAAAATCATTCACTTTGGGTACTGTCAAAGACAAGATTCATAATCGTTCTCACACAATGCCTACTGTAGCATATCATTTCTACTATTTATATTGATCAATATAAGTCATAGAAACTAGAAAACAAGCAAACTATGCATTGAAAACAAATCTGTCAAAAACAGAACAGTCTGTAATGACCTGAACATTCACCATACTTCTGCAAATCTAAAAATCTTGAAACAAATAGGACCAAGTGAAAAATTTGTATATTAATCTTCGGCAAAAAGAATTAACTCAAAAGCACTCTTCTGTTAAAAATTAGAATTTTTCTCGTGAGCGCAAAAGTTTCTGCTTTTTCAGCAAGATCAAATCTACCATCACCCAACATGATCCTAAGGCTTTGTTTGGCACTTTATTGAAACAAAAGCTATAAAACATGATTACTACATTAGCATAATCATGTGAACACACAAAAACAATAGGTATAAGTGTTGGTTTGTCTCCCAACAAGCGCTTTTCTTTAATGCTCGCATAAAAGATAAGGATTGAAATATAAAGAGAGCATCATGAATCACATGACAATCAAATTTAAGTCTAACCCACTTCCTATGCATAGGGATTTTGTGAGCAAACAATTTATGGGAGCAAGAATCAACTAGCATAGGAAGGCAAAACAAGCAAAACTTCGAAACTTTCAACACATAGAGAGGAAACTTGATATTATTACAATAGCTACAAGCATGCCCCTCCCTCATAATAATTATCAGTAGCATCATGAATGAATTCAAAAATATAGCCATCACTTAAAGCATTATTTTCATCATGCAAAAGCATAGAAATTTTGCTACTCTCCACATAAGCAACTATTCTCATGAATAGTAGTGGGAGCAAATTCAACAAAATAACTATCATGAGATTGAAAATTAAAGTCATGATGACAAGTTTCATGTTTATAGTTATTCAATATAGCATACATGTCATCACCATAATCATCATATATAAGAACTTTCTTGTCATAATCAATTGCAACCTCCTCCAAAATAGTGGATTCATCATTAAATAAAGTCACGACCTCTCCAAATCCACTTTTATCAATATAATCATCATAAATAGGAGGCATGCTACCATTACAACAAATTTCCACATCAAATTTGGTCGGAGGGGTTAAAAATATCATCTTCATCAAACATAGCATCCCCAAGCTTATGGCTTTGCATATCGTTAGCATCGTGGATATTTAAAGAATTCATACTAACAACATTGCAATCATGCTCATCATTTATGCCAAACATTTTATAGCATTCTTCTCCTAACAATTGAGCACAATTTTCCTTCCCATCATTTTCACGAAAGACATTATAAAGATGTTCTTGTAGACTCGTGTTGGGCCTCCAAGCACAGAGTTTTGTAGGAGAGTAGCAAATTTCCCTCAAGTGGATGACCTAAGGTTTATCAATCCGTAGGAGGTGTAGGATGAAGATAGTCTCTCTCAAACAACCCTGCAACCAAATAATAAAAAGTCTCTTGTGTCCCCAACACACCCAATACAATGGCAAATTGTATATGTGCACTAGTTCGGTGAAGAGATGGTGATACAACTGTAATATGGATAGTAGATATTGATTTTTGTAATAGGAACAATAAAAAAACAGCAAGGTAGCAAGTGATAAAACAAAGCACAAACGATATTGCCATGCTTGAAAATGAGGCCTAGGGTCCGTACTTTCGCTAGTGCAATCTCTCAACAATTCTAATATAATTGGATCACATAACCATCCCTCAACGTGCGATGAAGAATCACTCCAAAGTTCCTATCTAGTGGAGAACATAAGAAGGAATTGTTTGTAGCTATTCTTTGCGATCGATCTATCCAAGAGTTCGTACTAAAATAACACCAAGTTATTCCTTCTGATCGATCTATCAAGATTTTGTACTAAAATAAGACAAGTTATTCTTTCCGATCGATCTATTAAGAGTTCGTACCAAAATAACACCAAAACAAATTCATATTCATAATACACAATCTAGCGCAAATAACTTCAAAGAGTGCCCCAAGATTTCTACTAGAGAGACAAAGACAAGAACGTGCATCAACCCCTATGCATAGATTACCCCATTGTCACCGCGGGAATCCGCACGTTGAGTGCCAAAACATATATCAAGTGAATCAATATGATACCCAATTGTCACCACAAATATTTAATTGCAAGGCATATATCAATTGTTCTCAAATCAGCATAAGTATTCAATCCAAAGAAATCTCAAAGGGAAAACTCAATTCATCACAAGATAGAGAGGGAAAAACACCATATGATCCGACTATATTAACAAAGCCCACGATACATCAATATTGTGCATCTTAAGAACACGAGAGAGAGAGAGAGAGAGAGAGAGATTAAACACATAGCTACTTGTACAAACCCTCAGCCCCGAGGGTGGACTACTCCCTCCTCATCATGGTGGCCGCCGAGATGATGAAGATGGCCACCGGTGATGATTTGCCCCTCCGACAGAGTGCCATAAAGGGTCTAGATTGTTTTTGGTGACTATAGAGGCCTGCGGCGGCGGAACTTCTGATCTAGGGTTATTTCTGATGGTTTCTCTATTTATAGGAATTTTTGGCATTGGTCTCACGTCCGGATGGGCCTCGAGGTGAGCACAACCCACCAGGGCGAGCCAGGCCCACCACGCGCGCCCTGGTGGGTTGTGCCCTCCTCGTGGCTCTTCTGGCCCTCCCACAAAGCTTCAGGGGTCTCTTTTGTTCCATAAAAAATCGTCAAAAAGTTTCAGCTCATTTGGAGAACTGTCATTTCTGCACAAAAAACAATACCACGATAGTTCTGCTGAAAACAACATCAGTCTGGGTTAGTTCCATCCAAATTATACCAAAATCATATAAAATTGTTGTAAACATGGCATGAATACTTCATAAATTATAGATATGTTGGAGACGTATTACACCTAAAGTATATATTTGGACAAATGCAGGAATAATGTGTACCTCGGGCATCGTCGATTTCTTCCGACCAACCATTAATGTCGAAAGAAAGGCAGGCATTTCAAAGGCGAGGTAGATCACCGGAAGAAGCCCGCCCTCCGTACTGGTCATCACATACTTTCTATGGTCAATGATTTACAAGTAATCTTTGGAAATGGTCCCGACGGACTATCTGTTCAGAATGACGCTAAGGGACGCGCACCCATGTGGAAGAAGAAATCTATTTTGGGACCTACCCTATTGGAAAGACCTAGAGGTCCACTTTGCAATTGACGTGATGCACATGACGAAGAATCTTTGTGTGAACCTGCTAGGCTTCTTGGGCATGTATGGGAAGAAAAAAGATACACCAGAGGCACGGGAGGACCATCAACGTGTGCACGAAAAAGACGACATGCCTCCAAAGCAGTATGAAGGTCCTGCCAGCTATGCTCTTACCAAAAAAGAGAAGTAAATATTCTTTGAGTGCCTGCTCAGTATGAAGGTCCCGTTTGGCTTCTCGTCGAATATAAAGGTAATAATAAACATGGCAGAGAAAAAGTTCCAGAACCTAAAGCCTCACGACTGCCATGTTATTATGACTCAACTACTTCCGGTTGCATTGAGGGGGCTTCTATCAGAAAATGTTCGATTAGCCATTGTGAAGCTATGTGCATTCCTCAATGCAATCTCTCAGAAGGTGATCGATCCAGAAATCCTACCAAGGTTAAGGAGTGATCTAGCACAATGTCTTGTCAGTTTCGAGCTGGTGTTCCCACCGTCCTTCTTCAATATCATGACACACGTCCTAGTTCATCTAGTCAACGAGATTGCCATTCTAGGCCCTATATTTCTACACAATATGCTCCCCTTTGAGAGGTTCATGGGAGTCTAAAAGAAATATGTTTGTAACCATGCTTGGCCAGAAGGAAGCATCTCCATGGGCCATCAAACAGAGGAGGTCATTGGGTTTTGTGTTGACTTCATTCCCGACCTTAAGAAGATTGGTCTCCCTAAATCACGGTATGAGGGGAGACTGACTAGAAAAGGCACGCTAGGAGCGGACTTAATAATAAGTAGGGACGAGCATTCTTGGTCCTAAGCACACTACATAGTTCTACATAATTCTACCTTGGTGACCCCGTATGTCAATGAACACAAGAATATTCTGCGCTCCAAGCACCCCGAGCAGTGTGACGACTGGATTACATGTGAACATATCAGGACTTTCGGCAGTTGGTTGCAAACACGTCTAATGGGTGACAACAGTGTTTCTGATGAGTTGTACTCGCTGGCCAGGGGACCATCGTTGACTTTATTGACTTACAAAGGGTATGATATAAATGGGAATACATTTTACACGATCGCCCAAGATCAAAAGAGCACCAACCAAAATAGTGGTGTTCGCTTTGATGCAGCAACCAAGAGGGGAAATGACACATAGTATGGTTACATAGTGGACATATGGGAACGTGACTGTGGACATGATTTTAAGGTCCCTTTGTTTCAGTGCAAATGGGTCAATCTGTCAGGAGGCGGGGTACAGGTAGACCCACAATACGGAATGACTATAGTGGATCTGAACAATCTTGGGTACACAGACGAACCATTCATCCTAGCTAATGATGTGGCGCAGGTTTTGTATGTGAAGGACATGTCTACCAAACCGAGAAAAATAAAAGATAAGGAAGCGAATACATCATACGATGAGCCAAAGCGCCACATAGTTCTTTCAGGGAAAAGAGCCATCGTGGGAGTGGAGGGTGATGTCTACTACACAACCTTCTTCTTGTAGACTCGTGTTGGGCCTCCAAGCGCAGAGTTTTGTAGGATGATACGTCTCCAAAGTATCTATAATTTTTTATTGTTTCATGCTATTATATTATCATTCTTGGATGTTTTACAATCATTTTATACCATTTTTGGTACTAACCTAGTCCTGGCCACGGGAAGCCCGGCCCGAACTGCCCAGCCCGGCCCGGCAAGAAAAAGCCTGACCCGGCCCGGCCCGACGCTGCTCCCGGGCCGTGCTCGGGCCTGTATTTTGAGCCCGAAGACTAGGTCAGGCCGGGCCCGGACCCGTTGTTTTTAACATTTCCTGAAGAGGCCAGGCCCGAGGCCCGAGGCCCGGTGGTCTTTTTGTAGTGGTGGGCCGGGCTCGGGCCTGAAAAGTAGGCCCGGTGGCCGGGCCGGGCCGGGCTCGGGCCTGAGTTTTTTTCCTCGGGTTTGGTCAGGCCTGGCCTGAAGCCCGGCCCGGCCCGGTGGATGGCCAGGTATATACTAACCTATTGAGATAGTGCCAAGTGCCAGTTGCTGTTTTCTGCTTGTTTTTTACATCGCAGGAAGTCAATATGAAACGGAGCCCAAACACCGCAAAACTTTTTGGAGAGTTTTTATGGGCCAGCAGACACCTGATGGTCCAAGGCAGCACTTGCGGGGTGCCCCAAGGGGGGCACAACCCACTAGGGCGTGCTAGGCCCCCTTGGCGCGCCCAGGTGGGTTGTGCCCACCTCGATGGCTTCCCGCACCGCCTCTTTGCTCTATAAATACCCCAATATTTAAGAAACCCTAGGGGAGTCGACAAAATACTCATCCAGCCACCACAGAGGCCAGAACCACCAGATCCAATCTAGACACCATCTCGGATGGGGTTCACCACCTCCATTGGTGCCTCTCCGATGATGCGTGAGTAGTTCTTTGTAGACCTACGGGTCCGTAGTTAGTAGCAAGATGGCTTCCTCTCTCTCTCTCTCTCTCTCTCTCTCTCTCTCTCTCTCTCTCTCTCTTTATTATCAATACAATGGTCTCTTGGAGATCCATATGATGTAACTCTTTTTGCAGTGTGTTTGTTGGGATCCGATGAACTTTGATTTTATGATCAGATCTATCTTTTTATATCCATGAAAGCTCTTTGATCTCTTATATGGATGATATTTTATAGCCACATATTTCTTCTTCGATATTTGGGTTTTGTTGGCCAACTTGACCTATTTATCTTGCAATGGGAAGAGGTGCCCGGTAGTGGGTTTGATCTTACGGTGCTTGATCCCAGTGACAGAAAGGGAACCGACATGTACGTATCGTTGCTACTAAGGACAAAACGACGAGATCCATATCTGACGCCATAGATAAATGGATCTTGTCTACATCATGTCATCGTTCTTAATGCATTACTTAGTTTTTCCATGACTTAATACACTAGATGCATGCTGGATAGCGGTCGATGTGTGGAGTAATAGTAGTAGATGCACGCATGAGTCGGTTTACTAATCTTGGACGTGATGCCTATGTAATGATCATTCCCTGGATATCGTCATAATTATTTGATGTTCTATCAATTTCCCAACAGTAATTTGTGTGCCCACAGTTTGCCATCTTTCTCGAGAGAAGCCACTAGTGAAACCTACGGCCCCGGGTCTTCTTTCTCATATATTTGCTTGCGATCTACTTTTCCTTTGCATTTTATTCAGATCTATTAAACCAAAAATACAAAATACTTTGCTGCATTTCATTTTATTTACGATCTATTATTCCAATCTATTACAAATTTCTGGCATCGTTACCCGAAAGGGATTGACAACCCCTTTAACACGTCGGGTTGCGAGATGTTGTGATTTGTGCGCAGGTGCTGTTTACATTGTGTTGCTTGGTTCTCCTACTGGTTCGATAACCTTGGTTTCATCACTAAGGGAAATACCTATCGTCACTGTGCTGCATCATCCCTTCCTCTTTGGGGAAATACCGACGTAGTCCTAGCAGACAGGAGCTTTTCTGGCACTATAGTCAGAGAGTAATCAAAAGGAATTTCTGGCGCCGTTGCTAGGGAGGACCTTCAACATATACCAGGTTCCTAATCACAAATCTTATCTCCTTGCAATTTACATTATTTGCCATTTGCCTCTCGTTTTCATCTCCCACACTTCACAAAAAATTTCCATTTTATTCGCCCTCTTTTTCGTTCGCCGTTTTCTCGTCAGATCTAGTTTTTTGCTTGGAATCTTGTTTGCTATGTTTGCTTTTGTTTCCATGTGCCTTCTATTTGCTTGCATCTTTGCTCGCTCAAAATCTATTGATAGGGATCCTCATCCACTTTGGAATCTTTTCAAAAGGCCCAATTATGATGAACCAATTGCTAGTGAGTTGAGTGCACTAGATTATCTTTATGAAGTTTTGCTTGAGATTCATGAATCTGAAAATTGTGATGAAGTGATAAAAGAATAAATTTATGAAGTGATTCATGATAGATCCTTGAATAAAAAGCATGATTGCAATGGTGCTATGATAAATTATATTAATATCAATTATGCTAATAATATGCAAAACCCCAAGCTTGGGGATGCTAATTTTGATGTCCTCTACTTATTGCAATGATCATTATTGGGGTGATTCTTCTTACGATCTTGAAAATTTATTTAAGCCTCATGATGACTATTTTTGCAATAATATTGAAAGTGGGTTTGGAGAGGTCATGACTTTATTTGATGATAAGCCCACTATTTTGGAAGAGTGTCAACTTTCTATGCATGTGGATCATGAAGAGAAAAATTTATGTGATAGCTATATTATTGAATTTGAGTATGATCCTACATGTAATTATTATGAGAGAGGAAAATATGATTGTAGAAATTTTCATGTTACTAAATTACCTCTCGTTATGTTGAGATTGCTATTGTTTCTTTGTTCTTCCTTGCATATGCTAGTTGTTTCTTGTCTTGATAATTTGTTTGCTTACAAAATGCCTATGCATAGGAAGTATGTTAGACTTAAATGTGTTTGTCACATATTTTATGGTGCTCTCTTTGTGCTTTAATTCTTGTCTTTCATGTGAGCATTATTGAAATTCCAAGCCCATCTTAATGGCTATAAAGAAAGAGCTTGTTGGGAGGCAACCCAACGAATAAAATAAAATTTTGCCTTTTATTTTCTATTCTTGTGAAAAACCCTTTAATATCTCTGTTGAGATGTGTTTTTGTGGTTTGAATAAAGGTTTGTGCCAAGCAAAGCCTTAGCAACACGTTGGGTGTTAGTAGATTTGATCTTGCTGAAAAAATAGAAACTTTTGCGCTCACGAGAAAGATTCTCATTTTTTAACAGAAAAGTGCTTTTTGGTTGATTCTTTTTGCAGAAGATTAATATACAAATGTCCCACGTGGCCCTATTTTTTCAAGACTTTTAGAGTTCCAGAAGTATTCTAAACTTCTAGATTACTACAGACTGTTCTGTTTTTGACAGATTTTGTTTTGTGTTGTGTGCTTATTTTGATGGTTCTATGGTTTTCTTTGATGAGTTTTTGCCATAGAAAAGTTGGAATATAGTAGATATAATACAAAAAAAAATATGAATTGGTTTGATACAACACTTATAGTAGTGGTTTTCTTTCTCATACTAACGGATCTCACGAAGGTTTTGTTGAAGTTTTGTCAGATTGAAGTTTTTAAGTTTTGGGTTATCTTACGATGGATGAAGGAAGGATAGAAGAGCCTAAGCTTGGGTATGCCCCGACATCCCAAGCTATTATCCCAAAATGAGCAACCAACTAAGCTTGGGGATGCCCCCGAGTGGCATCCCCGCTTTGTTCCAACAACTATCGGTATTTTACTCGAGGCTATATTTTTATTCGTCACATGATATGTGTTTTGCTTGGAGCGTCTTGTATGATATGAGTCTTTGCTTGTTTTTTTCTTTTTAAGTCATCAATCCTTGCTGTACACACTCATTTGAGAGATCAAAAATTATGCCACGAGTTGATAGAATTGCTCTCTATGCTTCACTTAAATTTTTATGAGCAATGGACTTGCTCTAGTGCTTCACTTATGTATTTTTGAGCACGGTGTGCTTAGTATTTTTCAAGAAATAATCTCTTTCTTAACTTATATTTATTCGAGAGTTAGTAAAATCTTAAAGAAATTCTCTCTTGCTTCACTTAAATTATTTTGAGAGAATGAAGAAAAATTATGCTCATGATCTTCACTTATATTTGTGTGAGCTTATTAAAAGCAACACATGAAAATTAGTCCCAAAGTGATAGATATCCAAGAAGGGTATAATAAGAACTTTCATGAAGATCATTGGACAAAATAAACTTGATTCCTTGTAATAGTTTTGAGACATCATGATATGATATGTGAGTCATGTTAATGAGTAAGTATGCTTTATTAAGAATATTAATGTTAAAGTTTGTGATTCCCTATGCAAGCACGAAAGTAAATAATTATGCGATGAAATTATACCCTACTTGTGGTGCATTATTCAGTGATATTTATGCTCAATGTTCGCTTATGAGATTATTCGTTTCATGGTTGGTCGCTTCCCAGTCTTTTGCTAGCCTTCATTTTGCACCAAGTATGATCTTTACTTGTGCATCCAAAATCATTTATCCCGATTTTGCCACATGAGTCTACCATAGCTACCTATATGCGGTATTCCCTTGTCGTTCTAAGCAAATTTGTATGTGCCATCTCTAATTTTCAAAATAAAGTTCCCTTTTGTGTGCCCATACTGCTCTCGAGGCGGTGAGGGGTGTCCAATATTTTCCATGCTAGATGTGTTATTCTCACGATGAGTGTTTATTCACTCGTCATTGCACAGGAGTAAGGCAAAGGTATTAGGGATGCCCAGTCCCGAAATGACATTTTAATAATAGCATGGAAGGCAACCGTGGATTCGGCTAGCCATGGCTTGTGAAAGTTTGGTGGAAAAGGAATAAACTTTATTTTCTGTTTGGGAACCGCCTATGATATATCTAGCATGGAAAGTGTTGGGAACCTCAAGTCTTTCTTTTTGGTGGGAAAAGTATACCTCCCAAAAAACAAATATCTCTCAATTTAAGCTTTGAGCTCTGGCACCTCTACAAACCCCTACTCCCCTCTGCGAAGGGCCTTTATTTTACTTATGCATTTTTTTATTTTTTGAATTTGAGTCTCCATCTTCTCTTACAAGCACCAACTAGGAAACACTATGATCGTACTTAAGAATTGGTTGTAACTAATATGAGAGTGTGTTTCATGAATGGATCAATGGTTGAGCATGATGGGCTAGCGATAACTTATTTTAGCATTGATATTTTGAAAGACATGATTGCTTGTTGATATGCTTGAGTATCTAAATTATTATGTCAAAACTAGACTATTGCTTTGAACCATATAAAAGTCCAAATGTACATGCTATAAAGAAAAGAATATGATATGACATGATAGGAAACATTCCACATCAAAAATTCTGTTTTTATCACTTACCTATTCGAGGACGAGCGGGAGTTAAGCTTGGGGATGCTGATACGTCTCCAACGTATCTATAATTTTTGATTGTCCCCTGCTGTTATATTATCATTCTTGGATGTTTTACAATCATTTTATATCATTTTTGTACTAACCTATTAACATAGTGCCAAGTGCCAGTTGCTGTTTTCTGCATGTTTTTTTACATCATAGGAAATTAATATCAAACGGAGCCCAAACACCGCAAAACTTTTGGGAGAATTTTTATGGGCCAGAAGACACCTGATGGTCAAAGACAACACCTGGGTTGTGCCCCGAGGGGGGCACAACCCACCAGGGTGCGCCAGGCCCCCTGGCGCGCCCAGGTGGGTTGTGCCCACCTCGGTGGCCTCCCGCACCGCCTCTTTGCTCTATAAATACCCCAATATTCCAAAAACCCTAGGGGAGTAGACGAAATATTCGTCCGGCCGTCGCAGAGTCTAGAACCACCAAATCCAATCTAGAGACCATCTGGAATGGGGTTTTGTCAGTGTACTAAGATAGGGGTACCTTAGTACCCCAACTTGTGCACGGGCAGTAGCAGCTTCCCGTGGCAGGGTTTACCACGTGCTCGCCAAGTACCTTTCGGGTCCTTATGAAGCCATTCAAGAACAAAGTATACAAGACAGAAAGTCAAGACCCCGACAAGAGGAGCTTGCCGGGAAGGCCGCACCAGGCTCAAGATTGTCACTTAAACGCAAGACCCTGGCAAGAGGAGCTTGCCAGGAAAGCCAAGGAATGCGTATCTCAAAAGATGCCTCGGTGCACCCTGCGCCTCGGCAGGACCCGGAGAGCGACAAGCTTCCGGGCCCGGCAAGATCAAGACCCCGGCAAGGTGCTTGCCGGGGAAGCCTGCGATGTGTGCCCGCGCTCCAGCTCATCTGCCCACGCGTCGCCCTGGGCCCTTCAAGGGACGCGTGGCGGATGGCTGTGCAGCCTGGGGGACACGGTGGCAGGCCACGGTGACGAGGCTACCGCCGTGGCGAACGGAGAAGCATGGACGGACGCTTTTGGGGTCGACGGCGACGGGAATTTAATGCCCTTGTCCCCCGCTGTCAAGGTTAGGTGAAGACCATTGTTCATCCACTGTTCATGCACTATTCACGCACTGTTACAACTACCACCAAAATTACACGTTTACCCTCGTCTACGTTGACACCTGTCGGTGACCCCTTGAGCTATAAAAGGAGGCCCATGCACAATGTAGAAAGGGTTCGAAACCTAGACAACTCTTCCGCTCAGTGTAGCTAGCTCTTCAAGCTCCCGAGCTCAAGAACTCAATACAATCCAAGCAGGAGTAGGGTTTTACGCATCCGCGCGGCCCGAACCTGGGTAAACTGCCCGCGTGCGTTCTTCGATCTGCTCTCCGTGCTCCCTCCGCTCCCTTACCGCAACGTAGAAGGGGCTCCGGTCCCATAGGTGCTCGTGGGAGGACAGTTTCCCCCGACATCTTTGGCGCGCCAGGTAGGGGGCGTCGAGGTTGTGCGAACCTGATCCGGCGCTCACGCGGGCGCATTCTTCATCAACCTCTCCAGCTTCGTCAACTTCATCAGCTACAATGACATGCCTCCGAAGAAGAAGGCTTCGGAGGTCGGAGGCCCGTCTGCGTCGATCCCACCGCCACCAGAACCAACGGTTGGTGGAGGAGACGCCGGCGAGGAGACTCACGGCGCCACCAAATCCAAGGACAAGACGGACGACCGGGCGAATTCCAAGGCCTCGGTGTCCGTAGACGCACCACGTCTCTCTCAGCAGACGCCAGGCCAGCAGCGCCGTGGTACAGGAGGTACCATACGCTTGCTGGGGCAAGGACAAACCGGAGGATCGCGGGACGCTCAAGGTCACCGTCCTGGTACGAGCAAGGCGTGGTCGCCGGGGTGAGAAACTGCTCCTTCTAACCCTGTTAGAAGTCCGAGCATATCTCGCTCCTCGCACCGCTCGCCGCCGCTCCCCTCCTCTCCAGCAGAAGCTCTAGCAAGAGCACAACTGCTCCTCGATTTCCCTCCAGCGGCAGACAAGGCCGAAGACTGGAGGGCGACGATTCAGAGCCTCATCGCCTTCGCCAACAACGACACGCCGCAGCATCCAGCGACATCGCGGCCGCGGCAAGTCGACCAGACGAAGGCCGATGGCGACAAGACCGTCGGGGGTGCAACCACCGTGCACTCCCCGCCGCGGAAGCAGAGGACGCCTCCCCGCCGGATCAACGTCGACGACGACTCCACGGCGTCGTCGGATCCGCGGGCTCGTCGGGACCAGCGCCAAGTCCTCGACGACCGGCGGCAAGAAGACGCTCGGACGCGCATCGAGCGCCGACGAGAAGCCCGGCGACAATCGGATCAGCGCGCTGTCAGGACCGGTTTTCCAATAAAACATTTATTGAAAAATCGCCCCTTTCATCAAACTAGTATAGAGAATTCCTCCATACTGGCAGACAAATCCTTGATACAGAAATCCAGAAGTGCTAAATATTATACAGGATTGAGCTGAGGTTGCTCAACAATTTATTACAAGCACGCCAATATTATACATAGAGGCGGATATGACACAACTGGATATGGTGGCATAACTACTAACTCGTGGATATGGTAGTAGTGGATATGTCACAGCGGTGTGGGTGGCGTGACTCCAATATCTTACACTCATCAAGCGCCGGAGTGAGGCTTGATGATTTTATTATGGTGGCGGAAGCGTATATAATACAAGTGACCAACTCCAGGATCGCAAGGGACTGACTGGGACTCCTCTAGGCGTCGGACTCGCTATCGAATTCTTCATCCATAAGATCGCCTTCGTCAACATCTGGCCAAATCAACAAGCCAGGTGAGTACTTTGAATGTACTCGCAAGACAGTTTGGACATAAGATATAACAAATGCAAACATGATGCACAAGAGCAATAATGCACACGTAAGTAATTCAATTAGTGTTGCAAGATAAATAAATAGCGGAAGACCAATCGGGTGTCTGGAGCGACGCCTCGAAAGGTAAAATAGAATAAACGTGCCACAGTCGGGCGTCAGGGCGACACCGCAGAAAGGGCTTATATCAAAGGTAAATAACAAGAATGCCACAGTCGGACGTCTGAGCGACATCACATAAAGGGCTTATATCAAAAGTAAATAACATGAATGCCACAGTCGGACGTCTGAGCGACATCACATAAAGGGCTTGTATCAAAAGTAAATAACATGAATGCCACAGTCGGACGTCTGAGCGACATCACATAAAGGGCTTATATCAAAAGTAAATAACATGAATGCCACAGTCGGACGTCTGAGCGACATCACATAAAGGGCTTATATCAAACAAGGAAAAATTTGAGTAGTTCCTGGAGTTAGCACCGTCCTAAGGAATACTCGGCACATAAAAGTAAACGGGTTAGTCCATTCACAGAGGTAACGATCAACTGGGTTTACCCTTGTCAGAAATATTAATTCTACAGAGACTGACACTGAGACTGACACGGATCTGCTAACCAACGTCCTTGTCCAAGGACTTGATTATGCGAATAGTTTTGACTCTGCAGAGTTTGTACCTTACCACAGCCAACGGATTTCAGTAGTCACCAAGGACTAGTTCCGTTCACGGTATTTTAGAAGAAAACACATCTAACCAGTACACACCCATTCCACATTCCGCTGCCAGGAATCACCCTAGGCAACGTTCACGAAGACTCTTGAGGCGGGGAGGCCACTCCTCGAATAGCATGGGATCAAATTTATACCGCGCGCTCTAAGGGGTGCCCCCCTCTCGGTCCCAACCGGAAACACCCATGCCCCCTGACCGGATGACGGCTTTAATCCAGGGCCATGGAACCTTCATCACGGCCTCTCTATTTGGTGTGTACCAGGAAAGAGGTTTGCAACATACTAAACCGTATTCTTTGCAGAAAACATGTGGTAGCACAACAAGGAAAAATGGACGTGATCGAGACTTGGCCCACGTCAACACCGTAGTTAAAAGTTAATGTAGAACTGGCATGCTCCAACAATACCAGCTTTCATCTTATCATGCCACCACATGATCAGACTGTTCTTCATCAACTGATCTCATCAAGTTTTTGTAGCTCACTTGCAACTTACCGTGCATGGAATATAACATCCACCAAATGCTTATATAAACATGCCTTAAGAAAACCACACTAGCAAACATGAAAAACACTCATCATATCAAAGGTTCAAACATGCTTGCCTGGTTCGGAGTAGTCGGAGTCTAGTTCGGCGAAGTTTGCGGCTCCGTCACCTCCGTCGGTATCTACGGTATAAAAAAAACCGAATACTACGTAAATACGTGCATGCGCAAAAGTGTTCCAAACATTTTTCAAATAAATATGATAAAAAAACTAGGCAGAATTATGAAGGTGACAGAAAAGGAATCAACCAAAAATCCTTTTTAGTTTAAAAGTTATAAAGAAAACAAACCCAGGGACTAGTCTGTAATGAAACAGAAACTATCCAGGGGGTAGTTTGTATAAACAGAAAACGCTTCGGATGAAAATACGCCGAACCGAATGGAAAGCGCACTTTGCCCGAAGGCGTTTTCAGAAAACGGTTCGAATAAAAAAGAGAAAGCTGACAGGGGGGGGCCTGCATGTCAGGTTTAAAAGAGGAAACAGAGTTCGCCGGCGCCAGAGACCTGCGGTGATCGCCGGCGACGAACTACTGCGAGGCAGAGGGAGGGGGAGGTACCGGCGTGTTCAGGGGGTTCTTCCGCGTCGGTGGGTGGTGGAAGTGACCGAAGGGAGGCACCACAACGACGGCGACTTCCTCTACGGCGGACGGCGGCGTCGGGTGATGATGGATCTCACCGGACGGGGTCTCTGACTGCAAATTGATGCTTGGGTTAGACTAGGTGGTGGACTAGGAGGTTGCTGACCGAGTCTGGTAAGCGGAGGTGCCCTCACCAGAGCGAACCTTGCCGGAGCCCGAAGCGGATCGGGGCGGCCGGAGTTGGGGAAGAAGGCCCTTCCGAGGCCCCCTGAGTGGTTTTGGCGAGGCTGTGGTGAGGTGTGGTGGGCGCGGTGGCTTCACAACGTCTCTGGAGCCCTATTTATAGGCGGGCGAGGGAGGTGCCGCGGACGGAATATCTCCGGCGAGGGATTACGGCGAGGTAGGAGTCGGACTGGTGGTTTAGGGGGTTGAGCATCTTCAGGGTGGTCCACCGGCTCCATTCCGCGTCTAAGCTCGTCCGCATTTGGCTTGCTCCGCTGTTTCAACGGAACGGCGCTTGCGGGCCCGCCGGCGGCAGAGAGCGCGTTCTGCGCTACTCAGGCCACGGCGACGGTCTTGCAGCGCGTTCGGGGGATGTAGGCGTACACGCGGAGGCCACCGGTGGCTTGGGCGGCGCGGGGCGGCGCCGTACTGCAGGGCTCACTCCTGACGGCCGCCACGGGCGGTACTGTCACCGCTGCACTCGCCGGAGACGACGGGACAGCTCAGCACCGACGCCCACGTCCAGCCAACCGACCATGCGGCGCACGGATAAGGAGAGGGAGCAGTGAGCAAGAGGCCAAAGCGAGTCACTGGCGAGATTGGCGACGGCGACTGAAGAAAACGACACTGACGACTGAAGATCAATACTGAACCCTGAAACCTAACAGAAACAGTGCAAGCAAGGTGCTTGATGAAATGTTTGCTGCATGTGGAGAATTTTCCTTGAGCTGGGACTTGGTGAGGGGGTCTCTTGATGTATCTGGAGGCTGCATGAACTTCCCCAGAATTTTTGGAAAGATGAAAGAATGAAATTCATCAAAATTAGCAAATCTGCTCCAAACTTGTAGCAAGCATATTTTGAAAATTTTGAACTGATGACCAGTGGGTCTTGATGGATATGAGTTGAGGGTACTAAGGACTAGCCCTAGGAATTTATTTGGAGCCAGGATTCAAAAGGGATCCAGTAGTTCCTTTGTAAACCACTAGGGTCCAAATAAATGACAGAAAAATATTTTGTGGTTTAAATAAATAGAAATAAAATCTAGAGGAAGTTGAAACTTGCTGGAATTGATGCTTAACCTGACCCCAAGGTAGGGAAGAGGGTTTTGGAAGGAAGTTATCCACATAGGTCATGGTAAGAGAGCATCTTTGAATAGGGAGGGATAAATCCAAGGATTTAAAAGAATTCTTTTTAACAAAAGAAATAGTAAAAATGATCCAAGAGTAATTGTGTTGAACCAACACAAGTTGAAAGACCCTCAAGACCAGAATCAAAAATTGAGAAGGGTTCAAAAAAAAGATTTGTCAGAAGCAAAAATTTGGGAAGGAGGGTCTCTCAAAAGAAAAATTTCAAATAACCTCCTTTAAATCAATTAAAGAATTTGGTAAAAACCAAACCAAAAATTTTGGGGTGTTACAACACCCACCCCCTTAGGAAAAATCTCGTCCCCGAGATTCCAGCTGATCCTCAAATAGGTGTGGGTACTCTGTTCGAAGAAAATCCTCTCTCTCCCAAGTTGCTTCATCTTCGGTGTGGTTGCTCCACTGAACCTTGAAGAATTTAATTGTCTTCTGACGGGTCCTCCTTTCAGACTCCTCCAATATTTTTACTGGACGTTCCCTGTAGGTGAGGTCCGGTTGCACGTCAATGTTCTCATGAGATACATGCTTTTCTGGGTTGCTTACACACTTCCTCAATTGTGATATGTGGAACACGTCATGGACGTCAGATAGTTCTTTGGGTAGGTCTAGCTGGTAGGCTACTGTGCCTCTTCGTGCAGTCACACGGAAAGGTCCAATAAAACGTGGTGCTAGCTTTCCCTTAATTTTGAATCGCTGCAGGCCCCGCATAGGGGATACTCTTAGATACACATAGTCACCGGGTTCAAAACAGACTTCACGATGTTTCTGGTCATAATAACTCTTTTGTCGGCTCTGGGCTGTCTTGAGTCGATCCCTGATTAATTTAACCTTCTCCTCAGCTTCTTTGAGCATGTCTGGGCCGAAGATACGGCTGTCTCCTGTCTCTGACCAATTTAATGGGGTACGACACCTTCGCCCATACAAAGCTTCAAAAGGTGCCATCTGTAGACTGGATTGGTAACTGTTGTTGTATGCGAACTCGGCATATGGTAAGCTTTCTTCCCAGCTGGTTCCATAAGTGAGAACACATGCTCTCAGCATGTCTTCTAAAATTTGGTTCACACGTTCGGTCTGTCCTCCAGTCTGGGGATGGTATGCCGTGCTGAATACTAGTTGAGTTCCCAGAGCTTGTTGCAAATGATCCCAAAATCTAGAGACGAATTGAGTGCCTCTGTCGGATATTATGGTCCTTGGAACTCCATGTAGACAAACAATACGGGAGAGGTAAAGCTTGGCAAGCTTCTGTGTGGTGTGGGTTGTCTTTACCGGAATAAAATGTGCCACCTTGGTCAACCTATCGGTGATGACCCATATGGCATCATTTCCGTGTCGTGATTGAGGTAGTTCAACAATAAAATCCATTCCAACCTCATCCCATTTCCATTCAGGTATCTTGTTTGGCTGTAATAGTCCTGCTGGTTTTTGGTGCTCGGCTTTAATGCGCTGACATGAATCACAACAGGCAATGAATGTGGCTATATCCCTCTTCATACCGTGCCACCAAAATCTTTCCTGAATGTCCTTGTACATTTTTGTTCCTCCAGGGTGGATGGAATATGGAGCGGTATGGCCTTCGGTCAAAATTTGTTGTTTGAGGTCTTCTATATTTGGCACGCAAAGCCTGTCTCCGTACCATAATATCCCCTCATTGTCTATGACGAATTCTGAGGCTTTGCCCAGACTTACTTTTCTTTTTATGCCTTCGATGCTGGGGTGTCCATGCTGGGCTTTCTTAATTTGTTCCATTAGGGTGGGGTGTATTTCTAAATTTGATATAGAGCCTTCAGTGACCAACACCATGTTGAGTTTGGCAAACTCCCTTTGAAATTCTGGTCTCAAGTTTTGTGAACTGTCGTTGCTGGAGCTTGGATTACGGCTGAGAGCATCTGCCACTACATTTGCCTTTCCTGGATGGTAGTGAATGCCAACATCATAGTCTTTTACTAGTTCCAACCAGCGTCGTTGTCGCAAATTGAGTTCTGGTTGTGTGAAAATATATTGGAGGCTTTTATGGTCTGTATATATTTCACAACGATTTCCAAGCAAAAAGTGCCTCCATTCTTTGAGTGCATGTATAACTGCTGCTAATTCCAAGTCATGAGTGGGATAGTTCTCTTCATGCTTTCGCAGTTGCCTGGAAGCATATGCGACTACTTTGCCCTCTTGCATTAATACGCATCCGAGGCCTTTCCGGGACGCGTCGCAATATACTTCAAAATTTTTGTGTATGTCTGGTACGACCAATACTGGTGCTGTGGTTAATCTCTTTTTGAGTTCTTGGAAACTTTTCTCGCAGTCCTCAGTCCACACAAATTTCTTATCCTTCTTGAGTAGCTGTGTCATAGGCTTTGCTATGGTGGAGAATCCTTCAATAAATCTTCTGTAATATCCAGCCATTCCCAGAAAGCTTCGTACGTCGGTTACGTTGGCTGGTGGTTTCCAGTCGAGTACAACCTTGACCTTTTCTGGGTCTACGGCAACACCTTCTTGGGTTAATACGTGGCCCAGAAAACCAACCTGTTTTAGCCAAAATTCACACTTACTAAATTTGGCGTACAATTGATGCTTCCTTAATTCTCCCAGCACAATTCGGAGATGTTCAGCATGTTCTTCTGGTGTTTTAGAATATACCAAAATATCATCAATGAACACCACAACAAATTTGTCCATAAATTTCATGAACACTTTGTTCATGAGGTGAACAAAGTATGCGGGGGCGTTTGTCAGTCCGAACGGCATTACTGTAAATTCATATAATCCGTATCTGGAAGTGAATGCTGTTTTAGGGATATCTTCTGCCCGTACTTTTAACTGATGATATCCCGACCTTAAATCAATCTTTGAGAAGACCTTGGCTTGTGCAAGCTGGTCAAATAAATCATTGATCCGTGGCAGCGGATATTTGTTTTTGATGGTAACCATGTTGAGTGCTCGATAGTCTATACATAATCTCAGTGTTCCATCCTTTTTCTTGGCAAATAATACTGGCGAACCCCAAGGTGAGGAGCTGGCCCGGATAAATCCTTTGTCCAGTAATTCCTTTATTTGCTTCTTCAATTCTACCAACTCGGAAGGTGCCATCCTATAAGGTTTCTTGTAAATGGGAGTGGTTCCAGGTGCTAGTTCAATAGTGAATTCTATTTCTCGATCTGGTGGCATGCCTGGTAGCTCTTCAGGAAATACATCAGGAAACTCACATACCACTGGAACTTCATTTAAATCTGAAATATCCACCTTGTTCAATCTTGGTCGCAATGATACTGGTCTTACTTGAGCTGCAATTTTTATCGTCTTCCCTTGGTGATGAGTGAGGATCACAGTTCGATTGAAACAGTCGATAAATCCCTTGTTGGTAGTTAACCAGTCCATTCCTAGGATAACATCCAATCCCTTATTTTCCAATACAATGAGGTTTGATTGAAACTTTAATCCCTCGAGCTCAATAATCACACCTTGGCAATAACTCTGGGTGATTTGCTTAATCCCGGGGGACTTGATGGTCATAGAATTTTCCAAGGGGAGAATTGAAAAATTATGTTGTAAAGCAAATTTCTTTGAAATGAACGAATGAGAAGCTCCAGAATCAAACAAAACCGTGGCAGGTATTGTGTTGACAGGAAACGTACCGAGTACGATATCCGGAGCATTTTGCGCTTCTTCCTTGGTCACAAGGTTCACGTGACCCTTCTTGTGATTGTTGCTGGGATTGAAGTTGTTACGCTTGGGGGCTGAATTATTTCCACCATTATTTGTCTTGGGGGCCGAGTTTCTTGGCTTTGGGCATTGCTTGGCATAATGTCCTTCCTCTCCACAAGCGAAGCAAGTAACGCCCGGGTGATACGTAAAATCTTTATCCCTTGCATGAAAATTCTTGTTTGAGCGGGGAACATTGTTTGCGGATTTGTGCGCCCCATTTTTCCGAGAATCAATCTTGTTCCGGTTGTCGCGAGATTGAGAAGTCTTGTCCCGCTTGCGCTTGCGAAAATCCTCCAAACTACGGCGTTCATTCTCCAAGGTAATAGCTTTGTCCACAAGTGTTTTGAAATCCGGAAAGGTGTGCACGACCAGTTGGCATTTTAGTGCTGGTGCCAGGCCGTCCAGAAATTTTTCCATCTTTTTATTCTCAGTCATATGTTCTTCGTTGGCGTAGCGAGATAGTTGAGTAAACTGACTGTTGTACCCAGTCACTGACATGCTTCTCTGCTTGAGGTCATCAAACTCCCTTTTTTTGATCTTCATAATACTTTTGGGAATGTGCGCCCCACGAAAATTTTCCTTAAACTCCTCCCAGGTGATGTTGTTTTCATTGGGGTGCATATGTAGAAAATTTTCCCACCACGATGCAGCTGCTCCAGTAAGGTAGTGAGGTGCATAAAGTACTTTCTCACGGTCTGAACATTGTGTGATAATTAATTTCCTCTCAATGTCTCGAAGCCAGTCATCAACCTCAAGGGGTTTATCCGTGTGGGAGAACGTCGGGGGACGCGTCTTTTGTAGTTCAGCCAACTTGGAATGCTGCTGGTATGGTTCACGGTGATTTCTCATGTTGATAATATGGTTCATCATTTCTTGATGTTGCTGCTGGCTTTGCTCATAAAGGCGGCATACTTGAGAAAGTGCTGCTTCACTGTTTTGCTGACTTGACTGCCCCTGTGTGAAATCGTTACTTGCCTGGGTACCATTATTTTCTTCCGGAGGGCTTCGCATGGAACGAGTCCAGGGGCGATGCATTCTCCACTCTGGGGCATTTTGCAGAACTCATGAGAAAAACCGAGTAGTAAAAACAATTAATATTGCGAAGGCAGAAATTTTAAAACTCCAAGATTTTTCAAGAAAACACTTGATTGCGCAAGGAGAAGGACCGCTCAGTATCTTACAAACAAGCCATAATTATACAATACTTCACTCAGGATGTGTGTACACATTCCTGACCTGTTATTTAGGCTAGTGCACTTCTCCCAGTCCCTACATGATGCGCACACAAACTACTTCTCACCAAGCCTATGTACCTATAAAACATATCATACAAGCAGGTACATCGCACGGCTGCTCGGCGCACTCAGTCGGAGATGGTAAATACTTCCTTCGGCCTGCCGAGGGTAAGCCCCAGTGCTGCTGGGGACTCAACTTCTTCCTCACTAATAGGCTCCAGGCGCGGGGTACTAGGTCGTGCGGTTGAAATGGGAGTGGTAGGCAGTGCAGCACGAACTGGGGTAGGAGCAATGACTTGGTCAAACTCCTCAGTGGTAGGTAGGCGGCGAGCGGTGGCTCGGATGGCAGGTGCATAGGATGATGAGGACGAGATGTATGACAGTGGTGGTGCTGTATGGAGCAGCTCCCTCCTGTTGGCAACACAGCCCTGAACTGAATCCATACGGGCAGCCACCAAGTCGTCCACGAGGTTATCAAATGCTGCCTCAAGAGCCTTGAGATACTCAACAAGCATCTCAATAGCATCATCTCGTTCTCCCCTAGTGCAAGCGAATGCATAGTGACAAGTGTACGGCACGTGGCAGGGGAGGTAGCGGTAGCGACGAGCCTTCATCGAAGGAAGAGCATCCCGGAGACGTGCTATTGCCTCACGGGCCGCCATCTGCATGGCATGCTTCTCTGTAGGCATGGCCCTCCCAACAAATCGGAAGCGGCGTAATTCAGAACGCCCTCCCTTGAATTGCACCGCAGCCTGGTGCATAGACACGCTGTCGCTGATCTTGTGCTCGTAGAGTGTGAACTCTGGACGAGTCGATGGCCCGATCGCGATCTTGACGATGGAGGCGAGGAGTTTGATAAACCCCTCAGGCACGTTGGCGAACACCTGCGATTCGCAGTCGCGGCCGGCCATCTACAAAAGTAGACAAAAATTCCAGATAGTCAAATCATAAATTTATGATGACTAACAGAAAAATTTGCTACGATTGCAATATGCTAAAACAGCACCTATTACGCTAATAACCGATTAGCAAGCGCACCTAGTGGCTTCCTACAGTCAGCCTGGCTCTGATACCAAGGTTGTCAGGACCGGTTTTCCAATAAAACATTTATTGAAAAATCGCCCCTTTCATCAAACTAGTATAGAGAATTCCTCCATACTGGCAGACAAATCCTTGATACAGAAATCCAGAAGTGCTAAATATTATACAGGGTTGAGCTGAGGTTGCTCAACAATTTATTACAAGCACGCCAATATTATACATAGAGGCGGATATGACACAACTGGATATGGTGGCATAACTACTAACTCGTGGATATGGTGGTAGTGGATATGTCACAGCGGTGTGGGTGGCGTGACTCCAATATCTTACACTCATCAAGCGCCGGAGTGAGGCTTGATGATTTTATTATGGTGGCGGAAGCGTATATAATACAAGTGACCAACTCCAGGATCGCAAGGGACTGACTGGGACTCCTCTAGGCGTCGGACTCGCTATCGAATTCTTCATCCATAAGATCGCCTTCGTCAACATCTGGCCAAATCAACAAGCCAGGTGAGTACTTTGAATGTACTCGCAAGACAGTTTGGACATAAGATATAACAAATGCAAACATGATGCACAAGAGCAATAATGCACACGTAAGTAATTCAATTAGTGTTGCAAGATAAATAAATAGCGGAAGACCAATCGGGTGTCTGGAGCGACGCCTCGAAAGGTAAAATAGAATAAACGTGCCACAGTCGGGCGTCAGGGCGACACCGCGGAAAGGGCTTATATCAAAGGTAAATAACAAGAATGCCACAGTCGGACGTCTGAGCGACATCACATAAAGGGCTTATATCAAAAGTAAATAACATGAATGCCACAGTCGGACGTCTGAGCGACATCACATAAAGGGCTTATATCAAAAGTAAATAACATGAATGCCACAGTCGGACGTCTGAGCGACATCACATAAAGGGCTTATATCAAACAAGGAAAAATTTGAGTAGTTCCTGGAGGTAGCACCGTCCTAAGGAATACTCGGCACATAAAAGTAAACGGGTTAGTCCATTCACAGAGGTAACGATCAACCGGGTTTACCCTTGTCAGAAATATTAATTCTACAGAGACTGACACTGAGACTGACACGGATCTGCTAACCAACGTCCTTGTCCAAGGACTTGATTATGCGAATAGTTTTGACTCTGCAGAGTTTGTACCTTACCACAGCCAACGGATTTCAGTAGTCACCAAGGACTAGTTCCGTTCACGGTATTTTAGAAGAAAACACATCTAACCAGTACACACCCATTCCACATTCCGCTGCCAGGAATCACCCTAGGCAACGTTCACGAAGACTCTTGAGGCGGGGAGGCCACTCCTCGAATAGCATGGGATCAAATTTATACCGCGCGCTCTAAGGGGTGCCCCCCTCTCGGTCCCAACCGGAAAGACCCATGCCCCCTGACCGGATGACGGCTTTAATCCAGGGCCATGGAACCTTCATCACGGCCTCTCTATTTGGTGTGTACCAGGAAAGAGGTTTGCAACATACTAAACCGTATTCTTTGCAGAAAACATGTGGTAGCACAACAAGGAAAAATGGACGTGATCGAGACTTGGCCCACGTCAACACCGTAGTTAAAAGTTAATGTAGAACTGGCATGCTCCAACAATACCAGCTTTCATCTTATCATGCCACCACATGATCAGACTGTTCTTCATCAACTGATCTCATCAAGTTTTTGTAGCTCACTTGCAACTTACCGTGCATGGAATATAACATCCACCAAATGCTTATATAAACATGCCTTAAGAAAACCACACTAGCAAACATGAAAAACACTCATCATATCAAAGGTTCAAACATGCTTGCCTGGTTCGGAGTAGTCGGAGTCTAGTTCGGCGAAGTTTGCGGCTCCGTCACCTCCGTCGGTATCTACGGTATAAAAAAAAACCGAATACTACGTAAATACGTGCATGCGCAAAAGTGTTCCAAACATTTTTCAAATAAATATGATAAAAAAACTAGGCAGAATTATGAAGGTGACAGAAAAGGAATCAACCAAAAATCCTTTTTAGTTTAAAAGTTATAAAGAAAACAAACCCAGGGACTAGTCTGTAATGAAACAGAAACTATCCAGGGGGTAGTTTGTATAAACAGAAAACGCTTCGGATGAAAATACGCCGAACCGAATGGAAAGCGCACTTTGCCCGAAGGCGTTTTCAGAAAACGGTTCGAATAAAAAAGAGAAAGCTGACAGGGGGGGGCCCGCATGTCAGGTTTAAAAGAGGAAACAGAGTTCGCCGGCGCCAGAGACCTGCGGTGATCGCCGGCGACGAACTACTGCGAGGCAGAGGGAGGGGGAGGTACCGGCGTGTTCAGGGGGTTCTTCCGCGTCGGTGGGTGGTGGAAGTGACCGAAGGGAGGCACCACAACGACGGCGACTTCCTCTACGGCGGACGGCGGCGTCGGGTGATGATGGATCTCACCGGACGGGGTCTCTGACTGCAAATTGATGCTTGGGTTAGACTAGGTGGTGGACTAGGAGGTTGCTGACCGAGTCTGGTAAGCGGAGGTGCCCTCACCAGAGCGAACCTTGCCGGAGCCCGAAGCGGATCGGGGCGGCCGGAGTTGGGGAAGAAGGCCCTTCCGAGGCCCCCTGAGTGGTTTTGGCGAGGCTGTGGTGAGGTGTGGTGGGCGCGGTGGCTTCACAACGTCTCTGGAGCCCTATTTATAGGCGGGCGAGGGAGGTGCCGCGGACGGAATATCTCCGGCGAGGGATTACGGCGAGGTAGGAGTCGGACTGGTGGTTTAGGGGGTTGAGCATCTTCAGGGTGGTCCACTGGCTCCATTCCGCGTCTAAGCTCGTCCGCATTTGGCTTGCTCCGCTGTTTCAACGGAACGGCGCTTACGGGCCCGCCGGCGGCAGAGAGCGCGTTCTGCGCTACTCAGGCCACGGCGACGGTCTTGCAGCGCGTTCGGGGGATGTAGGCGTACACGCGGAGGCCACCGGTGGCTTGGGCGGCGCGGGGCGGCGCCGTACTGCAGGGCTCACTCCTGACGGCCGCCACGGGCGGTACTGTCACCGCTGCACTCGCCGGAGACAACGGGACAGCTCAGCACCGACGCCCACGTCCAGCCAACCGACCATGCGGCGCACGGATAAGGAGAGGGAGCAGTGAGCAAGAGGCCAAAGCGAGTCACTGGCGAGATTGGCGACGGCGACTGAAGAAAACGACATTGACGACTGAAGATCAATACTGAACCCTGAAACCTAACAGAAACAGTGCAAGCAAGGTGCTTGATGAAATGTTTGCTGCATGTGGAGAATTTTCCTTGAGCTGGGACTTGGTGAGGGGGTCTCTTGATGTATCTGGAGGCTGCATGAACTTCCCCAGAATTTTTGGAAAGATGAAAGAATGAAATTCATCAAAATTAGCAAATCTGCTCCAAACTTGTAGCAAGCATATTTTGAAAATTTTGAACTGATGACCAGTGGGTCTTGATGGATATGAGTTGAGGGTACTAAGGACTAGCCCTAGGAATTTATTTGGAGCCAGGATTCAAAAGGGATCCAGTAGTTCCTTTGTAAACCACTAGGGTCCAAATAAATGACAGAAAAATATTTTGTGGTTTAAATAAATAGAAATAAAATCTAGAGGAAGTTGAAACTTGCTGGAATTGATGCTTAACCTGACCCCAAGGTAGGGAAGAGGGTTTTGGAAGGAAGTTATCCACATAGGTCATGGTAAGAGAGCATCTTTGAATAGGGAGGGATAAATCCAAGGATTTAAAAGAATTCTTTTTAACAAAAGAAATAGTAAAAATGATCCAAGAGTAATTGTGTTGAACCAACACAAGTTGAAAGACCCTCAAGACCAGAATCAAAAATTGAGAAGGGTTCAAAAAAAAAGATTTGTCAGAAGCAAAAATTTGGGAAGGAGGGTCTCTCAAAAGAAAAATTTCAAATAACCTCCTTTAAATCAATTAAAGAATTTGGTAAAAACCAAACCAAAAATTTTGGGGTGTTACACGCGCTGGGACCGCTGTCGACACGTACGCGCCCGGTGAACCAAGCGACTTTCCGTACGCGGCAGGTTGCCCTGCGTTCACCCGTGAGCTGCGGCGAGTCCAGTGGCCCAGCATGAAAAACTTCAAGCCCGACGTACCCGAGAAGTACGACAGCAAGACGCACCCCTCAGAGTTCCTCAGCATCTACACCATCACGGTGCAGGCTGCCGGGGGACGCGACGAGAAGATACTAGCCAACTACTTCCCGCTAGTGCTTAAGCCAAACGTCCGCTCTTGGCTTATGCACTTGCCGGAGAGCTCCATTTCTTCGTGGGCGGATCTGTGCCACCAGTTTGTTGGCGCCTTCACGGGCGGCCACAAACCCCACGGCCGAGATAGCGATCTCCACATCCTAGCCCAGAAGGAAGGAGAATCCCTGCGCAAGTACATTCAACGATTCAGCCGCGTGCAACACAACAATCCCGACGTCCACCCTGCCGCGGTTATTAGCGCGTTCCACCAGAACGTGCGTAACCGCCGCATGAGGGAAGAGATGGCCATGACCAAGATCCGGGATGTCAGCGAGCTCTACGCTCTGGCTGACAAGTGCGCGCGCGCCGAAGAGGGGAGGAGACTCCCCGGAGAGGATGCTGGCGCAGGAGGAAGCGACAGCGAAGATGCCGCCCCGGCAAGGAAGAGCCGCCGGCGGAACTACAGAAAGAAGAAGAGCAAGGAAGTGCTGGTCGTCGAGCAGTCCGGCAAGGAGGCTCCCGCCAAGAAGGTACAGGCTGGCGGTTCCGGGAAGGAACCTGCCCCTGTAGCGGCAGCCGACAAGCCGGACGGCTCCGACAAGCAATACTGCAAGATCCACCGCACCAAGGGCCACGATCTTCAGAACTGCAAGCGAGTCGAGTACCTCGTAGAGCAGCAGAAGGCTGAATACGAGCGTCGCGACAAGGAGAAGGCCCAAGGTGGCGGAGGAGAGCCTAGCAAGAAGCGACCGTTCAATGGCCGGGGAGGACGCCGCGGCAAGGCCAAGCAGCGGCAAGGTGACCGACCTCCCCGGGGCCGCGACAAGGATGAGGAAGAAGACGACGACGACGACATGGAAGAAGGAGATAACAGCGAGCAGGAGTTCCAGAAGGCCACAGAGGTTCTGTGTGTCGACGGAGGTGCCTCTCTGCACACTTCCCACCAACAACTCAAGCAGTGGGTGCGGGAAGTGAACGCAGCTGAGCCACCCGTCGAGTCACGCAGGCTGCTGATGTGGTCCGGCACGCCCATCATCTTTGACCTTGAGGACCACCCGGACCGCACCACAGCGGTCGGGTGCTTGCCGATGTTGGTCTCACCAACTATCCGCAACCTCAAGGTCACCAAGATGTTGGTTGGCGGCGGGGCTGGCCTGAACTTGATCTCCTCGGCTGTGATCAAGAAACTACAAATCCAAGACGGCGAGCTCGAAGAAACCGGGTCGTTCCAGGGGATCAACCCGGGAAGGAGCAAGCCGAAGGGAAAGATTACTCTGCCAGTGACCTTTGGCGGGGAACTCAACTTCAGGACGGAGAGGATCACGTTTGATGTTGCCGATATCCCATTGCCGTACAATGGGATACTTGGACGTCCTGCCCTCGCCAAGTTCATGGCAGCTTCCCACTATGCCTACAACGTACTCAAGATGCCGGGGCCGATAAGCGTCATCTTTGTCCCTAGCGACAAGAAGGACGCGCTTATCTGCGCCGACAAGATCTACCGGGACGCAGCAGCCGCAGCAGAAAGCAGCACACTTGCCGCTGAAGCTCCCGGGGGGAAGACCAAGACCAAGTCCGGCAAGAGCTCTGGGGCCCACTCCGGCAAACGCACCTCCTCGGAGTGCTGCGCTGCCGTCGAGGACGCTCCATCGAGCTCCACAGGCAAGTGCAAGAAAGGAATGGCAGCTCCACCGGCAACCAAGAAGGTGTCCGCCAAGGAGGACGGCACTGGTGGAACTTTCACCATCAGCGCTACGCTCGACAACAAATAGGAAAGCGCGCTCGTTGCCTTCCTGCGGGCAAATGTCGATGTGTTTGCATGGCAACCATCTGACATCCCCGGCGTTCCCAGGAAGGTAATTGAGCACAAGCTTGCTGTTTGTCCTCATGCGCGGCCCGTCAAGCAGAAGGTCAGAAAGCAAGCCGTGGAGCGCCAAGAATTCATCGCCGAAGAGATAAAGAAGCTAGAAGCAGCAGGCCTGGTTAGAGGCGTGATCCATCCTACGTGGTTGGCCAATCCAGTTGTCGTACGCAAGGCCAATGGAAAATGGAGGCTTTGTATAGACTTCACTGATGTGAATAAAGCATGTCCCAAAGATCCATTTCCCTTGCCGCGTATTGACCAGATTGTTGACTCCACCGCCGGATGCGAGCTGCTTTCCTTCCTTGATGCATATTCAGGTTACCACCAGATATTCATGGCCAAGGAAGATGAAGAGAAGACTGCATTTATTACTCCATGTGGCACATATTGCTTCATACGCATGCCCTTTGGATTGATAAATGCAGGCTCAACGTTTGCAAGAGTGGTGCACACTGCTTTTGAGCCACAGATCCACAGAAATGTAGAAGCATACATGGATGACATAGTGGTCAAGAGCAAGAGCAAGGATACCCTGATCCAAGACTTAGAGGAAACCTTTGAGAACCTGCGCAAGATTCAGCTCACGTTGAATCCCGAGAAGTGCGTCTTCGGAGTCCCCTCCGGCAAGCTTCTCGGGTTCTTTGTGTCCCAGAGGGGGATTGAAGCCAATCCCGCCAAGATAAAAGCCATCGAGCAGATTGAAGCCCCGAAGCGCGTCAAGGACGTAAGAAGACTTGCTGGTTGTGTGGCTGCCCTCAGCAGGTTCATTTCAAAGTCTGCAGAACTCGCCCTGCCTTTCTTCAAAATCTTGAAAAAGGCAGGTCCTATGAAATGGACTCCGGAAGCGGAGGCAGCGCTGCAGGACTTGAAAGGATACCTGTCCTCTACTCCAATACTTGTCGCACCTAGACCACAAGAGAAGTTGCTGTTGTACCTAGCGGTAACCAATCAAGTGGTTAGTGCTGCGTTAGTAGCGGAGAGGGAGGCAGATGAGGAATCCACATCCCCGGCAAGCGAATCCAGCGACAAGCAGGGGGCTCCACCGACAAGCTCTGGCCCCGACAAGGACAAGTCTGCACAGGAACAAGGAGAGGTGCGAAGGAAGATGGTGCAGCACCCAGTGTATTTCGTAAGTTCCCTCTTGCAGGGGGCTAGATCAAGATACTCTGGGGTGCAGAAGTTGCTATTCGGCCTCCTCATGGCCTCAAGGAAGCTGCGCCATTACTTTCAAGCACATGAGATAACAGTGGTCACTCGCTTTCCGTTGAAGAGGATATTGCAAAATCCAGAGGCAACGGGCAGGATCGTCGAGTGGGCACTGGAACTGTCAAGCTTTGGCCTCAAGTTTGAAAGTACTTCAACCATACAGAGCAGAGCTTTGGCAGAATTCATAGCAGAATGGACCCCAACGCCGGATGAAGAAGTTCCAGAGACAAGCATCCCCGTCCAAGAAGCAAGCAAAGAATGGATGATGTACTTTGATGGTGCTTTCTCGCTGCAAGGTGCTGGTGCCGGCGTGGTACTCATAGCGCCCACCGGAGAGCACCTCAAGTATGTTATGCAGATGCACTTTCCCAGGGAACAAGCGACAAACAATACTGCTGAGTATGAAGGGTTGCTTGCCGGCCTCAGAATTGCAGCCGAGCTTGGGATCAAGAAGTTGATTGTGCGGGGAGATTCGCAGTTGGTGGTCCGACAAGTAAATAAGAGTTATCAGAGCCCCTTTATGGAAGCTTATGTTGATGAAGTGAGGAAGCTTGAAGAGCACTTTGAAGGTCTGCAAATGGAGCACGTCCCAAGAGCTCAGAACGATATTGCAGATGGCCTTTCAAAGTGTGCTGCAATGAAGTTACCTGTGGAACCAGGGACCTTCTTGCTCAAGTTGACTCAACCATCTGTTACACCATCAGTTGGGCAGAACAAGAAGAGAAAGTTGGTCTCCGGCGACTACTTGCCGGCGGACCTTCCAGAAGCCGCCGCCAAGGTCCCCAAGATCAACAGTCCAGATGCTGAGGAACAGTTTGCTCCTGCAGATCCAAGGGTCTGTACAGTTGAAGCAAGCGTTCCCGACAAGCCTTGCCCCGGCAGGCTTGCCGGGGGACCATCAGTTCCGGCAGAGCCGGAGGTTCTTGCCGTAGAAGCTGGGGTTCCCGCAGCAGCCCTCATGCCTTTAGTCCTTGCCGTTGAGCCTCGGGCTCCGGCATGGGCACAGCAGATCGTCCGTTTTCTGCAAACTGGAGAACTTCCCGATGAGCCACAAGAGATAGAGAAAATAACCAGACAGTCAAGTATGTACCAGTTCGTTGACAATGAACTGTATAGAAGAAGACTCAACGGTGTCAGGTTGAAGTGCATTTCCAGAGAAGATGGACAGAAGCTGTTGGCAGAGATACATGGAGGCATATGTGGCCACCACATTGGCGCAAGGGCACTTGCCGGGAAGGCGTTCCGGCAAGGGTTCTTCTGGCAAGAAGCCCTCCAAGATGCAACTGCACAAGTAACCAAGTGTGAAGCGTGCTAGTTCCATGCCAAGCAAATTCACCAGCCAGCTCAAGCTCTCCATACGATTCCTTTGTCCTGGCCCTTCTCGGTCTGGGGGCTCGATATCCTCGGCCCTTTTCCCCGTGCAGTCGGGGGCTTTGAGTACTTGTACGTAGCAATCGACAAGTTCACAAAGTGGCCAGAAGTGGAACCGGTGAGAAAGGTGACAGCACAGTCAGCAGTCAGGTTCTTCAGGGCAATTGTTTGCCATTTCGGAATCCCTAACAGGATCATCACCGACAATGGCACACAGTTCACAAGTCGCACCTTCATGCAGTACGTCCAAGACCTTGGCGCCAAGGTCTGCTTCGCTTCTGTTGCTCACCCGAGGAGCAATGGTCAAGCGGAGAGGGCCAATGCTGAAGTGCTGCGCGGACTCAAGACAAGAACCTTTGACAGGCTGCGCAAGTGCGGAAGAAACTGGATAGAGGAGTTGCCGGCGGCTCTTTGGTCAATCAGGACGACACCAAGTCGAGCCACCGGACAGAAACACTTTGCTCTTGTCTATGGAGCAGAGGCAGTTCTCCCCAAGGAACTCGTATACGGATCTCCTCGAGTGCTCGCTTATGATGAGCTCGAGCAAGAGCAACTGCGACAAGATGACGCATTGCTCCTCGAGGAGGAACGTCTCCAGGCTGCTGTACGAGCTGCTCGATACCAGCAAGCCTTGCGTCGCTATCATAGCCGCAAGGTCAAAGCCAGGATTCTCGAGGAAGGCGACCTTGTTCTTCGGCGTGTTCAGTTCGCCAAGAATTCCAACAAGTTGACGCCGAAGTGGGAAGGCCCTTATCGGGTTAGACAAGTCACAAGGCCCGGCGCTGTCCGCCTTGAGACCGAAGAAGGCTTACCGGTGAGCAACTCCTGGAACATAGAGCATCTTCGCAAGTTTCATCCATAAGGCGCGGTTGCCGTGATCCGCTCCGGCAACCACCTTTTGTACAAGTCTTGCCGCTGTTGCATGTAAACCTTTGTACAAAGCCGGGCGCAGATCCCGTGCATCAGTAAAGTTTTCGTGCTTCGCACTATTTGCCATTTCATGCTTTTCTTTGTTATTTGCATGCGTTTATTGGCACCTTGTGCAACGCACATCCCCGGTAAGCACTAGCAAGCCATGAGGCTATATACTTGTTTTCCCTCCTCTTTTTCTTTCCCTCTTAAGCAGAAGGAGTATTCCTCGCGCACAAGTTTGCCGGGGGGGAAGGAGGTGGAGGAGGATGAACCAAGTGCTGTTCAAGAAAGAGAAGCCTTGTCGGGGGACAAGCAATTTATGAAAGCTAAGTTACCAAAGTTTGAGTAATTCAAATTTCTAAATTTTAGTTGTCTTCCTTGAACAAACCACACTTTGTATGGAAAACCTGTGCGCGGAGGAACCTACCCGTGGCTAGCCGCGCCCTTGCTCTGTTTCGAGCACGCTCAACGGCTTAAGTGAGTTGCGACAAGTGTCGCGCCCTTACTTCGTTTTCGAGTTCGCTCAGCAGTTTAAGTGTGCTGCGACTAGCTGCGACAAGGTTACTTGCCGACAAGGTCTTTTGCCAGCAGGCTGCTAAGAGTCCGGCACTCAGCGCTCGCGGCAAGGGCCCCTTGCCGGCAAGTCCCCTGAAAGCGTAGGGTAGAAAGCATACAAAGCGGAGGACCAAAAGCAAGGGAGATAACATTGCATTGACTGATCAAAATGAGATTGTATATTACAAAGATAACTTGCAGCAATACTAATAGATTCTTGTTCTTAACATGCCTTGCAGCGGCAAGGGAAACGGAAAGAAAGAAACCTAATCTACGCGGTCGCCTTCATGCCTTGTGATCTTGTTCACCTTGGCGACGATGTGGGCGACCTGCGCCTTCAACGCCTCCTGATCAGCGTCGTCCGGCAAGGTGTGGAGGACGTTGACGAGGTTGATGCCGGGGTTGTGGTAGACGATTTTCGTCAAGACACGCTCCAAGGTGCCCATGCAGAGCCGACGCGCCTCGTCGGCCAGCTGCACGGGGATCTTCTCCTGCAGCCTCGCAAGCGCCGGCGCGATTCCCCTGAAGAACAGACTTAACTTGGCGCTGTGGGGGAGGTTCTCGTCCGGAGAGTACGCGAGGTGCTCCGCCCTCAGTGCCACCATCTCCTTGTCGATATTGGCAGCGGAGGTGACCAGATCGTCAGTCCACTGCTCCACCGCCCGGCTGAAGTTGTTCGCTGAGACGGCGGCGCTCTCCACCAAGTTCCGCTCCTTGCGGAGCTCGTCCTTCAGCTTCGTCTCGCGGTCCCGGGCGGCGTCGAGCGAATCAGTCAGGGTGGAGACCTTCAACTCTAAATCAGCAATGGATTCCTTGGTGGCAGTGAGCTCGTCGCCTTTCTTGGAGAGACACCTGCAAGTCAGAATTGGTGTGGGCATCTTTCTCCTGCTCCACGTTGAGCGCGGTGATTCTGTCCGCGCTCGCCTTCAGGTACCGCTCCAGCTGCTCCACCTTGGCTTCGAGGTCCTTCTTGGCGGTTTCCGCGGCGGCTGCGGCGGCTTTCGCCTCCTTCAGGGCCCCGCCAATGGCCTGCTCCCGGGCGGTGAGGTCGTCCTCGTGGGCATCGAGGTTGACTTTCCGCTGGTTGAGCACTCCTTCTCGCCGGGACAGCTCCTCGGCGGCCAACCGTTGCTGCTCATCCACCTCGGCCTTCTCCAAGAGGAAGGCTTGCTGCGCTCCTGCAAGCTCTTCGCGCTCCTTAGCCAGATGGCGGAGGGCTGCTTGGTTGTCGGCGCGAAGCTCCGCGGCGCGCTTCTCCAAGTCAACTCCAGCCTTGGCGGCAAGAGCTTCCCGAGACTCTAGCTTCGCCTGCCTGGCCCGTTACAGAGCCAGAAGCCGGCGAAGGAGCTTCTCCTCTTCGGGCTCGTCGCTACCGCCGGGCGCTTCAACCACCTTCAACCCCGCGGAGGCAAGGACCTCTCCGTCAAAGGTCTCTCCCTCCACGGGGGCTCGAAACGAGGACGCCCAAGGGACTTGTCATGGAATTAACACGGCAGATGTCCGGTTTAGCGGACTTGATAATGGAACCATCGCACGGGTTAGCTTGAAAGGATTCATGGCACACAAAGGACACAAAGGATTTATACTAGTTCGGCCCCTTCGGAGAAGGTAAAAGCCTACGTCTAGTTGGTTGATATTGCTCGGGCGTCGGTTTACAGGGAGCGGATTCGCTTTGCCTGCGTCTCGACGGGTTGATTGTTGCTTGTCCTTGAACCGTCGCCGGGTCGTCCCTTTATATAGAGGTGACGCCTGGTCCGGTTTACAGAATCCCGAGGCCGGCTCATAATCGTGTCCGCCTCGGTCTTCTGTCTTTTCTTTCTTATCTCTCAAGTTACATCTCTTGGCGGTTTACAAACCGTACTTCTATACATGGGCCTCGAAATCTCATGGGCCTTAATCTCTACTAAAACATTAAAACCATGTACGATATAACTAAGCCGGTTTACAATATCCGGTTTATACCTACTAACCATATCCCTGACATTAGGCCCCAGAATGATTTGAACTTTGTTCATATCAGTCTTCTTTGTCTCATATAACTTTCTTCTGTCTTCATCTTTTTGTAAACCGGCTCTGACGTCATCTTCCGAAATCATTGAAGTCTGACAATGACATCATCTCCGCATTTAACGCCGTGAGCTGTACTGTAGCGTATTTTAAGGGTTATCCCGAAGATCGAGGCGTCACGGGATCTTTATCCGATTTCTGTCTCCTCGATTCTCGCACCTGTCGTTTCAGATCTGACTCCTGGCTATAAATACTGCCACTCCCCATTCATTATCTCCTTCTCCCTTCATCCTCTTCCTGCGTCTTCTTCCTCCATTGCTGCCCAAGCTCAAACCGCCGACGACGACCGCCGGATCTCCAGTCCTCGACCGGCCGCTGCATCAACCTGAGCCTCGACCAGATTAATCTCCGCCGCCGATTCTCGCTGTCCCAGGTATGTTCATCCTCCTTGTTGTTGATCTGCGTCCGCCATTGCTTCGCCTTGTTCTTCCGCCATTAGGGCTTCCAAGGAAGCTTCACCTCTTCGTAGATACGTTTCTCATAGAGGATTTGTGACCCTTATGCCCTAGTCAGTAGATCTTCCGCTTAGTATTAGATTAGATCTCACCGTCATAATGCTGTAGATTTATCCGTTCCGCCATTAGAGCTCTCAACTAGCTTCGTCTTGTTCGTTCTTTGAACCCGTGATTCGTAGTAGCTTTACTTCTCGATCTTCTCCATTTTTACTCCGCTGTAGATGCGTCGAATCTTTATTGTTCCTGTCTGACATGTAAATCCATCCTTTTGGTATAAAGTCTGTGTAGCTTTGCTTTGAATCTTTTAGATCAGTTTCTTTTCCTCAGCATACTCAGATCTTTCCCCCTTAGCAATCATTTAGAAACCTGTTTTTCCTCTCGGTAGATTCGCTAAGTATGTTCCGGTTTAGATTGATATGCCATAAACCGAAAATGATATAATCTGACGCAATGATTTGAACTGTTCCTCTTCAACTGCCATTTAAACCGGAAATGATATAACTTGTTTGATGATTGCCGGTTTAACCTTGCCAGCTAGTTCTCAGTTTCCACCATTGTATAATATAAATAGATCCCGGATCATTGTTCGTTCATAATCCGTTTCTGTACTTTATCTTCTTCAGCACTTTGTTCAATGGCTAAGCAGCATGTTTCCTGCGATTGGGTCCGTTCCGTCGTGACTGAGGACGATTTAATCAAACTGTCGCAAATCGGCACATTAGGCCCTCAAGCTGAACTAAAATGGCGTGCTCCGGGTAATGAATGCCCTCCTACCCCTAGATCCGGGGAAGTCATCGTATTTCTGGACCACATCTCCAGAGGCTTCTCTCCCCCCGGTTCAAGATTTTTCCGGGATGTTCTTGCCACCTTCCAGCTGCACCCACAGGATATCGGACCAAATTCTGTTTCCAACATTTGCGATTTCCAAGTATTTTCTGAAGTGTATCTGCAAGAGGATCCTTCAGTTGATTTGTTCCGGGATTTCTTCCATGCAAACCGGCGCACTGAATTCACCAGCGGACCTCACCAAGAACTTGGTGGGATTAGTATTCAGAAAAGGAAGGATGCAGTCTTTCCTCACGCCTCTTTACATACTCACCCTAAGGATTGGAACAAATCCTGGTTTTATTGTGTAGACACTTCCCCTGAAGGTGAAAATCCTTTGCCGAGTTATCGCGAAACTCGTATCCCGGCGAATCACCCCTTGCCACAACGGCTCAGTGCTGCTGAACGGACCCGGTTTTCACCACAGCTCTCCAAGCTGAGAGCTTTTATGGCAAATGGTCTAATCGGCACTGATTTCCTTCGCTGCTGGCTATCCTGGAGCATCCTTCCCTTAAGCCGGCGCCCTAAGCTGATGTGCAAATACTCTGGTAAACCGGATGATCCTCAGAGGTTTACTAAGGAGAAACTTTCTGAATCGGAGGTAGTGGAGTCAGCCAAGAAGATTGTCAATTCGGCCTTAACAGATTGTTCTAAAGTTGGCTTGGCTCCGTACTTTAAGAAGAATAAGCTGCCAGAAGTAAGTTTTTCTTCGGCTTGTACTTTATAAACCGTCCTCTTTGAACCGTTTTCAATTACTCTTTGTGTTTTGAATTAGGCTGATGACCCCTTCTGGAGAAGAAAACCTCAGGAAAAAACTGTAAAGCAGGCTCGCCGGAAGACCCCTGCAAACAAGAAGAGGAAAGCAGCCGTCGATGCCGGTTCTCCTTCTGAGGATGATGATCCGGATTCCGAGGTACGCTTTACTCCGGTTTAAATTCTCGTCTTCATATACTTGTAATCATATCTAATGATACCTTTTCACAGGAACTGCCTGAAGGCGATAACCCGACTGAGATTGAGGTAACTCTTATTTCCTCCGATTCAGAACCTCTTCCTCAAAAAATCCGTCGGACCGTCAGGAAATATCAATTTTCTCATCCCTATGCTAAGTTAGATCCTAACTTTACTTTGAAGAAGCAACAGCACGAAGCTTTTCGCCGGACCACTCGCCACAGTGGCCTGGCGGTGGAGTCCTCTGGAATCTCATTAACTCCGGTTCGAAAACGCCGTGCTGAGGTGATACTCTCTCCGACCGCTCTTCATCCCAAGGCCGGACTTATCCGAAAACCCCTTAAACCGTCTGATCCTGACTATCAGGAAACTCCGCTGTCTTCTTCCGGTGAATCGACCGCTACACAGCTTCCTCCTTTGAAGACCGTTCCGGGGTAACTCTCTTCATCTCTTCCGGTTTACGACACCCCCCTTTCTCTTTATAATGCTAACTTATTTTGCCTGTTTTTCCAGCAAACCGAAACCTAGCAAAAAGGCCAAGGCGAATAAGCCTGTTGCTGATCCTTCTGCTGCTGAACCGGTGATTGATCCGTCTACAGCTGTTCCTCCGGAAGGTACTC
The DNA here is from genome assembly GCA_902687465.1 of Secale cereale. Lineage (NCBI taxonomy): Eukaryota > Viridiplantae > Streptophyta > Magnoliopsida > Poales > Poaceae > Secale > Secale cereale. Next base: position 80,283,268 of record LR738715.1, on the reverse strand, counting down.
CTGCAGCTCCGGTTGAAGAACCTGCTCTTGAAACTCCTGTCGCCGAAAATTTCCAAGACCCACCAAGTCCGGCCCGGGTTAATTCCCCTCAAGTTAACCCGGCGTCTCCTGATCCGGCTCAAGTTGAAGTTATTCCTCCCAATGCACCCACTTCCCCTGATGTTGTGGTTACTGGCACTGCTTATGTCGCTCCAGCTGAACCCACCGTTTTAGCAAAACATACAGCTAAAGCGGAAAAGATAACTCAGGAAAAAGGGAAGTGGAGTACTGATATATCTAGTCTGTCTAGCATGAGTGCTCAAGATATCTATTCTGGATATTTAAACCGGCTCCACAGCAGCCGGGATTACGAAGCCAGCCTGGTGAACCTGATGAGAGAAAAATATGAAGTAAGTTTTCCTCTTCTGACTTTGCTTTTTTGACGCATCTTTATCGCATAACAGCCCCCAAGTTCCGGTTTATCTGCTTTACTGAAGGTAATCCGGAACTTTGTAGTTTGAACTGCTGAGCCATACATTAGCCCCCAAGTATCAAGTAGATAACTTGGTTATGTAGTTGATACTTGTAATTTCAAATTGTCTGTGGTGCATTGCTTCAACTGCCATTAGCCCCCAAGTGTCAAGTAGACAACTTGGTTGTGTGCTTGAGACTTGTACTTTCAAATTGTCTTTGCTGTATTACTTCAACTGCCATTAGCCCCCAAGTGTCAAGTAGACAACTTGGTTGTGTGCTTGAGACTTGTAATTTCTAATCTTGCTTTTGAACTTTTGTCTACAGGCTGAGCTGAACCGGAATGCTCTGGAAATCAGTGAACTTCGAAGCCGGCTTACGGAGACTGAGTCAGCCGCTTCAAAGGCTAAGAAAGAACTTCAAGTAAGTTTAAAGACTACTGAAGACTTGAAGAGGTTCTTTGACGAGGAGCGGACTACTTTTGAAGTCCAGAAAAAAGATCTTGAGAAACGTGTTCAGGATGCCGAAGGAGCACTTAACCCGGTTACTGAAGAATTGACCGGGTTAAAGCGCCAAATTGACTTGATGACTTCTGCTATTTTTGGTAAGCATAACCTGAACTCCTGTCTTTTATCTTTGTAACCTGTGACCTGCACCGGTTTAACTTTCATTGTTGTATGTAGGACGCCATGTCTCCCATCTTGGGGATGACTTACGGAAGAAGCTCAAGGCCTGCTATACCTTGGTCGAACAGTTGTATTCTGGAACACAACGGATTATCAGCGCCACTTCCTTTGGTAAACCGGCTCCTTCAACTATCAAAGATACTTTGAATAGTTTGTCCATTCTGCCGGCTCTCTTGAAGAGGTTAAGAAATCGGCTGCTCGAGGAGGTGCTCTTCTGGCCCTTACGAGGGCTAAAGCTTGGGTCCCGGACATTGATCCGGAGGAGGTGTTAACCGGATTTCCTGATACCAAGGAGGATGGTTCAACGTTTAATGAAAAGGATCTTTATGCTCTGACAAAGGAGATGCGTCCCCTCGCCAGCAAGATTGCGGTGGAGTCTGACTTGTCTCGATATCATCCATCATATAACCTGCAGAACGAGCGGGTGGAGCGACCGGTTTACGATATTACAAACTTAATTCCGCCGGTTCGTCCTCACACCTTTGCTCCTGATATTGATCCTGCTGAGCTTATCAACGATGAAGTATATTTCCGTGCCTTGGCAAAGATTGATTGGCGAGCACCGGATTTCCCACCGCTTCACGAGGAGGAAGACGTTCCGGAACAAGACGGTGGCCAACCATCTCAGCAAGGAGAAGCACAATCTTGAATACTACTGTTGTAATCATGATTGTTATTCCGTCAAACAATGCTTCCAACTATTTGGCTTTTTATGCCTTGTAATAGGTTTAGCTGAAACTTAATGCGCTGTGATCCGACATTTGGTCTTCATGAAGTATTCGTTCGTTGACTTGTTGATTGATGCGGATGCTTTGTTCTGTTTATAAAAATATCAAAAAACATGTCCTAGTGGCTTACCACTGGACGGATTAACTTGTTCTCTTGACACATCTAATAAGCATATCTTAAAAAATAATTATGATACCTGAGATGTATGTAGCCAACATACCTTAAACCGGCCAGGATGTTTAAAATCACCTTAATCGGTCTTCATTAATTCTAATAAACACCTGAAACTCTTCGGTTCATCTTGTCGATAAATCTTTCTCATCTTGGTTCAGAAACTTGTAACTTGCACCTGATACTCCATCCGGGCTTGAATGAACACCGGGCTTGGTCACAACTGATCGTGTACTGCCAACCTGTTGGCTCATCATGAAGTCGATCCGGGTTATGATGAACGCCGGTTTAATTCTCGCTGGTGTTCATGACCCAGACTTATAACATTATAGATAGGTGGTCAACTTCTAGAGTTGTTCCACTCGGTTTAAAAGGTTATGGAACACAAAAAACATCAAAAAACACACAATTCTTGTAAATCAGACCATGTAGTCGAGGCTTTTTCAAAGAGCTGCCAGGCTCAAAACAAGGTTCAGCCAATCAATGGGACGTGGGCAAACCTACTGTCCCAAGGAGCCTAGCCAATCACTGAACGTGAGCGTATCGACTGTTCAGGGGGCCATATAATCGTAAACATAGCCAATCAATGGGACGTGGGCAAACCGGACTGTCCCAAGGGGCCGGGTCATCCCTAAACGTGAGCGTATC
>LR738715.1:80250319-80280398 GCA_902687465.1 Secale cereale | reverse complement strand
AAGGGGCCGGGTCATCCCTGAACGTGAGCGTATCGACTGTTCAGGGAGCCCAAAGAATCATAAACATAGCCAATCAATGGGACGTGGGCAAACCGGACTGTCCCAAGGGGCCGGGTCATCCCTGAACGTGAGCGTATCGACTGTTCAGGGAGCCCAAAGAATCATAAACATAGCCAATCAATGGGACGTGGGCAAACCGGACTGTCCCAAGGGGCCGGGTCATCCCTGAACGTGAGCGTATCGACTGTTCAGGGAGCCCAAAGAATCATAACCATACCCAATCAATGGGACGTGGGCAAACCGGACTGTCCCAAGGGGCCTCTAAAGTTCCTCCTGACTCTGCAGGTATTTCTTTTTATGGGGTTTTTCTCTTCTTGAACCGGATATAATCTCTTGTTCCCGAGAGTTCTACCGCTCCTTCACATATCCTGCAAAGATTAGTTTCTAAAACCGGCCAACATTGAAATATGATACTTGATAATAAACTGATATGGTTATTTGCCGCAAAATTTACGTATATGGAGAAAGGGCTGAGCCCCCGGTTTACCGAGGGTGCCGGTTTATTCATTGTTCATAATATATACATAGGATACATTGGAGCCCATGGCTCAAGTGTAGTATGGCCGTAGATGAGCAATGTTCCACGGCCTTTTCGTCTCCTCTTCTGATGTCCGTGAATCCTTGTGTTCTCGAATGTCCACCAGATAATATGACCCGTTGTGTAAATTTTTGCTGACCACAAAGGGCCCTTCCCATGGCGGGGATAGTTTGTGCATATCTGTTTGATCTTGGATAAGCCGAAGTACCAAGTCACCCTCCTGGAATGTCCTGGTTCTAATCCGGCGGCTGTGATATCTGCGCAGATCTTGCTGATAAATCGCCGACCGTGCTGCAGCTATATCACGCTCTTCATCCAACCGATCCAAACCGTCTTGTCTTGACTCCTCATTAATAGCTTCCACATAGGCCGCTACCCTCGGTGAATCATGGCGTATGTCACTTGGAAGAACTGCTTCTGCGCCGTAAACCATGAAGAAAGGTGTATAACCTGTAGACCGGTTGGGTGTAGTGTTAATACTCCAAAGGACAGACGGTAATTCTTCAACCCAACACCCTGGGGTTCTCTGCAAAGGTGTCATAAGCCGGGGTTTGATTCCTCGCAAAATCTCCTGATTTGCCCTTTCTGCCTGACCATTGGATTGGGGGTGAGCCACAGAAGACACGTCCAAACGAATATGCTCTCGTTGACAGAATTCTTCCATCTCACCCTGAGATAAGTTGGTGCCATTATCTGTGATGATGCTGTGTGGAAAACCAAACCGGAATATTACTTTTTTGATGAATTTGACCGCTGTTGCCGCATCACACTTGCTTATAGGCTCCGCTTCAACCCACTTCGTAAACTTGTCTACTGCTACTAGTAGATGAGTTTTCTGATCTTGGGATCTCTTGAAAGGACCAACCATGTCAAGCCCCCAAGTTGCAAAAGGCCAAGTTATTGGTATCATCCGGAGTTCCTATGCCAGAACAAGGGCACGTCTTGAGAACTTCTGACAAGCGTCACACTTGCGGACCAGGTCTGCCGCATCTGCATGCGCGGTTAACCAATAAAAGCCATGTCGGAAAGCTTTAGCCACTAAAGATTTTGATCCGGCATGATGACCACAATCCCCTTCATGAATCTCTCTTAGAATCTCACAACCTTCCTCAGCCGAAACACACCGTTGAAATACTCCAGAAGTGCTACGATGGTGCAGCTCTCCGTTGGCAATTGCCATAGATTTGGAACGCCGGATTATCTGCCGTGCTTCGTCTTCGTCCTCTGGTAACTCTCCTCGGCTTAAGTATGCCAAATAGGGTAACGTCCAATCCGGAATAACATGGGTTGCTGCAACTAACTGCGCCTCTGGATCCGGAACAGCTATGTCGTTCTCTGAAGGTACTTGAACCGACGGACTGTGCAATTCATCCAAAAAGGTGTTTGGTGGTACCGGTTTACGTTGCGATCCTAGCCGGCTTAAAGCGTCGGCTGCCTCGTTCCTCCGCCGGTCTATATGCTCCACCTGATATCCCTTGAAATATCCTGCAACCGCTTCAACCTCTCGTCGATAAGCCGCCATGAGGGGATCTCTGGAATCCCACTTGCCCGAAACTTGCTGTGCCACTAAGTCTGAATCACCCAGGCACTTAACCCGGCTCAAATTCATCTCTTTTGCCAACCGCAAACCATGAAGTAGCGCTTCATATTCTGCTGCATTATTAGTACAAGGAAATAATAATCGGAGGACATAACAAAATTTATCACCTCTGGGGGAAGTTAAGACAACTCCAGCCCCCGAGCCCTCCAACTGCTTTGAACCGTCGAAGTGAATCGTCCAATAAGTAAGATCCGGCTTCTCCTCAGGAGTCTGCAACTCCGTCCAGTCATTGATGAAATCGACTAATGCCTGAGATTTTATAGCGGTACGCGGTACATATTTCAACTCATGCGGACTGAGCTCAATGGCCCACTTGGCTACCCTGCCTGTAGCTTCCCTATTCTGGATTATGTCCCCCAACGGAGCTGAACTAACCACAATTATTGGATGCCCTTGGAAATAATGCTTCAGTTTCCGGTTTGCCATGAACACCCCATATACCAACTGTTGCCAATGAGGGTACCTTTGCTTAGATTCGATGAGTACTTCACTCACATAATAAACCGGGCGCTGAACCGGATGTTCCTTCCCTGCTTCCTTGCGCTCAACCACAATCGCAACGCTGACTGCCCGTGTGTTTGCAGCAACATATAACAGCAAAGGCTCCTTATCAATGGGAGCAGCTAAAACCGGTGGTTTTGCTAGTTGCTGTTTCAGATTCTCAAACGCTGTATTTGCCTCATCACTCCAAATGAACCGGTCCGTTTTCTTCAACATTTGATAAAGCGGGATCGCCTTTTCTCCTAAGCGACTGATAAACCGGCTCAGCGCCGTGATCCGGCCAGCTATGCGCTGAACATCATTGATGCAAACCGGTTTTGTCAAAGATGTGATGGCCTTGATCTTCTCCGGGTTGGCTTCTATTCCCCTGTTCGAGACCAGGAATCCCAGAAGCTTACCAGCCGGGACACCAAAAGCACATTTCTCCGGATTAAGCATCATCCTGTAAGCCCGAAGATTATCAAAGGTTTCTCTAAGGTCTTCTATCATTGTTCTTTCCTCCTTTGATTTGACCACAATGTCATCCACATAAGCATGCACGTTCCTTCCTATCTGCCCTTTCAAACAATTCTGAACGCAACGCTGATAAGTTGCCTGTGCACATTTGAGCCCGAAGGGCATAGACACATAGCAAAAAGCACCAAAAGGGGTTATGAAAGCTGTCTTCTCTTGATCTTCAACTGCCATCTTGATCTGGTGATAACCTGAATATGCATCCAGAAAACTCAGCCGCTCACACCCTGCTGTGGCATCAATAATCTGATCAATGCGAGGTAGAGCAAAAGGATCAGTCGGGCAAGCTTTATTGAGGTCTGTGTAGTCCACACACATCCTCCACTTCCCATTCTTCTTTAGAACCAACACCGGATTAGCCAACCATTCCGGATGAAAAACTTCCACTATGAACCCTGCCGCCAAAAGTCTGGCCACTTCTTCTCCTATAGCCTTGCGCCTCTCTTCATTAAAGCGGCGTAGATACTGTTTTACCGGTCTAAACTTTGGATCGATATTCAACTTGTGCTCAGTGAGTTCCCTCGGTATACCTGGCATGTCAGAAGGTTTCCATGCAAAGATATCCCGGTTCTCACGGATGAACTCGATGAGCGCGCTTTCCTATTTAGGATCTAGGTTAGCACTGATGGTGAATTGTTTAGACGAGTCTCCAGGCACAAAATCCACCTGCTTAGTCTCTTCCGCTGACTTGAACTTCAAAGCCGGATCATGCTCGGTAGTTGGTTTCTTCAGCGGAGTCATATCTGCCGGATCAACATTATCTTTATAAAATTTTAACTCTTCCGTGGCACATACCGCTTCTGCATAAGCCGCATCACCTTCCTCACACTCCACTGCTATCTTACGACTGCCGTGCACCGTAATCGTGCCTTTATGACCCGGCATCTTAAGCTGCAAATAAACGTAACATGGCCTAGCCATAAATTTAGCACAAACCGTCCTTCCAAACAAAGCATGATATGGACTTTTAATTTTGACAACTTCAAAAGTGATCATCTCCGATCTGGAATCATGCTCATCTCCAAAGGTAACTTCTAAGTCAATCTTACCAACTGGATAAGCTGACTTACCTGGGACCACCCCGTGAAACACTGTGTTTGATGTCCTTAACTTTTTATCTGTCAGACCCATACGACGAAAGGTCTCGTAATATAATATATTGATACTGCTACCTCCATCCATGAGGACTTTAGTAAACTTGTATCCTCCCACATGAGGTGCTACCACCAAGGCTAAATGTCCCGGGTTATCTACCCGTAACGGGTGGTCCTCTCTGCTCCATACAATGGGCTGCTCCGACCATCGTAGAAATTGTGGCGTCGCCGGTTCTACTGCATTAACAGCCCGCTTTAAAACCTTCTGGTCTCTCTTACATAAACTCGTGGTGAAAACATGATATTGACTGCTGCTCAACTCCTTCGGATTACTCTGGTATCCGGATTGCTGCTGTTGCTGCGGACGCTGTTGCTGCTGATTTCCTTGGTTATTGTAACTCCCTTGGCCCTGCTGCTGATTATTCTGACTGTTGTAACCACCTTGATGATGTGATTGATTTCCCTGACCATGATAACCACCTTGATGATGTGATTGACTTCCCTGACCATTGTAACCACCTTGATGATGCGATTGATTTCCCTGACCATTGTAGTTTCCTTGACTATTTTGGCCGCCTGGCCGGGATTGATAACCGCCGTTGTTCCCTTGATAACCGCCGTTGCCCCTATATCCTGATCCGGAGTTGTTCCCTTGATAACCCGGACCATAAAACCCGGGCCCTGAACCGCCGTTCGGGGGCCGGCTAGGAGGATTAAAACGGCCGTTCCCTGCTTTCATAAAGGACAGGCATTCTCTTATAGTGTGCCTTGCAATCCTCCCCCTTCCGCTATGCTTTAGACAGGGTTGATCCAAATCCTGCTCCCAACCCGGGTTTCCTCCGCCGGTTTGGAGAGTGGAACCCTGCTGATTAACCTGAAGACCGCCTTGAGCCTGTGTATTAGCAACAAAATCGGAGCTATTTTCTGCCTTCCGTTTGCCCAAAAAGCTTGAAGTAACCGGATTAACCAGCGCCGGTTTACCAGACTTGCTGGCCTTCCCCGTTTTATCTCCTTCTGACTCCGGATACTTGGTATTATCTGAGTCTCCGTACTTCACCAGGGCGCTCATTAAAGTCCCCATGTCATTGCATTCCCGTTTGAGCCGTCCGAGCTTTAATTTTAAAGATTCAAACCGGCAATTGTTCTCCAATGTTACAATTGCTGTGCTAGGGTTGATGCCATTTGAGGAGTGCAAGATCTCTGCCACTCTGCGTACCCAAGCTGCTGTAGACTCCTGCTCTCCTTGCACACATGCTGCTAAATCTATCACCGACATTGGTTGCTTGCATGTATCCTTGAAATTTTTGATGAACTGACTGCGCAGCTCCCCCCATGACCCGATAGAATTCGGAGGTAGCGCCTTTAGCCAAGTCCGGGCCGTGCCCTCAAGCATCATAGTGAAATATTTGGCACAAGCCGATTCATCCACGTCCAGCATTTCCATGGCCATCTCGTAACTCTCCACCCAAGCTTCGGGCGGTAAATCGGCTGTGTAATTAGGCACCTTGCGAGGTCCTTTGAAATCCTTGGGCAACTTAACGCTCCGCAGGGCGGGGACGAGACATTGTATTCCAAAACCGCTCGCTGTAGCTCCTGTCCCTGTAGTGGCTGTGTGAACCGGCGTCGACTGACGAATTTCCTCCCTGGCCTCCGATCTAGGCCGGTTTAGGTCCGGCGCTGGCATCTCTGCCCTTGCCGGATTATCCTGCCTGTGCTGATGTCTCCTGCGCTCACTGCTAGACACCTCTGGCTCCTCCCAATGTCTAGAGTAACTTCGGTTGGGACGTGGTGTTGAATGTAACCTTTCCCTGCTATGAGAGTACGCTTGCTGCTGTATTAACGCCGAATTAAGCAGCTTCTGGGCCCTGCGCGCCTCTAACGCCACCGGGGACGTTTCTTCCACGGGTAAAGCGGCCAACCGTGCTGCCGCTGCCGCAATATTATCCAAAGGGTTTGAATAGTGTCCTGGAGGGACATGAACATAAGGCGCCGATGTAATCCGACGCTCCCGTTCTGCGGCGGGCTGCTGAACCGGCTCCTCCCGAGCCGGTGGGCTTCTCCGGTTTAAGGCCGGATTATTACTGGCCCCAGCCCCAGGTGTTTTGAACAAATTCGCAGATTCGTAACCCGGCGGTAGGCGGGATCGATACTTTCGTCCCCTTACTCCTTCCACAGAAGCCTGCTCCATCCTCAAATGAAAAGCTTGATCATCCAACTCTGCTTGTCTTATGGCTAACATCTCTCCTTCCGCCTTTAGATCCTCCTTTAACTGATCGATCCGGGCTTTCAACTGAAGAAGCGCTGCATCATGTTGCGCCTTGTCTGCTGGAGCTACGATCTCCACTGCCTTAGCTGTGAACTCCTCGATCAAGGTGGATAGAGCTTCAGTAATGGAGGGATTTGAACCGCTTCCCGCAGCACCAGCCTCTGCTGTTGTTCCGTTCGTCGGGGGTTGTGAACCGGCCATGAAGACTGCCACCCGGTTTGGCGGGCCAAAGGGGTCCGGAATACTGTTTCCATCGGACTTGCCCTCAGACCGGCCGTCCCGCAACTGATACAGAGATTCAGTTTCCCCGGATGAAGACTCGTCATCTGAGTAGACGACGGTTGCACCATCAGATTCCGATCCGTCCTCGGCTTGGCCTCCGTGAATTGCTCCAACGAACACATGCTTCATGGCAGGCTGAATCCGGGCCGATCTTGCACGCTGAGCCGGCTCGACGATGTTGGGGAGGGTGTCCGGCTCAGGTCCCGGTTCACCAATTTTGCCAATGAAGACTTGGATGCTGCCGAAGGGGACCCGGTACCCGTATTCGATCGAATCGGCCTCCGGTCCCCAACCCGCGTCCTCGATGTAGATCCGGCCACGACGACTTTTGGTCTTCCGGCCGACTGCGTAACCCTTTAACCCTTCGAAGCCGCCTTTCAAGAACTCGAAACCATCGTGCGCAGGCCCCACGGTGGGCGCCAACTGTCGTGGAATTAACACGGCAGATGTCCGGTTTAGCGGACTTGATAATGGAACCATCGCACGGGTTAGCTTGAAACGATTCATGGCACACAAAGGACACAAAGGATTTATACTAGTTCGGCCCCTTCGGAGAAGGTAAAAGCCTACGTCTAGTTGGTTGATATTGCTCGGGCGTCGGTTTACAGGGAGCGGATTCGCTTTGCCTGCGTCTCGACGGGTTGATTGTTGCTTGTCCTTGAACCGTCGCCGGGTCGTCCCTTTATATTGAGGTGACGCCTGGTCCGGTTTACAGAATCCCGAGGCCGGCTCATAATCGTGTCCGCCTTGGTCTTCTGTCTTTTCTTTCTTATCTCTCAAGTTACATCTCTTGGCGGCTTACAAACCGTACTTCTATACATGGGCCTCGAAATCTCATGGGCCTTAATCTCTACTAAAATATTAAAACCATGTACGATATAACTAAGCCGGTTTACAATATCCGGTTTATACCTACTAACCATATCCCTGACAGGACTTGTATAAAGATCCCGTTGGGGCCTCAAGGTAGACACCCGACCGCTCCGTGGAGGCGGAGGGGTCGGCGGCCGGTGTAGCGTCCGACGCTCCTGCGGCCTCCGGGCCAGCAGTGTGGTCGCCGGCCTCTTCCCCAGCCGCAACGTCGGCGGTCAGGGCGGTCTCTTCGGCGGTCGGCTCATCAGCAGCAGTGACGTTGCCGCCATCGCCGCGCACCTCCTCCTCAGCGGTGGTCTCTGTTTCCATCCGCTCCGGTGCAGGAGGATCTAGCAGAAGCAAAAGGAAAGAAAAGATCAAGCAAATATCCAAAAAAGACAAGTTCAAGAAGGAAAAGCTACAAGGATTTACCTTCGCGGACTTCTTCGACGACAGGCTCCCTCGCCGGGGAATCCACCCTTGGCGGCGGAGTGGTGGCCCCTGCTGGCGGAGGGCCGCCCGCGCCCTCCCTTGGCGGGGTGCTCACCCTTGTCGGGCTGCTCACCCTTGGCGGGGTGCCCGCCCTTGGCGGGGTGCCCGTCCTTGGCGGAGCGTCCTCCCTCGCCGGGGAGTTCACCCTTGGTGGGGAGGGTGGAACAGGCAGCTCTTCGGGGGTGACCTCCGGTTGCTCCTGCGGCTGCGGCTCCACTTTTGCACAAGACAAACAAGACAACAAAATATCAGTACGAGCGGTAACCTCAAGCGCGCCCGCCAAGCGGAAAGACAAATACCAGACTTACGCTGGGGGCTGCGCTGGGGGCTGCTCCTCGGAGCAGCGGGCTGATCCGGCAAGTTTGCCGCTGGCACGTCTCCGGTCGCCGCGGCGGGCGAGTCGTCTTCAACCTCGACCACAGGGATCTTGGCCCTCTTCGCCATCCGCTGGGCCAGGGTCCTGAAAGCATAACAAGAACAAGATCAGGATCAACAAGGGAAATCAAGACAAAATCAAAGAAATTACAAGTTGCAAGAACTTACTCCTCTTCCTCGTCGTCGGAGCTGAGGGCGGAGAAGTCGAAATCCGCCTGAGGTGCTCCCGCGCGAGGAGCAGGAGGAGAAGGCTCCCTCGGGCGCTTGGCGGTCTCCGGGGCTGTGGGCTGCGAAGACCCAGCCTCCGTCATCGCCGAGGGCCGAGGAGCAGAAGGGGCGGCCGTTCCGCTCCGGGAGGATCCCCCTCCGCTAGGCACTGGTGCACGGGGCGCCTCCTGGACGACTTTGCTCGTCCTGGTGGCGCGCGTTGCACGGCGCGCCAGCTGCTGTCGGGGCGCCTGCGGCCTCGCCGCCTCTGCTGCCTTGCGGGGGCGCTTCTTCATTTGCTTCTTGGGACTTGCCGGTGGCGGGGAGTTTTCTGAGGACGAAGAGGCATCGTCGTCAAGTCCCAGAGATCCACCAGAGTCTTCGTCAGCTTCGGCGTCCTCCTCCTCCTCCCCGGCAGGCCCGCTGGACCCAGCACCATGCCCGGCGGCCCTGCTCCCTCCGGCAACCTCGCTCCCTCCGGCGACCTCGCTCTCTCCGGTGACCTTGCTCGTCCCGGCAAACTTCAGGGTAGGCACCCCGGCAAACTCATCGGGCGGAAGCTTGAGCAGCCTGAGGATTTCAGCCTCCTCTGCTTGGCTCACCGCGTCCGCGGCCTGTGCCTCATCCACAGTGTATCCAAACTCTCCCGCCGCTGCGGCTGCAACGGCCTCTTCCATCCTGGAAGCAATGTAAGCTATGTCCCGCGCCGTAGTGGCCCGAGTGAGGCCCCTGTTCTCCTCGGTGTTCTTGGGCGTCTCAACCAAGTTGTCGAAGAAGCTCAGCACGGTGTCCGGCGGAGGCTCGATCCAGGTGGGGACGACGCCATGGGAGTCACACGCCGGCATCATCGCACGCAAGGAATCTCGGGCAGTGTTGTTACACAGCGGCACCACTCCCCGGGAAGGTCTGAACCACTCCGGATGGGCCGGGTCATGCTTGAAGAGCTCTCGGACCATCCCCTTCAACTCCAAAGCAGTGAAGTTATAGTTTAATCCAGGGCGCAGCCTCATGATATCCGCCGCATTGCCGAATTCCCAGGCGGCCCTCTTCCTTTCTTGTAGAGGGGCAATGCGGCGACGGAGGAAATCTGCCCCAACCTCTCCGATGGCCAGATTGGCTACCCGGAGACGGATAATCCTGACGAGGGCAATACTGAGCTTGTTGTCCTCCGGGGCCAATTCGCTCCAATTCCTGCCGCGCACTATGGCTGTTGTGCGCGGCGCAGTGAAGGGCTCCGGCTTGTCCTCCACCACCCAACACCAATCTGCTCTCCACTCCTCCCACTTGCCGCGGAGTTCTCCCTTCAGGTACGAATCTTTCTTGTTCATCCTGAAGATCCAGGAGATGCCGCCGGAAAGGGGAGCGCCTGATTCTACTCTAGGCATGAAGAAGTGGCGAAAAAGGGCGACATTTGGATGGATCCCAATATAGTTTTCGCACAGATGTACGAAAACGGCCATCGTAAGGATGGCGTTGGGGGTGAAATCAAGGAGGTGGAGGCTATATGTGTTCATGATATCGCAAAAGAACACCGAGAACAGAGGGCACAATCCACAGTGGAAAAATGCAGCGAAGAAGAAATACCCACCGGGGAACATATCTTTGGCGATGGCGGGGAAGACGTGGGTGCGGGGGTGAGCTTTGGTCTCCCTCGCCCAGAAAAAATAATATTTATCCCGCAGCTCCCTCGGACCAAGCCTTAGCGCGAAGACCACGTTCCTCTTCCGCAGGGCGGCCAGCTTCGCCGCCTGCTCGGACTTCTCCTTCTTGGCCTTGTCGTTCTTGGCCTTGTCGCTCTTGGCCTTGTCGCTCTTCGGAGCCATGGCGGAGGCGGCGAGGGAGGAGGCGAGGAGCTCGACGGCGCCGCGGATGCGGAAGACGGCGGAGGAGGGGCGTAGGCAAGAAGCAGCGGAGGTTTTTGGAGAAGACAGGCGCAATGAAGACGAAGGAGGGGAACTGCCCCTGCTTCCTCTGCTTTTAAGGGGGAAGTGGAGGACGCTCCGCATTTCCCATTAAAGAACAAGGCCACGATCTCTCCCACGACGCCGCAATCGACGCGTGCCGTTAGGGAGGGATGCGGCGGATACGGGAGGAGATACAGTGTGCCGTGGGCCGCGTGTGCCCGTGCACTGTCTTGGGCCTGGCCCAACAGCGCTCGGCACCGTGTGTGGCCCAGGCCCGGGGGCTCCTGTCGGTGTACTAAGATAGGGGTACTTTAGTACCCCAACTTGTGCACGGGCAGTAGCAGCTTCCCGCGGCAGGGTTTACCACGTGCTCGCCAAGTACCTTTCGGGTCCTTATGAAGCCATTCAAGAACAAAGTATACAAGACAGAAAGTCAAGACCCCGGCAAGAGGAGCTTGCCGGGAAGGCCGCACCAGGCTCAAGATTGTCACTTAAACGCAAGACCCTGGCAAGAGGAGCTTGCCAGGAAAGCCAAGGAATGCATATCTCAAAAGATGCCTCGGCGCACCCTGCGCCCCGGCAGGACCCGAAGAGCGACAAGCTTCCGGGCCCGGCAAGATCAAGACCCCGGCAAGGTGCTTGCCGGGGAAGCCTGCGCTGTGTGCCCGCGCTCCAGCTCATTTGCCCATGCGTCGCCCTGGGGCCCTTCCAGGGACGCGTGGCGGATGGCTGTGCAGCCTGGGGGACACGGTGGCAGGCCACGGTGACGAGGCTACCGCCGTGGCGAACGGAGAAGCATGGACGGACGCTTTTGGGGTCGACGGTGACGGGCATTTAATGCCCTTGTCCCCCACTGTCAAGGTTAGGTGAAGACCACTGTTCATCCACTGTTCATGCACTATTCACGCACTGTTACAACTACCACCAAAATTACACTTTTACCCTCGTCTACGTTGACACCTGTCGGTGACCCCTTGAGCTATAAAAGGAGGCCCATGCACAACGTAGAAAGGGTTCGAAACCTAGACAACTCTTCCGCTCGGTGTAGCTAGCTCTTCAAGCTCCCGAGCTCAAGAACTCAATACAATCCAAGCAGGAGTAGGGTTTTACGAGTCCGCGCGGCCCGAACCTGGGTAAACTACCCGCGTGCGTTCCTTGATCTGCTCTCCGTGCTCCCTCTGCTCCCTTACCGCAACGTAGAAGGGGCTCCGGTCCCATAGGTGCTCGTGGGAGGACAGTTTCCCCCGACAGGTTTACCACCTCCATTGGTACTTCTCTGATGATGCGTTAGTAGTTCTTTGTAGACATACGGGTCCGTAGTTAGTAGCTAGATGGCTTCCTCTCTCTCTCTCTTTTGATTATCAATACAATGGTCTCTTGGAGATCCATATGATCTAAATCTTTTTGCGGTGTGTTTGTTGGGATCTGATGAACGTTGAGTTTATGATCATATCTATCTTTTTATATCCATGAGTGTTATTTGAGTTTCTTTGATCTCTTATATGCATGATCTCTTATAGCCTCGTATTTCTTCTCTGATATTTGGGTTTTGTTTGGCCAACTTGATCTATTTATCTTTCAATGAGAAGAGGTGCCCGGTAGTGGGTTTAATCTTACAGTGCTTGATCCCAGTGACAAAAAGGGAACCGACACTTATCTATAGTTGCTACTAAGGATAAAACGACGAGATCCATATCTAACGCCATAGATAATATGATCTTGTCTATGATGTCTACTATGCAACTTTATTCTTGTAGACACGTGTTGGGCCTCCAAGCACAGAGTTTTGTAGGACAGTAGCAATTTTCCCTCAAGTGGATGACCTAAGGTTTATCAATCCGTAGGAGGTGTAGGATGAAGATGGTCTCTCTCAAACAACCCTGCAACCAAATAATAAAAAGTTTCTTGTGTTCCCAACACATCAAATACAATGGGAAATTGCATAGGTGCACTAGTTCGGCGAAGAGATGGTGATACAAGTGTAATATGGATAGTAGATATAAGTTTTTGTAGTGCGAACAATAAAAAACAGCAAGGTAGCAAGTAACAAAAGTGAGCACAAACGGTATTGCAATGATGGAAAACAAGGCCTAGGGTCCATACTTTCGCTAGTGCAATCTCTCACCAGTGCTAATATAATTGGATCATATAACCACCCCTCAACATGCGATGAAGAATCACTCCAACGTTCCTATCTAGCGGAGAACATAAGAAGAAATTGTTGGTGGGGTACGAAACCACCTCAAAGTTATTCTTTCCGATCAATCTTTCCAAGAGTTCGTATTAAAGTAACACAAAGTTACCCTTTCTGATCGATCTATCCAAGAGTTCGTACTAGAATAACACAAGGTTATCTTTTCCGATCGATCTTTCAAGAGTTCGTACTAAGATAACACAAAGTTATCCTTCCCGATCGATCTATCAAGAGTTCGTACTAAGATAACACCAAAACATATTCAGATTTGTAATACTCAATCCAACATAAAGAACTTCGAAGAGTGCCCCAACATTTCTACCGGAGAAACAAAGACAAGAACGTGCATCAACCCCTATGCATAGATTACCCCAATGTCACTTCGAGAATCCGCAAGTTGACTGCCAAAACATATATCAAGTGGATCAATACGATACCCCGTTGTCACCATGAGTATTCAATTGCAAGACATATATTGTCGGGGGAAACTGTCCACCACGAACACCTATGGGACCGGAGCCCCTTCTACATTGCGGTAAGGGAGCGGAGGGAGCACGGAGAGCAGATCGAGGAGCGCAAGCGGGCAGTTTTACCCAGGTTGGGCCGCGCGGACGCGTAAAACCCTACTCCTGCCTTAGGTTGTATTGAGTTCTTGAGCTCGGGAGCTTGAAGAGCTACAGTACTAGCTACACCGAGCGAGAGAGAGTTGTCTAGGTTTCGAACCCTTTCTACGTTGTGCATGGGCCTCCTTTTATAGCTCAAGGGGTCACCGACAGGTGTCAACGTAGAGGAGGGTAAAAGTGTAAATTTGGTGGTAGTTGTAACAGTGCGTGAATAGTGCATGAACAGTGGATGAACAGTGGTCTTCACCTAACCTTGACAGTGGGGGACAAGGGCATTAAATGCCCGCCGCCGTCGACCCCAAAAGTGTCCGCCCATGCTTCTCCGTTTGCCACGGCGATAGCCTCGTCATCGTGGCTTGCCACCGTGTGCCCCAAGCTGCACAGCCATCCGCCACGCGTCCCTGGAAGGGCCCCAGGGCGACGCTTGGGCCGATGAGCTGGAGCGCGGGCACACAGCGTAGGCTTCCCCGACAAGCACCTTGCCGGGGTCTTGATCTTGCCGGGCCCGGAAGCTTGTCGCTCCCCGGGTCCTGCCGGGGCGCAAGGTGCGCCGAGGCATCTTTTGAGATATGCATTCCTTGGCTTTCCTGGCAAGCTCCTCTTGCCAGGGTCTTGCGTTTAAGTGATAATCTTGAGCCTGATGCGGTCTTCCCGGCAAGCTCCTCTTGCCGGGGTCTTGAACTTCTGTCTTGTATACTTTGTTCTTGAATGGCTTCATAAGGACCAGAAAAGGTTTCCGGCGAGCACGCGGTAAACCCTGCCGCGGGAAGCTGCTATTGCCCGTGCACAAGTTGGGGTACTAAGGTACCCCTATCTTAGTACACCAACAGGAGCCCCCGGGCCTGGGCCACACACGGTGCCGAGCGCTGTTGGGCCAGGCCCAAGATAGTGCACGGGCACGCACGGCCCACGGCAAGCCGTATCGCCTTCTGTATCCGCCGCATCCCTCCCTAACGGCACGCGTCGATTGCGGCGTCGTGGGAGAGATCGTGGCCTGTTCTTTAATGGGAAATGCGGAGCGTCCCCCACTTCCCCCTTAAAAGCAGAGGAAGCAGGGGCAGTTCCCCTCCATCGTCTTCATTGCGCCTTGATTCTCCAAAAACCTCCGCTGCTTCTTGCCTCCGCCCCTCCTCCGCCGTCTTCCGCATCCGCGGCGCCGTCGAGCTCCTCGCCTCTTCCCTCGCCGCCTCCGCCATGGCTCCGAAGAGCGACAAGGCGAAGAGCGACAAGGCTAAGAACGACAAGGCTAAGAAGGAGAAGTCCGAGCAGGCGGCGAAGCTGGCCGCCCTGCGGAAGAGGAGCGTGGTCTTCGCGCCGAGGCTTGGCGCGAGGGAGCTGCGGAACAAATATTATTTGTTCTGGGCGAGGGAGACCAAAGCTCATCCCCGCACCAGAGCCTTCCCCGCCATCGCCAAAGATATGTTCCCCGGCGGGTACTTCTTCTTCGCTGCATTTTTCCACTGTGGATTGTGCCCTCCGTTCTCGGAGTTCTTTTGTGATATAATGAACACATATGGCCTCCACCTCCTAGATTTCACCCCCAACGCCATCCTTACGATGGCCGTTTTCGTACATCTGTGCGAAAACTATGTTGGGATTCATCCAAACGTAGCCCTCTTCCGCCACTTCTTCATGCCTAGAGTAGAAGCTGGCGCTCCCCTCTCCGGTGGCATCTCCTGGATCTTCAGGCTGAACAAGAAGGACTCGTACCTGAAGGGAGAACTCTGCGGCAAGTGGGAGGAATGGAGAGCCGATTTGTGTTGGGTGGTGGAGGATAAGCCGGAGCCCTTCACCGCGCCGCGCACAACTGCCATAGTGCGCGGCAGGGATTGGAGCGAATTGGCCCCGGAGGAGAACAAGCTTAGTATCGCCCTCATCAGGATTATTCGTCTCCGGGTCGCCAATCTGACCATCGGAGAGGTTGGGGCAGATTTCCTCCGCCGCCGCATCGCCCCCTTACAAGAAAGGAAGAGGGCCGCCTGGGAATTCGGCAATGCGGCGGATATCATGAGGCTGCGCCCTGGATTAAACTATAACTTCACTGCTCTGGAGTTGATGGGGATGGTCCGGGAGCTCTTCAAGCATGACCCGGCCCATCCGGAGTGGTTTAGACCTTCCCGGGGAGTGTTGCCGCTGTGTAACAGCACTGCCCGAGATTCTTTGCGCGCGATGATGCCTGCGTGCGACTCCCATGGCGTCGTCCCTACTTGGATAGAGCCTCCGCCGGATACTGTGCTGTCCTTTTTTGACAACTTAGTCGAGACGCCCAAAAACACCGAGGAGAATAAAGGCCTCACCCGGGCTACGACGGAGCGGGATTTGGCCTACATCGCCTCCAGGATGGAGGAGGCCGCCGCAGCTGCGGCGGCGGGCGATTTTGGATACACTGTGTAAGAGGCACAGGTCGCGGACGCAGTGAGCCAAGCAGAGGAGGCGGAAATCCTCAAGTTGCTGAAGCTTGCGCCCGAGGAGTTTGCCGTGGAGCCTTCCGTGCAGTTTGCCGGGACGAGCGAGGTCGCCGGGGGGAGCGAGGTTGCCGGAGGGAGCGAGGCCGCTGGGCATGGTGCTGGGTCCAGCGGGCCTGCCGGGAAGGAGGAGGACGTCGGGGCTGACGAAGACTCTGGTGGATCTCTGGGTCTCGATGACGACGCCTCCTCGTCCTCAGAGAACTCCCCGCCTCCGGCAAGTCCTACGCAACAGCCGAGGAAGCGCCTCCGCAAGGCGGCTACGGCGACGAGGCCACAGGCGCCTAGACAGCAGCCGGCGCGCCGGGCGACGCGCGCCACCAAGACGAGCGAAGTCGTCAAGGAGGCACCCCGTGCCCGTGCGCCAAGCGGGGGAGGATATTCCCGGAGTGGAACGGGTGTTCCGTCTGCTCCTCGGGCCTCGGCGACGACGGGGGCCGGGTCTTCGCAGCCCACAGCCCCGGAGACCGCCAAGCGCCCGAGGGAGCCTTCTCCTCCAGCTCCTCGCATGGGAGCAAACCAGGCGGAGTTTGATTTCTCCGCCCTCAGCTCCGACGAAGAGGAAGAGGAGTAAGTACTTGCAATTCTTTTAGCTTCTTTGATTTTGTCTTGATTTTCCTTGTTGGTTTTGATCTTGCTGTTGCTTTGCTCTCAGGACCCTGACCCAGCGGATGGCGAAGAGGGCCAAGATCCCTGTGGTCGAGGTTGAAGACGACTCGCTCGTCGCGGCGACCGGAGACGTGCCAGCGGCAAGCTTGCCGGATCAACCTGCTGCTCCGAGGAGCAGCCCCCAGCGTAAGTCTGGTATTTATCTTTTTTTGCTTGACGGGCCCGCGTGAGGTTGTTGCTTGTACGGATATTTTGTTGTCTTGCTTGTCTTGTGCAGAAGTGGAGCCGCAGCCGCAGGAGCAACCGGAGGTCACCCCCGACGAGCCACTTGCTCCACCCTCCCCGCCAAGGATGAACTCCCCGGTGAGGGAGAACGCTCCGCCAAGGACGGGCACTCCGCCAAGGGTGAGCAGCCCGACAAGGGTGAGCACCCCGCCAAGGGAGGGCACGGGCGGCCCTCCGCCAGCAGGGGCCACTACTCCGCCGCCAAGGGAGAATTCCCCGGCGAGGGACCCTGTCGTTGAAGAAGTCCGCGAAGGTAAAGCTTGTAGCTTCTTTTTCTTGAACTTGTCTTTTTGGATATTTGCTTGACTCTTTCTTTTCTTTTTCTTCTGTTAGATCCCCCTGCACCGGAGCGGATGGAGAAGGAGGTCACCGGCGAGGAGGGCGTGCACGGCGACGGCGACAACGCCACTGCTCCTGAGGGAGGGGCTGGAGCCGACGAGCCTGCCGCTGAAGAGACCGCCCCGACCGCAGACTCCGCGGCTGGGGAAGAGGCCGGCGACCGCACTGCTGGCCCGGAGGCTGCAGGAGCGTCGGACGCTGCACCGGCCGCCGACCCTTCCGCCTCCGCGGAGCGATCTGGCGTCTACTTGGAGGCCGCCAACGGGGTCTTTATTCAAGTCCCGTGGGCGTCCTTGTCTCGAGCACCCGTGGAGGGAGAGACCTTTGACGGAGAGGTCCTCGCCTCCGCGGGGTTAAAGGTTGTTGAAGCGCCCGGCGGTAGCGACGAGCCCGAAGAGGAGAAGCTCCTTCGCCGGCTTCTGGCCCTGTACCGGGCCAGGCAGGCGAAGCTGGAGTCTCGGGAAGCTCTCACCGCCAAGGCTGGAGCTGACTTGGAGAAGCGCGCCGTGGAGCTCCGCGCCGCCAACCAGGCGGCCCTCCGCAACTTGGCGGAGGAGAGCGAAGGGCTTGCCGAGGAGCAGCAAGCATTCCTCCTTGAGAAAGCTGAGGCCGAGGAGCAGCAGCGGCTGGCCGCCGAGGAGCTGTCCCGGCGAGAAGGAGCACTCAACCAGCGGAAGGTCGACCTCGACACCCACGAGGACGACCTCACCGCCCGGGAGCAAGCCATTGGCGGGGCTCTGAAGGAGGCGAGGAGCGCTGCAGCCGCCGCAGAGACCGCCAAGAAAGATCTGGAAGCCAAGGTGGAGCAGCTGGAGTTGTACCTGAAGGCAAGCGAGGACAGAGTCATCGCGCTCAATGTGGAGCGGGAGAAAGATGCCCACACCAACTCTGACTTGCAGGTACGTCTCTCCAAGAAAGGCGACGAGCTCACTGCCGCCAAGGATTCCATTGCTGACTTAGAGTTGAAGGTCTCCACTCTGACTGATTCGCTCGACGCCGCCCGGGACCGCGAGACGAAGCAGAAGGATGAACTCCGCAAGGAACGGGGCCTGGTGGAGAGCGCCGCCGTCTCGGCGAACCAGTTCAGCCGGGCAGTGGAGCAGTGGACTGAGGAGCTGGTCACCTCCGCCGCCAACATCGACGCGGAGATGATGGCGCTGAGGGCTGAGCATCTTGTGTATTCTTCGGACGAGAACCTCCTCCACAGCGCCAAGTTGAGTCTCTTCTTCCGGGGAATTGCTCCGGCGCTTGCGCGGCTGCGAGAGAAGATCTCCGCGCAGCTGGCCGACGAGGCGCGTCGACTCTGCATGGGCACCCTGGAGCGCGTCTTGTCGAAGATCGTCTATCGCAACCCCGGCATCAACCTCGTCAACGTCCTCCGCACCTTGCCGCCCGATGCTGATCATGAAGCGTTGAAGGCGCAGGTTGCCCACATCGTCGCCAAGGTGGCCAAAATCACGAGGCGCGAAGGCGATCGCGTAGACTAGATTCCTTTGCTTCTGCATCCTTTGCCGCTGCCAATTAAACCATAGGTAGTAGTTGATTAGAACAGTGGCAAGCTATCTTTGTAATATACAATCTTATTTCGAGCTATCATTGCCGTGTTATCTCCCTTGCTTTTGATCCTTCACTTTGTATGCTTTTTACCCTACGCTTTTAGGGAACTTGCCGGCAAGGGGCCCTTGCCGCGAGCGCTGAGTGCTGGACTCTTAGCAGCCTGCTGGCAAAGACCTTGTCGGCAAGCAACCTTGCCGCAGCTAGTCGCAGCACACTTAGACTGCTGAACGAACTCGAAAACAAAGTAAGGGCGCGACACTTGTCGCAACTCACTTAAGCCGTTGAGCGTGCTCGAAACAGAGTAAGGGCGCGGCTAGCCACGGGTAGGTTCCTCCGCGCACAGGTTTTCCATACAAAGTTTGGTTGTTCAAGGAAGACAACTAATTTTTTTTTAAATTTGAATGCTCAAACTTTGATAACTTAGCTTTCATAGATTGTTTGCTTCCGGCAAGTCTTCTCTTTCTTGAACTGTACTTGGTTCACCCTCCATCTCCTTCCCCCCGGCAAACTTGTGCGCGAGGAATATTCCTTCTGCTTAAGAGGGAAAGAAAAAGAGGAGGAAAAGCAAGTATAGAGCTTCACGGCTCGTTAGTGCTTACCGGGGATGTGCGTTGCGCAAGGTGCCAAACGATGCATGCAAATAACAAAGAAGAGCATGGAAATGGCAAATAGTGCGAAACACAAAAGCTTTACTGATGCACGGGATCTGCGCCCGGCTTTGTACAAAGGTTTACATGCGACAGCGGCAAGACACGTACAAAAGGTGGTTGCCGGAGCGGATCACGGCAACCGCGCCTTATGGGTGAAACTTGCGAAGATGCTCTATGTTCCAGGAATTGCTCACCGTTAAGCCTTCTTCGGTCTCAAGGCGGACAGCTCCGGGCCTTGTGACTTGTCTCACCCGATAAGGGCCTTCCCACTTCGGCGTCAACTTGTTGGAATTCTTGGCGGACTGAACACGCCAAAGAACAAGGTCGCCTTCCTCGAGACTCCTGGCCTTGACCTTGCGGCTATGATTGCGGCGCAAGGCTTGCTGATATCGAGCAGCTCGTACAGCAGCCTGGAGACGTTCCTCCTCAAGGAGCAATGCATCATCTTGTCGCAGTTGCTCTTGCTCGAGCTCATCATAAGCGAGCACTCGAGGAGATCCGTATACGAGTTCTGTGGGGAGAACTGCCTCTGCTCCATAGATAAGAGCAAAGGGTGTCAGTCCGGTGGCTCAATTTGGTGTCGTCCTGATTGACCAAAGACCCGCCGGCAACTCCTCTATCCAGTTTTTTCCGCACTTGCGCAACCTGTCGAAGGTTCTTGTCTTGAGTCCGCGCAGCACTTCAGCATTGGCCCTCTCCGCTTGACCATTGCTCCTCGGGTGAGCAACAGAAGCGAAGCAGACCTTGGCGCCAAGGTCTTGGACGTACTGCATGAAGGTGCGGCTTGTAAACTGTGTGCCGTTGTCGGTGATGATCCTGTTAGGGATTCCGAAACGGCAAACAATCGCTCCGAAGAACCTAACTGCTGACTGTGCTGTCACTTTTCTCACTGGCTCCACTTCCGGCCACTTTGTGAACTTGTCGATTGCAACGTACAAGTACTCAAAGCCCCCGACAGCACGGGGGAAGGGGCCGAGGATATCGAGCCCCCAGACCGAGAAGGGCCAGGACAAAGGAATCGTCTAGAGAGCTTGAGCTGGCTGGTGAATTAGCTTGGCGTGGAACTGGCACGCTTCACACTTGGTTACTTGTGCAGTTGCATCTTGGAGAGCTTCTTGCCAGAAGAACCCTTGCCCGAACGCCTTCCCGGCAAGTGCCCTTGCGCCAATGTGGTGGCCACATATGCCTCCATGTATCTCTGCCAACAGCTTCTGTCCATCTTCTCTGGAAATGCACTTCAACCTGACACCGTTGAGTCTTCTTCTGTACAGTTCATTGTCAACGAACTGGTACATACTTGACTGTCTGGTTATTTTCTCTATCTCTTCTGGCTCATCGGGAAGTTCTCCAGTTTGCAGAAAACGGATGATCTGCTGTGCCCATGCCGGAGCCCGAGGCTCAACGGCAAGGACTAAAGGCTCGAGCGCTGCTGCGGGAACCTCAGCTTCTACGGCAAGAACCTGCGGCTCTGCCGGAGCTGATGGTCCCCCGGCAAGCCTGCCGGGGCAAGGCTTGTCGGGAACACTTGCTTCAACTGTACAGACCCTTGGATCTGCAGGAGCAAACTGTTCCTCAACATCTGGACTGTTGATCTTGGGGACCTTGGCGGCGGCTTCTGGAAGATCCGCCGGCAAGTAGTCGCCGGAGACCAATTTTCTCTTCTTGTTCTGCCCAACTGATGGTGTAACGGATGGTTGAGTTAACTTGAGCAGGAAGGTCCCTGGTTCCACAGGTAACTTCATTGCTGCACACTTTGAAAGGCCATCCGCAATATCATTCTAAGCTCTTGGGACGTGCTCCATTTGCAGACCTTCAAAGTGCTCTTCAAGCTTCCTCACTTCATCAACATAAGCCTCCATCAAAGGGCTCTGGTAACTCTTATTCACTTGTCGGACCACCAACTATGAATCTCCCCGCACAATCAACTTCTTGATCCCAAGCTCGGCGGCAATTCTGAGGCCGGCAAGCAAACCTTCATACTCAGCAGTATTGTTTGTCGCTTGTTCCTTGGGAAAGTGCATCTGGACAACATACTTGAGGTGCTCTCCGGTGGGCGCTATGAGTACCACGCCGGCACCGGCGCCTTGCAGCGAGAAAGCACCATCAAAGTACATCATCCATTGACTGCTCACTTCTTGGACGGGGATACCTGTCTCTGGAACTTCTTCATCTGGCGTTGGGGTCCATTCTGCTATGAATTCTGCCAAAGCTCTGCTCTGTATGGTTGAAGTACTCTCAAACTTGAGACCAAAGCTTGACAGCTCCAGTGCCCACTCGACGATCCTGCCTGTTGCCTCTGGATTTTGCAATATCCTCTTCAACGGAAAGCGAGTGACCACTGTTATCTCGTGTGCTTGGAAGTAATGGCGCAACTTCCTTGAGGCCATGAGGAGGCCGAATAGCAACTTCTGCACCCCAGAGTATCTTGATCTAGCCCCCTACAAGAGGGAACTTACAAAATACACTGGGCGCTGCACCATCTTCTTTCGCACTTCACCTTGTTCCTGCGCAGATTTGTCCTTGTCGGGGCCAGAGCTTGTCGGTGGAGCCCCCTGCTTGTCGCTGGATTCGCTTGCCGGGGATGTGGGTTCCTCATCTGCCTCCCTCTCCGCTACTAACGCAGCACTAACCACTTGATTGGTTCCCGCTAGGTACAGCAGCAACTTCTCTTGTGGTCTAGGTGCGACAAGTATTGGAATAGAGGACAGGTATCCTTTGAAGTCTTGCAGCGCTGCCTCCGCTTCCGGAGTCCATTTCATAGGACCTGCCTTTTTCAAGATTTTGAAGAAAGGCAGGGCACGTTCTGCAGACTTTGAAATGAACCTGCTGAGGGCAGCCACACAACCGGCAAGTCTTCTTATGTCCTTGACGCGCTTCGGGGCTTCAATCTGCTCGATGGCTTTTATCTTGTCGGGATTGGCTTCAATCCCCCTCTGGGACACGAAGAACCCGAGAAGCTTGCCGGAGGGGACTCCGAAGACGCACTTCTCGGGGTTCAACTTGAGCTGGATCTTGCGCAGGTTCTCAAAGGTTTCTTCCAAGTCTTGGATCAGGGTATCCTTGCTCTTACTCTTGACCACTATATCATCCATGTATGCTTCTACATTTCTGTGGATCTGTGGCTCAAAAGCAGTGTGCACCACCCTTGCAAATGTGGAGCCTGCATTCTTCAATCCAAAGGGCATGCGTATGAAGCAATACGTGCCGCATGGAGTAATGAATGCAGTATTCTCTTCGTCTTCCTTGGCCATGAATATCTGGTGGTAACCTGAGTATGCGTCAAGGAAGGAAAGCAGCTCACATCCGGCGGTGGAGTCAACAATCTGGTCAATACGCGGCAAGAGAAATGGATCTTTGGGACATGCTTTATTCACATCAGTGAAGTCTATACAAAGCCTCCATTTTCCATTGGCCTTGCGTACGACAACTGGATTGGCCAACCACGTAGGATGGATCACGCCTCTAACTAGGCCTGCTGCTTCCAACTTCTTAATCTCCTCGGCGATGAATTCTTGGCGCTCCACGGCTTGCTTCCTGACCTTCTGCTTGACGGGCCGCGCATGAGGACAAACAACAAGCTTGTGCTCAATTACCTTCCTGGGAACGCCGGGGATGTCAGATGGTTGCCATGCAAACACATCGACATTCGCCCGCAGGAAGGCAACGAGCGCGCTTTCCTATTTGTTGTCGAGCGTAGCACTGATGGTGAAAGTACCACTAGTGTCGTCCTCCTTGGCGGACACCTTCTTGGTTGCCGGTGGAGCTGCCATTCCTTTCTTGCACTTGCCGGTGGAGCTCGATGGTGCGTCCTTGACGGCAGCGCAGCACTCCGAAGAGGTGCGTTTGCTGGAGTGGGCCCTAGAGCTCTTGCCGGACTTGGTCTTGGTCTTCCCCCCGGGAGCTTCAGCGGCAAGTGTGTTGCTTTCAGCTGCGGCTGCTGCGTCCCGGTAGATCTTATCGGCGCAGATAAGCGCGTCCATCTTGTCGCTAGGGACAGAGATGACGCTTATCGGCCCCGGCATCTTGAGTACGTTGTATGCATAGTGGGAAGTTGCCATGAACTTGGCGAGGGCATGACGTCCAAGTATCCCATTGTATGGTAATGGGATATCGGCAATATCAAACGTGATCCTCTCCGTCCTGAAGTTGAGCTCCCCGCCAAAGGTCACTGGCAGAGTAATCTTTCCCTTCGGCTTGCTCCTTCCCGGGTTGATCCCCTGGAACGACCCGGTTTCTTCGAGCTCGCCGTCTCGGATTTGTAGCTTCTTGATCACAGCTTAGGAGATCAAGTTCAGGCCAGCCCCGCCGTCAACCAACATCTTGGTGACCTTGAGGTTGCGGATAGTTGGTGAGACCAACATCGGCAAGCACCCGACCGCTGTGGTGCGGTCAGGGTGGTCCTCAAGGTCAAAGATGATGGGCGTGCCGGACCACTTCAACAGCCTGCGTGACTCGACGGGTGGCTCAGCTACGTTCACTTCCCGCACCCACTGCTTGAGTTGGCGGTGGGAAGTGTGTAGAGAGGCACCTCCGTCGACACACAGAACCTCTGTGGCCTTCTGGAACTCCTGCTCGCTGTTGTCTCCTTCTTCCATGTCGTCATCGTCGTCTTCTTCCTCATCCTTGTCGCGGCCCCGGGGAGGTCTATCACCTTGCCGCTGCTTGGCCTTGCCGCGGCGTCCTCCCCGGCCATTGAACGGCCGCTTCTTGCTGGGTTCTCCTCCGCCTCCTTGGGCCTTCTCCTTGTCGCGACGCTCGTATTCAGCCTTCTGCTGCTCTACGAGGTACTCGACTCTTTTACAGTTCTGAAGATCGTGGCCCTTGGTGCGGTGGATCTTGCAGTACTGCTTGTCGGAGCCTTCCTGCTTGTCGGCTGCCGCTACAGGGGCGGGCTCCTTGCCGGAACCGCCAGCCTGTGTCTTCTTGGCGGGAGCCTCCTTGTCGGATTGCTCGACAGCCAGCACCTCCTTGTTCTTCTTCCTTTTGTTGTTCCGCCGCCGGCTCTTCTTTGCCGGGGCGGCGTCGTCGCTGTCGTTTCCTCCTGCGCCAGAGTCCTCTCCGGGGAGTTTCCTCCCCTCCTCAGCGCGCACGCACTTGTCAGCTAGAGCGTAGAGCTCGCTGACATCCCGGATCTTGGTCATGGCCATCTCTTCCCTCATGCAGCGGTTACGCACGTTCTGGTGGAACGCGCTGATAACCGCGGCAGGGTGGACGTCGGGAATGTTGTGTTGCACGCGGCTAAATCTCTGGATGTATTTGCACAGGGATTCTCCCTCCTTCCGGGCTAGGATGTGGAGATCGCTCTCCTGGCCGTGGGGTTTGTGGCCGCCCGTGAAGGCGCCAACAAACTGGTGGCACAGATCCGCCCATGAAGAAATGGAGTTCTCCGGCAAGTGCATAAGCCAAGAGCGGACGTTTGGCTTAAGCATTAGCGGGAAGTAGTTGGCGAGGATCTTCTCGTCGCGTCCCCCGGCAGCCTGCACCGCGATGGTGTAGATGCTGAGGAACTCCGAGGGGTGTGTCTTGCCGTCGTACTTCTCGGGTACGTCGGGCTTGAAGTTCTTCATGCTGGGCCACTGGACTTGCCACAGCTCACGGGTGAACGCAGGGCAACCTGCCGCGTACGGCAAGTCGCCTGGTTCACCGGGCGCGTGCGCGTCGATAGCGGTCCCAGCGCATTGATCCGATAGTCTTCGGGCTTCTCGTCGACGCTCGATGCGAGTACGAGCGTCCTCTTGCCGCCTGTCGTCTAGGACTTGGCGCTGATCGCGGTGAGCCCGCGGGTCCGACGACGCCGTGGAGTCGTCGTCGACGTTGATCCGGCGGGGTGGCGATTTCTGCTTCCGCGGCGGGGAGTGCACGGTAGTCGCACCCCCGCCGGTCTTGTTGCCATCGGCCTTCGCTTGATCGACTTGCCGCGGCCGCGAAGTTGCCGGCTGCTGTGGCGCGTCGTTGTTAGCGAAGGCGATGAGGCTCTGGATCGTCGCCCTCCAGTCTTCGGCCTTGTCTGCCGCTGGAGGGAAATCGAGGAGTAGCTGTGCTCTTGCTAGAGCTTCTGCGGGAGAAGAGGGGAACGGCGGCGAGCGGTGCGAGGAGCGGGACACGCTCGGACTTCTAACCGCGTTAGAAGGAGCACGTTCCCGCCCCGGCGACCGCGCCTTGCTCGTACCAGCTTGCTGGCCTTGAGCATCCCGCGATCCTCCGGCTTGGCTACGCCCCAGCAAGCGTATGGTACCTCCAGTACCACGCCACTGCGGGTCTTGCACCTCCCTAGAGAGACGTGGCGCGTCCACGGACACCGAGGCCTTGGAATTCGCCCGGTCGTCCGTCTTGTCCTTGGACTTGGTGGCGCCGTGAGTTTCCTCGCCGGCGACCACCCTTCCGCCGGCGTCCCCTCCACCAACCGTTGGTTCTGGTGGCGGTGGAATCGACGCAGACGGGCCTCCGACCTCCGAAGCCTTCTTCTTCGGAGGCATGTTGTTGTAGCTGATGAAGTTGATGAAGCTGGAGAGGTTGATGAAGAATGCGCCCGCGTGAGCGCCGGATCAGGTTCGCACAACCTCGACGCCCCCTACCTGGCGCGCCAAAGATGTCGGGGGAAACTGTCCACCACGAACACCTATGGGACCGGAGCCCCTTCTACGTTGCGGTAAGGGAGCGGAGGGAGCACGGAGAGCAGATCGAGGAGCGCACGCGGGCAGTTTTACCCAGGTTCGGGCCGCACGGACGCGTAAAACCCTACTCCTGCCTTAGGTTGTATTGAGTTCTTGAGCTCGGGAGCTTGAAGAGCTATAGTACTAGCTACACCGAGCGAGAGAGAGTTGTCTAGGTTTCGAACCCTTTCTACGTTGTGCATGGGCCTCCTTTTATAGCTCAAGGGGTCACCGACAGGTGTCAACGTAGAGGAGGGTAAAAGTGTAAATTTGGTGGTAGTTGTAATAGTGCGTGAATAGTGCATGAACAGTGGTCTTCACCTAACCTTGACAGTGGGGGACAAGGGCATTAAATGCCCGTCGCCGTCGACCCTAAAAGTGTCCGCCCATGCTTCTCCGTTTGCCACGGCGATAGCCTCGTCACCGTGGCTTGCCACCGTGTGCCCCAAGCTGCACAGCCATCCGCCACGCGTCCCTGGAAGGGCCCCAGGGCGACGCGTGGGCCGATGAGCTAGAGCGCGGGCACACAGCGTAGGCTTCCCCGGCAAGCACCTTGCCGGGGTCTTGATCTTGCCGGGCCCGGAAGCTTGTCGCTCCCCGGTTCCTGCCGGGGCGCAAGGTGCGCCGAGGCATCTTTTAAGATATGCATTCCTTGGCTTTCCTGGCAAGCTCCTCTTGCCAGGGTCTTGCGTTTAAGTGATAATCTTGAGCCTAGTGCGGTCTTCCCGGCAAGCTCCTCTTGCCGGGGTCTTGACCTTCTGTCTTGTATACTTTGTTCTTGAATGGCTTCATAAGGACCAGAAAAGGTTTCCGGCGAGCACGCGGTAAACCCTACCGCGGGAAGCTGCTACTGCCCGTGCACAAGTTGGGGTACTAAGGTACCCCTATCTTAGTACACCGACATATATCAAGTGTTCTCAAATCCATAAAAGTATTCAACCCAAAGAAATCTCAAAGTAAAAACTCAAATCATCACAACAAGAGAGGGTAAAACACCATATGATCCGACTATATTAACAAAGCCCGCGATACATCAAGATTGTGCATCTCAAGAACACGAGAGAGAGAGATATATTAAACACATAGCTACTGGTACAAACCCTCAGCCCCGAGGGTGGACTACTCCCTCCTCATCATGGTGGTCGCCGAGATGATGAAGATGTCCACCGGTGATGATTTCCCCCTCCGAAAGAGTACCTGAAAGGGTCTAGATTGGTTTTCGGTGGCTATAGAGGCTTGGGGCGGTGGAACTTCTGATCTATGGTTATTTCTGATGGTTTCTCTATTTATGGGAATTTTTGGCGTCGGTCTCACGTCCGGATGGGCCTCGAGGTGAGCACAACCCACTGGGGCACGGGCAAGGGTCCAGGCATGCCCCGGTGTCTTGTGCCCTACTCCTTCACCTTCTGGTCCTTCCACGAAGCTTCCAGGGGCCTCTTTTGTTCCCAAAAAAATCGTCAAATGTTTTAGCTCATTTGGAGAACTTTTATTTCTGAACAAAAAACAACACCACGGTAGTTCTGCTGAAACAGTGTTAGTCCGGGTTAGTTCCATGAAAATCGTCCCAAAACCATATAAAATTGTTATAAACATGGCATGAATACTTCATAAATTATAGATACGTTGGAGACGTATCAGCATCCCCAAGCTTAATTCCTACTCGTCCTCGAGTAGGTAAATGATAAAAATAATAATTTATGAAGTGTGAATGCTAGCAAAGTGCACAAGTTTGATCAATGACAATTTCAATCACTTTTCCTAGCATCGTAAAAACAAATATTTCTTATCAGAAAATTCATGCTTAAAGTAGCAACCAATTCACATGTTAAGGTTCAAATAATGAATTGTCTTGAAACTCAAGAACCTAGGTTCTAAGTCACAAAGCAATTGTAATTCTTATTCAACTGAGTTTAAGTAAGAGCTCCACATACTCAATGTAGCGACCACGATCCGAATGGACCGAAGTCTCTGTGTTCAGTGTCATCCCTGGATCGGTAATGCTGACACACAGAGTACTTGAAGGATTTATAACAGAGTGGCAATCACACACTTATTACATCGAATGTCTCCAATGAGAACTTATTACAAAATCCATGGCTTATGGCCATCTAACAAAATAACAGCGGAAGGCTTGGAAGATAAGTGAGTCCATCAACTCCAACGACATAGATGAGTGCATGACAAACGACCTAGAATGTCTTACTCCTCGTCTGAAAAGTCTACAACGTAATATGTTGCAGCCCGAAAACGGGTCAGCACATGGAATATGCTGGCAAGATAACACAGAAGATGCAAATAACAGAATAAAGGCTATACTATATGCATATTTGGCTGGTGGAGGCTCTAGGTTATAGTTTTTGCGTAAAGCCAATTTTTCCCTACAACAAAGGAATAGATTTTATTTTAACTATCATGTTGGTTGAAAATCATTAAGAAGGTACCTCCAACTCAATCCCAAATTAAAAGTTCATCATTAACCCAACAAATTTTAATTACAGAGTGATGAGATCGACCAATAATTCAAGTACCAGATACTCAAGATGTCCATAACCGGGGACACAGCTAATCATGATCAGTTTGTACACTCTGCAGAGGTTTGTGCACTTTTCCCACAAGACTCGGTCGCCTCCGTTTGGTTTCTCGCACTGCATGGTGTTTGAGAAACGGATGACCGAGACACAGTCTTTCCGAAGAGGTCCCCTTAACCGGATAGATAGGTCGGTACACCTACAATCCCTCTACATCTGCTAGCCCATCACGGAAAGGTTTCCCACAACTTACTCAACTATGCCAGAGCCCATATTGTCATGTGGCTGCACACAGAATTTTCTAGCATGAATAGTTTTATGATCCCTTTGAGCCTAGGTGGCATTCCATAGGAAAAATCACACGGAACCCTATGATTTCCTAGGACAACACTGGATTCTCCAGGTGCCCTGCAACCAATCCACCCAGATGTGTATCCAAGTAGCCACCTTAAGTTGAATCCTTAATAAAAAATCACATCTTTCATGGATTTCACTAAAACCCAAACCACGTCTCCGAGCATAGCATAGCAACCTAAGCAAACGTAGAAGTAACTCCCAAGGGTTTGAAAATGATGCAGGTAATAGGTTCTACCTCAATATACTTCCCAGTCCCACAAGTTAAGAGATCCTACTCATGCAATGTGTGAGGGTTTGATCTAATGCATAAAAACTGGGTAATAAAAGTATGATCAAAGTGTTACTTGCCTTGCTGACGATTCGCAAAACCTAGAGACTCGTAGTAGCACGCTTCACAGTCCGGGTATTCTATCGGAAGCAAACAATAGCATACATAAGCAAACAAGCAATGATGCACAAACAAAACTACAAAAGAACAGATCTAACCAAAAAG
Source organism: Secale cereale (assembly GCA_902687465.1). Lineage (NCBI taxonomy): Eukaryota > Viridiplantae > Streptophyta > Magnoliopsida > Poales > Poaceae > Secale > Secale cereale. Next base: position 80,250,961 of record LR738715.1, on the reverse strand, counting down.
TTCAACTTAAGAACTCCGGTTTGCAAAAAGAATCAACTCGAAAGAAGCAACGGAACCCAAACTGCGAAAGAAACGAGCTCTGGTTACTAATTGGTCCAAAGTCAAATTTTACAGTAGCCAAAACTTTGTTCAAGTTGGTTAAACGTAAAGAGGGCGTCGAGACAAAGATCTGGGATTTTGAATCACCTGATTCCGACTCTCGAGCGAAAAGAAAAACGAAAAACAAGATCAGGGCAGAAATCGCGATCGGAATAATCGCGAATAAAAACCCCGAAAAAGAAAACTGACAACCAGGGTAACGAACGAACGTTCGTTGTCTGCGGCTAACGGACAAAAAGCGTTCGTTAAAACGAACGTACGGACGAACGTCCGCTAAATAGCTAAACTGAAGAAAAACCGAACCGATCTAAACCTAATAAAAATAAAAAAAACGGATCTACGGTTTACGAAAAACCGATCGGTTTTTTTAAAAAACCGATGACTACCTCGAATCGGTGAACTCCGGCGAGATTCCGGCGGGTCCGGCGGGCGGCGACTACGGGCGGCGGCGGCGGCGGGGCGGCGGCGGGCGGCGTGGCTAGCGGCGGCTTGCTAGGGTTAGGCGGGCGGCTGGGCTGGCGACTGGGATGTCTCTCGGGCCGG
>LR738715.1:80184500-80250205 GCA_902687465.1 Secale cereale | reverse complement strand
CCTTTTTTTTTTTCTAAAAGAGTACTGACGCAGAAAAACTAACGAAAGAAATACTAAACGGACTCCAAAAATCCCAAAATAAATTTTCACCGTCCTCTAATAATATTTAGGACAAAGTGAACATTTTTCCCGGACCTAAATGCAATTTTGAAAAACGCGCATTTTTCCTATGCAAATAAAATCGCAAATAAATCCAGAAAAATACCAAAAGTGATTTTAACATTTTTCCTCCAATATTTCTGTTATTTTGGAGAAGTCATATTATCTCCGCTCATATATTGTATTTAGAAATATTTTTAGGAGAGAAAAATAATTAGAATCACACTGTCCTCGTACCGGCATTCGAGCGAACTCAAACACGAAAACGGTAAAATTCCCAATTCTCTGCGTAGGTCCTTGAGTTGCTTAGAATTTCAAGGAACGCCACGAACAAAAATGCAAAGAGCATGCAATGCAGTATGATCTATGTATAACATTCCGAATTGAAAATTTGGGATGTTACACTCAACCATCATATAGTCTTCTATGATTGGTAACACTCACCGCATACACATGAGCAAAACGTTTCAACCAGAAACATGGAAAGATAGGGGCTTGTAATTTCGCCTCCCAACGTATTCACCTTTGGGCGATGTCAACAATAATAATTCATGCTACCCATATTCAGCTGGACATATGTGCCTAGGTCTTTCCTAACCACATGATGCTTGCCAAAGGAGAAAAAAAGGAATAGAGAGAAAAAACTTTGACTCTTTGCATAAAAGTAAATACTAAAAAGTAAAAGATAGGCCCTTCACAGAGGGAAGCAGAGGTTGCCATGCGCTTATTTGTTTGTATGCTCAATCCCTTGATGCAAAGGAACGTCACGTTATATTGCCCCTTATGATAGCAACCTTTATTATGCAGTCTGTCGCTTTTATTACTTTGCCATCAGAAGTTCGTACAACGCTCAATTTTCCCTTACACTAAATGATCTAACACTTTTAGAAGCAATTTTTATTTCCTTTTTGCACCGATGACAACTTACTTGAAGGATCTTGCTCAATCCTTAGGTAGGTATGGTGGATTCTTGAAGATAAGATTTGGGTTTAAGGGTTTTTGGATGCACAAGTAGTATCTCTACTTGGTGCGGAATTTTTGGCTAGCAAAGATAGGGGGCAAGCACCACATGTTGAAGGATCTATGACAATATAATTTCTATGTGAATATGAACAAACATAAACCATTATGTTGTCTTCCTTGTCCAACGTCAACAATTTTTGCATATAATATTTTGACGGGGGCTCACAATCACAAAAGATATGCAGGATAGTGTATTTGCATGTGAAAGTTCTCTTCATTATACTAATTATTCCTGAATTGCTTGTATGACCAATATTGCGATTGTCAAGCCTCAAAAGATTTAACTATCTAAACCCAATGTGAAGCTACCACTAGGCATGATATGATTTCAACTTCATGACATTCAATTTATTCAAGAATTTAGTCATAGGATATAAGTGAAGCACAAGAGTAAATGACAAGCTACTCCAAAAAGATATAAATGAAGATCATGAGCATAATATTACTTTCTCTCAAATTAATCTAAGTGAAGCATGAGAGATTTTATTCAAATATACTACAGCACACCATGCTCAAAAAGATATAAGTGAAGCACTAGAGCAACGGTGTTAGAAAAGAGCTTCTTTGAAGGGATGTGAATGCCGCTTATCTAGCTTTTCCGTCAACTATTTGGGGGCTCTATTTTATTCAAAAACTTTCAGATCTAAGTATTTTATTAAAACAGCAAGCAAACAAAATAAATGACATTTTAATAATAGCATTTCTCATGTGAAGAATCAAAAACTTAGGATCAACCGATACTAACCGATAATTGTTGATGAAGAAAGGTGGGATGCCTACCGGGGCATCCCCAAGCTTAGATGCTTGAGACTTCTTGAAATATTATCTTGGGGTGCCTTGGGCATCCCCAAGCTTGAGATTTTGCGTCTCCTTTATTCTGCTCATATCACGGTTTTCCTAAATCTCAAAAGCTTCATCCACACAAAACTCAACAAGAACTCATGCGATAAGTTAGTGTAAACCAATGCAAAAACATAATCATTCTTTACTATAGCAACTCACTAAAATTTAATATTCAAAATTGCATACTAAATGCCTCAGCATATTTAATACTCCTATCCTTAAATAGAATCATTAAACAAGCAAACATATGCAAACAATGCAAACATAATAGCAATCTACCAAAACAGTACAGTTTGTAAAGAATGCAAGAGTATCAATACTTCCATAACTCCAAAAGTTACGACATTTTTTTCATGCTGTAGGAAATTTATCAGATCTTATTTTGCAAAAAGTTCCAACATTTTATCACATTCTGACAGTTTTAGGGAATTTTTGCATCATCGATAAACTTTCTGTTTTCAAATGGCAACATGTAGACTTGCAAGATAAGCATGGTAAAGGCTATCCTTGGCACTTTTATTGAAATAAAATATGCAAAACATTATTATAAATACCATCAAGCAAATTCTAACAAAATAAAATGATGCTCCAAGCAAAACACATATCATGTGACGAATAAAAATATATCTTCAAGTGAGGTTACCAATAATGTTGGAGACGAAAGAGGGGATGCCTTCCGGGGCATCCCCAAACTTAGTTGCTTGGATCTTCCTTGAATATTACCTTGGGGTGCCTTGGGAATCCCCAAGCTTAGGTTTTAGCACTCCTTGTTCTCCTCATATCGACATCTCACCCAAAACTTGAAAACGTTAATTACATAAAACTTAACAAAACTTCTTGAGATGGGTTAGTATGATAAAGCAAATCATTCACTTTGGGTACCGTAAAAGACAAGATTCATAATTGTTCTCGCACAATGCCTACTGTAGCATATCATTTCTACAATTTATATTGATCAATATAAGCCATAGAAACTAGAAAACAAGCAAACTATGCATTGCAAACAGAATCTGTCAAAAACAGAACAGTCCGTAATGATCTGAACATTCACCATACTTCTGCAACTCTAAAAATCATGAAAGACATATGAGCACGTGGGAAATTTGTATATTAATCTTCTGCAAAAAGAATCAAAATAAAAGCACTCTTCTGTTAAAAATGAGAATTTTTCTCGTGAGCACAAAAGTATCTGTTTTTCAGCAAGATCAAATCTACTAGCACCCAACATGATCCTAAGGCTTTGCTTGACACTTTATTGAAATAAAGGCTATAAAACACGATTACTACAATAGCATAATAATGTGAACACACAAAAACAAAAGGTATATGTGTTGGGTTGTCTCCCAACAAGCGCTTTTCTTTAATGCCTTTTAGCTAGGCATGCTGATTTCAATGATGCTCGATAGAAATAAAGAGTTGAAACACAAAGAGAAAATCATGAATCACATGGCAAGCACATTTAAGACTAACCCACTTCCTATGCATAGGGATTTTGTGAGCGAACAACTTTTGGGAGCAAGAATCAACTAGCATAGGAAGGCAAAACAGACAAAACTTTCAACACATAGAGAGGAAACTTGATATTATTGCAATACCTACAAGCATATGTTCCTCTCTCATAGTAATTTTCAGTAGCATCATGAATGAATTCAACAATATATCCCTCACATAAACCATTCTTTTCATGATGCAAAAGCATAGAAAATTTTCTACTCCCCACATAAGCAAATTTATTCTCATGAATAGTGGTGGGAGCAAACTCAACAAAAAAACTATCATGAGATTGAAAATTAAAATAATGATGACAAGTTTCATGGTTATCATTATTCAATATAGCATACATGTCATCACCATAATCATCATAGATAGCAACTTTTTTTATCATAGTCAAATGAAATATTCTCCAAAGTAGTGGATTCATCGCTACATAAAGTCATGACCTCTCAAATCCACTTTTATCAATATAATCATCATAAATAGGAGGCATGCTATCATCATAATATATTTTCTCATCAAAACTTGGGGAACTAAAAATATAATATTCATCAAATATAGCATCCCCAAGCTTATAGTTTGCATATCATTAGCATCATGGATATTCAAAGAATTCATACTAACAACATTGCAATCATGCTCATCATTTATGCCAAACATTTTATTGACTTCTTCTTTTAACAATTGAGCACAAATTTCCGATCCATCATTTTCAAGAAAGATATTATAAAGATGATTGTCGGGGAAACTGACCTCCCACGAACACCTATGGGACCGGAGCCCCTTTCTACGGTACGGCAAGGGAGCGAAGGGAGCACGAAGAGCGGATCGAGGGGCACACGCGGGCAGTTTACCCAGGTTCGGGCCGCGCGGACGCGTAAAACCCTACTCCTGCCTTGGTTGTATTGAGTTCTCAGGCTCAGGAGCTTGAAGATCTACAGTGCTAGCTACATCGAGCGTAGGAGTGATCGAGTTTCTAGGATCGAACCTCCTCTACGTTGTGCATGGGCCTCCTTTTATAGCTCAAAGGGGTTCCCGACATGTGTCAACGTAGAGGAGGGTAAAAGTGTAAATTTGGTGGTAGATGGAATAGTGTGTGAACAGTGTATGTACAGTGGTCTTCACCTAACTCTGACGGTGGGGGTGAAGGGCATTGAATGCCCGTCGCCGTCGCCCCAAAAGCGCCTGTCCATGCGTCTCCGTTCGCCACGGCGATAGTCTCATCACCGCGGCTTGCCACCGTGTACCCCAGGCTGCACAACCATCTGCCACGTGCCCCTGGAAGGGTCCCAGGGCGACGCGTGGCCAAATGAGCTGGAGCGCAGGCACACAGTGTAGGCGTCCCCCGGCAAGCACCTTGCCGGGGTCGCAACCTTGCCGGGCCCGGAAGTTTGTCGCTCTCCGGGTCGTGCCGGGGCGCACGATGCTCCACGATATATCTTCTGAAGCGTTATTCTTTGGCCTTCCTGGCAAGCTCCTCTTGCCAGGGTCTTGTGAGAATAGAGTGGTCTTGGGCTTGGAGCAGCCTTCCCGGCAAGCTCCTCTTGCCGGGGCCTTGATCTTCTGACTTGTATACTTTGTTCTTGAATGGCTTCAAAAGGGGCCAGAGTGGGCTTTGGCGGGCACGTGGTGAGCCAGACCACGGGGCGCTGCTACTGCCCGTGCACAAGTCGGGATACTAAGGTACCCCTACTTTAGTACACCGACAGGAGCCCCCGGGCCTGGGCCATACACGGTGCCGAGCGCTGTTGGGCCAGGCCCAAAACAGTGCACGGGCACACGCGGCCCGCGGCGCGCCGTTTCCCACTCCGCATCTACCGCATCTCTCCCTAACGGCACGCGTCGATTGCGGCGCCGTGGGAGAGATCGTGGCCTGCTTCTTCAATGAAACAATGCGAAACGTCCCCCACTTCCCCCTTAAAAGCAGAGGAAGCAGGGGCAGTTTCCCTCCATTGCCTTCATTGCGTCTTGAATCTCCAGAAACCCCCGCCGTTCTCCGCCCCCGCAAAGGTCGACAGAGAGTTGAGGTTCACCATCTCCCGCGCCGTATTCAACATCCGCAGCGCCGTCGACCTCCCCCGCCGTCCCCGCCATGGCCCCGAAGAGCGACAAGGCGAAGAGCGACCAGGCGAAGAAGGAGAAGTCCGACAAGGCGGCGAAGCTGGCATCCATGCGGAGGAGGATGGTGGTCTTCCCGCCGAGGCTTGGCGCGAGGGAGCTACGGGACAAGTATTACTTGTTCTGGGCGAGGGAGACGAAGGATCATCCCCGCACCAGGGTCCTCCCCGCCGTAGCCGTCGACATGTTCCCGGGAGGTTACTACTACTTTGCCTCATTCTTCCATTGTGGTCTCTGTCCTCCGTATTCAGAATTTTTCAGCGATGTGATGAACACATATGGACTCCACCTCTTAGATTTTACCCCGAATGCCGTCCTCACTTTGGCCGTTTTCGCACATCTGTGCGAAAACTATGTCGGGGTCCACCCAAACGTAGCTCTCTTCCGCCACTTCTTCACGCCTAGAGTAGAATCTGGATCCCCACTCTCCGGCGGTATCTCCTGGATCTTCAGGCTTAACAAGAAAGAGGCGTACTTGATTGGAGAGCTCCGCGGCAAGTGGGAGGAGTGGAGAGCTGATTGGTGCTGGGTTCTGGAAGATGCACCCGAGCAGTTTACCTCGCCGCGCCAGACTGCAATAGTGCGCGGCAAGGATTGGAGCGATTTGGCCTCGGAGGATGACAAGCTGCAGATTGCCCTTACTAGGATCCTCCGCCTCCGGGCTGCCAACCTGACTATGGGTGAAGTTGGGGCTGATTTCCTCCGCCGCCGCATTGCCCCTCTGCAGGAAAGGAAGAGACCTGCTTGGGAGTTCGGCAACGCGGCAGACCGCATGAGGCTGCGCCCCGGGCTGAACTACAACTTCACCGTCTTGGAACTGAAGGGGATGGTCCGGGGGTTGTTCAAACACGACCCCAAGCACCCGGAGTGGTTCAGACCGTCGATCGGAGTAGTTCCTTTGTGCAACAATACTGCCCTCAGTGCCATCCGAGCGGTGATGCCTGAGTGTGATTCCCACGGGGTTGTTCCCACTTGGCTGTTGCCTTCAGAGGAGACCGTGCAGGCCTTCTTTGACAGCCTGGTTGAACGGCCACGCAACCCCGAGAAGAGAAAGGGCCTCACCCGGGAGACCACCGAACAGGATATGGCATATATAGCCAGCAGGATGGAAGAGGCCGCCGCGGCTGCGGCCGCAGGTGGATTTGGGTACACTGTGGATGAAGCAGAGGCAGCGGACGCAGTGAGCCAGGCCGAGGAGGAAGAAATCCTCAAGCTGCTGAGGATTGTGCCCGAGGAGTTTGCCGGGGAGCCCGCCGGGGAACCTGCCGGGATGAGCGAGGCTGCCGGGCAAGGCCCCGAGTCCAGTGAGCCCGCCGAGGAGGACGCCGAATCGGGCGATTCCGACGAAGACTCGGGCAAGTCACTGAACCTGGACGACGACGCCTCCTCGTCCTCAGAGAATTCTACGTCACCACCAAGTCCTCCGCCACAACAAAAGAAGCGCCTCCGCAAGGCCGCTGAGACGGTGAGGCCACAGGCGCCCCGACAGCAGCCGAAGCGCCGGGCGACGCGCGCCACCACGACGAGCAAGGTCGTCAAGGAGGCGCCCCATACCCAAGCGACAAGCGGAGGGGGATCTTCCCGGAGTGGCTCTGGGGTTCCTTCCGCCCCTCGGTCTTCAGCGACGACCGGCGCGGGGTCTTCCCAACCCACAGCTCCGGAGCCCGCCAAACGCCCGAGGGAGCCTTCTCCTCCAGCTCCTCACGCCGGAGCACGTGAGGCGCAGTTTGACTTCTCCGCTCTCAGCTCCGATGAAGAGGAGGAAGAGTAAGTACTTGCAATTTTAATTTCCTTGATTTTTGTTGCTTTTGTCTTGATTTCTTTTCGCCTAACTCTGATCTTGTTTGTCTTCCAGGACCTTGACCCAAAGGATGGCGAAGAGGGCCAAGATCCCTGTGGTTGACCTCGAGGACGACGAGCCTGCCGCAGCGACGGGGGATGCGCCAGCGACAAACTTGCCGGACCAGCCCGTTGCTCCGGAGAGCAGCCCCCAGCGCAGCCCCCAGCGTAAGTCCCTTGTTCACTTTTCTGTTTGTAGGGCGCGCTTGAGGTAGTTATTCTTGCTAATGTTTTGTTGTCTTGCGTAGAAGTGGAGCCGCAGCCGCAGGAGCACCAAGAGGTCGCCCCCGACGAACCGCTTGTTCCACCCTCCCCGCCAAGGATGAGCTCCCCGGCAAGGGACAGTGCTCCGCCAAGGATGGGTACTCCGCCAAGGGCGAGCACCCCGACAAGGGTGGACTCCCCGCCAAGGGAAGGCGCCATCGGCCCTCCGCCGGCGGGGCCTTCTTCTACGCCACCAAGGGAGAACTCCCCGGCGAGGGACCCCGTTGTTGAAGAGGCCCGCGAAGGTAACTCTTGTAATTTCTTCTTCTTGGATTCATCTCTTTTTGGATATTTGCTTGATGATTTTTCCTTTCTTTTTCTTCTGTTGTCAGACCCGCCCGCCCCGGAGCTGATGGAGACGGAAACCATCGCCGAGGAGGAGGTGCGCGGCGACGCTGGTGATGCCACCGCCGTAGAGGGAACGGCCGGCGCCGATGAGCCAGCCGCCGAGGAGACCGCCCCGACCGCTGACGCGGCAGCTGGGGAAGGGACCGGCGACCACACTGCTGGCCCGGAGGCCGCAGGAGCGCCGGACGCTGCACCAGCCGCCGATCCTTCCGCCTCTGCGGCTGGGTCGGGCGTCTATCTGGAGGCTGCCAACGGGGTCTTTATCCAAGTCCCGTGGGCGTCCTCATCAAGGGCACCCGCAGAGGGGGAGACGTTTCACAGAGAAGTTCTTGCCTCCGCCGGGTTGAAAGTTGTTGACGCACCCGGCAGCAGTGACGAGCCTGAAGAGGAGCAACTCCTGCGCCGACTCCTGGGTTTGTACCGGGCCAGGCAAGCCAAGCTAGAGTCTCGAGAGGCTCTGGCTACCAAGGCTGGTGCTGATCTGGAGAAGCGTGCCGTGGAGCTCCGTGCCGCCAACCAGGCGGCCCTCCGAAACTTGGCGGAGGAGCGCGAAGAGCTTGCCGGAGCACACCAGGCGTTCCTGCTCGAGAAGGCCGAGGTGGAGGAGCAGCAGCGTCTGGCCGTCGAGGAGCTGTCTCGGCGGGAGGGAGAGCTCAACCAGCGGAAGGTCGACCTCGACAGCCACGAGGACGACCTCACCACTCGTGAGCAGGCCATTGGCGGGGCTCTGCAGGAGGCGAGGGATGCCGCCGCTGCCGCAGAGACCGCCAAGAGAGATCTGGAGGCTAGGGTGGTGCAGATGGAGTCGAACTTGAAGGCGAGTGAGGACAGGGTCGCTGCGCTCAATGTGGCGCGGGAGAAGGACGCCCACACCAACTCGGAGCTGCAAGTCCGCCTCTCCGAGAAGGGCAAAGAGCTCAACGACGCCAAGGACTCCATCGCCGACTTGGAGCTGAAAGTTTCCACTCTCACCGACTCGCTAGACGCCGCCCGGGGCCGTGAAACGAAGCTAAAGGAAGACCTCCGGTCTGAGAGGGCCTTGCTGGAAAGCGTCGCCGTCTCGCAAAACCACTTCCAGCGGACGGTGGAGCAGTGGACCGAGGAGCTCGTCGCCTCCGCCGCCAACATCGACAGGGAGATGGTGGCGTTGAGGGCGGAGCACCTCGCGTATTCCCCCGCGAGAGCCTCCCCCACAGCGCCAAGCTGAACCTGTTCTTCAGAGGGGTGGCGCCGGTGCTTGCGTAGCTACGGGAGAAGATCCCCGCGCAGCTGGCTGACGAGGCACGCCGGCTTTGCATGGGTACTATGGAGCGGGTGTTGTCGAAGATCGTCTACCGCAACCCCGGGATCAACCTCGTCAACGTCCTCCGGACCCTGCCGCCCGAAGCTGACCAGGAGGCCCTAAAGGCACAAGTTGCCCACATCGTGGCGAAGGCGGGCAGGATCTAGAGGGTCGATGGAGACCGTAGGGACTAGGCTTCTTTCTTTCCACTTCCCTTGCAGCTGTCAATTAAGTCATAGGTAGTAGTTGGTTAGAATCAGCGGCAAGTTATCTTCTAATATAACTTTATTTTGGATAATCAACGCAGTGTTATCTCCCTTGTTTAGTCCCTTCACTTTGTATGCTCTCCACCCTACGCTTTTAGGGAACTTGCCGGCAAAGGGACCCTTGCCGTGAGCGCTGAGTGCGGGACTCTTAGCAGCCTGCTAGCAATGCCCTTGCCGGCAAGAAACCGTGCCGCAGCTAGTCGCAGCACGCTTAGATTGTTGAGCGAACTCGAAAACGAAGTAAGGGCGCGACACTTGTCGCAGCGCACTTAAGCCGTTGAGCATGCTCGAAACAAAGTAAGGGTGCGGCTAGCCACGGGTAGGTTCCTCCGCGCACAGGTTTTCCATACAAAGTGTGGTTGTTCAAGGAAGACAACTAAGAATTTGAAATTTTTAAATTGCTCAAACTTTGGCAACTTATCTTTTGTGTTCTGTTTGCTTCTCGGCAAGGCTTTCCTTCCTTGAACAGCACTTGGCAGCAAGGCTTTCCTTCCTTGAACATCACTTGTCCCATACCACTATCTCCTTCCCCCCCGGCAAACTTGTGCGCGAGGAATACTTCTTCTGTTTAAGAGAGAGAAAGGACAGGAGGAGAAAACACAAGTATGGAGCCTTGCGGCTTGTTGTTGCTTACCGGGGATGTGTGCTGCACAAAATGTCAGATGAGACGTGCTAATAAAAAGAAAAGCATGAAATGACAAATGGTGCGAAGCACAAAAGTTTTACTGATGCACGGGGTCTGCGCCCGGCTTTGTACAAAGGTTTACATGCAACAGCGGCAAGACTTGTACAAAAGGTGGTTGCCGGAGCGGATCACGGCAACCGCGCCTCATGGGTGAAACTTGCGAAGATGCTCGATGTTCCAGGAGTTGCTCACCGGTAAGCCTTCTTCGGTCTCAAGGCGGACAGCGCCAGGCCTTGTGACTTGTCTCACCCGATAAGGGCCTTCCCACTTCGGCGTCAACTTGTTGGAATTCTTGGCTGACTGAACGCGCCGAAGAACAAGGTCGCCTTCCTCGAGACTCCTGGCCTTGACCTTGCGGCTATGATAGCGACGCAAGGCTTGCTGGTATCGAGCAGCTCGTACAGCAGCCTGGAGACGGTCCTCCTCGAGAAGCAATGCATCATCTTGCCGAAGTTGCTCTTGCTCGAGCTCGTCGTAAGCGAGCACTCGAGGAGACCCGTATACGAGTTCCGTGGGGAGAACTGCCTCTGCTCCATAGACAAGAGCAAAGGGTGTCTGTCCGGTGGCTCGATTTGGTGTCGGTCTGATTGACCAAAGAGCCGCCGGCAACTCTTCTATCCAGTTTCTTCCGCACTTATGCAGCCTGTCAAAGGTTCTTGTCTTGAGCCCGCGCAGCACTTCAACATTGGCCCTCTCTGCTTGACCGTTACTCCTCGGGTGAGCAACAGAAGCAAAGCAGACCTTAGCGCCAAGGTCTTGGACGTACTGCATGAAGGTGCGACTTGTGAACTGTGTGCCGTTGTCGGTGATGATCCTGTTAGGGATTCCGAAACGGCAAACAATTGACCTGAAGAACTTCACTGCTGACTGTGCTGTCACCTTTCTCACTGGTTCCACTTCTGGCCACTTTGTGAACTTGTCGATTGCAATGTACAAGTACTCAAAGCCCCCGACTACGCGGGGAAAGGGGCCGAGGATGTCGAGCCCCCAGACCGAGAAGGGCCAGGACAAAGGGATCGTCTGGAGAGCTTGAGCTGGTTGGTGAATCTGCTTGGCATGGAACTGGCACGCTTCACACTTGGTTACTTGTGCAGTTGCATCTTGGAGGGCTTCTGGCCAAAAGAAACCTTGCCGGAACGCCTTCCTGGCAAGTGCTCTTGCGCTAATGTGGTGGCCACATATGCCTCCGTGTATCTCTGCCAACAGCTTCTGTCCATCTTCCCGGGAAATGCACTTCAATCTGACACCATTGAGTCTTCTTCTGTACATTTCATTGCCGACGAACTGGTACATACTTGACTGCCTGGTAATCCTCTCTATGTCTTCTGGTTCTTCGGGAAGTTCTCCGGTTTGAAGAAAACGGACGATTTGCTGCGCCCATGCTGGAGCTTGAGGCTCAACAACAAGGACTAAAGGCATCAGGGCTGCTGCGGGAACCTCAGCTTCTACGACAAGAACCTGTGGCTCTGCCGGAGCTGAGTGTTCCCCGGCAAGCCTGCCGGGGCAAGACTTGTCGGGAACGCCTGCTTCAACTGTACGAACCCTGGGGTCCGCAGGAGCAGACCGTTCCTCAGCAACTCGGTCGTGGATCTTGGGGACCTTGGCGGCGGCTTCAGGAAGATCCGCCGGCAAGTAGTCGCCAGAGACCAACTTCCTCTTCTTGCTTAGCCCGACTGACGGTGTAACGGATGGTTGAGTTAGCTTGAGCATGAAGGTCCCTGGTTCCACAGGTAACTTCATTGCAGCACACTTTGAGAGGCCATCTGCGATATCATTTTGAGCTCTCGGAATGTGCTCCATTTGTAGGCCTTCAAAGTGTTCTTCAAGCTTCCTCACTTCATCGACATAAGCTTCCATCAAAGGGCTCTGGTAACTCTTGTTTACTTGTCGGACTACTAATTGCGAATCTCCCCGCACAATCAGCTTCTTGATCCCAAGTTCGGCCGCAATTATGAGACCGGCAAGCAAACCTTCATACTCAGCAGTATTGTTTGTTGCTTGCTCCTTGGGAAAGTGCATTTGAACAACGTACTTGAGGTGCTCTCCGGTGGGCGCTATGAGTAACACGCCGGCGCCGGCGCCTTGCAGCGAGAAGGCACCATCAAAGTACATTATCCACTCTTTGTTCGCTTCTTGGACGGGGATGCTTGTCTCTGGAACTTCTTCATCTGGTGTTGGAGTCCATTCTGCTATGAATTCTGCCAAAGCTCTGCTCTGGATAGTTGAGGTACTCTCAAACTTGAGACCAAAGCTTGACAGCTCTAGTGCCCACTCGACGATCCTGCCTGTTGCTTCTGGATTTTGCAGTATCCTCTTTAACGGAAAGCGAGTGACCACTGTTATCTCGTGCGCTTGGAAGTAATGGCGCAGCTTCCTTGAGGCCATGAGGAGGCCGAAAAGCAACTTCTGCACCCCAGAGTATCTTGACCTAGCTCCCTGCAAGAGGGAGCTTACAAAATACACTGGGCGTTGTACCATCTTCTTCCGCACTTCTCCTTGTTCCTGCGCAGGCTTGTCCTTGTCGGGGCCAGAGCTTGTCGGGGAAGCCCCCTGCTTGTCGCTGGATGCACTTGCCGGGGATGTGGTTTCCTCATCTGCCTCCCTCTCCGCTACTAACGCAGCACTAACCACTTGATTGGTTGCCGCTAGGTACAGCAGCAACTTCTCTTGTGGCCTAGGTGCGACAAGTATCGGAGTGTAGGATAGGTACCCTTTCAAGTCACGCAGCGCTGCCTCCGCTTCCGGAGTCCATTTCATAGGACCTGCCTTTTTCAAGATTTTGAAGAAAGGCAGGGCACGTTCTGCAGACTTGGAAATGAACCTGCTGAGAGCAGCCACACAACCCGCGAGCCTCCGTACATCCTTGACGCGCTTCGGGGCTTCGATCTGCTCGATAGCTTTAATCTTGTCGGGATTGGCTTCAATCCCCCTCTGGGACACAAAGAACCCGAGGAGCTTGCCGGAGGGGACTCCGAAGACGCATTTCTCGGGGTTCAACTTGAGATGTATCTTGCGCAGATTCTCAAAGGTTTCTTCTAGATCTTGAACCAGGGTATCCTTGCTCTTGCTTTTGACCACTATATCATCCATGTAGGCTTCTACATTCCTGTGTATTTGTGGTTCAAAAGCAGTGTGGACCACCCTTGCAAATGTTGAGCCCGCATTCTTCAATCCAAAGGGCATGCGTACAAAGCAATATGTGCCACATGGAGTAATAAATGCGGTCTTCTCTTCATCTTCCTCAGCCATGAATATCTGGTGGTATCCAGAGTATGCATCAAGAAATGAAAGCAACTCACACCCGGCCGTGGACTCAACGATCTGGTCAATGCGTGGCAAGGGAAATGGGTCCTAGGAACAAGCTTTATTCACATCTGTGAAGTCTATACAAAGTCTCCATTTCCCATTAACCTTACGCACGACAACTGGATTGGCCAACCATGTGGTAAGTAGTACACCTCTAACAAGGCCTGCTGCTTCCAACTTCTTGATTTCTTCGGCTATGAATTCTTGGCGCTCCACTGCTTGCTTCCGGACCTTCTGTTTGACGGGCCGCGCGTGTGGACAAACAGCAAGCTTGTGCTCAATTACCTTCCTGGGAACACCGGGGATGTCAGATGGTTGCCATGCAAACACATCGACATTCGCCCGCAGGAAGGCAATGAGCGCGCTTTCCTATTTGGGGTCGAGCGTAGCACTGATGGTGAAAGTACCACCAGTGCCGTCCTCCTTGGAGGACACCTTCTTGGTTGCCGGTGGAGCTGCCATTCCTTTCTTGCATTTGCCGGTGGAGCTCGATAGTGCGTCCTCGACGGCAGCGCAGCACTCCGAAGAGGTGCGTTTGCCGGAGTGGGCCCCAGAGCTCTTGCCGGACTTGATCTTGGTCTTCCCCCCGGGAGCTTCAGCGGCAAGTGTGTTGCTGTCTGCCGCGGCTGCTGCGTCCCGGTAAATCTTGTCGGCGCAAATAAGCGCGTCCTTCTTGTCGCCGGGGACGGAGATGACGCTTATTGGCCCCGGCATCTTGAGCATGTTGTAAGCATACTGGGAGGCCGCCATGAACTTGGCGAGCGCAGGACGGCCAAGTATCCCATTGTATGGAAACGGGATATCGGCGACGTCGAAGGTGATCCTCTCCGTCCTGAAATTAAGCTCTCCGCCAAAGGTCACCGGCAGCGTGATCTTCCCCTTCGGCTTGCTCCTTCCCGGGTTGATCCCTTGGAACGTCCCGGTTTCCTCGAGCTCGCTGTCGGGGATTTGCAACTTTTTGATCACAGCGGAGGAGATCAAGTTGAGGCCGGCCTCGCCGTCAACCAACATCTTGGTGACCATGAGGTTGCGGATAGTTGGTGAAACCAACATCGGCAAGCACCCGACCGCAGTTGTGCGGTCAGGGTGGTCCTCAAGGTCGAAGATGATGGGCATGCCGGACCATTTCAGCAGCCTGCGCGATTCGACGGCTGGCTCGGCTGCATTCACTTCCCGCACCCATTGCTTGAGTTGGCGGTGGGAAGTGTGCAGAGAAGCACCTCCATCAACGCACAGAACTTCTGTGGCCTTCTGGAATTCCTGCTCACTGTTGTCTCCTTCATCCATGTCCTCGTCATCGTCTTCGTCTTCATCCTTGTCGCGGCCCCGGGGAGGTCTGTCTCCTTGCCGCTGCTTGGCCTTGCCGCGGCGTCCTCCCCGGCCATTGAACGGCCGCTTCTTGCTGGGCTCTCCCCCGCCTCCTTGGGCCTTCTCCTTGTCGCGACGCTCGTATTCAGCCTTCTGCTGTTCTACGAGATACTCTACCCTTTTGCAGTTCTGGAGATCGTGGCCCTTGGTGCGGTGGATCTTACAGTACTGCTTGTCTGAGCCGTCCTACTTGTCGGCTGCCGCTACAGGGGCAGCCTCCTTGCCGGAGCCACCAGCCTGTGTCTTCTTGGCGGCAGCCTCCTTGCCGGACTGCTCGACAACTAGTACCTCCTTGTTCTTCTTCTTGTTGTTGTTCCGCCGCCGGCTTTTCCTTGCCGGGGCGGCATCCTCGCTATCCGTTCCTCCTGCTCCAGTATCCTCTCCGGGGAGCCTCCTCCCCTCTTCAGCACGTGCACACTTGTCAGCCAGAGCGTAAAGCTCGCTGACGTCCCGGATCTTGGTCATCGCCATCTCCTCCCTCATCCGGCGATTACGCACGTTCTGGTGGAACGCGCTGATAACCGCGGCAGGGTGGACATCGGGAATGTTGTGCTGAACGCGGCTGAACCTTTGGATGTACTTGCGCAGGGACTCTCCCTCCTTCTGGGCAAGAATGTGGAGATTGCTCTCCTGGCCGTGGGGTTTGTGGCCGCCTGTGAAGGCGCCGACAAACTGATGGCACATATCTGCCCAAGAGGAGATGGAGCTCTCCGGCAAGTGCATAAGCCAAGACCTGACGTTTGGCTTAAGCACGAGCGGGAAGTAGTTCGCTAAGATCTTCTCGTCGCGCCCCCCGGCAGCCTGCACCGCAATGGTGTAGGTGCTGAGGAACTAGGAGGGGTGTGTCTTGCCGTCGTACTTCTCGGGTACGTCGGGCTTAAAGTTCTTCATGCCGGGCCACTGGACTTGCCGCAGCTCTCGGGTGAACGCAGGGCAGCCTGCCGCGTACGGCAAGTCGCCTGGTTCACCGGGCGCGTGCATGTCGACAGCGGTCCCAGCGCGCTGATCAGACTGTCTTCGGGCTTCTCGTAGACGCTCGATACGAGTTCGAGCGTCCTCTTGTCGCCTGTCGTCTAGGACTTGGCGCTGATCGCGGCGAGCCCACGGATCCGATGACGCTGTGGAGTCCTCGTCGACGTTGATCCGACGGGGTGGCGATTTCTGCTTCCGCGGCGGGGAGTGCATGGTAGTTGCACCCCCGGCGGTCTTGTCTCCATCGGCCTTCGCTTGGTCGACATGCCGCGGCCGTGATGTCGCTGGCTGCTGCGGTGTGTCGTTGTTGGCGAAGGCGACGAGGCTCTGGATCATCGCCCTCCAGTCTTCGGCCTTGTCCGCCGCTGGAGGGAAGTCGAGAAGCAGTTGAGCCCTGGCTAGAGCTTCTGCTGGAGAGGAGGGAAGCGGTGGCGAACGGTGCGAGGAGCGAGATATGCTCGGACTTTTAACAGGGTTAGAAGTAGCAGGGTCTCGCCCCGGCGACCGCGCCTTGCTCGTACCAGCGCGCTGGCCTTGAGCATCCCGCGACCCGCCGGCTTGTCCTCGTCCCAGCAAGCGTATGGTACCCCCGGTACCACGTCGCTGCTGGTCCGGCCCCTCCTGAGAGGGACGTGGAGCGTGCATGGACGCCGAGGTCTTGGAGTTCGCCCGGTCGTCCGTCTTGTCTTTGAACTTGGCGGCGCCGCGAGTGTCCTCGCCGGCGTCCACCCCTCCGCCAGCGTCTACCCCACCAACCGTTGGTTCTGGTGGTGGTGGGATCGACGCAGACGGGCCTCCGACCTCCGAAGCCTTCTTCTTCGGAGGCATATTGACGTAGTCGATGAGGTTGATGAAACTAGAGCGGTTGATGAAGACTGCGCCCGCGTGAGCGCCGGATCAGGTTCGCACAACCTCGACGCCCCCTACCTGGCGCGCCAAAGATGTTGGGGAAACTGACCTCCCACGAACACCTATGGGACCGGAGCCCCTTTCTACGGTACGGCAAGGGAGCGGAGGGAGCACGAAGAGCGGATCGAGGGGCACACGCGGGCAGTTTACCCAGGTTCGGGCCGCGCGGACGCGTAAAACCCTACTCCTGCCTTGTTTGTATTGAGTTCTCAGGCTCGGGAGCTTGAAGATCTAAAGTGCTAGCTACACCGAGCGTAGGAGTGATCGAGTTTCTGGGATCGAACCTCCTCTACGTTGTGCATGGGCCTCCTTTTATAGCTCAAAGGGGTTCCCGACAGGTGCCAACGTAGAGGAGGGTAAAAGTGTAAATTTGGTGGTAGATGGAACAGTGCATGAACAGTGTATGTACAGTGGTCTTCACCTAACTCTGACGGTGGGGGACAAGGGCATTGAATGCCCGTCGCCGTCGCCCCAAAAGCGCCCGTCCATGCGTCTCCGTTCGCCACGGCGATAATCTCGTCACCGCGGCTTGCCACCATTTACCCCAGGCTGCACAGCCATCTGCCACGTGCCCTTGAAGGGTCCCAGGGCGACGCATGGCCAAATGAGCTGGAGCGCAGGCACACAGTGTAGGCTTCCCCCGGCAAGCACCTTGCCGGGGTCGCAACCTTGCCGGGCCCGGAAGTTTGTCGCTCTCCGGGTCCTGCCGGGGCGCATGATGCGCCACGATATATCTTCTGAAGCGTTATTCTTTGGCCTTCCTGGCAAGCTCCTCTTGCCAGGGTCTTGTGAGAATAGAGTGGTCTTGGGCTTGGAGCAGCCTTCCCGGCAAGCTCCTCTTGCCGGGGCCTTGATCTTCTGACTTGTATACTTTGTTCTTGAATGGCTTCAAAAGGGGCCAGAGTGGGCTTTGGCGGGCACGTGGTGAGCCAGACTACGGGGCGCTGCTACTGCCCGTGCACAAGTCGGGATACTAAGGTACACCTACTTTAGTACACCGACAATGATCAATAATATGATGCAATCTCAATTCCATTTTTTAGTTTTCTTTTACAAAACCAAACTAGTGATAAAACAAGAAACTAAAAATATTCGATTGCAAGATCTAAAGATATACCTGTCGGTGTACTAAAGTAGGGGTACCCTTAGTACCCCGAACTTGTGCACGGGCGGTCGCAGCGTCCCGCGGCCAGGTTTGCCGGGTGATCGCCAAGGTCATCTGTGGCTCCTTTGGAGCCATTCAAGAACAAAGTATTTAAGCCAAGAAGGCAAGGCCCCGGCAAGAGGCGCTTGCCGGGAAGGCCATTCGAGGCACAAGACTACTCAAGGCACAAGACCCTGGCAAGAGGAGCTTGCCGGGAAGGCCAACCAAGGCATCTCAAGGAATTTGCCGCGACGCGCCACGCGTCCCGGCAAGGCCCGATGAGCGACAAGCTCCCGGAAGCGACAAGTTAGCGACCGCGGCAAGGCGCTTGCCGCGGCAAGCTTCCACTCGGTACCTACGCTCAAGCACATCCACCCACGTGTCGCTCTGGGATCCTCCCAGGCGTACGTGGTGGAAGGCTGTGCAGCCAGGGGTACGCGATGGCAAGCGGCGATGACAAGGATGCCATCGTGGCGAACGGTGGCGCCCCTGACGGTCACTTTTTGCACTGTTTGGGCGACGGCGATGGGCATTTAATGCCCTTGTCCCCTGCCGTCAGGGTTAGGTATAGAACACTGTACCACCTACCACGCTTTTTACATTTTTACCCTCAACTGTGCTGCCACCTATCGGCGACCCCTTGAGCGTATAAAAGGAGGCCCATGCGCACGTAGGAGGGGGTTAGACATTCGAACACTTTCACGCTCGGTCTCGAAGAGTACTGTAGTTTCCAGCGCTCCCGAGCCAAGAACTCAATACAAACCAAAGCAGGAGTAGGGTTTTACGCATCCGTGCGGCCCGAACCTGGGTAAACTGCTCGTGTTCCTCGCCTCGATCCGCTCTTTGTGCAATCTCCGCCCCCTGCCGTACCGAAAAGGGGCTTCGTCCCCATAGGTGTTCGTGGGTGGATCAGTTTCCCCGTCAATACCTTCAAGTACTCACCTCCCCGACAACGGCGCCAGAAAAGAGCTTGATGTCTACTATGCAACTTTATTCTTGTAGACACGTGTTGGGCCTCCAAGCGCAGAGTTTTGTAGGACAGCAACAATTTTCCCTCAAGTGGATGACCTAAGGTTTATCAATCCGTAGGAGGTGTAGGATGAAGATGGTCTCTCTCAAACAACCCCGCAACTAAATAATAAAAAGTCTCTTGTGTCCCCAACACACAAAATACAATGGGAAATTGTATAGGTGCACTAGTTCGGCGAAGAGATGGTGATACAAGTGTAATATGGATAGTAGATATGAGTTTTTGTAGTGCGAACAATAAAAAACAGCAAGGTAACAAGTAACAAAAGTGAGCACAAACGGTATTGCAATGATGGAAAACAAGGCCTAGGGTCCGTACTTTCGCTAGTGCAATCTCTCAACATTGCTAATAAAATTGGATCCTATAACCACCCCTCAACATGCGATGAAGAATCACTCCAAAGTTCCTATCTAGTGGAGAACATAAGGAGAAATTGTTGGTGGGGTACGAAACCACCTCAAAGTTATTCTTTCCGTTCAATCTTTCCATGAGTTCGTACTAAAGTAACAGAAAGTTACCCTTTCCAATCGATCTATCCAAGAGTTCGTACTAGAATAACAAAAGGTTATCTTTTTCGATTGATCTTTCAAGAGTTCGTACTAAGATAACACAAAGTTATCCTTCCCGATCGATCTATCAAGAGTTCATACTAAGATAACACCAAAACATATTCAGATTTTTAATACTCAATCCAACACAAAGAACCTCGAAGAGTGCCCCAAGATTTCTACCGGAGAAACAAAGACTAGAACGTGCATCAACCCCTATGCACAGATTACTCCAATGTCACTTCGGGAATCCGCAAGTTGAGTGCCAAAACATATATCAAGTGGATCAATACGATACCCCATTGTCACCATGAGTATTCAATTGCAAGACATATATCAAGTGTTCTCAAATCCATAAAAGTATTCAATCCAAAGAAATCTCAAAGGGAAAACTCAAATCATCACAACAAGAGAGGGGAAAACACCATATGATCTGACTATATTAACAAGGCCCGCGATACATCAAGATTGTGCATCTCAATAACACGAGAGAGAGAGAGAGAGATTAAACACATAGCTACTGGTACAAACCCTCAGCCCCGAGGGTGGACTACTCCCTCCTCATCATGGTGGCCGTCGGGATGATGAAGATGGCCACCAGTGATGATTTCCCCCTCTGGCAGAGTACCGGAAAAGGTCTAGATTGGTTTTCGGTGGCAAGAGAGGCTTGGGGTAGCGGAACTTTTGATCTAGGGTTATTTTTTATGGTTTCTCTATTTATAGGAATTTTTCGCGTCGGTCTCACGCCCGGATGGGCCTCGAGGTGAGCACAACCCACTAGGGCACGGCCAAGGGCCCAGGCGCGCCCCTGTGTCTTGTGCCTTACTCCTTCACCTTTTGGTCCTTCCACGAAGCTTCAGGGGCCTCTTTTGTTCCAAAAGAAATCGTCAAAAAGTTTCAGCTCATTTGGAGAACTTTCATTTCTGCACAAAAAACAACACCACGGTAGTTCTGCTGAAAACAATGTCAGTCCGGGTTAGTTCGATGCAAATCATACCAAAACCATATAAAATTGTTATAAACATGGCATGAATACATCATAAATTATAGATACGTTGGAGACATATCAGTCTACATCATGTCATCGTTCTTAATGCTTTACTTCGTTTTTCCACGAACTTAATACACTAGATGCATGCTGGATAGCGGTCAATGTGTGGAGTAATAGTAGTAGATGTAGGCAGGAGTCGGTCTACTAATCTTGGACGTGATGCCTATATAATGATCATTCCCTGGATATCTTCATAATTATTTGAGGTTTTATCAACTGAACAACAGTAATTTGTTTACCCATCGTTTGCTATCTTTCTCGAGAGAAGCCACTAGTGAAACCTACGACCCTCGGGTCTTCTTTCTCATATATTTGCTTGCGATCTACTCTTCCTTTGCATTTTTATTCAGATCTATTAAACCAAAAATACAAAAAATACTTTGCTGCATTTTATTTTATTTATGATCTATTATTCCAATCTATTACAAATTTTTGGCATCGTTACCCGAAAGGGATTGACAACCCCTTTAACACGTCGGGTTGCGAGGTGTTTTTTACCTGGAAGACTACATGGCTTACACCCCACAGCATTTTATTAAAAAGAGAGCCAAACAAATACAAAGCAAGGTTCCTCAAGGGAAGGAACAAACAAAAGAAGAAGAGCTATACAAGATAGGCTAAACTAATCTAAAGAGAAAGCACTAAAGCCTACAACATAAGTGATATACATCTGTGGTGGCCCTCAAGGAGGTAAGAAATCAATCTACTTGATCAGAGCTTCCTTGTATCTGGTCTTGATCCGGTGTGAAAGAAGAGTGATATCATGGATAAAACCACTCCTCCACTGCCTAAAAGATGGGTTGATATGCCTAAAAGCCTTGTCATTTTGAACTTTCCAAATGTTCCACCATGTAAGGAATACCACTTCTGAGAAAAAAAGGTTTATTAAACTCCTTCCTGACATGAAAGGAAATTTGCACCATGTCATTGCTATCCAACCAGGAGACTTGTAGGTAGTTCCAAATTCTCATACTGAAGTTACATTGGAAGAAGAGATGATTCCTATCCTCAAGCACTCCAGTCGGACACAATACACAACTAGGTCCATCATAAATTTTCCAATGCCGTCGTTGAATCATATCCTTGGTATTAACTGTATCCATAATTACCAGCCATGCAAACATTTTAATTGTCATGATACAGCAACTCTTCCAAACCCAGCTCAGAATGGGATTTGCATGAACTGGCTGGTGCACAAAATCATAGTATTTCTTTGCTGAGTATTACGACTTTTTCCCATGTCTCCAAATCCAGATGTCATTGCAACCATCGTCCAAGGAGTCACAGCTAACATGCTTGATAGTTGATTGAAATCCTTATAAGCCAGCTCAGACAGAGGTAGAGAAAACATTTGCTGCAAATTTCCTGCCTGTACCACTTCCATGATAGGGAGGTTTTTCTGCAGACAAAATGAGAAGAGCCTTGGAAACCTTTCTTGAAGAGGAATGCAAGATTGGTCAATCTCCCAATGATTAGACCAAAATAGAACTGAATCCCCTCTTCCAACAGTGACAGAGGTAACAACCCTAAATTTGTCCATTAGTTTGCAAATATCCATCCACCAGAAGCAGCCACAAAGTGTAGTGTCGTGAGGAACTCTCTGAAAATAGTATGAGTCCCACACCAAATGAACCCATGGCACATCTGCTTTATTATAGAATTTGTTCAGATACTTAAGGAACAGAGCATCATTTTGCAGTCCCGGATTCAAAATGCCATGACCCCCCTTCAGCTTAGGTCTGCATACCAGAGGCCAAGCAGTCAAAGAGTGCCCCTTCTCCTGACCATATTTCCTCCATAGGCACTGTCTCTGAATTCTTTCTAACGGCTTGAGGATACCCTGTGGTAAAGATAGACTACAGAGAAAAAATATAGGCAATGAGGAGATCACAGAATTTACCAGTTGCAACCTGCTGCCTTATGGTAGAAACTAAGAGCTTGAAGTTAGCCTTCTATCCATGCAGTCTACTAAAGGTAGCAGATCAAAAAAATTGGGCCGAGTGGTTCCAACAGGAAGTCCCGAATATGTGATGGGCATTAAACCTTGCTGGCAGCCAAACTGAGCAGCAACTGCAGAGGCAAGAGAGGCTTCCACATTGATTGGGTACATGGAAGATTTATGGAGGTTAATTTGTAGTCCAGTTGCCAGAGAAACAGAATTCAGGACTGATTTGAGGACCTCCTACTGGGCTGAGTCAGCAGTCACAAACAACAAAGTATCATCAACATACTATACCACTTGATAATCAGGATCATGTGTTGGCAATGGCAAGGAGAGCAGGCATTTACACAAGAGATCATTAATCATAGTCTGCAAAAGATCAGCAGCAATCACAAAGAGCAAGGGAGAGATAGGATCTCCTTGCTTTACACCACATCTGCACTTGAAATGTTTTCCAGGTACACCATTTGACAAGATAGAGGAGGTTGCAGATGATAAAAGCTGTTGAACCCAGGTGATCCATTTGCTATCAAAACCTTTTGCCATAAGAATCTTTAAAATTGCCTCATGCTGAATAGAGTCAAAAGCTTTTTCAAAGTCAAGATTTAACAATATGATTGGCTTCTTTGAATGGTTGCATTGATGAATATACTCAAAAGCCCAGGCAATACAATCTTGAATTGTTCTTGAGTTGATAAAGCCATACTGATTCCAATAGGTGTTGTTATTTGTGTGCAGGTGTTGTTTACGTTGTGTTGCTTGGTTCTCCTACTGGTTCGATAACCTTGGTTTCATCACTGAGGGAAATACCTACCGTCGATGTGCTGCATCATCCCTTCCACTTTGGGGAAATATGGACGTAGTCCTAGCAGACATGAGCTTTTCTGGCACTATAGTCAGACAACAATCATAGGACAATATCAATTTTCCCTCAAGTGGATGACCTAAGGTTTATCAATCTGTGGGAGGCGTAGGATTAAGATGGTCTCTCTCAAACAACCCTGCAACCAAATAACAAAGAGTCTCTTGTTTCCCCAACACACCCAATACAATGGCAAATTGTATAGGTCCACTAGTTCGACAAAGAGATAATGGTACAAGTGTAATATGGATGGTAGATATGGGTTTTGGTAATATGAAAATATAAAAACAGCAATGTAACTAATGATAAAAGTGAGCACAAACGGTATTGCAATGGGTGGAAACAAGGCCTAGGGTTCATACTTTCACTAGTGCGAGTTCTCTCAACAATGATAACATAATTAGATCGTATGGAAATCCTTCAACATGAAACAAATAGTCACTCCAAAGTCACTAATAGCGGAGAACAAACGAAGAGATTATTGTAGGGTGCGAAAACACCTCAAAGTTATTCTTTCTGATCAATCTATTGGGCTATTCCTATAAGTGTCACAAACAGCCCTAGAGTTCGTACTAAAATAACACCTTAAGACACACATCAACCAAAACCCTAATGTCACCTAGATACACCAATGTCACCACAAATATCCGCGGGTTTGATTATAGACATGCATCACACAATCTTGGATTCATCTATTAAATCCAACACAAAGAACTTCAAAGATTGCCCCAAAGTTTCTACCGGGGAGTCAAGACGAAAACGTGTGCCAACCCCTATGCATAAGTTCACAAGGTCAAAACCCGCAAGTTGATCACCAAAACATACATCAAGTAGATCATGTGAATATCCCATTGTCACCACAGATAAGCACATGCAAGACATACATCAAGTGTTCTCAAATCCTTAAAGACTCAATCCGATAAGATAACTTCAAAGGGAAAAATCAATCCATTACAAGAAGGTAGAGGGGGAGAAACACCATATGATTCAACTATAGTAGCAAAGCTTGCGGTACATCAAGATCGTGCCATATCAAGAACACGGGAGAGAGAGAGAGAGAGAGAGAGAGATCAAACACATAGCTACTGGTACATACCCCCAGCCCCGAGGGTAAACTACTCCCTCCTCGTCATGGAGACCGCTGGGATGATGAAGATGGCCACCGGTGATGGTTCCCCCCTCTGGAAGGGTGCCGGAACGGGCTTCCGATTGGTTTTTGGTGGCTACAGAGGCTTGCGATGGCGGAACTCTCGGTCTAGGTTTTTTTCTAGGGTTTCCAGTATTTATAGGAATTTTTGGCGTCGGGGGCATGTCAGGGGGACCCACGAGGCGGCCACCAGGTAGGGGGCACGCCCCCCACCCTTGTGGTGGCCTCGTGGCTCTTCTGGTCCATGAAAAATCACCGTAAATTTTCATTCCGTTTGGTATTCCTTTTATGCGAAACTCAAAAACAAGAAAAAACAGAAACTGGCACTGGGCTCTGGGTTAATAAGTTAGTCCCAAAAATCATATAAAATAGCATATAAAACATCCAAGATAGATAATATAATAGCATGGAACAATAAAAAATTATAGATACGTTGGAGATGTATCAATCATCCCCAAGCTTAATTCCTGCCCGTCCTCGAGTACGTAAATTATAAAAACATAATTTTTGATGTGGAATGTTACCCAACATATTTATCAATGTAACATTATTTATTGTGGCATGAATGTTCAGATCCGTAAGACTCAAATTAAAAGTTTCTCAATATCAAAACTATAATACTTTAATCATACCAAAAGCAATCTATAAAGCTTCAAAAATAACATGGCTAAAGAACGTTATCCCGACAAATCATATAGTCCTTATGCTCCCTTTTCTTAACGCAAAGCACCCCTCATGCCCATCTCGGAGTCAGCCAAGCAATTGCTTTCATGTTGTACTCTTTCAAACTTTTCAACTCTTCACGCAATATATGAGCGCGAGCCATGGACATAGCACTATGGGTGGAATGGAGGTGGTAAGAGACAAAAGGTGGGAGAAAGTCTCACATCAACTAGGCAAATCAATGGACAACGGAGATGTACATCAATCTATATCAATGTGAGTGAGTAGGTATTGCCATGTAACGGATGCACTTGAGCTATAAGTGTATGAAAGCTAAAAAATACAAGTAGTGGGTGTGCATCAACTTGCTTGCTCATGTAGACCTATGGCATTTGAGGAAGCCCATCGTTGGAATATACAAGCCAAGTTCTCTAACGAAAAATTCCCACTAGTAATATTGAAAGTGACAACATAGGAGACTCTCTATCATGAAGAACATGGTGCAACTTTGAAGCACAAGTGTGGAAAAGGATAGTAACATTGTCCCTTCTATCTTTTTCTCTCATTCATATATTGGGCTCTTTGGGCTCTCTTTTTTTGGTGGGCTTCTTTGGCCTCTTTTATTTTTGATAAACCACATGGGAAAATGTTCTAATAATGATGATCATCACACTTTTATTTAATTACAACTCGATACTAGAACAAATATATGACTCTATATGAATGCCTCCGGCGGTGTACCGGGATGTGCAATGATCTAGAGTGACATGTATAAGATATGAACGGTGGCTTTGCCACAAATACTATGTCAACTACATGATCATACAAAGCAATATGACAATGATGAAGTGTTTCATAATAAACGGAACAGTGGAGTTACATGGCAATATATCTCGGAATGGCTATGGAAATGCCATAATAGGTAGGTATGATGGCTGTTTTGAGGAAGGTATAAGGATGGTTTTATGCACCGGCGAAATTTGCGCAGCACTAGAGTGGCTAGCAAGGTGGAAGGGTGAGAGTGCGTATAATCCATGGACTCACATTAGTCATAAAGAACTCACATACTTATTGCGAAAAATCTACTTAGCCCTCAAAGCAAAGCACTACGACGCATGCCCCTAGGGGGAGGTTGGTAGGAGTTAACCATCGCGCGCCCCGACCTTCCTACAAAGAGGAAACAATAAAGATACAATGCGCGGCAATTTGGTTACATAGGCCATACGTGCATGCTTCGGGAATCACAAACCTTAATACAATTATTTCTCTAACCTCACAAACTACCACTAGCATGACTCAAATATGACCATCTTAACATCTCTAAACAATTACAAGGAGTCAAACTTCACATAATATTCAATGCTCTATATATGAAAGTTTTGATTATATCTCCTTTGGATGTCTATCATATTAGGACTAAATTCATAATCCAAGCAAATTACCATGTTGTTTAGAGACTCTCAAAATAATATAAGTGAAGCATGAGAGTTCATCAATTTCTTCAAAATAAAACCACCGCCGTGCTCTAAAAAGATATAAGTGAAGTACTAGAGCAACTAACAAACTACTCCAAAAAGATACAAGTGGAGATCAATGAGTAGTCAAATAATTAACTAGCTATGAGAAGACCCTCTCTCATTTAAGAATTTCAGATCTTAAGTACTTTTTTCAAACAGCAAGCAAAACAAGTAAAAATGACATTGCAAGGATAACACATATTATGTGAAGAAGCAAAAACTTAGGCTCAACCGATACTAACCGGTAATTGTTGATGAAGAAAGGTGGGATGCCTACCGGGGCATCCCCAAGCTTAGATGCTTGAGACTTCTTAAAATTTTATCTTGGGATGCCTTGGAAATCCCCAAGCTTGAGATTTTGTGTATCCTTAATTCCTCTCATATCATAGTTTCCCGGAATCTTGAAAGCTTCATCCACACAAAACTCAACAAGAACTCGTGAGATAAGTTAGTATAAATCGATGCAAAACTTATCATTATCTACAGTAGAAAATCACTAAAATTATAATTTGACATTGCATACTAAATGCCTCTCCATATTTAATACTCCCATCCCGAAATACAACCATTAAACAAGCAAACATATGCAAACAATGCAAACATAACAACAATCTGTCTAAACATAACAGTTTGTAAAGGATGCAGCAAAATCCATACTTATCTAACTTAAAAAATTCTGAAAATTTACCACACCGTAGAGAATTTATTATTGCATGTTGTGTCAAAATTTTAAGTTTTTATCACATTCTGACTTTTCTCGGGAATTTTTATAACAGCGACAAACTTTCTGTTTTGAAACAGCAACTCATGTACTTGCAAATTGTGCATGGTAAAGACTATCCTTGACACTTTTATTGAAACAAAAGATACAAAACCTTAATCTAAATAACAACAAGCAAATCCAAACGAAAGAAAATGAAGCTCCAAGTAAAACAAATATCATGTGGTGAATAAAAATATAGCCTCAAGTAACATTACCGATAGATGAAGACGAAAGAGGGGATGCCTTCCCGGGGCATCCCCAAGCTTAGGCTCTTGGTTGTCCTTGAATATTACCTTGGGGTGCCTTGGCATCCCCAAGCTTAGGCTCTTGGTTGTCCTTGAATATTACCTTGGGGTGCCTTGGTCATCCCCAAGCTTAGGCTCTTGCCACTCCTTATTCCATAGTCCATCAAATCCTTACCCAAAACTTGAAAACTTCACAACACAAAACTTAACGGAACTTCGTGAGATGCATTAGTATAATAAAGCAAATCATTCACTTGGGTACTATCAAAGACAAGATTCATAATTGTTCTCACACAATTCCTAATGTACCTTATCATTTCCACAATTTGTAACACTTAATATAAGCTATGGAAACACTAAAACAAGCAAACTATGCATTGAAAACAAAATCTGTCAAAAACAAAACAGTCTGTAATGATCTGGACAACCACCATACTTCTGCAACTCTAAAAATTCTGAAAAATTAGGACAACGTAGGAAATTTATATATTAATCATGTGTAGAAATTTCAGCTAATTATCACGCTCTAGTGATTTATTGAATTTTCTGCACTGGACGCAAAACTTTCTGTTTTTGCACAGAATCAAATCAATTATGAAACACACCATCCCAAAGGCTTTACTTGGCACTTTATTCAAACAAAAGCTATAAAACATGATTACTAAAGTATCTTAATCATGTGAACACACAAAAACAGAAGATAAAAGTATTGGGTTGTCTCCCAACAAGCGCTTTTCTTTAACGCCTTTTTAGCTAGGCATGAAGATTTCAATGATGCTTACATAAAAGATATGGATTGAAACACAAAGAGAACATCATGAATCACATTGAAAATACGTTTAAGTCTAACCCACTTCCTATGCATAGGGATTTTGTGAGCAAATAACTTATGGGAACAAGAATCAACTAGCATAGGAAGGCATAACACGCACAAGTTAAAGATCAACACATAGAGAGTAAACTTGATATTATTGGAATAGCTACAAACATACTTTCCTCTCTCATAGTAATTTTCAGAAGCATCATGAATGAATTCAACAATGTAACTATCACAAATAGCACTCTTTTCATGATGCATAAGCATAGAATTTTTACTACCCCCCACATAAGCAAAATTCTTCTCATTCATAGTAGTGGGAGGAGCAAATTCAACAAAATAACTATCATCTGATACTTGATTAAAATCATGATGACAAGTTTCATGGTTATTGGTATTCTTTATAACATATCTGTAATCACAATAATCATCATAGATAGGAGGCATGCTTTCATCATAATAAATTTTCTCATCAAAACTCGGGGGACTAAAAATATCATCTTCATCAAACATAGCATACCCAAACTTGTGGCTTTGCATATCATTAGCATCATGGATATTCAAAGAATTCATACTAACAACATTGCAATCATGCTCATCATTCAAATATTTAGTGCCAAACATTTTATTGACTTCTTCTTCTATCAATTGAGTACAATTTTCCTTTCCATCATTGTCACGAAAGACATTAAAAAGATGAAGCATATGAGGCAACCTCAATTCCATTTTTTTGTATTTTTATTTTTATAAAACAAACTACTGATAAAGCAATAAACTAAAAGATTCGATTGCAAGATCTAAAGATATACCTTCCAGCACTCACCTCCCGGCAAAGGTGCCAGAAAAGAGATTGATGTCTACTACACAACCTTCTTGTAGACTCGTGTTGGGCCTCCAGGCACAGAGTTTTGTAGGAAGTAGCAGTTTTCCATCAAGTGGATGACCTAAGGTTTATCAATCCGAGGGAGGCGTAGGATGAAGATGGTCTCTCTCAAACAACCCTGCAGCCAAATAACAAAGAGTCTCTTGTGTCCCCAACACACCCAATAAATTGGTAAACTGTATAGGTGCACTAGTTCGGCGAAGAGATAATGGTACAAGCGTAATATGGATGGTAGATATGGGTTTTTGTAATTTGAAAATATAAAAAAGCAAGGTAATTAATGATAAAAGTGAGCACAAACGGTATTACAATGTGTGGAAACAAGGCCTAGGGTTCATACTTTCACTAGCGCAAGTTCTCTCAACAATGATAACATAATTAGATCATATGACAATCCCTCAACATGCAACAAAGAGTCACTCCAAAGTCACTAATGGAGGAGAACAAACGAAGAGATTATTGTAGGGTAAGAAACCACCTCAAAGTTATTGTTTCTGATCAATCTATTGGGATATTCATATAAGTGTCACAAGCAGCCCTAGAGTTCGTACTAAAATAACACCTTAAGACACACGTCAACCAAAACCCTAATGTCACCTAGATACTGCAATGTCACCACAAGTAGTTGCGTGTCGGTGTACTAAGGTAGGGGTACCTCAGTACCCCAACTTGTGCACGGGCAGTTGCAGCTTCCCGCGGCAGGGTTTACCGCGTGCTCGCCGGAGACCTTCCTGCTCCCTATTAAACCATTCAAAAACAAAGTATACAAGACATAAGACCGAGACCCCGGCAAGAGGAGCTTGCCGGGAAGGCCATACCAGGCTCAAGACTGCTCCACTAGCACAAGGCCCTAGCATGAGGAGCTTGCCAGGAAGATTAGAAGACACGCCTCGGCGCTATATGCGCCCCGGCAAGGGCCCGGGGAGCGGCAAGCTCCCGGGCCCGGCAAGATCAAAGTCCCGGCAAGGTGCTTGCCGGGAAGGCTGCGCTGTGTGCCCGCGCTCCAGCTCATCGGCCCACGCGTCGCCCTGGGGCCTATCCAGGGACGCGTGGCGGATGGCTGTGCAGCCTGGGGGTACACGGTGGCACTCCACGGTGATGGATCCATCGCCGTGGCAGGCGGAGACGCAAGGGCGGGAGCTTTTGGGGTCGACGGCGACGGGCATTAAATGTCCTTGTCCCCCACTGTCAAAGTAGGTATAGACCACTGTTCTGCACTGTAGCTCCACTGTTCCCGCACTGTTGCAACTACCACCTCTTTTACGTTTTTACCCCTTTCTCCTACGTTGACACCTGTCGGTGACCCCTTGCACTATAAAAGGAGGCCCATGCACAACGTGGAGGGGGTTCGGAACCTAGATTACTCTCGCGCTCGGTGTAGCTGCTTCTTCAAGCTCCGAGCACTCAAACTCAATACACAACTAAGCAGGAGTAGGGTTTTACGCGTCTACCGCGGCCCGAACCTGGGTAAAACTGCCCGCGTGCTCGCTACGATCCGCTCTTCGTGCTCCCTCCGCCCTCGTACCGCACAGACAAGGGGCTCCGGTCCCATAGGTGTTCGTGGCGGACAGTTTCCCCCGACATCTTTGGCACGCCAGGTAGGGGGCGTCGAGGTTGTGCGAACCTGATCCGGCGTTCACGCGGGCGCATTCTTCATCAACCTCTCCAGCTTCATCAGCAACTTCACCAGCAACAGCTCCATGGCCCCGAAGAAGAAGGCTTCGGAGGTCGGAGGCCCGTCTGCGTCTCACCCGCCACCACCAGAGCCAACGGTAGGCGGGGGAGATGCCGTCGGAAGGGCGGTCGCCGGCGAGGACACTCACGGCGCCACCAGATCTAAGAACAGGACGGACGACCGAACCTCGGTCTCCGTGGACGCGCCGCGTCCATCTCAGCACACGACGACCCAGCAGCGCCATACCACGGGAGGTGGTCTCCGCTTGCTGGGGCAAGGCCAAACCGGAGGCTCGCGGGACGCCCCGGACCCCCGTCCGGGCACAAGCAAAGAGAAGGCGTCGGCGCGGGACCCCGCTCCTTCTAACGTCGTTAGAAGTCCGAGCGTATCCCGCTCCTCGCACCGCTCGCCCGCGTTCCCCTCCACTCCAGCAGAAGCGCTCGCAAGGGCGCAACTGCTCCTCGACTTTCCTCCAGCGGCCGACAAGGCCGAAGAATGGAGGGCCACCATCCGGAGCCTGATAGACTTCGCCAACAACGATTCTCCACAGCAACCGTCGACCTCACGGCCGCGGCAAGCTGAGAAGACGAAGGCTGACGGCAACAAGACTGCCGGGGGTGCGACAAGCGTGCACTCCCCGCCGCAGAAGCAGAAGACGCCGCCCCGCCGGAACAACCCCGACGACGGCTCCACAGCCTCGTCGGACCCGCGGGCCCGTCGGGACCAGCGCCAGGTCCTCGACGACCGGCGAGAAGAAGACGCTCGGACCACAATCGAGCGCCGCCGAGAAGCTCGGCGACAATCAGACAAGAGAGCTGGGAACACTGTCGACGCGCACGCGCCCGGTGAGCCAGGCGACTTGCCGTACGCGGCAGGCTGCCCTGCGTTCACCCGCGAGCTGCGGCGCGTCCAGTGGCCCAGCATGAAGAATTTTAAGCCCGACGTACCGGAGAAGTACGACGGCAAGACGCACCCCTCGGAGTTTCTCAGCGTCTATACCATCGCAGTGCAAGCTGCCGGGGGGCGCGACGAGAAGATCTTGGCTAACTACTTCCCGCTCGTGCTTAAACCGAACGTTCGTTCGTGGCTTATGCACTTGCCGGAAGGTTCTATATCTTCTTGGGCCGACCTTTGCCACCAGTTTGTTGGCGCCTTCACCGGCGGCCACAAACCCCACGGCCAGGAGAGCGATCTCCATATTCTGGCCCAGAAGGAAGGCGAGACCCTGCGCAAGTATATCCAACGCTTCAGCCGGGTGCAGCACAACATCCCTGACGTTCATCCTGCCGCGGTTATCAGCGCGTTTCATCAGAACGTGCGTAACCGCCGCATGCGTGAAGAAATGGCGATGACCAAGATTCGGAACGTCAGCGAGCTCTACGCTCTTGCTGACAAGTGCGCACGCGCAGAAGAGGGGAGGAGACTCCCCGGAGAGGATACTGGCGCAGGGGGAAGCGACAGCGACGACGCCGCCCCGGCAAAGAAGAGCCGGCGGCGGAACAACAGAAGGAAGGGCAAGAAAGAGGTGCTTGCCGTCGAGAAGACCGGCAAGGAGGCCCCCGCCAAGCAAGCGCAGGCTGGCGGCTCCGGCAAGGAGCCTGCCCCTGCTGCGGCGGCCGACAAGCCGGGGAGCTCCGACAAGCAATACTGTAAGATCCACCGCACCAAGGGTCACGATCTCTCCAACTGCAAGCGCGTCGAATATCTCGTCGAGCAGCAGAAAGCTGAGTACGAGAGGCGCGACAAGGAGAAGGCCCAAGGTGGCGGGGAAGAGCCCAGCAAGAAGCGGCCGTTCAGCGGCCGGGGAGGGCGCCGCGGCAAGGCTAAGCAGCGGCAAGGAGATCGACCTCCCCGGGGCCGCGACAAGGACGAAGACGACGACGATGAAGACATGGAGGCCTAATCTACGCGGTCGCCCTCCTTCCTGCCGAGCTTAGCCACCTTGGCGATGATGTGGGCGACTTGTTCCTTCAGGGCCTCCGTGTTCGCATCAGCCGGCAAGCTGCGAAGAACGTTGGTGACATTGATCCCCGGGTTGCGGTACACGATCTTCGTCAGCACCCGCTCCAGAGTTCCCGCGCAGAGCAGGCGCGACTCCTCGGCCAGCCGTGCGGGGATTTGGTTCCGGAGACCTGCCAGGGCCGGCGCGATCCCTCTGAAGAA
The DNA here is from genome assembly GCA_902687465.1 of Secale cereale. Lineage (NCBI taxonomy): Eukaryota > Viridiplantae > Streptophyta > Magnoliopsida > Poales > Poaceae > Secale > Secale cereale. The sequence goes on along the minus strand of LR738715.1, from coordinate 80,216,939 downwards.
GATGCTGAGCTTGGCGCTGTGCGGGAGATCCGGATCCGGCGAGTAGATGAGATGTTCGACCTTCAGCGCCAGCAGCTCCTGGTCAATGTTGGACGCACAAGAAACCAAGTCTTCGGTCCATACCTCAATGGTTTGGCGGAAGAGCTCGGATGCTTTGTTGACGCTGTCCACCAGGGTCCGCTCCTTGCGGAGTTCCTCCTTCAGCTTGTTCTCCTGAGCCCGGGCAGCATCGAGTGAATCCTTCAGAGTGGTGACCTTCAGCTCCAAGTCCTCGATGGAGTCCTTGGCGGCCTTCAACTCGTCGCCCCTCTTGGAGAGGCTCACCTGGAGCTCAGAGTTTGTGTGGGCGTCCTTCTCGCGCTCCGTGATGAGCGCGGCAACCTTCTCCGCGCTCACCTTCAGCGCCTTCTCCAGCTGCTCAACCTTGGCGGCGAGCTCCTTCTTGGCGTCTTCCGCGGCAACCGCGGCGGCCTTCGCCTCCTTCAACTCCCCGCCAAGGGCCGTCTCGCGAGCGGCAAGGTCCTCCTCATGGGAGTCGAGCTCGACCTTCCGCTGCGCGAGCTCGCCTTCTCGCCGGGACAGCTCCACCCCGGCGAGCTGCTGCTGTTCCTCTGCTTCAGCCTTCTCGAGCACCCACTCCTGGTACTCGCCGGCGAGACGCTCGCGCTCCTCCGCCACCTCGCGGAGGGCCGCCTGGTTGGCGGCGCTGAGCTCCGCCGCACGCTTCTCCATTTCCGCAGCGGCCTTGGCGGCGAGCGCTTCCCGGGAGGCGAGCTTCGCCTGCCTGGCCCGGTAAAGGGCCAGGAGTTGGTGGAGCAGCTTCTCCTCCTCCGGCCCTTCGCTCCCGCCGGGCGCCTCGACGATTTTCAGGCCCGCGGAGGCGAGGACTTCTCCGTCAAACGCCTCGCCCTCCGCGGGAGCTCGCGATGAAGACCCCCAAGGCATCTGGATGAAGACGCCGTTGGGGGCCTCAAGGTAGTACCCCTGCTCCTTGCTGGCGGAGGGGTCGGCGGCCGGTGCAGCATCTGATGCTCCCGCCACCTCCGGGTCGGCGGTGCGGTCGCCGTCCCCCTCCCCGGCCGCTGCGTCCGCAGCCGGAGCAGTCTCCTGCGCGGCCGGCTCGGCGGCCTCGGCCATCTCCACGGTGGCAGGGACGTCACCGCCGCCGCCCTGCGCGCCCTCCTCCTCGAGGTTGATAACCTCCGTCTCCATGGGCTCAGGAGGAGGAAGATCTAAGAAGAAAAAGAAGAAAAAGAAGTTCAATATTCAAGCAAATATCCAAAAAGAAACGAAGCCAAGAAGACAAGCTACAAAACATACCTTGGCGGACGTCCTCAGCGGCGGGCTCCCTCGCCAGGGAGCTCGGCCTTGGCGGAGTGGCCACCCTCGCCGGGCTGCTCGCCCTTGGCGGGGTACTCTGCCTTGGCGGAGTACCCGCCCTTGGCGGAGAGCTCTCCCTTGCCGGAGAGTTCTGCCTTGGCGGGGACGGCGGGGCCTGCGGCTCCTCGGTGACGGTCTCCGGGCGCTCTTCCCGCTGTGGCTCCACCTCTGCGCAAATCAAGAGAAGAAACATCAAGATATGAAGACAAGACCAATCCTCAGGCGTACCCCGATAAGCGAAAGAATAGACCCCAGACTTACGCTGGGGGCTGCGCTGGGGGCTGCTCCTCGGAGCAGCGCTCGGGTCCGGCAGGCTCGGCTCCGGCACACCTCCTGTTGCCGCGGCAGCTGAGTCTCCCGCGGCCTCGACTGCGGGCGCCTTGGCTTTCTTCGCCACGCGCTGAGTCAAGGTCCTGAAATCAAAGCAATGAACAGAGTCAGCATCAACATAAACCAAGACAAAAACCGAGAAGGTGTAAGATCTTAGACTCTTACTCCTGGTCCTCCTCGTCGTCCTCGCTCAAGGCGGAGAAGTCGTACTCCACCGTCGGCGCGTCGGCGCGAGGAGCGGAAGATGAAGATTCCCTCGCGCGCTTGGTGGCCCCTGGGGCTGGGGGCTGTGAAGACCCAGCCCCAGCGGTAGCCGGCGCCCGAGGAGCAGGCGGAGCCGTTGCTCCGCTCCGAGAAGACCCCTGTCGGCTCGGCGCCGGCCTGCGAGGCGCCTCCGTCATGGCCTGCGCGCGGGTTGCCTCTGCTGTGGCTGATGCGCCGGTCGGCCTTGGCGCGGCTTGGCTCCCCCGGGGAGCTGCCCGATGAGCTGGCTGTTGCCGGGGCGCCTGCGCCCTCTCCCCCGTCGCCGTCTTGCGGAGACGCTTCGGTGGGGGCTGCCTCGGGCTTGCCGGGGGCGGGGAGCTCTCCGACGAGGAGAGGTCGTCGGCGTAGAGCTCCGTAGATCCGCCGGAGTCCTCGGCCTCCTCCTCCTCCTCTTCCCCGGCCGGCTCACTGGTCCCAGCGCCCTGCGCTGCGACCCCTTTTCCCTTGCCGCCTCCGCCCCTCGCGGCGCCTCTGCTCCCTCCAGCGGCACCCTCCATCGCCGCGGCCTCGGCCGCGATTCCATGGATCCCGGAGTGCCTCAGGGAGGGGACCCCGGCGAGCGCGTCGGGAGGGAGCTGCAGCAACCTGCGGATCTCCGCCTCCTCCGCCTGGGCGGACGCATCCGCAACTTCCGCCTCTTCCGGCGTGTATCCAAAAATTCCTGCCGCTGCGGCTGCAGCGGCCTCTTCAGCCCGAGAAGCCATATAGGCAATCTCCTGGTCGGTGGTGTCCCACGTGTGCTCCTTGAGGTCGTTCTTGTTCTTCGCCACCTCCGCGAGGTTGTCGTAGAAGTTGAGGACGTCGATGGGCTTGGGAGCTATCCACGTGCGGTCCACGCCGTGCGAGTCACACATGGGCATCATGGCGAGGATCCGGTCCCGGACGATGTTGTTGCAGAGCGGCACCACTTCCCGGGGAGGCCTGAACCACTCAGGGTGTGCCGGGTCGTACTTGAAGAGTTCCCGGACCATCCCCTTCAGCTCCAGCGTGGTGAAGTTGAAGTTGAGCCCGGGGCGCAGCCTCATTATGTCTGCCGGGCCGCCGTACTCCCAGGCTGACCTCTTCCGGTCTTGGAGAGGGGCGATGCGCCGGCGGAGGAAGTCTGCGCCCACCTCTACAACTGACAGCTTGGCCATCCGAAGACGAAGAATCCGGACGAGGGCGATGTCGAGCTTGATGTCGTCAGAGTCTAGCTCACTCCAGTCCCTGCCGCGCACGATGGGCGTTGTGCGCGGCGCGGTGAAGGCTTGCGGCTGGTCTTCGACGATCCAGCACCACTCCGCTCGCCATTCCTCCCACTTGCCGCGGAGCTCCCCCGGCAAGTACGCTCCCTTTTTATTCAGACGGAAAACCCAAGAAATTCCTCCGGAGAGGGGGGCATCGGCCTCGGCTCTAGGAGTGAAGAAGTGCCTAAAGAGCGCTACGTTTGGGTGTACTCCTATGAAGTTTTCGCACATGTGTGCGAAAACCGCCATGGTGAGGATGGCGTTGGGGGTGAAGTCAAGCAGATGGAGGCCGTACGTGTTCATAATGTCGCAGAAGAAGTTTGAGAAAGGAGGGCAGAGACCACAGTGAAAAAAGGCTGCGAAGAAGTAGTACCCGCCGGGATAGCTGTCCTTGGCGGCGGCCGGATATGCTCGCGTGCGGGGATGCGCGTTGGTTTCCTTGGCCCAGAACAAGTAATACTTGTTCCAGAGCTCCCGCACGCCGAGCTTCGGCGGGAAGACGAGGTGCTTCTTCCGGTACGCGGCGAGCTTCGCCGCTTGCTCCGATTTCTCCCTCTTGGCCTTCTCCGCCTTCGCCTTGTCGGTCTTCGGGGCCATGGCGGGCGCGGCGGAAGGAAGGAGGGGCGAAAGGTCCGACGACGCCGGAGATGCAGACAGCGGCGGCGGAGGCGTGGAAGCAGAGCGCAAGAGAATCTTTGGAGAAGGAAGACGATGCAATGAAAGCGCAAGGAGGGGAACCGCGCCTGCTTCCTCTGCTTTTATGGGGGAGTGGGGGGCGTTTCGCCCTTTCCATTAAGAGATCGTGGGCACGTCCCATCCCACGACGCCGCGATCGACGCGTGCCGTTACAGTGGGGTGCGGCGGATACGGAAGTGAATTCGGCGCGCCACGGGCCGCGGGCGCCCGTGCACTGTTTTGGGCCTGGCCCAACAGCGCTCGGCACCGTGTGTGGCCCAGGCCCGGGGGCTCCTGTCGGTGTACTAAGGTAGGGGTACCTCAGTACCCCAACTTGTGCACGGGCAGTTGCAGCTTCCCGCGGCAGGGTTTACCGCGTGCTCGCCGGAGACCTTCCTGCTCCCTATTAAACCATTCAAAAACAAAGTATACAAGACATAAGACCGAGACCCCGGCAAGAGGAGCTTGCCGGGAAGGCCATACCAGGCTCAAGACTGCTCCACTAGCACAAGGCCCTGGCATGAGGAGCTTGCCAGGAAGATTAGAAGACACGCCTCGGCGCTATATGCGCCCCGGCAAGGGCCCGGGGAGCGGCAAGCTCCCGGGCCCGGCAAGATCAAAGTCCCGGCAAGGTGCTTGCCGGGAAGGCTGCGCTGTGTGCCCGCGCTCCAGCTCATCGGCCCACGCGTCGCCCTGGGGCCTATCCAGGGACGCGTGTCGGATGGCTGTGCAGCCTGGGGGTACACGGTGGCACTCCACGGTGATGGATCCATCGCCGTGGCAGGCGGAGACGCAAGGGCGGGAGCTTTTGGGGTCGACGGGGACGGGCATTAAATGTCCTTGTCCCCCACTGTCAAAGTAGGTATAGACCACTGTTCTGCACTGTAGCTCCACTGTTCCCGCACTGTTGCAACTACCACCTCTTTTACGTTTTTACCCCTTTCTCCTACGTTGACACCTGTCGGTGACCCCTTGCACTATAAAAGGAGGCCCATGCACAACGTGGAGGGGGGTTCGGAACCTAGATCACTCTCGCGCTCGGTGTAGCTGCTTCTTCAAGCTCCGAGCACTCAAACTCAATACACAACTAAGCAGGAGTAGGGTTTTACGCGTCTACCGCGGCCCGAACCTGGGTAAAACTGCCCGCGTGCTCGCTACGATCCGCTCTTCGTGCTCCCTCCGCCCTCGTACCGCACAGACAAGGGGCTGCGGTCCCATAGGTGTTCGTGGCGGACAGTTTCCCCCGACATTGCGGGTTTGATTATACGACATGCATCACACAATCTCAGATTCATCTATTCAATCCAACACAAAGAACTTCACAGGGTGACCCAAAGTTTCTACCGGAGAGTCAAGACGAAAACGTGTGTCAACCCCTATGCATAAGTTCACGAGGTCACAGAACCCGCAAGTTGATCAGCAAAACATACATCAAGTAGATCACGTGAATATCCCATTGTCACCACAGATAAGCACATGCAAGACATAAATCAAGTGTTCTCAAATCCTTAAAGACTCAATCCGATAAGATAACTTCAAAGGCAAAAATCAATCCATTACAAGAAGGTAGAGGGGGAGAAACACCATATGATTCAACTATAGTAGTAAAGCTCGCGGTACATCAAGATCGTGCCATATCAGGAACACGAGAGAGAGAGAGAGAGAGAGAGAGAGATCAAACACATAGCTTTGGTACATACCCTCAGCCCTGTGGGTAAACTACTCCCTCTTCGTCATGGAGACCGCCGGGATGATGAAGATGGCCACCGGTGATGGTTTCCCCCTCTGGCAGGGTGCCAGAACGGGCTCCCGATTGGTTTTTGGTGGTTACAGAGGCTTGCAGCGGCGAAACTCCCGATATAGGTTTGTTTTAGGGGTTTCCTGTATTTATAGGAATTTTTGGGGTCAGGGGAAAGTCAGGGGGACCCACGAGGCAGCCACAAGGTAGGGGGCGCTCCCTAGGGGGGCTCCACACCCTTGTGGTGGCCCCGTGGCTCTTCTGGTCCACCTTCGGCGCTCCATGGGCTTCTTTTGGTCCATAAAAAATCACCGTAAATTTTTGTTCCGTTTGGAATCCGTTTGGTATTCCTTTTCTACGAAACTCAAAAACAAGAAAAAAACAGAAACGGGCACTGGGCTCTGGGTTTATAAGTTAGTCCCAAAAATCATATAAAATAGCATATAAATGCATATAAAACATCCAAGATAGATAATATAATAGCATGTAACAAAAAAAATATAGGTACGTTGGAGACGTATTAGAGGACAAGACATACATGTCTGAAGGTTATGAAAAGTTTCATGAAATTCCTCCCTTCAAAGTCAAGGCTGACTCAAGCACCCTGTTAAACGATGAAGATTATCCATGGTTACGGTGCAATAAGCAAATGACACAAGCGAGCAAAAAGTGAAGACTTTATCTCCACAACTATTATGATGATGCCTTTGATCTAGAATATCACTGAAGTTACATGTGAAGAAATGAAATCCCTTTTGTAACATATGAGTTTTCGTCCGAAACCCTGATACTTCGAAAGAGATTGTCCATTTTGTACACGAAGTGCATCCAGTTTTTGCCGTAACCCTATCACCTGTTTAGAACATGCTATGTGGGGTGAAATGATGATACCATGCCAACTTTCAACCTTTTCAGATTTCATTTGAAGTGATTTTCAATTTCAGGGTCATTTATCTCCCAATTTTTTTAGTAAATGCATGAAAAATAGAAAATGAAGTCAGAAAAAGGTTAATAATTGATGATGTGCCTTTGAATGGGGCATATTAAACGCACAAAAAGTCTATAGTTAGAATATGTTCAAAATAATGAAATCCCTTTGTAATATATGAATTTTCGTCCGTAACCGTGATACTTCAAAAGAGATTGTCCATTTTGTACACAAAGTGCATCCAGTTTTTGCCGTAACCCTCTCAACTTTTTAGAACATGCTATGTGGGTGAAATGATGATACCATGCCAACTTTCAACCTTTTCAGAGTTCATTTGTAGTGCTTTTCAATTTCAGGGTCATTTTGCTAAAAAAAATAGTAAATGCATGAAAAATACCAAACGAAGTCACAAAGGGTTGAAAATTGATGATGTGGCTTTGAATGGTGCATTTTTAACACACAAAAATTCTGAAGTTCAAATAAGTTCAAAAAAATGAAATCCCTTTGTAACAGATGAGTTTTCGTCCGAAACCCTGATACTTCGAAAGAGATTGTCCATTTTGTACACGAAGTGCATCCAGTTTTTGCCATAACCCTCTCAACTTTTTAGAACATGATATGTGGGTGAAATGATGATACAATGCCAATTTCAACCTTCTGAGAGTTCATTTGAGGTTCTTTTTAGTTTCAGGGTCATTTAGCTCAAAGAATGTACTAATAGCAAAAAGAATGGACTAGATTTTTTTTATCTAACTCTAATAGCAAAAATAATGAACTAAAATAATCAACCAAAACAAAAATATAATATTCTTCAATTGCAAAATGAATCAACCAAAAAGTATTTTTTTAAACTAAAATTTTATAAAATTCTATAAACCTCTAGTATTTTTTAAAATTTGATAAAATTTTATAAACCTCTAGTATTCTTCAATAGCAATATGAAACTCTAGTATTCTTCAATAGCAATATGAAACTCTAATAGCAAAAGGAAACAACTAAAAAGAGTTTATAAACCTTTAGTATTTATTAAACTAAAATTTTATCAAATTTATGCAACTAAAATTATCAAAGTATTTTTTGTTAAAACATTAATAACAAAAAGAATTTTCATGAAGAATTTTTTGTTAGAAACTTTAATAGCAAACTAAAATAACAAAATCAGTTTTTGATTAAAACAGACATTCAAAATAACCTAAAAATAACGAAATTGAATATAATGATAAAACAGAGTAAATAGCAGGAAAAAGAATCACTCAAAAATGTATTTTTATAGTAAAGTTATTCACAAACTAGTGATCAACACAAATTTAAAAGAATTCAAATTTGAAAACTAATGACACTAACAGAAAGTTTATAATTATTATGACCTAAAAGCAAAAAGAATCACTGAAAACTGTAAGTAGAAATAAAATAAAATAAATAAAGCAAAAACAATTTTTTTTTAAAATGCCAACTACTGGGCCACCGCGACGTGAAGACGACTAGAAACCCAACCAGCTTATTGGGTCAGGATTCAGGCACATAGCAAGCTGAGTAGGCCCACAGGCAGAGAATTGTCAGATTAGCCCCGAAAGCCTATAGTTGAGAGGAGCTCGAGAGGGTGGGCGCAACAACACTTATAAACAATCTCGAGCTCTCTCAGCTAGCGAGGTGGGACTAAACATTTGGCCCCGGGCAGCACCAACCTTTGGTCCCGGTTGGTGGCACAAATCAGGACCAATACCCACCTTTGGTCCCGGTTTGTGGCACCAACCGGGACCAATGCCCACCTTTGGTCCTGGTTCGTGCCACCAACTGGGACCAAAGTGTTGGAAATATGCCCTAGAGGCAATAATAAAAGTATTATCATTATATTTCCTTGTTCATGATAATTGTCTGTTATTCATGCTTGAATTGTATTGTACGGAAACAGCGATACATGTGTGAATACATAGACCACAACGTGTCCCTGGTAAGCCTCTAGTTACTAGCTCATTGATCAATAGATGGTCACGGTTTCCTGACCATGGACATTGGATGTCATTGATAACGGGATCACATCATTAGGAGAATGATGTGATGGACAAGACCCAATACTAAGCCTGGCATAAGATAGTGTAGTTCGTAATGCTTTAGCTTTTCCAGTGTCAAGTATCTGTTCCCTAGACCATGAGGTTGTGCAACTCCCGGATACCGTAAGAATACTTTGGGTGTGCCAAACGTCACAACGTAACTGGGTGGCTATAAAGGTACGCAACGGGTATCTCCGAAAGTGTCTGTTGGGTTGGCACGAACCGAGACTGGGATTTGTCACTCCGTGTGACGGAGAGGTAACTCTGGGCCCACTCGGTAAGACATCATCATCATGAGCTCAAAGTGACTAAGGAGTTAGTCATGGGATGATGGATTACGGAACGAGTAAAGAGACTTGCCATGACGAGATTGAACAAGGTATCGGGCATACCGACGATCGTATCTCGGGCAAGTACCGTACCAATAGACAAAGGGAATTACATACGGGATTAAGTGAATCCTTGACACAGTGGTTCATCCGATGAGATCATTGAGGAACACGTGGGAACCAACATGGGTATCCAGATCCCGCTGTTGGTTATTGATCGGAGAGTCATCTCGGTCATGTCTGTGTGTCTCCCGAACCCGCAGGGTCTACACACTTAAGGTTCGGTGACGCTAGGGTTGTAGAGATATATGCACACGGAAACCCGAATGTTGTTCGGAGTCCCAGATGAGATCCCGGACGTCACGAGGAGTTCAGGAATGGTCCGAAGGTAAAGAATGATATATAGGAAGTCCAGTTTCGGCCATCGAGAGAATTCCGGGGGTCACCGGTAGTGTAACGGGACCACCGGAAGGGTCCCGGGGGTCCACCGGGTGGGGCCACCCATCCCGGAGGGCCCCGTGGGCTGTAGGGGAGGGGGAACATCCCCTAGTGGGCTGGCGCACCCCACATGGGCCACCCCCAGGCGCCTAGGGTTGAAACCCTAGGGGTGGGGGCGCCTCCCTTTGGCTTGGGGGGCAAGATACCCCCCTGGCCGCCGCCCCCCTAGGAGATTGGATCTCCTAGGGCCGGCACCCCCCTGGCCCCCTATATATAGTGGGGGGGAGAGAGGGCAGCCGCACCTCAGCCCCTGGCGCCTCTCCCCCCCGTTACACCTCCTACTCCTCCCGCAGGGACTCGGCGAAGCCCTGCAGCTTCTCCCGTTGCATCCATGATACGTCTCAAACGTATCTACTTTTCCAAACACTTTTGATATTGTTTTGACCTCATTCTTGCATGATTTGAACTAAACTAACCCGGACTAACGCTGTTTTCAGCAGAGCTGCCTGTATGGTTTTATTGTGTGCAGGAAAACGGATTTTTAGGTATCTCAGAAAAATCCACGAAAAATCACAGAAAATCCACGCACCCGAAGGAACCAGGAGCCAGAAGAGGGACCAGAGGGGGACCAGGGGGGGCCCAGGCGCCCTGGTGGCGCGGCCCAGCCCCTGGCCGCGCCGGGGGGTCGCCTGGGTGGGCCCCACGCCCCCTGGTGCCCTACTTCGACTCGTATTTTTACCCGTGACGAGAAAACCCCAGATCAGAAGTTCTTTTCGCAGTTTTCGTCGCGGAGCCGCCGCCACCCTCAGTTCTTCTTCGGGAGGGCTAATATGGAGGCTGAATTGGCCTCCGGAGAGGGGAGATCGTCGCCATCGTCATCATCATCACCACTCCATCATCCCTCCATGACTTCTCCTTCCATGTGTGAGTAATTCCCCTGCTGTAGGCGAAGGGGATGGTAGGGATTGGATGAGTTAGATCATGTAATAGTTTGTCAGATCGTTGGGGGCATGTTGCCTATCATCTACTATGGTGTTTATCATCTTTGCTTCAACTTGTTATTCTTAATGCTTGACACTTAGGGCCCGAGTGCCATGATTTCAGATCTGAACCATATGTGTTTGCATGAATATATTTGTGTTCTTGATCCTACCTATGAGTTGTTTGCACCTGTTACGGTTCGGAACCGGCGATCCCAAAAGTGACAGCTTGGGACACCAAAGGGGATGGTCCGTAGTTTGTGGATTACATGTATCCATTGAGTTCATTGCTTTGTTTCGGTGCTCTTTGGCAGGAGCACCTTAATCTCCATAAGTTCCTTTTGGCCTTGTTCGTAGCGGGATGGTAGGACAAAAGATGTTGTGCAAGTTCTTATTGCAAGCACGCACAACTACCTACGGGATACATGCCTAATGTTTGATATTTGCCTAGATGATCATTACTTTTCCGTGTGCCGTGCCCCAAGTTAGAATCATGATATATCTCATCCATGCAGCGCCCAACCATCCATCTCCCTAGCCTAAAGTGTTTTAAATCCTGCTTGTCACTAGTTGCTACTTTTGCCATTTACCTTTACTATTTACTTTTGCTGTTTACTTTTACTATCACCATCATCGCTATCATATCACTGTTACCATTTATCTTTTGTTGCAAGTAAGTATATTTCAGGTGCGGTTGAATTGACAACTCAACTTTCAAAGCTTATAAATACTCTTTGGCTCCCTGTGTGTCGAATCAATAAATTGGGTTATTCTTACCCGCGAAGACTATCTTGATCCCTTACGGTTGAGGGTTATCAAGTACCGTTTTCCGGCGCCGTTGCCGGGGAGCATAGCAATATTTACAAGTCTACTTGAAGTATGCTACCTGCTGCACTTCATCCACTATGGGTAAGAAAGGAGACCCCAAGGTTCCGATCTTACTATCTACTACAAGAAGAGGCACTGTTCTGAGCACTAGTGCTACACTTGATTCGCCTTCTGTTATGAGTAAGTTTGCCTCACCACCACCACATGATGCTCCTACTGAATCAGTTACTATGTCCGATACTCTTGATGATGCTTCTACTACTGTTGATGATATTAGCTCACTTGGTTATGCTCTTGAAAAACCAATTGCTGCTGCTGCTAAAAAGTTTGGAATTGAAATTCCTGTTACTCGCTACCCTATTGGTGAAACTTATGATTATCTTGATTTGAGTAAACTCAAGGAGAGACTCCTTGATGATGATTACTATATGCTTGATGAAGATTTATGCAGGGAACTGACAGAGTTTTCTGGCTCTGACCCTGAAGTTATTAAGAAACTATTTGAAAAACACTCTTTGAAGAACAAAACAGTTCCTGATCCTGAATTTGCTACATCTCCTATATGCATTGATGATCCTGATTATGATTTCTCTGTTGATCTTTCACTTATACCTATGGTTGAAGCTGACCCCTTTTATGGCAGAGAAAATGATGATGCTATTGCACACCTGACTAAACTCGGTGAGTTGGGTGGCCTGTTTACCACAGATGAGAAGATACGATACTTTTATATCACCAAGCTTCTTCCTTTCTCCTTGAAGGAAGGTGCTAAAGCATGGTATGATTCGCTTCCATGCGGTTCCATTAAGAGTCCTCAAGACTGAGCTCACTCTTTTGTTGATAAGTACTTTCCTGCTCACATGCAACATGCTGCTTTACAAAGAATTTATAACTTTAAACAGTTGCAGGATGAGTCCCTCCCTAAAGCTTGGGGGAGGTACTGCGGTCTGATTCGGGCTAGACCAGGACATGAAGTCCCTAAGAACGAATTAATCGATATATTCTATGCTGGTTTAAACTGATGAATCCAAGTCCTATTTGGACAGTTGTGCTGGTTGTGTTTTCAGGAAAAGGACGCCGGAAGATGCAGAAGATTTGATGGGCAGGATTGCCAAAAATCATGAAGATTGGTCCGTCCCTGAACCACCTCCACCACCAAAGAAGAGGGGCATGTTTGTTCTAAGCCCCGAAGACATGCGAGAAGCAAAGAAGTCTATTAAAGAGAAAGGTATTAAAGCTGAAGATGTGAAGAATCAACCCCCTATTGAGAAGCTGTGTGAGCCTACCACTCACCCTCCTATGGTAGAGGTACACTCTCTTTTAGATTTCAACGCAATTGACATCCCTCATGGTAAGCCTCCTGATCAATGTTTAGATGAGTTTGATAATTTTATTATGAAACAAAATCATTTTAATGAGGGAATACAAAGTCAGTTGCATGATAATTCCCTTGCTATCAAAAGTTTGCTTGATGTTCTAGGTAGAACAGTTAATGATGTTCAATGTCTTGTGAAGCATTTTCATATGGTTAAAACTCAGCTTGACCAAATTTCTAATGTGCAAAAAGATTTGCTTGCTAACAATGCCAAACAAGATAATTTGCAGGCTTTTGGGATTAAGACCCGAGGAGGAACTAGCACTCAAGATCCTCTCTATCCAGAGGGGCATCCGAAGAGAATCGAGCAAGATTCTCAAATGCAGGAAGAAGAAATTGTTGGCTCTCCAAAGAAAAAGAAGAAACATAAGGAGACTGACAATTCTAATGATCCTATTGCAGATGAAGAGCCAACTTATCCAAACAGTGTATCTATCTCCGATGCTGAGACTGAAGACGGTGCTGAACCTGAAGGTAAGGATAATGAGAAGAATGATCCGCCTGAAGTTCAAGAAGAAGAAGCACCTGACAAACGTAAGAGGTACACTAAAGAAGACTTCATCGCAAGAAAACATGGGAAGGAAAGAGAACCATGGGTGCAGAAACCCATGCCCTTTCCAGGTAAGTCCATCAAATCCAAAGAAGAAGAGCATTACAATAAGTTTTGTGAGTTGATTAAACCTCTTTTTCTTCAAATTCCTTTGACTGAAGCTATTAAGTTACCTCCTTATTCAAAATATATGAAAGATATTGTCACTAATAAAAGAAAAGTTCCTAATGAAGCAATATCTACTATGCTTGCTAACTACTCTTTCAGTGGCAAGATTCCTGAGAAGCTCGGTGATCCAGGTATACCCACCATTCCTTGCTCCATAATGAATAATTATGTCAAAACTGCTTTATGTGATCTTGGAGCAGGAGTGAGTGTTATGCCTCTCTCTCTTTACGAGAGGCTTTGTTTAGAGAAACTAATTCCTACAGATATCTCCCTTCAGATGGCTGACAAGTCAACCGCCGTCCCGATAGGTATTTGTGAGGATGTTCCCGTAGAAGTTGCTAATTGTTTGATTCTTACTGATTTTGTTGTGCTTGACATGCCTGAGGATGGGAGCATGTCCATTATTCTTGGTAGACCTTTTCTTAACACCGCAGGTGCTATTATTGATTGCAATAAAGGGAAGGTTACCTTCCATGTGAATGATAAAGAACACACGGTATATTTTCCAAAGAAGATCGACAGGAGGCATGGCCTCAACTCTATAGAAACTATCGAGACCGTGAAGATTGGAGAATGGGATTGTCCACTACATGTGCCTCACAAATACAAAACTATCATGGTGGGGACAATGTCCATCAAGGTAAAGGTTCAGTGATTACTTCGTGAGAGGTGAGACTTTTTGCTCTATATATCGCCTGTTTGTTGGTAAGACTTGATCAACCTTACTAGTAAACATGTTTTATATAGATAAAAAGTTGAGCTTGTTATGTTTTCATTTGTTTTTAGTTTTTGTCCTACTTGTTGTACCAAGTATTTATGTTTTGAAGCTTCACAATACTACTCACTACTTCAAGTTTTCAGAGAGTTTCGCAGCTTTTTGAACTTCGAAAAAATTTCAACAGTGAAGTTTTCAGAAAAATTCCACAAAAATTTAAATAAAAATTTCCACGACGGGAGAGACCCAGAGGGACCTGGGGCCAGCCAGGGGGACCCACCAGTGGCCCAGGCGGCCAGCTGGCGCGGCCCAGCCCCTGGCCGCGCCCACAGGGCGCCTGGGGCCCACATGGCCCCCCTCCAGGTATGTCTTCTTCCTCCCTCTCTCTTTTTCTCCAAAAACGCGAGTTCTGCACTTGTTCTTGTGTTCTTGCTGTTCTTGGAGGCGATTCTTCGATCTCTCTCTACAGCCCATCATTTGAGCTGAGATTTTGAACAAATACTCCCTGGTATGTGACTCCTCCACCCCTCCAATTAGATTTTTGATTGGTGGCTTCATTTGTGAGTATTTAGTAGTTCTTGGTGCTGTATAGATGAGCTTGCATGCATGTGTAGAAAGTTATTTTCCAACTTTTGATGCAAGTTTATGCCTTGGGCAAGTGAGTTGAGTAGTTTGCCTTAACTCATCTTGTTTTAATCCTCGTTTTTGTAAATTGCCTAAAATTTCAGAAATGAGTTTGTTAGGAAGGGCAAAAGGGTGGCTTGAGAAGAGGAGGCCTGCACACTCCGATCGAGTTACTAGAGCCGCAGCTTCACCCTCGACTGCTAGGGTGAGCTATAATGAAGATCATGTGCCCCTGGAGTTGTTGGAAGACACAAGTCCAGCACGTGCAATGACGTTTCCATGTGATGAATTCCTTGAAGCTGCGGGAATTAAGGATGAGTTTTATAATCTTTGTGCTAATGCAGGTTTGACACGGCTCGTCACATGCCGTGTTACTCAATATCAAAAACTCACCTCCAGTTTTATTAACAGTTTTAGATATAATCCTGATTCAGGTGCTATTGAGTTTAAAATTTACAATGATCTTATCACCATGACTTTGGGAAGGTTTTGTGAAATAATAGGTGTGCCAAACGTTGGGAGGACGGCTAGGATGGCCACTCAGCCCTCCGAGCTAAAAACCGTCATTAACTCTCTCTGCAGCATGGGTACGAGGGATATTAATCGGTCGAAGATCTCCAGCATCTTATTTCCTCACCTCGGGTATTTTGCATATTATGTTGCTAGAGGGGTGTTAGCTCGTGACAACACGAGCAGCATTTCTGCTCCGGATATTGCTATCCTGGCAGCAGCCCTCTCAGGGAGGTCTGATTATAATCTGGGTGCCTTAATTGCTCGACCCCTTGCTATGAACGGTAACAAGGGGGACTTATATGGTGGCGTTTATGCCACACTTATCTTAGAACATCTTGGAGGCACCCCACACCCTGATGATAATCCTTTTACTTATTTAAGCTTTGATCTTGCTGCTATGAAAAGGCATAAGTTTGTTACCATGGCTTCTGAGCTGGATAATCTTGTTTATATCTTACGTTTCGGAACTACCGCGGAACGCGAGATCCATCTACCTGCACCTCTTTTGTTTGATTTTTCTCGCAGGAACGGATGGTCCTTTGATGTTGTCCAGTTCGATGAGTTCATGGTCCAGTATCAGTTTCATAACCCCATGGAGGGGGTTGTGCCCGACGAGGAGGAGCACGGTGAGTTACCACCTTTCCAGGGAGATACCGCCACCGAGTTTGGTGAAGGGTCTTCCTCTTCTTGGCGTACGGACCCTTCCTCGTGGGAGACTCCGAGGAGTTCGGTATATGCTCCAGCATCCTTCTACGACCCTTGGTCTCACCACCATACCCCCGGAGCAGGAGGCTCCTGGGGGCAGTAGCTGCTACCAACTTAGGCCAAAAGCCTAAGCTTGGGGGAGTACGTGCCCCTCTCACTTTTCCATTGTATTATCCGTTTTGTTCGCTTTGATCTTTTCGAAGTTTTTGCCCGTTCTTCTTTATTTCTCTCTTTGCAAAAACAACAAAAAGATTTTCTCTTTCTTTTGCTTTCGTTCAACCTTTGAAATAATCCAAAAAGATTTCCTTTTCTCTTTAGTTTGCTTTGTTTTCAGAGTTCAGCTCGAGTCCGTGATGGCATTTAATTATATTTCCTACGTTCGGTCGTGCAAGTGACAAGCAGTAATGACGAAGATCGACTGAAGGGAAGCAACAAGGAAGACCGGTATGAACTCTTCTTGTTTCTACTTTTGTACATATGCCTGTACTTATGATCTAGAGACCAGCTTGTAGAGACATAGTGCTATGTTTACAATGCTCTTCCAGTGGTTCATGCTTTCCTTGTGGCTAGTCTTGAATAACTAGAGTATATAATGTGTTATCGAAATGATCTACATGCATTGCATTGTTCATAGTTCGGTATATTAAGGTGGTATTTCCCTTTAGAGAATTTCTGGATTGACGTGGCACATGCTTACACATGTTTGAGACTAAAAAGTCTGCTCTGCCTTGATGATCTTTGAGTTTTAGAATAGTTATATCACTTTCATGCCCGATTCAATGTTACTTTGTCGCTCTGCATGATTATGGCCGTTATTGCTCTCTAGTTGGTCGCTTCCCAGTCTTTTGCTAACCTCCACCTGTACTAAGCGGACTGACTGCTTGTGCATCCAAAATCCTTAAAACCTGTTATGCCATATGAGTCCACTATACCTTCCTATACATGGTATTTACCTGCCATTCCTAACGAAGACTTTCGTGTACCACCTCGAAATTAATCAAAAGCATTTCTCTTTTTGTGCCCATGTTTTAGCTCATGAGGAAGTAGTAGTTAATTCATGATCTTTTTAAGTTGGACAAGTTTCACCCCTGGATTGCATGTCTAATGTGCAAACCCTTAATACGAGAAGGAACTGGCATAGAGTGCGCCCGGCTCAAAAAGATAATATAACAAACAAACCCTCCTTCACGCTTTGTTCATGAGAAATCAGAAAACTTTGGCAGTGATAAACAAAGGAGATTAAGAGGATGTGATCGTCCTCATGCGGGAGCCGTTCCTCGAGACTTGTCCAGCTCAAGAAGTAATTGAGTTATCTGCTAGCATTCGTTGACGAAATATGCACCTCTAAAAAAAACGTTTTTACCTCTGTTTTTAAAACCAAGAGCTCTGGTACATGTTTAGTTTTTGTTTCCGACCACGGGTTTTCAACCTTGCCAACAAAAGCCACGGTTCGAGAGTCTCCACCTTCTTTCTTCAAAGCACTAACTAGGAGAGCATAATTGTCATTCTGAGTGTAATGTGCATTGTCCCAAAGTATTACATTGTCTTCTGCATGCTTGTGATATGATTTATTCTGAAATTCTTAGTTCTAGTCTCCTTTAAAACTCTGGAGGAGTTTCTGCATTTATGTTTTGCTTCACTCATGGAGGCTAGCGAGATACCACCCTAATATGCTCAAGCTATGTGCAATGTGATCTTGTCTTGATTTTCAGTAATATATTATTTACTTTTAGGTATTTGTGATTGGTCACTTGAAAGAAGGATTGCTCCTTGCATTATCCTCATAGTACTGTTTCAATACTTACTAGACTCTTTTCGTAGTATATGCTTATATACATCTAATGAAGCAAAAGAGTTTGTCAAAGTTTTCTTTGTCGCATCCAGTTCGTTGAACTGAATTGCTTGAGGACAAGCAATATGCTAAGCTTGGGGGAGTTGATACGTCTCAAACGTATCTACTTTTCCAAACACTTTTGATATTGTTTTGACCTCATTCTTGCATGATTTGAACTAAACTAACCCGGACTGACGCTGTTTTCAGCAGAGCTGCCTGTATGGTTTTATTGTGTGCAGGAAAATGGATTTTTAGGTATCTCAGAAAAATCCACGAAAAATCATAGAAAATCCACGCACCCGAAGGAACCAGGAGCCAGAAGGTGGACCAGAGGGGGACCAGGGGGCCCAGGAGCCCTGGTGGCGCGGCCCAGCCCCTGGCCGCGCCGGGGGGGTCGCCTGGGTGGGCCCCACGCCCCCTGGTGCCCTACTTCGACTCGTATTTTTACCCGTGACGAGAAAACCCCAGATCAGAAGTTCTTTTCGCAGTTTTCATCGCGGAGCCGCCGCCACCCTCTGTTCTTCTTCGGGAGGGCTAATCTGGAGGCTGAATTGGCCTCCGGAGAGGGGAGATCGTCGCCATCGTCATCATCATCACCACTCCATCATCCCTCCATGACTTCTCCTTCCATGTGTGAGTAATTCCCCTGCTTTAGGCGAAGGGGATGGTAGGGATTGGATGAGTTAGATCATGTAATAGTTTGTCAGATCGTTGGGGGCATGTTGCCTATCATCTACTATGGTGTTTATCATCTTTGCTTCAACTTGTTATTCTTAATGCTTGACACTTAGGGCCCGAGTGCCATGATTTCAGATCTGAACCATATGTGTTCGCATGAATATATTTGTGTTCTTGATCCTACCTATGAGTTGTTTGCACCTGTTACGGTTCGGAACCGGCGATCCCAAAAGTGACAGCTTGGGACACCAAAGGGGATGGTCCGTAGTTTGAGGATTACATGTATCCATTGAGTTCATTGCTTTGTTCCGGTGCTCTTTGACAGGAGCACCTTAATCTCCATAAGTTCCTTTTGGCCCAGTTCGTAGCGGGATGGTAGGATAAAAGATGTTGTGCAAGTTCTTATTGCAAGCACGCACAACTACCTACGGGATACATGCCTAATGTTTGATATTTTCCTAGATGATCATTACTTTTCCGTGTGCCGTGCCCCAAGTTAGAATCATGATATATCTCATCCATGCAGCGCCCAACCATCCATCTCCCTAGCCTACAGTGTTTTAAATCCTGCTTGTCACTAGTTGCTACTTTTGCCATTTACCTTTACTATTTACTTTTGCTGTTTACTTTTACTATCACCATCATCGCTATCATATCACTGTTACCATTTATCTTTTGTTGCAAGTAAGTATATTTCAGGTGCGGTTGAATTGACAACTCAACTGTCAAAGCTTATAAATACTCTTTGGCTCCCCGTGTGTCGAATCAATAAATTGGGTTATTCTTACCCGCAAAGACTATCTCGATCCCTTACGGTTGAGGGTTATCAATCCATCACCACGCCGTTGTGCTGCTGGATCTCCATCAACCTCTCCTCCCCCTTGCTGGATCAAGAAGGAGGAGACGTCGTTGTACCGTACGTGTGTTGAATGCGGAGGTGCCGTCCGTTCGGCGCTGGGATCATCGGTGACGAGGATCACGACGAGTACGACTCCATCATCCACGTTCCTTCGAACGCTTCCGCACGCGATCTACAAAGGGTATGTTGATGCACTCCTTTATGCTCGTTGCTAGATGACTCCTTAGATTGATCTTGGTGAAGCGTAGGAATTTTTTTGAATTCTGCTACGTTCCCCAACAGTGGTATTAGAGCTAGGTCTTTGCGTAGTATCTTGCACGAGTAGAACACAAACAAGTTGTGGACGTTGATTTTGTTCAATTCTCTTGCCGCTACTAGTCCAATCTTGATTCGGCGGCATCGTGGGATGAAGCGGCCCGGACCGACCTTACACGTACGCTTACGTGAGACTGGTTCCACCGACTGACATGCACTAGTTGCATAAGGTGGCTGGCGGGTGTCTATCTCTCCCACTTTAGTCGGATCGGATTCGATGAAAAGGGTCCTTATGAAGGGTAAATAGAAATTGAAATATCACGTTGTGGTTTTGGCGTAGGTAAGAAACGTTCTTGCTAGAAACCTATAGAAGCCACGTAAAAACTTGCAACAACAATTAGAGGACGTCTAACTTGTTTTTGCAGAACGTGCTATGTGATGTGATATGGCCAAGAAGATGTGATGAATGATATATGTGATGTATGAGATTGATCATGTTCTTGTAATAGGGAATCACGACTTGCATGTCGATGACAATGACAACCGGCAGGAGCCATAGGAGTTGTCTTATTTATTGTATGACCTGCGTGTCACTGAATAACGCCATGTAATTACTTTACTTTATTGCTAAACGTTAGACATAGTGGTAGAAGTAAGAGTTGGCGAGACGACTTCATGAAGACACAATGATGGAGATCATGATGATGGAGATCATGGTGTCATGCCGGTGACGAAGATGATCATGGTGCCCCGAAGATGGAGATCAAAGGAGCAAAATGATATTTGCCATATCATGTCACTTTATTTGATTGCATGTGATGTTTATCATGTTTATGCATCTTGTTTACTTAGAACGACGGTGGTAAATAAGATGATCTCTCACTAAAAATCTCAAGAATTGTGTTCCTCCTAACTGTGCACCGTTGCTAAGGATCGTTGTTCCGAAGCACCACGTGATGATCGGGTGTGATAGGCTCTAACGTTCGCATACAACGGGAGTAAGCCAGATTTACACACGCAATACACTTAGGGTTCACTTGACGAGCCTAGCATGTACAGACATGGCCTCGGAACACGGAAGACCGAAAGGTCGAACATGAGTCGTATAGAAGATACGATCAACATGAAGATGTTCACCGTTATGACTAGTCCGTCTCACGTGATGATCGGACACGGGCTAGTCGATTCGGATCATGTATCACTTAGATGACTAGAGAGATGTCAATCTGAGTGGGAGTTCATTAAAATTTGATTAGATGAACTTAATTGTCATGAACTTAGTCTAAAAAATCTATACAATATGTCTTGTAGATCAAATGGCCCACGCTCAAGTTGCCCTCAACTTCAATGCGTTCCTAGAGAAAACCAAGCTGAAAGACGATGGTAGCAACTATACAGATTGGGTCCGTAACCTGAGGATTATCCTCATAGCTGCCAAGAGATCATATGTCCTTGAAGCACCGCTAGGTGATGCACCCGTTCTCCCGGCGACCCAAGACGTTATGAACGCCTGGCAGTCGCGTTGTGATGATTACTCCCTGGTTCAGTGTGGCATGCTTTACAGCTTAGAGTCGGGGCTCCAAAAGCGTTTTGAGCACCACAGAGCATATGAGATGTTCCAAGAGCTGAAAATGGTTTTCCAAGCTCATGTCCGAGTCGAGAGATATGATGTCTCCAACGCATTCTACAGTTGTAAGATGGAGGAGAATAGTTCTGTCAGCGAGCACATACTCAAGTTGTCCGGGTTGCACAACCGCTTGTCTCATTTGGGGATGAACTCCCAGACAAAGCGGTCGTTGACAGAATCCTTCAGTCGCTCCCACCTAGCTACAAGAGCTTCGTGTTAAATTTCAATATGCAGGGGGTGGAGAGGTCCATTCCCGAGGTGTATTCAATGCTGAAATCAGCGGAGGTGGATATCAAGAAAGAACATCAAGTGTTGATGGTCAATAAAACCACGAAGTTCAAGAAAGGCAAGGGTAAGAAGAACTTCAAGAAGGACGGCAAATGAGTTGTCGCGCCCGGTAAGCCAGTTGCCGGGAAGAAGCCGAAGAATGGACCCAAGCCTGAAACTGAGTGTTTTCATTGCAAGGGAACGGGTCACTGGAAGTGGAACTGCCCCAAATACTTAGCAGATAAGAAGGCCGGCAACGTCAAAGGTATATATGATATACATGTTATTGATGTGTACCTTACCAGCGCTCGTAGTAGCTCCTGGGTATTTGATACCGGTGCAGTTGCTCACATTTGTAACTCAAAGCAGGAGCTGCGGAATAAGCGGAGACTGGCGAAGGACGAGGTGACGATGCGCGTCGGGAATGGTTCCAAGGTCGATGTGATTGCCGCCGGCACGCTGCCTCTACATCTACCCTCGGGATTAGTTTTAAACCTTAATAATTGTTATTTAGTACCAGCTTTGAGCATGAACATTGTATCTGGATCTCGTTTGATACGAGATGGATACTCATTTAAATCCGAGAATAATGGTTGTTCTATTTATATGAGAGATATGTTTTATGGTCATGCCCTGCTGGTCAATGGTTTATTTTTGATGAATCTCGAACGTGATGATACACATATTCATAGTGTGGATGCCAAAAGATGTAAAGTTGATAATGATAGTCCCACATACTTGTCGCATTGCCGCCTTGGTCATATTGGTGTCAAGCGTATGAAGAAGCTCCATGCAGATGGGCTTCTGGAGTCTCTTGATTATGAATCATTTGACACGTGCGAACCATGCCTTTTGGGCAAGATGACCAAGACTCCGTTCTCCGGAACAATGGAGCGAGCAACCAACTTATTGGAAATCATACATACCGATGTGTGCGGTCCATTGAGTGTTGAAGGTCGTGGAGGCTATCGTTTTGTTCTCACCCTCACAGATGACTTGAGTAGATATGGGTATGTCTACTTGATGAAGCACAAGTCTGAGACCTTTGAAAAGTTCAAGGAATTTTAGAATAAGGTTGAGAATCAATGTGACAGAAAAATAAAGTTCTTACGATCAGATCGTGGGGGTGAATATTTGAGTCATGAATTTGGCACGCACCTAAGGAACTGTGGAATTGTTTCACAATTGGCACCGCCAGGAACACCTCAGCGTAATGGTGTGTCCGAACTTCGACATCGTACTTTGTTGGACATGGTGCGATCTATGATGTCTCTCACCGACTTAACGCTATCTCTTTGGGGATTTGCTTTAGAGACTGCCGCATTCACTTTAAATAGGGCTCCGTTAAAATCCGTCGAGACGACACCGTATGAACTTTGGTTTGGCAAGAAACCTAAGTTGTCGTTTCTGAAAGTTTGGGGTTGCGATGCTTATGTCAAGAAACTTCAACCTGAAAAGCTCGAACCCAAATCGGAAAAATGCGTCTTCATAGGATACCCAAAGGAAACAATTGGGTACAGCTTCTACCTAAGATCTGAAGGCAAGATTTTTGTTGCCAAGAATGGATCCTTTCTGGAGAAAGAATTTCTCTCGAAAGAAGTAAGTGGGAGGAAAGTAGAACTTGATGAGGTGACAGTCACCCTTCCCGAACCGGAAAGTAGCACAGCGCGGGAAGTTGTTCCCGAGGTGCCTACACCGACAAGGGAGGAGGTTAATGATGATGATCATGAAGATACAGATCAAGATACTACTGAACTTCGAAGGTCCACAAGGACACGTTCCGCACCAGAGTGGTACGGCAACCCTGTCTAGGAAATCATGTTGTTAGACAATGGTGAACCTTCGAACTATGAAGAAGCAATGGCGGGCCCGGATTCCAATAAATGGCTTGGAGCCATGAAATCCGAGATAGAATCCATGTATGAAAACAAAGTATGGACTTTGGTGGACTTGCCCGATGATAGGCACGCCATAGAAAATAAATGGATATTCAAGAAGAAGATAGACGCGGATGGTAATGTGACCATCTATAAGGCTCGGCTTGTCGCTAAGGGTTATCGACAAGTTCAAGGGATTAACTACGATGAGACTTTCTCTCCCGTAGCGATGCTAATGTCCGTCCGAATCATGTTAGCAATTGCCGCATTCTATGATTATGAGATATGGCAAATGGA
This sequence comes from Secale cereale, assembly GCA_902687465.1. Lineage (NCBI taxonomy): Eukaryota > Viridiplantae > Streptophyta > Magnoliopsida > Poales > Poaceae > Secale > Secale cereale. The sequence goes on along the minus strand of LR738715.1, from coordinate 80,193,428 downwards.
TGTCAAAACAGCATTCCTTAATGGCTTCCTCAAGGAAGAGCTGTATATGATGCAGCCGGAAGGTTTTGTCGATCCAGAGAATGGTAACAAAGTATGCAAGCTCCAGCGCTCGATCTATGGGCTGGTGCAAGCATCTCGGAGTTGGAATATTCGCTTTAATGATGTGATCAAAGCGTTTGGCTTTATACAGACTTGGGGAGAAGCCTGTATTTACAAGAAAGTGAGTGGGAGCTCTGTAGAATTTCTCATATTATATGTGGATGACATACTGCTGATGGGAAATGATATAGAATTCTTGGGAAGCATAAAGGCCTACTTGTATAAGAGTTTTTCAATGAAGGACCTTGGAGAAGCTGCTTATATATTAGGCATCAAGATCTATAGAGATAGATCGAGACGCCTCATTGGTCTTTCACAAAGCACATACCTTGACAAGATATTGAAGAAGTTCAATATGGATCAGTCCAAGAAGGGGTTCTTGCCTGTTTTGCAAGGTATGAGATTGAGCACGGCTCAGTCCCCGACCACTGCAGAAGATAGAGAGAAGATGAGTGTCATCCCCTATGCCTCAGCCATAGGTTCTATTATGTATGCCATGCTGTGTACCAGGCCTGATGTGAACCTTGCCATAAGTTTGGTAGGGAGGTACCAAAGTGATCCCGGTATGGAACACTGGACAACGGTCAAGAACATCCTGAAGTACCTGAAGAGGACTAAGGATATGTTTCTCGTTTATGGAGGTGACGAAGAGCTCGTCGTAAAGGGTTACGTCGATGCTAGCTTCGACACAGATCTAGATGACTCCAAGTCACAAACTGGATACGTGTATATTTTGAATGGCGGAGCAGTCAGCTGGTGCAGTTGCAAGCAGAGTGCCGTGGCGCATTCTACATGTGAAGCGGAGTACATAGCTGCTTGCGAAGCAGCGCAAGAAGGAGTCTGGATGAAGGAGTTCATCACCGACCTAGGAGTCATTCCAAGCGCGTCAAGCCCGATGACTCTCTTCTGTGACAACACTGGAGCTATTGCCATTGCCAAGGAGCCCAGGTTTCACAAGAAGACCAAGCACATCAAGCGTCGTTTCAACTCCATCAGGAATTATGTTCAAGATGGAGACATAGATATTTGTAAAGTGCATACGGATCTGAATGTCGCAGATCCATTGACTAAACCTCTTCCACGGGCAAAACATGATCAACACCAGAACTCTATGGGTGTTCGATTCATCACAATGTAACTAGATTATTGACTCTAGTGCAAGTGGGAGACTGTTGGAAATATGCCCTAAAGACAATAATAAAAGGATTATTATTATATTTCCTTGTTCATGATAATTGTGTGTTATTCATGCTTGAATTGTATTGTACGGAAACAGCGATACATGTGTGAATACATAGACCACAACGTGTCCCTGGTAAGCCTCTAGTTACTAGCTCGTTGATCAATAGATGGTCACGGTTTCCTGACCATGGACATTGGATGTCATTGATAACGGGATCACATCATTAGGAGAATGATGTGATGGACAAGACCCAATACTAAGCCTGGCATAAGACCGTGTAGTTCGTAATGCTTTAGCTTTTCCAGTGTCAAGTATCTGTTCCCTAGACCATGAGGTTGTGCAACTCCCGGATACCGTAGGAATACTTTGGGTGTGCCAAGCGTCACAACGTAACTGGGTGGCTATAAAGGTATGCAACGGTGATACGTCCAAAACGTATCTATAATTTCTGCTTGCTCCATGCCTCTTTTGGGTGATATTGCTATGATATTTATACACTTCCATACACTTTTGATCATATTTGGACTAACCTATTAACTCAGTGCACCCCAGTGCCAGTTTCTGTTTTCGGCTGTTTTTGTATTTCAGGTTTTCACATTACGAGAACTGCCAGGAAAAATCCAGAAAAAATATATAAAAAATCAGCGTTCCAGGAGCTACCGTGCGGCCAAAGTACAGCCGGGGGGACCCACAGGGGCTCCAGGCGTCCTGCCCAGGCGGCCCACCCCTAGGCCGCGCCGGGGGGCGCCTGGGCCCCCCAGGACTCCCCTGGTGACCCCCTTTGGCATATATTTAAGGTCCGTCGAGAAAACCCTGATTCCGGACCACTTTTCTCCAGACGCAATTCCGATCTCCGCCGCCATCGCCATCAAGCTTCGGGGGACCAGAATTCCTGTGCCGGCACCCTGCCGGGACGGGGAAGTGCCCCCGGATTCATCTCCATCGACGTTGCTTCCTCCCTCCATGATGCGGGAGTAGTTCCTCCTCGGGGCTGAGGTTTCTACCAGTAGCTATGTGGTCAATTCTCTCTCCCATGATGTGATCTTCGTTGTGATCATAGGCTATGTTAATCTAGGGTGATCCCATGATATTTCCCCTTCCTCTATGTATTGGATTGATGTACTCACTTGTCTTTATCTAGTATAATCCCCGAGACCAAGGTGACAGCAGTCTATTGGACATGGATTAGAAAAGTATTTTCATGAGTGATTTCCTCTCTTGTGTGTTGATTGAAGATTGAGAGTCTCTTGGTGCTTGTATTTGACTATCCTTTAGATATGTTGTGGTGATTGTGGGACTCTCTTTGGATGGCCGCGGTGACATTAGGAAATCCTTAGATTGAGAACTACGAACTTTGAGGTGTGCTTTTGTAGCCCTACATAATTCTCGTCCTCTCTTGACCACGAAGGAATGACCTCCGAGTGCGTCCCCTTTGCATGTTTTATGAGAAATATCATGTGATTCGATTATGTTAATGTTGTTGGGAGTTGCCACTAGTGAAAGTATGAAGCCTAGGCCTTGTTTCCACCATTGCAATACCATTTGTGCTCACGTTTACCACTTGTTTGCTTGCTGCACTTTTTATTACATATTTATATTACTTTGTTTTGCCATCCATATCACTTGCCATTTAACATCTCTTCGCCGAACTAGTGCACCTATACATCTGACAAGTGTATTAGGTGTGTTGGGGACACAAGAGACTTCTTGTATCTTAGTTGCAGGGTTGCTTGAGAGAGACCATCTTCAACCTCTACTTCCCTGAGTTCGATAAACCTTAGGTCATCCACTTGAGGGAAATTTGCTGCTGTCCTACAAACCTCTGCGCTTGGAGGCCCAACATAGTCTACAAGAGTAGAAGCGTGTGTAGACATCAAGCTATTTCTGGCGCCGTTGCCGGCGAGGTGAGCGCTTGAAGGTATATCTTTAGATCTTGCAATTAAATATTTTTGTTTCTTGTTTTTATTTCACTAGTTATGTTTATGGAAAACCGTGCTATTGGATCGTTGCTTGCGGGAAGACGCCCCACACCTGTGGTGGTTGCTCCTCCCCCTACTCAAATTGTGCCCTATAAAATACCAGCTGGTATTATCGATTATGTTTTGGTTAATCGTTATGCAGAAGACAGACATCCCGGTGAACACTTGCTATATCTGTCACAACTATGTTCATTATTTAAGCTTGCAGGTGTATCAAGGGAGTTTGTCATGAGGAAATTGTTCGCCGTATCACTTATAGATAAAGCTTCAGATTGGTATAAGCTTCTCGATAACTCGCACTTGCTTGATTGGCAAGAGCTTGTGTCTCTCTTTTATACTAAGTTTTATCCTCTTCATGAAATTCATCGAGACAGGAACTATATCTATAACTTTAGGTCTCATGACGGAGAGAGCATAGCTCAAGCTTGGGGGAGACTGAAAACGTTAATGCTAAAAAGTCCTAACCATGGGCTCCCCAAAGATGCTTATGTGGAGAGTAAGAGTACCTTTTTGCATGTGGATCATGGTAACAATGCTTTATGTGATGCTTATATTGTTGAGTTATCCCACTGAAAATTATTATGAGAAGGGAACATATGCTTATAGATACTTCAATAATATCAAGTTCCCTCTCTTTATGTTGAAGGTTTTGAAGCTGCACTTGTTTTGTCTTCCTATGCTTATTGCTTTGTGCTTCAATGAATTATTCTATTGCAATATTCCTATGCATAGGAAGCATGTTAGGCTTAAATGTGTTTGGTATTTGCTTCTTGATGCTCTCTTTTGTTCTTCAACTCTTATTCCTACGAGAGCATCATTAAAATCTTATGCCTAGCTTAAAGGCATAAAAGAAAGTGCTTTTGGGAGGCAGCCCGCAATGAATAAAATTTTATTTTGCTTTTGTTGTGTCTTGATGTTGTTTACTACAGTAGCATCATCATTGTATCTTTGCTTTTCAATTTTGTGCCAAGTATAGCCTCTGATTGCTAGAAAGTTCAAAAGTTGTGAGGTGCTGTCCAGGAAACAGATTCTGTCCTTGGATAGAAAAATTCGTATAAAATCACCAGATCATCTTTTTGGTCTGAAATTTTTCGACAGCGTGCTCTATATAATTTTCTTTCTTGCGTCTATTCTGAGTTTTTTTATTAGAGTTGCAGAAGTGCCCCGAACAAATCATTTACTACCTGCTGTTCTGTTTTTCACAGATTCTGTCCTGTTTTGCCTTTCCTTCATTTTGCGAACCTAGAGCTTGCTTTTTCTTTGCAAAAACCTTTTGGCAATCTTGAGAAACAGTAGATCTTCAAGAATATCCTTATTTCCAGCAAGGAACAATTATTTTATTATGGGTACTAACCTCGCTAATCAGATTATGATGAGTTATGTATGAAGGGAGTTTTCAAGTGTGCGAGGGAAGATGATAAAAAGATTCAGGAGTGTCAAGCGCTCAAGCTTGGGGATGCCCCCGTGCACCCCAAGAAATATTCAAGGAGACTCAAGCGTCTAAGCTTGGGGATGCCCCCGTGCATCCCCTTCTCCATCAACATTATCAGTTCGTCTTTCGTTCCACTATATTTTTATCACTTCATGTGTTATGTGCTATGCTTGGAGCGTCTTGCTTTTAGTTTTCCTTTTTAGTTTTCTTTAGCTTTTCATAACGAGTCGGAACTCAGCATTCTTTATGTGGGAGAGAAACACGCTCCACTTCTACCTAGAACACAACATAGAATTTTCATGTCTATCTTTGCTGTGTGTGTTCTTTGTCTTTTAATAGCTACTATCATGCTTAGCTCTTTACTTTCATGCTTATCTTTCTAAAGAGCTTTTGTTTAGTTGGTTGCTTGAACTCTCTTTATCTATCATGATTATCTTATTAAGAGAGTTTGCTTCCGTTGCATTGGTTGATATGTCTATGATAAAGATGCTACGTGCATAATGGCGTTTAGTAGTTCATGTTTTCTTATGGTTAGTCTTAAATAGCTGAGGGATTCCCAATGTTTTATTGGAGTACCAACATGATTTGTTTGCCTATGATGTGGTATGGTTTAGTAATATCTTCCTTCGAGAATTTATTTTGATTGACTTGGCGTATGCTCACGCATATTTAAGACTGTAAAGAAAGTCTGTCAAGCCTTGATGATCTTTTATTTCTGAGTAGCGATATAACTTCCATGCCTGATTCAATGTTGCTTTGTCGCTCTGCATGATTATGACCGTCATTGCTCTCTTAGTTGGTCGCTCCCAGTCTTTTGCTAACCTTCACCTGTACTAAGCGGACTGACTGCTTGTGCATCCAAAATCTTTAAACCAGTTATGCCATATGAGTCCACCATACCTTCCTATACATGGTATTTACCTGCCATTCCTAACGAAGACTTTCATGTGCCATCTCGAAATTATTCAAAAAATGCATTTCTATTTTGTGCCTCTGTTTTAGCTCATGAGGAAGTAGTAGTTAATTCATGATCTTTTTAAGTTGAACAAGCTTCACCCCGGGATTGCATGTATAATGTGCAAACCCATAATACGAGAAGGAACTGGCAATGAGTGCGCCCGACTCAAAATTAATATAACAAACAAACCCTCCTTCACGCTTTGTTCATGAGAAATCAGAAAACTTTGGCAGTGATAAACAAAGGAGATTAAGAGGATGTGATCGTCCTCATTCGGGAGCCGTTCCTCGAAACTTGTCCATCTCAAGAAGTGATTGAGTTGTCTGCTAGCATTCGTTGACGGAACATGCATAATCAAAAAAATATTATTACTTCTGTTTTTAAAAACAAGAGCTCTGGTACATGTTTTGTCTTTGTTTCCGACTACGGGTTTTCAACCTTGCCAACAAAAGCCACGGTTCGAGAGTCTCCACCTTCTTTTAAAGCACCAACTACTGAGAGCATGATTGTCATTCTGAGTGTAATGTGCATTGTCCCAAAGTAACATTGTCTTTTGCATGATTGTGATATCGTTTATTTTGAAATCATTGTATCTAGTCATCACTTAAACCTTGGAGGTGCCCCTGCATTTATGTTTTGCTTCACTAAAGGGGGCAAGCGAGATATCACTTTATCATATTTGCACACCATGATCATAACAAATCTATTTGATGTTTCAGTATCATATTGTAAAACTTTCAGTTCTTTGTGATTTTCTCATTAGGCAACTTAATTACTACAGATTCATTGTCTCAGTAAGCTTTTGTCATATGACTATGAATAAGTCCTATATGGTTAATAGCATGTCACCACAGAAATTATTCTTGTTATCATTTACCTACTCGAGGACGAGCAGGAATTAAGCTTGGGGATGTTGATACGTCCAAAACGTATCTATAATTTCTGCTTGCTCCATGCCTCTTTTGGGTGATATTGCTATGATATTTATACACTTCCATACACTTTTGATCATATTTGGACTAACCTATTAACTCAGTGCACCCCAGTGCCAGTTTCTGTTTTCGGCTGTTTTTGTATTTCAGGTTTTCACATTACGAGAACTGCCAGGAAAAATCCAGAAAAAATATATAAAAAATCAGCTTTCCAGGAGCTACCGTGCGGCCAAAGTACAGCCGGGGGGACCCACTTGGGCTCCAGGCGGCCTGCCCAGGCAGCCCACCCCTAGGCCGCGCCGGGGGGCGCCTGGGCCCCCCAGGACACCCCTGGTGACCCCCTTTGGCATATATTTAAGGTCCGTCGAGAAAACCCTGATTCCGGACCCCTTTTCTCTAGACGCAATTCCGATCTCCGCTGCCATCGCCATCAAGCTTCGGGGGACCAGAATTCATGTGCTGGCACCCTGCCGGGACGGGGAAGTGCCCCCGGATTCATCTCCATCGACGTTGCTTCCTCCCTCCATGATGCGGGAGTAGTTCCTCCTCGGTGCTGAGGTTTCTACCAGTAGCTATGTGGTCAATTCTCTCTCCCATGATGTGATCTTCGTTGTGATCATAGGCTATGTTAATCTAGGGTGATCCCATGATATTTCCCCTTCCTCTATGTATTGGATTGATGTACTCACTTGTCTTTATCTAGTATAATCCCCGAGACCAAGGTGACAGCGGTCTATTGGACATGGATTAGAAAAGTATTTTCATGAGTGATTTCCTCTCTTGTGTGTTGATTGAAGATTGAGAGTCTCTTGGTGCTTGTCTTTTACTATCCTTCAGATATGTTGTGGTGATTGTGGGACTCTCTTTGGATGGCCGCGGTGACATTGGGAAATCCTTAGATTGAGAACTACGAACTTTGAGGTGTGCTTTTGTAGCCCTACATAATTCTCGTCCTCTCTTGACCACGAAGGAATGACCTCCGAGTGCATCCCCTTTGCATGTTTTATGAGAAATATCATGTGATTCGATTATGTTAATGTTGTTGGGAGTTGCCACTAGTGAAAGTATGAAGCCTAGGCCTTGTTTCCACCATTGCAATACCATTTGTGCTCACGTTTACCACTTGTTTGCTTGCTGCACTTTTTATTACATATTTATATTACTTTGTTTTGCCATCCATATCACTTGCCATTTAACATCTCTTCGCCGAACTAGTGCACCTATACATCTGACAAGTGTATTAGGTGTGTTGGGGACACAAGAGACTTCTTGTATCTTAGTTGCAGGGTTGCTTGAGAGAGACTATCTTCAACCTCTACTTCCCTGAGTTCGATAAACCTTAGGTCATCCACTTGAGGGAAATTTGTTGCTGTCCTACAAACCTCTGCGCTTGGAGGCCCAACATAGTCTACAAGAGTAGAAGCGTGTGTAGACATCAAACGGGTATCTCCGAAAGTGTCTGTTGGGTTGGCACGAACCGAGACTGGGATTTGTCACTCCGTGTGACGGAGAGGTAACTCTGGGCCCACTCGGTAAGACATCATCATCATGAGCTCAAAGTGACTAAGGGGTTAGTCACGGGATGATGGATTAAACGAGTAAAGAGACTTGCCATGACAAGATTGAACAAGGTATCGGGCATACCGACGATCGAATCTCGGGCAAGTACCGTACCGATAGACAAAGGGAATTACATACTGGATTAAGTGAATCCTTAACACAGTGGTTCATCCGATGAGATCATCGAGGAACACGTGGGAACCAACATGGGTATCCAGATCCCGCTGTTGGTTATTGACCGGAGAGTCGTCTCGGTCATGTCTGTGTGTCTCCCGAACCCGCAGGGTCTACACACTTAAGGTTCGATGACGCTAGGGTTGTAGAGATATATGCACACGGAAACCCCAAATGTTGTTCGGAGTCCCGGATGAGATCCCGGACGTCAGGAGGAGTTCAGGAATGGTCCGAACGTAAAGAATGATATATAGGAAGTCCAGTTTCGGCCATCGGGAGAATTCCGGGGGTCACCGGTAGTGTACCGGGACCATCGGAAGGGTCCCGGGGGTCCATCGGGTGGGGCCACCCATCCCGAAGGGCCCCGTGGGCCGTAGGGGAGGGGGTCCTGCCCCTAGTGGGCTGGCGCACCCCACATGGGCCACCCCCTCCCCATGCGCCTAGGGTTGAAACCCTAGGGGTGGGGGCGCCCCCCTTTGGCTTGGGGGGCAAGATACCCCCCTGGCCGCCGCCCCCCTAGGAGATTGGATCTCCTAGGGCCGCCCCCTGGCCCCTATATATAGAGGGGGGAGAGAGGGCAGCCGCACCTCAGCCCATGGCGCCTCCCCCCC
>LR738715.1:80071954-80184369 GCA_902687465.1 Secale cereale | reverse complement strand
CCCGTTACACCTCCTACTCCTCCCGCAGGGACTCGGCGAAGCCCTGCAGCTTTTCCCCTTGCATCCACCACCACGCCGTTGTGCTGCTGGATCTCCATCAACCTCTCCTCCCCCTTTGCTGGATCGAGAAGGAGGAGACGTCGCTGTACCGTACGTGTGTTGAACGCGGAGGTGCCGTCCGTTTGGCGCTGGGATCATCGGTGACGAGGATCACGACGAGTACGACTCCATCATCCACGTTCCTTCGAACGCTTCCGCACGCTATCTACAAAGGGTATGTAGATGCACTCCTTTATGCTCATTGCTAGATGACTCCTTAGATTGATCTTGGTGAAGCGTAGGAATTTTTTTTAATTCTGCTATGTTCCCCAGCACAAAGGTCTCTGCTTCCCGCCCTTTGGGCTGACGAAAAGAGACCTTTGGTCCCGGTTGGTGGCACGAACCGGGACCAAAGGGTAGCATTAGTCCCGGTTGGTGCCACCACCGGGAACAAAGGCTTTGCTATATAACAAACACTTAGGAATTTTTCACTTTCATCTCGCAGTTGTCCTCGACGATGCTGCGCCGAACAGCATGACGCCACCAGGGTGCCGGACCGCGCCTTCTCCCTCACCGACGTGCTCTCCTCCCCAAGCTCTCGCCGACGCGCCCTCATGCCCTCGTCCTCGCCGCGCACCGTCCTCGTCGCCGGCCTCGAGCCCGTCGTCCTCGTCGCTGACGCGCCCTCTCCCTCGCCGGGCGCCATCCTCATCGTCGGCCTCGAGCCCACCGTCCTCGTCGCGCCATCGCCCCCCCTGAGCCTGCCGTCCTCGTCGCCAGCCTAGTCGCCGATCAAGCCATCGCCGCCACCCCCACAGTGAGCCCCCCTTCCCATGTCCCCTGATCCCCGTCACCACTGCTCCATGGTCGCCGGCCGGCAGCACCGCGCGTGCTCTGTTTTTTTCATGTATATGTGTTTTTTGCGGGCATGTATATGTGTATATGTTCATGTATATGTGTATATGTTCATGTATGAGATGAGATATATATGTGCCCTTTTGTATACAAACTTCATTTTTTTTCATATGTACGAAAATATAGAGTGAAAACGAAAACAAACATATAAGGAAAAAAAGGAAAAAATGAAGAAGGAAAAGAAAACCGCCCGGCCCGGCCACCACCGCATTTTCATAAACTTTTTCCACCGAGTCCAAGTCGCACCGAGCACCCGTGGTGAAGCAAGTATTGTTTTGAAGGTAGTTTTTTTGTTAAATGAAAATGTTGGCATCGGCTCTATCATCACGTTGGCATCGGCTCTATCTATCAACAAGGCCATGGGATCACCCCGGCCCCCTATCATCACATTGGCATCGACTACCCGAGAGCTTTCCAATGGATCCAGAATCGCCTCGATCGGAGCTCTTTTGCTCAAGTAACTTCTATATGAGGTGGGACGTTGATCAACCCCCTCTCGCCCGACCAACTCTCGAGTCCACCTAAACCGGGACTGAAAAAGCGTTGTCGAGGCCACCCAAACCCTAGAAAAGAGCGTTGTCGATATCCTACCCCTCCCGCCCCTACCCGACAAACTCTCGAGGCCACCCAAACCCCCAAAAGAAACTTTGACATGAGGGGGGACTGTCGGTGTCAAAACCGGCAGATCTCGGGTAGGGGGCCCAAGCTGTACGTCTTAGGATCGATGGTAACAGGAGACAGGGGACGCGATGTTTACCCAGGTTCAGGCCCTCTTGATCGAGGTAATACCCTACTTCATGCTTGATTGATCTTGATGAATATGGTTACAAGAGTTGATCTACCTCGAGATCATAAAGGCTAAACCCTAAAAGTCTAGCCTATGAGATTGCTATGTTATCCGTCGTCTCTATGGACTAAACCCCTCGGCTTATATACACGCCGGAGGGTGCCTAGGGTTACGAAGGTGACTTGGGGAGGAAGGAATCGTTACACCTGGACATCTTTCTTGCCTTACTACATCCATTAGAGTCCTAACCGAACACGGGGGAGGGCCTTCGACTTCTATCTTCACGGCCCATCAATTCGGCCTAGCATCAATGACCCGAACGCCTGAGGACCCCTAAATACAGGAGTCCCTCAATAGCCCCCGGACTTGCCTTCAAGGACGAGGTTGTATCCAGCTTCGTGTCTTCGGTCTTGCAAGGTGAGTCCTCCTTTGAATCAGATGATAGTTCGGCTTCATACATGATGTGATATCCTGTCGATTCCCTGTCCCGTCGCTTTAGCTTCCACGTGTCAGATGAATGCGAACCGTCTTGGGTATTTTTATAATTAACCCCTTGACATCATAAGAAAGGTGCTTATTTAAAGAGACTAGATCTCAAATGCCATTCCATCCATGCGAAAGATCTTTAGAGCCTTCCACGGAAAATCCCCAGACATGGCCAGCGTCCCTAGTTCCTCCTCGCGCCCTCACGGCCCTCAAGCGGGCGACTGGGAGAGTTTCTCCGTATCTCTGGCGCATCTGAGGAAACTTCAGACGTAGGGATATCTCCCTCCCGAGGATCTAGTCCCCGTCCGGGCTGGATTAACTTCTCTCGATGGTCAAGCCCTGGTGGAAAGTTTCCCCAATCCTTCCAAAGAAGAGCGGGTGTGCTTAGTCTCCTTCCTCTTAAGAGGTGTAGGATTTCCTATCCACCCTTTTCTCATGGGGCTTCTAGAGTTCAATGGCCTCCAACTGCATGACCTCACGCCGGGGTCTATCCTGCATATTGCGAACTTCGTGGCTCTATGCGAGCTCTTTCTGGGCTGCAAGGCTCATTTTGGGTTATGGCGCAAGTTCTTCTGCCTCGTCCCTCGCTCCCAGAAGGGATCCATATCTGAGGTGGGAGGTGCCGAAGTTTGGTGCATAGCAGGGACAGGTTATCTGCCTGGCACTCCGAAGAATGGCCCTCGGAGTGGTTATATATTGAGGATCTGGTCTTGCCGGACCCAATCCGGCAAGGCATTCCCAAATACTCCGGTGCTCCTTTATAGAAGCGTTTCAAACGGTGTCCCCGCAGTCTCAAGGAGGATGACAGTGCGGAGGTAAAAAGACTTGCCAGCAAGATAAGACTAATTGCCCACCTCAAGCTGATGATAATCGAGGTGATGGCGATTTCAATAACGCGATGCATGCAGCCGCTCCAGGCCAGAGGATTTCCTATGTGGCACTATAATGGCCAAGACGATGCCTCACGCTGCCTACGCCAGGGTCCAGACAACCCCGCCGCTCTAGCTGCCATCCTGGCCGATCTCTACAAAGGGGAGAAGGAGGACTTGATACGTCTCAAATGTATCTACTTTTCCAAACACTTTAGATATTGTTTTGACCTCATTCTTGCATGATTTGAACTAAACTAACCCGGACTGACGCTGTTTTCAGCAGAGCTGCCTGTATGGTTTTATTGTGTGCAGGAAAACGGATTTTTAGGTATCTCAGAAAAATCCACGAAAAATCACAGAAAATCCACGCACCCGGAGGAACCAGGAGCCAGAAGGGGGACCAGAGGGGGACCAGGCGGGGCTAGGCGCCCTGGTGGCGCGGCCCAGCCCCTGGTCGCGCCGGGGGGTCGCCTGGTTGGGCCCCACGCCCCCTGGTGCCCTACTTCGACTCGTATTTTTACGCGTGACGAGAAAACCCCAGATCAGAAGTTCTTTTCGCAGTTTTCGTCGTGGAGCCGCCACCACCCTCTGTTCTTCTTCGGGAGGGCTAATCTGGAGGCTGAATTGGCCTCCGGAGAGGGGAGATCGTCGCCATCGTCATCATCATCACCACTCCATCATCCCTCCATGACTTCTCCTTCCATGTGTGAGTAATTCCCCTGCTATAGGCGAAGGGGATGGTAGGGATTGGATGAGTTAGATCATGTAATAGTTTGTCAGATCGTTGGGGGCATGTTGCCTATCATCTACTATGGTGTTTATCATCTTTTAATCAACTTGTTATTCTTAATGCCTGACACTTAGGGCCCGAGTGCCATGATTTCAGATCTGAACCATATGTATTTGCATAAATATATTTGTGTTCTTGATCCTACCTATGAGTTGTTTGCACCTGTTACGGTTCGGAACCGGCGATCCCAAAAGTGATAGCTTGGGACACCAAAGGGGATGGTCCGTAGTTTGAGGATTACATGTATCCATTGAGTTCATTGCTTTGTTCCGGTGCTCTTTGACAGGAGCACCTTAATCTCCATAAGTTCCTTTTGGCCCTGTTCGTAGCGGGATGGTAGGACAAAAGATGTTGTGCAAGTTCTTATTGCAAGCACGCACAACTACCTACGGGATACATGCCTAATGTGTGATATTTGCCTAGATGATCATTACTTTTCCGTGTGACGTGCCCCAAGTTAGAATCATGATATATCTCATCCATGCAGCGCCCAACCATCCATCTCCCTAGCCTACAGTGTTTTAAATCCTGCTTGTCACTAGTTGCTACTTTTGCCATTTACCTTTACTATTTACTTTTGCTGTTTACTTTCACTATCACCATCATCGCTATCATATCACTGTTACCATTTATCTTTTGTTGCAAGTAAGTATATTTCAGGTGCGGTTGAATTGACAACTCAACTGTCAAAGCTTATAAATACTCTTTGGCTCCCCGTGTGTCGAATCAATAAATTGGGTTATTTTTACCCGCGAAGACTATCTCGATCCCTTACGGTTGAGGGTTATCAAGTACCGTTTTCTGGCGCCGTTGCCGGGGAGCATAGCAATATTTACAAGTCTACTTGAAGTATCCTACCTGCTGCACTTCATCCACTATGGGTAAGAAAGGAGACCCCAAGGTTCCGATCTTACTATCTACTACAAGAAGAGGTACTGTTCTGAGCACTAGTGCTACACTTGATTCGCCTTCTGTTATGAGTAAGTTTGCCTCACCACCACCACATGATGCTCCTACTGAATCAGTTACTATGTCCGATACTCTTGATGATGCTTCTACTACTGTTGATGATATTATCTCACTTGGTTATGCTCTTGAAAAACAAATTGTTGCTGCTGCTAAAAAGTCTGGAATTGAAATTCCTGTTACTCGCTACCCTATTGGTGAAACTTATGATTATCCTGATTTGAGTAAACTCAAGGAGAGACTCCTTGATGATGATTACTATATGCTTGATGAAGATTTATGCAGGGAACTGACAGAGTTTTCTGGCTCTAACCCTGAAGTTATTAAGAAACTATTTGAAAAACACTCTTTGAAGAACAAAACAGTTCCTGATCCTGAATTTGCTACATCTCCTATATGCATTGATGATCTTGATTATGATTTCTATGTTGATCTTTCACTTATACCTATGGTTGAAGCTGACCCCTTTTATGGCAGAGAAAATGATGATGCTATTGCACACCTGACTAAACTCGGTGAGTTGGGTGGCCTATTTACCACAGATGAGAAGATACGATACTTTTATATCACCAAGCTTCTTCCTTTCTCCTTGAAGGAAGGTGCTAAAGCATGGTATGATTCGCTTCCATGCGGTTCCATTAAGAGTCCTCAAGACTTAGCTCACTCTTTTGTTGATAAGTACTTTCCTACTCACATGCAACATGCTGCTTTACAAAGAATTTATAACTTTAAACAATTGCAGGATGAGTCCCTCCCTAAAGCTTGGGGGAGGTACTGCGGTCTGATTCAGGCTAGACCAGGACATGAAGTCCCTAAGAACGAATTAATCGATATATTCTATGCTGGTTTAACTGATGAATCCAGGTCCTATTTGGACAGTTGTGTTGGTTGTGTTTTCAGGAAAAGGACGCCGGAAGATGCAGAAGATTTGATGGGCAGGATTGCCAAAAATCATGAAGATTGGTCCATCCCTGAACCACCTCCACCGCCAAAGAAGAGGGGCATGTTTGTTCTAAGCCCCGAAGATATGCGAGAAGCAAAGAAGTCTATTAAAGAGAAAGGTATTAAAGCTGAAGATGTGAAGAATCTACCCCCTATTGAGAAGCTGTGTGAGCCTTTTCCAGGTAAGTCCATCAAATCCAAAGAAGAAGAACATTACAATAAGTTTTGTGAGTGGATTAAACCTCTTTTTCTTCAAATTCCTTTGACTGAAGCTATTAAGTTACCTCCTTATTCAAAATATATGAAAGATATTGTCACTAATAAAAGAAAAGTTCCTAATGAAGCAATATCTACTATGCTTGCTAACTACTCTTTCAGTGGCAAGATTCCTGAGAAGCTCGGTGATCCAGGTATACCCACCATTCCTTGCTCCATAATGAATAATTATGTCAAAACTGCTTTATGTGATCTTGGAGCAGGAGTGAGTGTTATGCCTCTCTCTCTTTACGAGAGGCTTTGTTTAGAGAAACTAATTCCTACAGATATCTCCCTTCAGATGGCTGACAAGTCAACCGCCATCCCGATAGGTATTTGTGAGGATGTTCCCGTAGAAGTTGCTAATTGTTTGATTCTTACTGATTTTGTTGTGCTTGACATGCCCGAGGATGGGAGCATGTCCATTATTCTTGGTAGACCTTTTCTTAACACCGTAGGTGCTATTATTGGTTGCAATAAAGGGAAGGTTACCTTCCATGTGAATGATAAAGAACACACGGTATATTTTCCAAAGAAGATCGACAGGAGGCATGGCCTCAACTCTATAGAAAATATCGAGACCGTGAAGATTGGAGAATGGGATTGTCCACTACATGTGCCTCACAAATACAAAACTATCATGGTGGGGACAATGTCCATCAAGGTAAAGGTTCAGTGATTACTTCGTGAGAGGTGAGACTTTTCGCTCTATATATCACATGTTTGTTGGTAAGACTTGATCAACCTTACTAGTAAACATGTTTTATATAGATAAAAAGTTGAGCTTGTTATGTTTTCATTTGTTTTTAGTTTTTGTCCTACTTGTTGTACCAAGTATTTATGTTTTGAAGCTTCACAATACTACTCACTACTTCAAGTTTTCGGAGAGTTTCGCAGCTTTTTGAACTTCGAAAAAATTTCAACAGTGAAGTTTTCAGAAAAATTTAAATAAAAATTTCCACGACGGGAGAGACCCAAAGGGACCTGGAGCCAGCCAGGGGGACCCACCAGTGGCCCAGGCGGCCAGCTGGCGCGGCCCAGCCCCTGGCCGCGCCCACAGGGCGCCTGGGGCCCACATGGCCCCCTCTAGGTATGTCTTCTTCCTCCCTCTCTCTTTTTCTCCAAAAACGCGAGTTCTGCACTTGTTCTTGTGTTCTTGCTGTTCTTGGAGGCGATTCTTCGATCTCTCTCTACAGCCCATCATTTGAGCTGAGATTTTGAACAAATACTCCCTGGTATGTGACTCCTCCACCCCTCCAATTAGATTTTTGATTGGTGGCTTCATTTGTGAGTATTTAGTAGTTCTTGGTGTTGTATAGATGAGCTTGCATGCATGTGTAGAAAGTTATTTTCCAAGTTTTGATGCAAGTTTATGCCTTGGGCAAGTGAGTTGAGTAGTTTGCCTTAACTCATCTTGTTTTAATCCTCGTTTTTGTAAATTGCCAAAAAGAAATAGAAATGAGTTTGTTATGAAGGGCAAAAGGGTGGCTTGAGAAGAGGAGGCCTGCACACTCCGATCGAGTTACTAGAGCCGCAGCTTCACCCTCGACTGCTAGGGTGAGCTATAATGAAGATCATGTGCCCCTGGAGCTGTTAGAAGACACAAGTCCAGCACGTGCAATGACGTTTCCATGTGAGGAATTCCTTGAAGTTGCGGGAATTAAGGATGAGTTTTATAATCTTTGTGCTAATGCAGGTTTGACACGGCTCGTCACGTGCCGTGTTACTCAATATCAAAAACTCACCTCCAGTTTTATTAACAGTTTTAGATATAATCTTGATTCAGGTGCTATTGAGTTTAAAATTTACAATGATCTTATCACCATGACTTTGGGAAGGTTTTGTGAAATAATAGGTGTGCCAAACGTTGGGAGGACGGCTAGGATGGCCACTCAGCCCTCCGAGCTGAAAACCGTCATTAACTCTCTATGCAGCATGGGTACGAGGGATATTCATCGGTCGAAGATCTCCAGCATCTTATTTCCTCACCTCAGGTATTTTGCATATTATGTTTCTAGAGGGGTGTTAGCTCGTGACAACACGAGTAGCATTTCTGCTCCGGATATTGCTATCCTGGCAGCAGCCCTCTCAGGGAGGTCTGATTATAATCTGGGTGCCTTAATTGCTCGACGCCTTGCTATGAACGGTAACAAGGGGGACTTATATGGTGGCATTTATGCCACACTTATCTTAGAACATCTTGGAGGCACCCCACACCCTGATGATAATCCTTTTACTTATTTAAGCTTTGATCTTGCTGCTATGAAAAGGCATAAGTTTGTTACCATGGCTTCTGAGCTGGATAATCTTGTTTATATCTTACGTTTCGGAACTACCGCGGAACGCGAGATCCGTCTACATGCACCTCTTTTGTTTGATTTTTCTCGCAGGAACGGATGGTCCTTTGATGTTGTCCAGTTCGATGAGTTCATGGTCCAGTATCAGTTTCATAACCCCATGGAGGGGGTTGTGCCCGACGAGGAGGAGCACGGTGAGTTACCACCTTTCCAGGGAGATACCGCCACCAAGTTTGGTGAAGGGTCTTCCTCTGCTTGGCGTACGGACCCTTCCTCGTGGGAGATTCCGAGGAGTTCGGTATACGCGCGAGCATCCTTCTACGACCCTTGGTCTCACCACCATACCCCCGGAGCAGGAGGCTCCTGGGGGCAGTAGCTGCTACCAACTTAGGCCAAAAGCCTAAGCTTGGGGGAGTACGTGCCCCTCTCACTTTTCCATTGTATTATCCATTTTGTTCGCTTTGATCTTTTCGAAGTTTTTGCCCGTTCTTCTTTATTTCTCTCTTTGCAAAAACAACAAAAAGATTTTCTCTTTCTTTTGCTTTCGTTCAACCTTTGAAATAATCCAAAAAGATTTCCTTTTCTCTTTAGTTTGCTTTGTTTTCAGAGTTCAGCTCGAGTCCGTGATGGCATTTAATTATATTTCCTACGTTCGGTCGTGCAAGTGACAAGCAGTAATGACGAAGATCGACTCAAGGGAAGCAACAAGGAAGACCGGTATGAACTCTTCTTGTTTCTACTTTTGTACATATGCATGTACTTATGATCTAGAGACCAGCTTGTAGTGACATAGTGCTATGTTTACAATGCTCTTCCAGTGGTTCATGCTTTTCTTGTGGCTAGTCTCGAATAACTAGAGTATATAATGTGTTATCGAAATGATCTACATGCATTGCATTGTTCATAGTTCGGTATACTAAGGTGGTATTTCCCTTTAGAGAATTTCTGGATTGACTTGGCACATGCTTACACATGTTTGAGACTAAAAAGTATGCTCTGCCTTGATGATCTTTGAGTTTTAGAATAGTTATATCACTTTCATGCCCGATTCAATGTTGCTTTGTCGCTCTGCATGATTATGTCCGTTATTGCTCTCTAGTTGGTCGCTTCCCAGTCTTTTGCTAACCTCCACCTGTACTAAGCGGACTGACTGCTTGTGCATCCAAAATCCTTAAAACCTGTTATGCCATATGAGTCCACCATACCTTCCTATACATGGTATTTACCTGCCATTCCTAACGAAGACTTTCGTGTACCACCCCGAAATTAATCAAAAGCATTTCTCTTTTTGTGCCCATGTTTTAGCTCATGAGGAAGTAGTAGTTAATTCATGATTTTTTTAAGTTGGACAAGTTTCACCCCTGGATTGCATGTCTAATGTGCAAACCCTTAATACGAGAAGGAACTGGCATAGAGTGCGCCCGGCTCAAAAAGATAATATAACAAACAAACCCTCCTTCACGCTTTGTTCATGAGAAATCAGAAAACTTTGGCAGTGATAAACAAAGGAGATTAAGAGGATGTGATCGTCCTCATGCGGGAGCCGTTCCTCGAGACTTGTCCAGCTCAAGAAGTGATTGAGTTATCTGCTAGCATTCGTTGACGAAATATGCACCTCTCAAAAAAAACGTTTTTACCTCTGTTTTTAAAACCAAGAGCTCTGGTACATGTTTAGTTTTTGTTTCCGACCACGGGTTTTCAACCTTGCCAACAAAAGCCACGGTTCGAGAGTCTCCAACTTCTTTCTTCAAAGCACTAACTAGGAGAGCATAATTGTCATTCTGAGTGTAATGTGCATTGTCCCAAAGTATTACATTGTCTTCTGCATGCTTGTGATATGATTTATTCTGAAATTCTTAGTTCTAGTCTCCTTTAAAACTCTGGAGGAGTTTCTGCATTTATGTTTTGCTTCACTCATGGAGGCTAGCGAGATACCACCCTAATATGCTCAAGCTATGTGCAATGTGATCTTGTCTTGATTTTCAGTAATATATTATTTACTTTTAGGTATTTGTGATTGGTCACTTGAAAGAAGGATTACTCCTTGCATTATCCTCATAGTACTGTTTCAATACTTACTGGACTCTTTTCGTAGTATATGCTTATATACATCTAATGAAGCAAAAGAGTTTGTCAAAGTTTTCTTTGTCGCGTCCAGTTCGTTGAACTGAATTGCTTGAGGACAAGCAATATGCTAAGCTTGGGGGAGTTGATACGTCTCAAACGTATCTACTTTTCCAAACATTTTTGATATTGTTTTGACCTCATTCTTGCATGATTTGAACTAAACTAACCCGGACTGACGCTGTTTTCAGCAGAGCTGCCTATATGGTTTTATTGTGTGTAGGAAAACGGATTTTTAGGTATCTCAGAAAAATCCACGAAAAATCACAGAAAATCCACGCACCCGAAGGAACCAGGGGCCAGAAGGGGGACCAGAGGGGGACCAGGGGGGCCCAGGCGCCCTGGTGGCGCGGCCCAGTCCCTGGCCGCGCCGGGGGGTTGCCTGGGTGGGCCCCACGCCCCCTGGTGCCCTACTTCAACTCGTATTTTTACCCGTGACGAGAAAACCCCAGATCAGAAGTTCTTTTCGCAGTTTTCGTCGCGGAGCCGCCGCCACCCTCTGTTCTTCTTCGGGAGGGCTAATCTGGAAGCTGAATTGGCCTCCGGAGAGGGGAGATCGTCGCCATCGTCATCATCATCACCACTCCATCATCCCTCCATGACTTCTCCTTCCATGTGTGAGTAATTCCCCTGCTGTAGGCGAAGGGGATGGTAGGGATTGGATGAGTTAGATCATGTAATAGTTTGTCAGATCGTTGGGGGCATGTTGCCTATCATCTACTATGGTGTTTATCATCTTTGCTTCAACTTGTTATTCTTAATGCTTGACACTTAGGGCCCGAGTGCCATGATTTCAGATCTGAACCATATGTGTTTGCATGAATATATTTGTGTTCTTGATCCTACCTATGAGTTGTTTGCACCTGTTACGGTTCGGAACCGGCGATCCCAAAAGTGACAGCTTGGGACACCAAAGGGGATGGTCCGTAGTTTGAGGATTACATATATCCATTGAGTTCATTGCTTTGTTCCGGTGCTCTTTGACAGGAGCACCTTAATCTCCATAAGTTCCTTTTGGCCCCGTTCGTAGCGGGATGGTAGGACAAAAGATGTTGTGCAAGTTCTTATTGCAAGCACGTACAACTACCTACGGGATACATGCCTAATGTTTGATATTTGCCTAGATGATCATTACTTTTCCGTGTGCCGTGCCCCAAGTTAGAATCATGATATATCTCATCCATGCAGCGCCCAACCATCCATCTTCCTAGCCTACAATGTTTTAAATCCTGCTTGTCACTAGTTGCTACTTTTGCCATTTACCTTTACTATTTACTTTTGCTGTTTACTTTTACTATCACCATCATCGCTATCATATCACTGTTACCATTTATCTTTTGTTGCAAGTAAGTATATTTCAGGTGCGGTTGAATTGACAACTCAACTGTCAAAGCTTATAAATACTCTTTGGCTCCCCGTGTGTCGAATCAATAAATTGGGTTATTCTTACCCGCGAAGACTATCTCGATCCCTTACGGTTGAGGGTTATCAGGACTTTCTGCGCCTGAAGTGTCGAGAGAGTTTCTCTATGTATAACCCCATCGATTAGGTAAGGCTTTCCCCGATCGCTAGTTTTACTCTACTTTTATATAATTAACCAAACTGAGTTCGGTTGTTTTCAATAGAAGTGGAGGAAGGTGGTCGGAAAGATTAGCAGTTCCGTCCCACATCCTGAGGAGGACCATATTCGGGACATGGATCCTAGATTCGAAGAGGATCCAAATATTGGCATAGATCTTAAAGACGAAGTCTTTTACCAAACCAGCCACAACGGTAACGAAGTGGCTATCATATCCGACTATCCCGGCCTTCTTCCTTCCTATCAGGTAAATGCCCAGGAGATTCCTCTTCAAAGAGAATATTCCTAGCATGCCTCACCCACCGCACTATCTCATGCTCAAAAGGGGTGGCGCTCATCCGCCGAACAACATCAAGAGTGTCTTCCTAGAGGGCGACACCTACGCAGGGCGGGTCTTAGAAGCAAAAGGGGACCAGAGACACAACCGAACCTCCTCCTTTATCGAACATGTATGACTCTTTAACATATGTCTGGTGGTGGAGCCGGATCATAATTTTTCTGCTTTATCTATTTCTTTTTAGGAAGAGTATACGCCAGACTGTGTCCGGTGATCCTACTGGTCATGCCCCATCCAATCCAGCCCTCGGCCCATCCACAAGGACTAGGGCGGATGCGGGGGTAACGCCGGATTTTCCTCTTCAAGAGGATTCAGATGAAGTATCAGTTACTAATTCCGAAGTGGAGAGTGCGATGAATCATCGACAGCGCAAAGCGGCCATGTGTGACCCATCTTTCACTAAGGAGGCATTTAACGCCTTCAGTTCTACGAATGCGTATATCCGAGCTACTAGAGATGGACTTGCCGGAGCCACTCACCAGCTTTCCAAGGACATGCGGGTGAGTGTTAATTCAATGTTCATATGCCAGTAGCCCCCGAGACTTAAAGCAGTTGGCCCAACTGATTTAAGGATCGTTGTGTTCGTAGGTACTCAAGGAAAATAATAACGCTTTATCCAAGGAATTGGAAGAGTGCCAAACCAAGCTTACTACTGTTACCACCGAGTTGGAGAATTCAGAGAAGTCCAAGAATGGCTCCGATGGTAAGAACAATAGTATCCGAACAGTATGGCCCCGTACCGATCAATGATCTTTAAGTATACATTGTTTTAATATGTAGCAGCAGGGCCAGTTGACCAACTGGGGGAAAAGTTAAGGGCTGCTGTAACAGCCTGGATTTTGCCCTTTTATTTTTCATTTGATTTTCTTGGATTTCTTGATTTTATTTGCTTTTCAGTGGCTATGTGGTTCTGAGACTTGGGAAGACCATGTCTTCCTAGGTTTTATAGTGGCTTGCCATCCTTCTCATCATCCCAAGACCCTGTCATTTTCATCCTTGACCCAACCCAATATCCCTTTTCTAGGGAATGTTCCTTTTCTATTAAAGGAATAATTCTTTTTGCTCTAGGTTGTGAAGCAACCTATATCTCTGTCATTCTAAAAGTTCCCAAATAATTCTCATAAACTGTTTGGGTCATATCTTGCTCAAATGTGGCAAAACATTTCATTTCCATGTTAGAAAATAATCCTCCAATAATCATTTTCCTATTCTGCCCTAAATGGCACTTTGTGAAGCAAGTGCTATTTATCTTTTCACAATTGCCTCCAAACTCCTTGGACATCTTTTCCTGTCGATATCACTGCATTGTGCCAAAATTCAACCTCATTTGCCTAGTAATTAGTTTTTTAGTGATTTTCCAAAGTTTCTGTCCAAAAAGGAACTTTGTGAAGGAAGTATATTCTAGGCATGTCCAAATAAGGTGAAACTTGGTCACATCCTTCATTTGATCAAATCATGCATCTCCACCAAGTTTGAGCTCATGGAGATCATCTATGTGAGCTCAGCTCTAAATCTTGGTTTCTGGTAAACTTTTCACTTTGTGAAGCAACCCTATTTTACCTTGCTTCATTTGAGCTGACAATTTACCAGGGGCATTATTACATCTACATCTACTCTCTCCACCAAGTTTTGACTCAATCCACTTACCTATTTACCCTTAGTAAATTTTTCTAGTTACTGGCTAGAATGGAGCTTTGTGAAGCAAGTGTCACTTTAGTAAGTCCAAATGGCATTAGGTTTTTACAGCAGCTCCATATGGACATATAAGCCCACTCCACCAAATTTCAGCTCATGACACTTAAGTATATGAGTGCAACATCATAATCCCCTAATCTGTCCAGTTTTGCACTTTCTATAGCAACCCCCATCTAAACTCCTTCTGTTAGTCTGATTTTTCGTGATCTACATCATCTTAGTGTAAGATCATTTCCAGACAACTTAGTTTCAGAGTTACCAAGTTGTTTTAACCACATGAAGTTACAAGCACCTTCTTGTTGATTTACTTTGGGGCCATCTGCAAATTTCTTCTTTGCCCCTGGACCAATTTATTTCTGCATCTTTACTAAGGGCACTAAGGTCCATCTACTGGACATGGTTGGCCACGCCAAACCGCGCCGCTCGCACCAGTGCACGTGGTGATCACGCTTCCGTCATGCACAGCGCGCGCTCTGGATCGGTCTGGCCACTGTGCTCGTCGCCTCCCTCATCGTCTCGACCTCAAACCTTGTCCAGGAGCTCTCCTGTGCTCGACTGCATTGCTCTACATCACTGACTTGTCGTGGTTCGCCAGCGCTGCGCCGCCAGAACAGTGCTCGCGCCGTGTACTACTTCTGACCTCCATTAGCGCACTGCTCAAGCTCGCTAGTGATCGTCCAGAGCTCTCCTCCGCACCTATTTAAGGACCCCCGACCCCTCGTGCACCTCACCAGCTCCTCCCTCGCCTCTCTAGTCCCCTGGAGTCCTCGGCCCCCTCATCTTTTCGCCGGAGTTCACCTCGGCCGCCGCGGTTCCTCCGCGGTTCCGGCTAACTCGAGCCTCCCCCCTCCTCTGGTGTTGTCCACTACCTCCCCCCGTTCCACTCAGTCGCCCCAACCCCTCGTTCGTCGCCAGAGTCCACCCTGTCCACGTGCCCCACGCACGGCCGCCGCCTCCGCCGTTCTGCCACCGCTCACTCCGGCTGCCCTAGCCACTTCCAGGTTTCCCCGACTCCACCAACCGACTCCCCGTGAACCGGCGGTCCGCCCCACCACCTCGCCCTCGTCGGAGTCGTCCCTCATCGCCAGCTACCCCCATTGCCCGACGCCCCTCTGTCCTCCTTCTGCCTCCTCCGAGCGCCACACCTCGCCGCCTCGGCATCAACTGGCCTCGGGAACGGGCGCTCCGCGCCTCCCCGAACCCGCCGGTGGCCTCGCCCTGGCCGGAGATGGCCTGAGCCGGCCGGCCCGCCCAGGCGCCCAACTCCTCTGTCCTCCTCCTCTGCCACGTGTGGGACAGGAGCGGGGAGGAAGACGACGACGCCCATGCCCCCTTCCCCTGCCGCTGGGCCCGGTCCGTCAGTGGCCCAAGCGCGCCGCTGGCGTGGCAAGTGGAAGCGCCCCCGGGTGAGTGCGTTTTATTAGCCCGAAGGCGTATTTCCGTCGGTACGCTTTCATTTGCCTGAAAGCGTATTTATTTCCTGCTTCGGATCGGAATACGTGTTGTTTCTCAAAAAGCGTATTTCTGATTCTGCGCCTCTGTCTTATCCACTCAGGGACCCGTTGGTGATAAAACTATTCACAAATTGGTCCCTCTCCTTCAACACCTCATATCTCCGCGACCGTAACTCTGAATCAGGTGAAACCAACGCTCACGTCTTCGTCTCGTCAAGCCCGTTCTTTTGGTACCATTTTCACTAAGTGTTCACACTGTGAAAATGACTATTATACCCTTGCCTCTAATCAGCCCCCTCAGAGAGAGGAGCGTTTCGGCGTTTCGTTCCGTGACTTCACCGCACTTCTTCCCGGAGTCTCTGTCACCCTCAGGCAAGCCACAATACCCACTTGCATGATAGTCATGCATTAGCCATGGTTTTCAACTTGAATATTTATTAAACAATTGCTTGTTTAAAATGTGGTTATTGTTGTTTCGGTAATGCTTCAGGGTTAATGCTTACTTTCTTGCTATGTTGTTATGCACCTGGTTATCATGCCCTGCTAGTTGCTAGTATTCCTTGCATATGTTTATGCTTACTAGTAGTACATGTTGATATTGGTGATGGTCTTCAGTGCACGACTGCCGTCTGTCCCGAGTACTGTTGTTATGCATGTTCCTTTGCATCCAGTTAGCTAAATGCTTGCATGTTGGTATTGTTGATATGTTCTTGCATGATATTTATTGTTGATGTTAGTGGTCATGCTATGTTTCGGAGAAGTATGTACTTATGATGTTCATGCTAGTCAGTATGCCATGCTTATGATTCATTGTTGATATGGTGGATAGTTATGTGGTTCTCTCATGATTATGTTGATATTCATGCTCATGCATTGTAATTGCATCATGTATTTTATCATGGCTCGGCATATTTTCATTTAAGTTTAACCGGATTAAATTGAACTTGAACAACTGTTGGCTGAGTCATGGTGCCACCATATCGAACTGACCAGTGCAACCACGTTTACCTTTATGGGAAGGTCCTAACTGGGTCTATTGCCATGCCTCTCGCCGGTGCCTCCAACGAGGGAAGGTTATGGGCGTGCGGTACCTTGGCCCAGTAAGCAGACATAACCTTGCGTGCCCGTTGTTGTTCTTATGGATCCGGGTCCCCGTTTGGGACCGTTTATGTTTGGCCACGACAGTAGATCGGTTTTGTCGGCATGCCGTTGGTCCACCCGAATGGGAGTATGAGGCCATGGGTTCCGTAGTGTGGGTACAATGCGCTACCTCTGCAGAGTGTATATTAAATCTATCGATAGCCGCACCCGTGGATAAGGGCACAGTTCGTAGTTGGTCACACTATGAGTCAATAGTAATAATAATAATGTGCTTAATAACAACCCCGGTTCGATGATGATGATAAGTTGGTTGTGATCGCCGGAAAGATCACCGTTCGAAAACAAGTGTTGGTCATGGTTATGATCGCCGGAATGGTCACCGTGGTATCGAGGATACCGAGTTGTTGGATATTCGTGATGTTGTGCGAGAATCGAGGGTAAATATCAAGCTCCTTGTGGTCATTTGATGATTACTACGGTATTGTTTATACCAAGCTTGATTTGATCCTGAGATGATCGTATACTGTCCGAGGTTGGTAAGTGATGCATGCGATGGTTACGAGGTAACCCGAACAAAATAAATGGTGCATGTAGTGTCATCATGTTGCATGCTAGTATCATCAGATTTATATGTTCATGCCATGCTCATATTATCTAGCTGTATCATGTTCATGTTGTTCATGTTATGTTATCCTGATGATCTCATGATAATTCCTGATTAACCTGTAAATGCCATGCTGTTGTTTGTCTTGAATGCTTCTGGCTATTGTGAGCTTGCAAGTACATTCAATGTACTGGCCTGGCGTGTCATGCCAGCTTGCAGGTCGTGCCTGGATTGCTTGCTTGTTTGGTGTTGTTCCCGTGTTCGCGAGCTAGGATAAATGTTCCAGCCAGAGTCCCTGCGGAATGGAGTCCATCATCATCGTTCGTTGTCCGCTGCCAGTAGTTGTTCCGCTGCTTTAAGTTGTTATGTTGTTTGTATAGAGAAACCGTGGTTGGCATAGTGTCGCCGTACCAATGTGATTCATTGTAATATCGGAACCCTTGTAATCATATTCGTGTTGTAATAGAGAGATGGTTTGTTCTATACTAAGCAGTGTCGTATTCCAGAAGACTTCACCTCGATCTCTGGGCTGGAATACGAGGAGTTCTGGTTTTCTCTGAGCTGGCGTGCCACACCTGCTCAGGCAGTGAAGGAGCAGGCCGAAGGGCAAACTGCTGCTGGTGAACGTGTATTAACACGCACCATAGATGAGAAAAACAAGCTGCAGGGCACCAATGTCAAGCTTGCCGAAGAGTTAAAGGACGTGCGAGCCCAACTTTCAGAGGCTCTAAAAGAGAACAAGAAGCTTAAGGGCAGCATATCTAGTATGGCAACAATCCTAGCTTTCATTTATAGTCTCTTGATTCGAAGTTTCTTTATGAAAACAGTGCCTGCAGATTTGTTGACTGGGTGACCCGAAGGAGAGGTGTCTGGATTTCAAGGTGATTTGCTGCAAGAGCTTTCCAAGGTACACAAGCGAGCTCGCAAGGCCATGAAGAACATGGCAAAGGCTTTATGGCCGGCCGATTCTCCTCCAGAAATTATGGGGGAGCTGGCGCGTCTGTTCAAAGGGGCCCGACACTGCTTTGAATTATGGAAAGCATCAGCGTGCCGAGAAGGTGCCCGGAAGCCCGGGCTATGGTGAGGACACGTTATACCAGGCTGGACCCAAACCATATGGCTTGGGTTGGACCTTAAGGGCCCGACGGACTTGAAACCCATGTAAGCTTGGTGTACCACCAAGTAAAGGCAATCTCCAAGTATTCCCAACAAGACTGTAAGTTAGACATGCTTATAGAGGGTATTGATGAGGAATAAGCATTTGATTCTATGTAACAATGTACTTTATCATCAAACTTATCTCCGACCGAAATGAATTAAAAGTTTGTCATGGCCGACCTTCTGCTTTAACCTCCGAAAACCCGAGGGCTGGAGTGTCTCCGAATACTATACTTGTGGTAAACACGTGGTATATTCGATGACCAGGCAATCCGGTCATAATTTCTTGAACAGACAAACTATGTTTGGGGAGCTATGTTATATTACTGTTTAACGTAAGAAACATCTTCCAAAGAGAATAGTTCCGTTAAGGGTTCCTTTCCCTGGGTCGGCATGCGTATGTATGCGTGCCTAGGCTTTACATCCTGTGATGAGGATCCTAGGATGTCGTACCCTATTAAATTTGAAAAAATGTATGCGCTTTAAAAGCAATATGTCGTGTATCTGCCGACCGATTATTCCCTTAAGAATGCTAGCTTTTGGCTTCACTCGTCTGAGGTACAGGTCCGACTTACCTGGTTGTAAAAATTGCAGAGGTGCTCCCTTTACACCCTAGCTGAACAATCGGGAATGTATGGTATAAACACAGGATCCAGGCAACCCAGCTTGGCAAAAACTTAAGTCATAAAGGTGCATATAATGGCAAGGAGACTGTATGAAACAGACGACATAGTTATTTGGAGCAATATGCTTTTTTGACAATGGGCTTCGTTATAGAAGCCCCCAAGTATTTTTGAGGTATATACATCTAAGGATGTTCTACCTTGGGATAATTCAGTTGAGCCGAAAAAGTATCGATAAAAAATAAGAAGAGGAAAAAAAGGAAGAGGAGAACTGTAAAAACAAGGAATAGGACCTAGACTGAAAAAGAAAATATGCGCTACCAAACTATCCGCAAAATCATCGGAGCCTGGCAGCATTCCATGGGTTCGGCTCGAGGCGATTGTCTGATGCATTTCGAAGGTGATAGGCTCCACTGGTGAGTACTTCGTCAATAATAAAGGGGCCCTCCCATCTTGGTTTGAGCTTGTCTTTTTTTCTCCAGGAGGCGTAATACGAGTTCGCCAACATTGTATGTCTTCGCCCGCACTTCTCTGCTTTGGTATCGCCTGGCTTGCTGTTGATAAAATGCGGAACGAGCCTGGGTGATATCGCGTTCCTCTTCGAGGCCGTCTAGGTCATCCCACCAATCGAGCTCGGCCTCTCTCTCTCTCTTCGTACATGCGCACTCGAGGTGAGTCATGAATAATATCGCAGGGCAAGACAACCTCTGCGCCGTACACCATGAAAAAAGTTGTGTATCCGATTGTCTGGTTAGGTGTAGTTCGCAACCCCGAGAGTACGGAGTCGAGCTCCTCCACCTAGTGTTTATCTGACTCCTGAAGGAAGTGCACCTGTCGGGGTTTAATGCCACTCATTATCAAGCCATTAGCTATTTCTACCTGACCGTTTGTCTCAGGGTGGTACACAGAGGCGTAATCGAATTTAATGCCTAACTTAGTGCACCCGTTTTTCACCTCGTCGACTGTCAAGTTGGAGCCGTTATCTGTGATAATACTATGCAGGACACCGTAATGGTGTACTACGCTGGATATAAAATCTATCAGTAGCCCTGCCTAAGTTGTTCAGACTGCCTTGGCTTCTATCTATTTAGTGAATTTGTCCACCATGACTAGTAGATATTTCTTTTTATGGCTTCCCCTTTAAGAGGTCCAACCATATCCAGCCCCCAGACCGCAAAGGGCCAGGTAATGGGGATGGTTCTGAGAGATGTGGAGGCATATGGCTTTGGTTTGCGAAAAGCTGGCATCCAACACAGTGTTGGACAAAAGTCTGTGTGTCTGCGTGCGCACTTGGACAGAAGAAACTAGTTCGGAAGGCTTTGCTTACAAGAGCTCGAGCCACGGCGTGATGGCCTCCCATGCTAGCGTGTATTTCGGCTAGAAGTTGCGGTCCCTCGTCTTCAGAGATGCACCGTTGGAGAATACCAATTGTGCTTTTCTTGTATAGTTCACCATCGTGTACCTTATAGGCTTTAGAACGCCGAATTATGCGGCGGGCCTCATTTTGGTCATCGGGGAGCTCTTGCCTATTAAGGTAGGCTAGGAAAGGCTCGGTCCAGGGGGCTATAACAGCCATGATCTCGTGAGCCGACGATGTGATTTCCGTGTCGGAGACCCTGATGACATATGTATTGAGCTCGGCAGGGGGCGTGTTCGGGTCCGGATTAGCGCACTGCTCTCGTCCTGCCATGTTACTGATGTCTTGAACAACCTTTCCACAAAAGTTTTAGGTGGGACTGGGTCGCGTTTGGCGCCCATGAGAGCACGTATATCCGCGGCCTGGTTACTGTCCCGAGCCACATGGTGAAATTCTAGCCCCTCGAATCAAGTCGATAGTTTTAATATGGCGTTTCCATAAGCCGCCATTTTTGAATCCTTCGCATCAAACTCTCTGTTTACCTGAGATACGGCGAGGTTCGAGTCTCCGTGTACCTCGAGGCACCGTATACCCATGGATACGGCCATGCGGAGGCCATGCAGTAGTGCCTCGTATTTGGCTGCATTGTTTGAGTCCGTGTACATGATTTGCAACATGTAGCGGACTGTATCTCCTATCGGGGATATAAAGATGACGTCGGCCCCCAATCCGGCTAACATTTTTGAACCGTCGAAATACATTGTCCAGTGGGAGTATGATCCGTACTTTATAGGGAGTTCGGCTTCGGTCCATTCCGCAACAAAGTCCGCCAACACCTGGGACTTAATAGTCTGGCGTGGTTTGTACGTTATTTCAAACGGTAAGAGCTCGATGGCCCATTTGGCTATGCGTCCAGTGGTGCCTCTATTGTTTATGATATCGTTAAGTGGTACTTCAGATACGACTGTGATCGAACACTCTTGAAAGTAGTGTCGAAGCTTCCGAGATGCCATGAATACCGCATAGGCAATTTTTTGGTAATGCGGGTATCGTGACTTGCACGGTGTGAGAACCACGGATACATAGTATACGAGTTTTTGGACTGGGAATTTATGTCCCTCTTCATCTCGTTCGACGACGAGCACCGCACTCACTACCTGATGAGTGGCGGAGATATAAAGCAGCATTGGCTCGCCAACGTCCGGAGTGGCTAGGATTGGGTTACCTGCTAATAAGGTTTTTATTTCCTCTAGTCTGGCCATGGCCGCATCCGTCCATTCAAAGTTGTATGTGCGCCGCGGCAGTCTATAAAGCGGTAGTGCTTTCTCCCCTAATCTGGAGATAAAGCGGCTCAAGGCCGCTACACAACCTGCTGGCTTTTTCACTTATTTGAGGTTGGTTGGCGTAGTTAGTTGTGGCAGGGACCAGATTTTAGCTGGGTTTGCTTCGATTCCTCTATGGTATACGATGAACCCTAATAGCTTTCCAGCCGGAACGCCGAAGATGCATTTTTCCGGATTGAGTTGTATGCATATGTTCGTAAATTATCGAACGTAAGGCGGAGATCATCCACCAAGGTTTCGACGTGTTTGGTCTTCATGACTACATCTTCAACATATGCCTCCACTGTCTTGCCAATTTGTTTTTCTAAGCATGTTTGAATCATGTGTTGATATGTGGCACCTGCGTTTTTGAGTCCGAGTGGCATAGTGTCAAAGCAAAATGGGCCCTACGGAGTGATGAATGCCATAGCGGCCGGATCGGATTCTTTCATTTTTGCGAGAATTGTGATTACGCCATTGAATGGCATAGTGTGAAAGGTTGTATTAATTTGTTCAATGCGGGAATTGTCAACCTGCATTTTTGCGAGCGTATCCTCGTATATGAGGTTGAGTCCGCTGCCTCCGTCCATGAGTACTTTAGTGAGGCGGAAGCCGTCTACTATGGGGTTCAGTACGAGAGTTGTTGTGGCTCGGACCAGCCGGACTCGTGGTTCGTCTTCAGCAAAAAAGGTGATTGCCGTGTCATTCCATGGGCTTGCAATGTTTATTTGATTGACCTCTACAAGTTCGCATTTTACTCTCTTGCGCCGGTTATTTCAGGAGAACATCTCGAAGACGGTAAAGACATCGAGGCCTTTCTCCCCCGACGTTGCGGTCGTGAGGATTGATTCACCACTCTTTGCTACCTGCCGGAGTACCCAACATGTTCTAAGGCAGTGGGTAGGGGTATTGTCCGGGGTGGCATGTATTCGGCAAGGTTGATCCAACAGTTCATCCAGAACGGACCCATGCCTTGTGAAAGGTCTGTTTTTCTTGCCATTGCGCGTGTTATCGAGCACCCGAACATGGTATGTCCGTTTCACCTTATCGGCGTGTGGTCCAAATATGGACTGTTCCAGAGGTGTGCTCTGGGCTTTCCAAGTGTTTTCCATGGCACAATACTTTCGTACCAAGTGTGATAGTTCTGCAAAGCTCCGTATTCGACGATGGTTGAGGGCATTCAAGACTCCCTCGTCCGTACAATTGCGGTGAAATATGGGCACCGTATCGTCGTCGCAGCAGTCCTTAATCTTGTTTTTAACAAGTAGGAATCTGGCCCAGAAGTGATGAACTGTTTCCTGGGGCCGCTGTCGTATATACATGAGGTCATATATGCCTGGTAGTCCGGTTTTACTTGGAGAGCAGGTACTATGGTGGGTGGGTGGGTGTGGTTAAATTTAAGTCCCAACCCCAACGTAGTGTCCGGGGTTTGCACAACCTCCGGTGTGGATGATCTGGGCCCGGCAGGGTCTGGATATTCCGTAGGCCCGACGTCTATCTTAGAGCTCGAAGGGAACGGTGCGCCACCTGTCAGAGGTGTCTTCAGCTCGATGGGTTTGGAGATCCGAATAGCACCGATCTTCGTTTTAAGAGGTGATGTATTCTCAGCTCGATCCTCGATTGTTGCCACCAGGTGAGTGGTCGGGGTGGAATTGACTTCCTGATCGGATCTAAGTCCGATCTGATCATTTGTCGATGAAAGCCACAAAGCAGCAATGCGATCCAGTAGCTCGTTTAAAGATGAGGAATCCGCCGGGGTCGCGTCATCGAGGAGGTCGATCAACCCCCTCTCGTCCGACCAACTCTCGAGTCCACCCAAACCAGGACTGAAAAAGCATTGTCGAGGCCACCCCAAACCGGAACAAGTATAGATATATTGAGGCCACCCAAACCCTGAAAGTATAACCCCGACCCGATAACTTCGGCATGAGGGGGGACGTCGGACATGCATGAGAGAGGCGGTCCGCAACTAATCCATTGATCATATATGCATATGATTCCTTTTTGTGATATTAGTGAGGTCTATGTTTGCCACTAATATATCCAAATCTCATGTGTGTATATTGCCATGTTGTAATATTTGGAAAAACTATGGAAGGAGACTTAGAAACAGAACAGTTGCTGGGGGATATAATCCATGCCGGTGGTGATCCCTTGTCGTTTCTCAACGACACCGGTGGTCTGGAATTCGAGGATGATAGCTCCGGTGATCCAACAATGGAGGAGGAAGGAGTTCATGCCGGCTCCAGTGACCAAACGGCGAAGGAAGGAGATCATGATGATGGCTCCGGTGACCGAACGACGGAGGAGGGAGATCATGATGACGGCTCCGGTGACCGAATGGACGAGGGAGCTGTTGCAAAGTCTGGCGAGGTATATATATTAATTAAGCCTTTGCTGACTTGATGCATTAATTGTTATGGTATATATGTGAAGGCAATATGCCCTAGAGGCAATAATAAAGATGATTATTTGTATTTCCTTATATCATGATAAATGTCTTTTATTCATGCTAGAATTGTATTAACCGGAAACTTAGTACATGTGTGAATACATAGACAAAACAGTATGTCCCTAGTATGCCTCTACTAGACTAGCTCATTGATCAAAGATGGTTATGTTTCCTAGCCATAGACATGAGTTGTCATTTGATCAACGGGATCACATCATTAGGAGAATGATGTGATGGACTAGACCCATCCGTTAGCATAGCACTATGATCGTTTAGTTTTACTGCTATTGCTTTCTTCATGACTTATACATGTTCCTATGACTATGAGATTATGCAACTCCCGAATACCGTAGGAACACCTTGTGTGCTATCAAACGTCACAACGTAACTGGGTGATCATAAAGATGCTCTACAGGTGTCTCCGAAAGTATTCGTGGTGTTGGCATAGATCAAGATTAGGATTTGTCACTCCGAGTGTCGGAGAGGTATCTCTGGGCCCTCTCGGTAACACACATCATAATAAGCCTTGCAAGCAAAAGACTAATGAGTTAGTCACGAGATAATGTGTTACGGAACGAGTAAAGAGACTTGCCGGTAACGAGATTGAACTAGGTATAGAGATACCGACGGTCGAATCTCGGGCAAGTAACATACCGATGACAAAAGGAACAACGTATGTTGTTATGCGGTTTGACCGATAAAGATCTTTGTAGAATATGTAGGAACCAATATGAGCATCCAGGTTCCACTATTGGTTATTGACCGGAGATGATTCTCGGTCATGTCTACATAGTTCTCGAACCCGTAGGGTCCGCACGCTTAACGTTTGATGACGATCGGTATTATGAGTTTATGAGTTTTGATGTACCGAAGAAGTTCGGAGTCCCGGATGAGACCGGGGACATGACGAGGAGTCTCGAAATGGTCGAGACGTAAAGATCAATATATTGGACAACCAGAGTTCGTTCCGTACCAGAGTGGTACGGCAATCCAGTTCTGGAAGTCATGTTACTAGACCATGATGAACCTACGAACTATGAGGAAGCGATGATGAGCCCAGATTCCGCAAAATGGCTTGAGACCATGAAATCTGAGATGGGATCCATGTATTAGAACAAAGTATGGACTTTGGTTGACTTGCCCGATGATCGGCAAGCCATCGAAAATAAATGGATCTTCAAGAGGAAGACCGACGCAAACGGTAATGTTACTGTTTACAAAGCTCGACTTGTTGCGAAAGGGTTTCGACAAGTTCAAGGAGTTGACTATGATGAGACTTTCACACCCGTAGCGATGCTTAAGTCTGTCCGAATCATGTTAGTAATTGCCGTATTTTGTGAAATCTGGCAAATGGATAACAAAACTACATTCTTTAATGGATTTATTAAAGAAGACTTGTATATGATGCAACCAGAAGGTTTTGTCAATCCTAAAGGTGCTAACAAAATGTGCAAGCTCCAGCGATCCATCTATGGACTGGTGCAAGCATCTCGGAGTTGGAATATACGCTTTGATAAGTTGATCAAAGCATATAGATTTATACAGACTTGCGGTGAAGCCTGTATTTACAAGAAGTGAGAGGGAGCACTACAACCTTTCTGATAAGTATATGTGAATGACATATTGTCGATCAGAAATGATGTAGAATTTTCTGGAAAGCATAAAGGAGTGTTTGAAAAGAGTTTTTCAAAGAAAGACCTTGGTGAAGCTGCTTACATATTGGGCATCAAGATCTATAGAGATAGATCAAGACGCTTGATAAGCCTTTCGATGAGTACATACCTTGATAAGATTTTGAAGTAGTTCAAAATGGATCAGTCAAAGAAGGAGTTCTTGCCTGACTTGTAAGGTGTGAATTTGAGTAAGACTCAAAGCCAGACCACGGCAGAAAAATATAGAGAGAATGAAAGTCATTCCCTATGCCTCAGCCATAGGTTCTATAAAATATGCCATGCTGTGTACAAAACACTTGTGTACCTTTCCATGAGTTTGACAGGGAGGTACAATAGTGATCCAGGAGTAGATCACTGTACAGCGGTCAAAATTATCCTTAGTAATTGGATGACTAAAGGAAATATTTCTCGATTATGGAGGTGATAAAGAGTTCGTCGCAAAGGGTTAAGCCGATGCAAGCTTTGACACTAAATCCGGATGACTCTAAGTATCAATCTGGATGCGTATTGAAAGTGGGAGCAATTAGCTAGAGTAGCTCCATGCAGAGCATTGTAGACATAGAAATTTGCAAAATACATACGGATCTGAATGTGACAGACCCGTTGACTAAACTTCTCTCACAAGAAAAACATGATCACACCTTATTACTCTTGGGTATTAATCACATAGCAATGTGAACTAGATTATTGACTCTAGTAAACCCTTTGGGTGTTGGTCACATGGTGATGTGAACTATGGGTGTTATTCACATAACGATGTGAACTATCGGTATTAAATTACATGGCGATGTGAGCTAGATTATTGACTCTAGTGCATGTGGGAGACTGAAGGCAATATGCCCTAGAGGCAATAATAAAGATGATTATTTGTATTTCCTTATATCATGATAAATGTCTTTTATTCATGCTAGAATTGTATTAACCGGAAACTTAGTACATGTGTGAATACATAGACAAAACAGTATGTCCCTAGTATGCCTCTACTAGACTAGCTCATTGATCAAAGATGGTTATGTTTCCTAGCCATAGACATGAGTTGTCATTTGATCAACGGGATCACATCATTAGGAGAATGATGTGATGGACAAGACCCATCCGTTAGCATAGCACTATGATCGTTTAGTTTTACTGCTATTGCTTTCTTCATGACTTATACATGTTCCTATGACTATGAGATTATGCAACTCCCGAATACCGTAGGAACACCTTGTGTGCTATCAAACGTCACAACATAACTGGGTGATCATAAAGATGCTCTACAGGTGTCTCCGAAAGTATTCGTGGTGTTGGCATAGATCAAGATTAGGATTTGTCACTCCGAGTGTCGGAGAGGTATCTCTGGGCCCTCTCGGTAACACACATCATAATAAGCCTTGCAAGCAAAAGACTAATGAGTTAGTCACGAGATAATGTGTTACGGAACGAGTAAAGAGACTTGCCGGTAACGAGATTGAACTAGGTATAGAGATACCGACGATCGAATCTCGGGCAAGTAACATACCGATGACAAAAGGAACAACGTATGTTGTTATGCGGTTTGACCGATAAAGATCTTTGTAGAATATGTAGGAACCAATATGAGCATCCAGGTTCCGCTATTGGTTATTGACCGAAGATGAGTCTCGGTCATGTCTACATAGTTCTCGAACCCGTAGGGTCCGCACGCTTAACGTTTGATGACGATCGGTATTATGAGTTTATGAGTTTTGATGTACCGAAGGAGTTCGGAGTCCCGGATGAGACCGGGGACATGACGAGGAGTCTCGAAATGGTTGAGACGTAAAGATCGATATATTGGACGACTATATTCGGACATCGGAAAGGTTCCGAGTGATTCGGGTATTTTTCGGAGTATATGGGCCTTATTGGGCCATACGGGAATAAAGGAGAAAGGCCAAAAGGAAGGAGGCGCGTGCCCCCCCTCTGGTCCGAATTGGACAAGGGGTGCAGCCCCCTTTTCCTTCCCCCTCTCCACCTCTTTCCTTCTCTCCTACTCCGGAAAGGAAAGGGAATCCTACTAGGACTTGGGAGTCCTAGTAGGACTCCCCACACTTGGCGCGCCCCCTCTAGGGCCGGCCTCTCCCTTGCTCCTTTATACACGGGGGCAGGGGGCACCCTAGGACACACAAGTTGAATTGTTCCAGCCGTGTGCGGTGCCCCCCTCCACAGAAACACACCTCGGTCATACCGTCGTAGTGCTTAGGCGAAGCCCTGCGCCGGTAGATACATCATATCCGTCACCACGCCGTCGTGCTGACGAAACTCTCCCGTGAAGATCAACTGGATCAAGAGCTCGTGGGACGTCATCAAGCTGAACGTGTGCTGAACGCGGAGGTGCCGTACGTTCGGTGCTTGATCGGTTGAATCACGAAGAAGTTCGACTACATCAACCGCATCACTTGACGCTTCCGCTTCCGGTCTACGAGGGTACGTAGACACACTCTTCCCTCTCGTTGCTATGCATCTGGTAGATAGATCTTGCGTGATCATAGGAAAATTTTAAAATACTACGTTCCCCAACAATATGTACATATATTAACGCTTCTTTCTTCTTTTATATATAACCCTCCGGATCGAGCCAAATTTCCGTAAGGAGACAAGTCCCAAAGAAAAGGTTCCGCCAGGATGAAAGGTTCATGATCGAAGAAATCACGAAAGATGGCCAACCAATTGCTCCCCAGCGGACCAAGGAAACTTTTGTAAGTTAGTGCGGAGCTATTGTTGGGACACCGTCCTGATCAGTGTCCAGCAATGGAAAAAGAGTAAGGACCACCCTGAAGTTTCTTATGTCGAGGCAGAACTGAAAGGTGATCTTTGGACCTCGCTGAAGGAAAATTTCAACCTCACACCAGAGGAGGATCCTGATAACCCAATTATAGAGCCAAAGGTCAAGGTGTTTTCTCTAAAGAAGATGGCAACTCTATTCATGAACTGGAAAAAATATTTGAACACAAAGTTTGTTGACAAAGGGAAGACTCCAGAATTCACTGGCCGATATGAGAAGATAAGAGATCACTGGCCTGCATTTCTGGCCTACAAGAAATCGAAGACGGGTCA
The DNA here is from genome assembly GCA_902687465.1 of Secale cereale. Classification (NCBI taxonomy): domain Eukaryota; kingdom Viridiplantae; phylum Streptophyta; class Magnoliopsida; order Poales; family Poaceae; genus Secale; species Secale cereale. Next base: position 80,155,484 of record LR738715.1, on the reverse strand, counting down.
GAAAAGGTCACTGACAAACAAGAAAAATGCTGCAAAGAAGAAGTATCAGCATCACAGGGGGTCAAGTGGCTACTTCAAAGCCCGACCGTTGTGGGACAAAGCTGAGCAAGACCTTCTTGCTAAAGGGGTCAAACTAACGACTTTGAACTGGCCAAATCGGTGTAGGACCTGGTTCTTTGGGGTTGGGGGAACTTTGGATCTAGAAACACGGGAGTGTCATTGGACGGACGAGCAACTGGATATACCAATCAAGAATCTTCAACACTATATCAATGCAGCAAAGGAAGGGACGTTCATTCTCGGCAGAGAGAAGGACGAGCTGACAGAGGCCCTCGGGAATCCTGAGCACCATGGACGAACACGAGGCACACCAAGCTCCTTTCCGTGGGCGATTGGGTTTCCCGACAGCGGTGGTTACAGAAGCTGAGAGAGAAAGAGGAAAGTGGAAGTGAGCGAAATGCAGATGCTCAAAGCAAGAATAACAAAGTTAGACGAACCTGCAGCTATCGGCCAACCATCATCTCAGCGGCATGAAGATGCTGCCCTATAAGCTACCCCACCATCTCAGCGGAGAAGCAGCGCGGCTTCCACGGAGCTTGTTCAGCCCGATTTCACGGCTCCTCGCTACCCCGTGGTTACTATCACGGAGGCTCAACATTGCGAGCTTATGACGAAATGGAACAACCTGACTTTGAAGGTGGTTGTCGGCTTTGTTGCACCTCCTCAAGTTGACGAAACTTTTCACTGCCATCTGATTCCACATGGCTATGTTGTTGTGACGGTGGATGAAATAATAGAGGGATTTGAGGAGCTAGAGCTTGACCACCATACAGGTGAAGGGGAGAATCAGCTGGTTTATGCTTTGAGGAGTACATGTCTATGGAGGAAGGAGAACATCAAGCTTCCAAACCGGATGCCTCCTCCTCCTCATCCTCCTCCCGCGAGTTAGGGCACTCCTCCTCCTCCTCCTCCTCCTCCTCCGGCGATGAGTGATCAGGGCACTCCGCCTCCTCCGGCGCGTGAGGGCACTCCGCCTCCTCCTTCGCCTCCCCTGGCGCATTGGAGCACTCCGCCTCCTCCTCCGCCTTGTCAACAACAGCGGAAGACAGACGCCGCCGCCCTGGCTCCTCCGGCACGTCGGAGCACTCCACCTCCTTCTCTGCCTCGTAATCAACGATGGAAGATAGACACCGCTGCTCCGGTGACTAGCAGTACAAGCAAATGTGGAAGGCAATTCAGATATGGTCCATCTCTCAAGCCTCTGGAAAAGTTACCATATGAGAGGACCGTGAAGGAAAATGAGGAAATCCATGCTGCTGAAGTGAGGGACTTTTTTCAAAGAAACCTCCACCTTCGAAGGAGACGATAGATCTGGTGAAAGCGAAACGCACTATCGATGCCCTGAAGCGACCACCACTGCCTCCGCCGGATTCCAACTATGCCCGATGTCTTAAAAAGGCATATGAAGATGTGCGGTGGTCGGTAAGTACTTCCAGCGATGCAAGGTTAGCAGAACAAAGAAGTGGAAAAAAATCCCCAGCTCGGCGAACAGGCGAACCAATCGTGCCCCCCGCTCAAGGTGTCTAGTGATATCTTCGCTAATCATCCGGGGATGGTGCCCGGTACCAGTCCTGCTGATTACCTGAGCGATGATGTAGAGTGTGAAATAATGGAGGTAGACAAAGTCAGATACAAGTACGAACAGCCTCTCGTCAAACCTAATCATCCCCCTCTAACAAACAATGATGCAAAAATTGCATGAATGGTACATGAAAACCTGCAACGATTCTGGGAAGGATACTTTGATACTGAGAATTAAAGAGGAGCACGACCTCGTTGGAACTGAGCTATTGCATGTTGAATTTGTGGAGTTGTTCCAGTTTTACAATCAAATGGACCTCGACAAACAACTCGTGACTTGCTACTGTCTGTAAGTACTACTTCTGTAATTAAGTCCCTATATATAGCTCAGCTCTTTCATTGCATGTACATATAACTATCCTCACTATATTATGTAGATTGAAGATCGTCGAATGCAGAAAAGCACAAATCTATGACATTGGGTTCATTAACCCAAATATCAGCCATGAATGGACGGTTAAAAAGAATGTCAAAGATACTGAGGACAACTTGCTACAATCGTTGCTTAAAAATCAAAACAAAGATAAAATACTCTTTCCTTACAACTTCAAGTGAGTGTTACTGTCTTGTGCATGTTCAGTTTCCCTTACTCGAGGTTATATATAGTAATGTAATTGATGAGTTATGCATGCGTGCGCAGCTTCCACTTTATTCTGCTAGAGATTAAGCTTGACCGGGGAGTAGTAACCGTCTTAGACTCGAGACGAAATGATCCCTAGGACTATGCGGACATCACTGAAATGCTCCAGAAGTAAGTTCAATCGATCATTATCGCACCATATCGGCAACTTTGTTCATTTCCTAATATCAAGTAATTATTTTCTTTGTCTGGCAGGGTTTGGAAAGAGTTCACCGGAATTGTTCTCAGACTACCGAGGGAGCTGCGATTTACACACCCGAAAGTAAGTACTACTACCAAGTTTCGCACATCTCCCATTGATTCTAGTTTCATCAATACCATTTGTCATGCTTGATTATCAGTTTGATTGAACTCTATTTCTCTTAAAGTGCTTGTGGTAGGAAGCTGGGAATGATTTTTGTGGATACTACGTTTGCGAGTTCATCTACAACGCGACCTCTCTGCAGGGCTACTATGAAAAACAATATCAAGTACATAAACAATAATATTCACAACTTTATTTTATTACCATCATTTGTGTTGAGTTTCATTCATATATATGTATTGACCCCTTCTTTAAATTAGGTCTGGCAGCTGCAGGATGAACTCCTACCACATGATCGCATACGAGCAATTCAAGAGGAATTGGCGGGATTCTTTCTTGACCACGTCATACATAAAGCTGGAGAATACCATGTGGAAATTGATATAGACATGAGATGTTAGGGACTGTAAGAGATCTTATATTGTATATATGTAACTAGTAGCGTCGGATAGATATACGAAAACTTGTTACTCGACCAATCTCTCGGAGAAAGAGAGGTCACTCCTCTCTGTATATGTTCATGACGATCTTGTGTAATTAATCGTTCCTTCATTTGCTTACTAGCTAGCATGTCGAGTTCTCTCTATATGTGTATAGTAGCTAGCGTCGACCAAGCACAGAGAAAGAGAGGACACTTCTCTCTATTAGCTAGCAAACACAATATATGAAACCCCTAAATTAACCCTCCAAAACCCCCTTATCCCCCCCCCTTAAAAAAACAAAAACCCCAGGGCCTGCGAGCTGTTGACGCGTGGATGCCTTTTGGTCCCGGACGCGTGCATGCCTTTTGGTCCCGGTTGGTGTTACCAACTGGGACTAAAGGTCCTCCTCCCTGGGCGCCCCGCAGCGGCCACGTGGAGCCCCTTTTGTCCCGGTTCGTAAGCGAACCGGGAATAAAGGTTTTGGGCTTTAGTCCCGACCCTTTAGTCCCGATTCCAGAACCGGGGATAAAGGGCCTCTGGAACCAGGATAAATGGGTCATTTTCCACGAGTGGTAGCTATGTGTTTAATCTCTCTCTCTATCTCTTGTTATTGAGATGCATGATCTTGATGTATCACGGCTTTGTTAATATAGTTGGTTCATATGGTGTTTCTCCCTCTCCATCTTGTTGTGATGAATTGAGTTTTCCCTTTGAGATTTCATTCTTATTGGATTGAATACTTTAATGGATTTGGGAACACTTGATGTATGTCTTGCTATGAATACCCGTGGTGACAGTGGGGTATCATATTGATTCACTTGATGTGTGTTTTAGCACTCACTCGCGGATGCTCGAGGTGAAATTGGGGTAATCTATGCATAGGGGTTGATGCACGTTCTTGTCTTTCTTTCTCCGATAGAAATCTTGGGGCACTCTTTGAGGTTCTTTGTGTTGGATTGAGTATTATGAATCTGAAATTGTTTGATACATATCGTATAATTAACTCACGGATACTCGTGGTGACTTTGGAGTATCTAGGTGACATTAGAGTTGGTTGATGTGTATCATATGGTGTTATTTTAGTATGAACTCTTGATAGATCGATCGAAAAGGATAGCTTGATGTTATTTTAGTATGAACTCTTGATAGATCGATCGGAAAGAATAACTTTGAGGTGGTTGCATACCCTACAAACAATTTCTTCTAATGTTCTCCATTGGATATGAACTTTGGAGTGATTCTTCGTCGCACGTTCAGGGATGGTTATGTGATCCAATTATATTAGCATTGTTTTCTGATTGCACTAGCGAAAATATGGACCCTAGGCCTTATTTTCAAGCATTGCAATACCGTTTGTGCTCACTTTTGTTACTTGCTACCTTGCTGTTTTTTATTATTCCTATTACAAAAATCAATATCCACTATCCATATTACACTTGTATCAACATCTCTTCGCCGAACTAGTGCACCTATACAAATTACCATTGTATTTGCTGTGTTGGGGACACAAGAGACTCTTTGTTATTTGGCTGCAGGGTTGTTTCAGAGAGACCTTCTTCACCCTGCACCTCCCAGGGGTCATCCATTTGAGTGAAAATTACTACTGTCCTACAAAACTCTGCGCTTGGAGGCCCAAAACGAGTCTACAAAAATAAGTTGTGTAGTATACATCACACAACAACAATCGCACTGCACTAACGACAAACACATGCCGACGATAGTGCTGTTCGTGGATGACTACAAGCTCCCTGACACACTGCTACTTCTCGAGCTTGTGTTGTATTCCCTCGAAGAAGAAAGGGTGATGCAGCACAGTAGCGTAAGTATTTCCCTCAGTTTTTGAGAACCAAGGTATCAATCCAGTAGGAGACCATGCGTGAGTCCCTCGCACCTGCACAAACAAATAAGAACTTCGCAGGCAACGCGATAAGGGGTTGTCAAACCCTTTACGATCACTTACGAAAGTAAGATCTGATATATATGATAGCTTGATATTTTTGGTATTTTTTGGTATATGAGAACAGAAAGTAAAAACGGAAAAATAAAGTAGATTGTAGATTGATATGTTGAGAATAGACCCGGGGGCCATAGGTTTCTCTAGTGGCTTCTCCCATGATAGCAGAATTCTACGGTGGGTAAACGAATTACTGTCGAGCAATTGATAGAAAAATGAATAATTATGAGAATATCTAGGCATGATCATTATATGTAGGCATCACATCCGAAACAAGTAGACCGAAACGATTCTGCATCTACTACTATTACTCCACACATTGACCGCTATCCAGCATGCATCTAGAGTATTAAGTTCATAAGAACAGAGTAACGCCTTAAGCAAGATGACATGATGTAGAGGGATAAACTCAAGCAATATGATATAAACCCCATCTTTTTATCCTCGATGGCAACAATACAATACGTGCCTTGCTTCCCCTACTGTCACTGGGAAGGACACCACAAGATTGAACCCAAAGCCAAGCACTTCTCCCATTGCAAGAACTATAGATCTAGTAGGCCAAACCAATCCAATAATTCTAAGAGACTTGCAAGGATATTATAATCATACATAAAAGAGTTCAGAAAAGAACCTAATATTTCTCATAGATAATCTTGATCATAAACCCACAATTCATCGGATCTCGACAAACACACCGCAAAAAGAGATTACATCGAATAGATCTCCTCGAAGACCGAGGAGAACTTGGCATTGAGATCCAAAGAGAGAGAAGAAGCCATCTAGATACTAACTATGGACCCATAGGTCTGTGGTAAACTACTCACAACTCATGGTGAGGCGATGATGATGATGTAGAAGCACTATGTGGTAGATCCCCCTTCCGACGGAGCTCCGGAACAGGCCCCAAGATGGGATCTCACGGGTAAAGAAGGTTGCGGCGGTGGAACTAGGGTTTTCTCTCCGTTTCTGATGTTTTCGGGGTACGTAGGTATATATAGGAGGAAGGAGGGCACCGGGGGCTAGACGTGGGGCCCACAAGGCAGGGGGCGCGCCCTGTAGGGGGGCACCCCCGCCCTCGTGGACGCCACGTCAGCCCTTTTCCGTCGTTCTCAAGCAAGGTTGTCAGAATCACGATTTTGAATCGGATCGAAGCCCTGATGGTTGGATCGCAAATCATGGAATGTTCACTATCAGGATCGTAGAAACGTAGATTCTATGAACTAAACTCGTAGAATCAGAGCGGTCAGTTTGGATCGTAAAGTTGTAGAATCGTACAACAGAATCGCAATTCTGACAACCTTGTTCTCAAGTCTAACGTGCATATTTTGCTCCAAAAATATCTCCCCGAAGTTTCATTACGTTTGGACTCCGTTTGATATTCCTTTTCTCTAAAACCCTGAAATAGGCAAAAAACAACAATCTAGACTCGGCCTTTGGGTTAATAGGTTAGTCCCAAAAATAATATAAAAGTGTATAACAAATCCCATTAAACATCCAAAACATCATAAATAATAGCATGGAACAATAAAAAATTATAGATATGTTGGAGACGTATCAAGCATCCCCAAGCTTAATTCCTGCTCGTCCTCGAGTAGGTAAATGATAAAAATAGAATTTTTGATGTGGAATGCTAACCAACATAACTTTCAATGTAGTTCTCTTTATTGTGGCATGAATGTTCAGATCTGAAAGATTCAAGATAAAAGTCTATATTGACATAATAAATAATAATACTTCAAGCATACTAACAAAGCAATCATGTCTTCTCAAAATACTATGGCTAAAGAAAGTTATCCCTACAAAATCGTATAGTCTGGCTATGCTCCCTCTTCATCACACAAAATATTCATATCATGCACAACCCCGGTTTCAGCCAAGTACTTGTTTTCATACTCAATTCTTTCAAACCTTTCAACTTTCATGCAATACATGAGCGTGAGCCATGGATATAGCACTATGGGTGGAATAGAGTGGTGGTTGTGGAGAAGACAAAAAGGAGGGAGATAGTCTGACATCGACTAGGCGTATCAACGGGCTATGGAGATGCCCATCAATAGATATCAATGTGAGTGAGTAGGGATTGCCATGCAACGGATGCACTAGAGCTAAATATGTATGAAAGCTCAACAAAAGAAACTAAGTGGGTGTGCATCCAACTTGCTTGCTCATGAAGACCTAGGGCATTTGAGGAAGCCCATTGTTGGAATATACAAGCCAAGTTCTATAATGAAAATTCTCACTAGTATATGAAAGTGACTAAACATGAGACTCTATATCACGAAGAACATGGTGCTACTTTGAAGCACAAGTGTGGAAAAAGATAGTAGCAATTGTCCCTTTTTCTTTCCTTTTTCTTTTCTTTTTTTTTTCTTTTTTTGGAGGGGCCTTTTCTTTTATTTGGCGTTTCCTCACATGGGACAATGCTCTAATAATGATGATCATCACACTTTTATTGATTTACAACTCGATATTACAACTCGATACTAGAACAAAGTATGACTCTATATGAATGCCTCCGGCGGTGTACCGGGATGTGCAATGAATCATGAGTGATATGTATGAAAAATTATGCATGGTGGCTTTGCCACAAATACGATGTCAACTACATGATCATGCATGGCAATATGAAAATATGAAGCGTGTCATATGAACGGAACGGTGGAAAGTTGCATGGCAATAAATCTCGGAATGGCTATGGAAATGCCATGATCGGTAGGTATGGTGGTTGTTTTGAGGAAGATATATGGTGGCTGTTTTGAGGAAGGTATATAGTGGGTGTATGGCACCGACGAAAGTTGCGCGGTACAAGAGAGGCTAGCAATGGTGGAAGGGTGAGAGTGCGTATAATCCATGGACACAACATTAGTCATAAGAACTCATATACTTATTGCAAAAAGTTACGAGTCATCAAGACAAAGCAATCAACGCATGCTCCTAGGGGGGAGGTTGGTAGGAGTTAACCATCACTTGCCCCCGACCTCCACACAAAGGATGACACCCTACAAATACCTCATGCTCTAACTTCGTCACATAGCGGTTCACCATACGTGCATGCTATGGGAATCGCTAACTTTAACACAAGTATTTCTCAATTTCATAATAACTCCACTAGCATGACTCTAATATCACTATCCTCGTATCTCAAAACAATCATCAAGCATCCAACTTCTCATCATATTCAATGCATTTAGTATGATAGTTCTTACTACATTCATCTTGGATGCCTATCATGTTAAGACTAGTTTTATAGACGAAGTACATTACCATGCTGTTTTAATAGACTCTCAAAAGGATCTAAGTGAAGCATGAGAGATCGAAAATTTCTTTAAAATAAAATTACCACCGTGCTCGAAAAGATATAAGTGAAGCACTAGAGCGAACTATTTAACTCAAAAGATATAAGTGAAGCACATAGAGTGTTCTAACAATTCCTAGGCCATATTTATCTCTCTCAAAAAGGTGTGTCCACCAAGGATGATTGTGGAAAACTAACAAGCAAAGACTCAAATAATACATGACGCTCCAATTAAAACACATATCATGTGGTGAATAAAAATATAGTCCCGAGTATAGTTACCGATAGATGAAGACGAAAGAGGGGATGCCTTCCCGGGGCATCCCCAAGCTTAGGCTTTTGGTTGTCCTTGAATTTTACCTTGGGGTGCCTTGGGCATCCCCAAGCTTAGGCTCTTTCCACTCTTTGTTCCGTAGTCCATCAAAGCAATACTCAAAACTTGAAAACTTCACAACACAAAACTTAGACAAAAATCTCGTGAGCTCCTCTTAGTATAAGAAAACAAACCACCACTCAAAGGTACTGTAATGAACTCATTCTTTGTTTATATTGGTGTTAAACCTACTATATTCCAACTTCTCTATGATTCATACTCCCCAATACTACTCATCATCAAAATAAGCAAACAACACACGGAAAACAGAATCTGTCCAAAACAGAACAGTCTGTAGTAATCTGTAACTTTCGAATACTTCTGTAACTCCAAAAAAATTGAAATAAATTGGTAAACGTGAGGAATTTGTCTATTAATTATCTGCAAAAAAATCAACAAAATAGCACACTCCAGTAAAATCTGGTGACTATTCTAGCGAGCGCTAACGATTCTGTTTTTCACAGCAAGATCATATAAACTTCACACAAGTCTTCCCAAAGGTTCTACTTGGCACAAACACTAATTAAAACACAAAACCACATCTAAACAGAAGTTGGATGCAATATTTATTCCTAAACAGAAGCAAAAACAAAAAAATATAAAATTGGGTTGCTTCCCAACAAGCACTAGCGTTTAACGCCCCTGGGTAGGCACGATACAAGGATAGATCTAGGTATAGCCATAATGATAAAATATATCACGAAAACTCATCTCATATTCCCTACGTTCAGCAGCAAGTTTTCTTTGTGGCAAGCAAAAGTAATCAAACGGGCTAAATTTGATAGGACAAAAGTCCCCCATATCAAGCTTAGGAGGTATAGGTTCTTCCTTTGGCCCTTTATAATGCACAACCAATTCATCATTATAAGCATTCTTTTGGTAGAAAGTCATGAGCCTTCGCTCAAGGGAAAAACCTAATCCATTGTTTTGAATAGCAAAATCATCATTCAATTCAGAAATTCTATCAACCAAGACATCGGTAGGAACCTATTTTCTAAGGTTTTCATTAAAAGCAACATCAGGAGATCGCAACCGCATTATGTCTTCTTGATTAAATAAGATAGCCTCTATGGGAGGTCGACCATAATCTACCCCGTAATGAGCAAAGATTTATTTGGCCTCTTTCATGATAAATCTGAATTCATGAGCAAAAAGATAGTAGCAGCACGCTTAACAGAAGAATGCTCAATATTGGAAAATTGCAGAAAGATCCTCTGAATACAAGGATGCATATGGATAAATTGCCTTTCAATTTCAACTACAAGCATAGATATGGCATCTGCAAGGCTACTAGTTCTATGAAGAATAGAGCCACCCATAGTGGGCAAAGCACCGGCACAAGTAAAGAACTCTTGAAGGACTCCCTTTCCAATGATATTACCACTACCAACCCGGAACTTCTTAATATGTAAAGTGGTAGTTTCATCCGGAGGGTTAACATAGACGTTGCCCTCAACATTACTACCCTTCTTGATAAAGTCTTCCCCCATCTCAGACATGAGGGCAAGCGAACGATAAACACACGACAAAAAGAAGGGCAAATAAAATGGCAAGGGTGAAGTGGGGGAGAGGAATACAAGAGGCAAATAAATGTAATGCGAATAATAAGGGTTTGTGATAGGTACCTAGTATATGACTTTTGCGTAAGCCTCCCCGGCAACGGCGCTAGAAATTCTTCTTGCTACTTCTCGAGCTTGCATTGTATTCCCTCGAAGAAGAAAGGGTGATGCAGCACAGTAGCGTAAGTATTTCCCTCAGTTTTTGAGAACCAAGGTATCAATCCACTAAGACACCACGCGCGAGTCCCTCGCACCTGCACAAACAAATAAGAACTTCGCAGCCAACGCGATAAGGGGTTGTCAATCCCTTTACGGTCACTTGCGAAAGTGAGATCTGATAGATATGATAGTTTGATATTTTTGGTATTTTTGGATATAAGAACAGAAAGTAAAAACGGAAAAGTAAAGTAGATTGTAGATTGATATGTTGAGAATAGACCCGCGGGCCATAGGTTTCTCTAGTGGCTTCTCTCGTGATAGCAGAATTCTACGGTGGGTAAACGAATTACTGTCAAGCAATTGATAGAAAAGCGAATAATTATTAGAATATCTAGGCATGATCATTATATATAGGCATCACGTCTGAAACAAGTAGACCAAAACGATTCTGCATCTACTACTATTACTCCACACATCGACTGCTATCCAGCATGCATCTAGAGTATTAAGTTCATAAGAACAGAGTAACGCCTTAAGCAAGATGACATGATGTAGAGGGATAAACTCAAGCAATATGATATGAACCCCATCTTTTTATCCTCGATGGCAACTATACATGTGATGCCCGAATAATTAAGCTACAGTAATCCTCTGGTAATGATGCCACGTCATCGTTTTTACTATTAATAGAAATCACGTTGGTTCAAACCGGTTTGAATTCAAATTTAAAATAAAGTCAAACAAATAAAGGTTTTCAAATGTCAATAATAAAATGTTCCTCGTGTGCCAATTATTCAATTGGTAATATTGGTGGTGACCCAACACTTTTGTAAAGTGTTTAAATACCTTTTTGTGATTAAAACATTAGCTAAAACAATTAGTTAAATGCCTTTTCCCATTTATAAAATTACAAACTAATTTATTTGGGACTAGAACTTTTGTGGCAGTAGAGCTGATGGAAATACTAAATTAGGTACCAAGTATATATTTTACAAAACTAAACTAATGTGAAGATAGAAATGAAACAGAAAAGAATTAATGAAACAAAAGAAAAACTAAACCAGGAAACTAAAGTAAAAAAAGAAAACCCCCCTCCACCTGGGCCAAATGGCCCAGCTGGCCTCACTGGCCGAGCGAGGTCGGCCCAGACGCACGCCTCGCCATTCCCCTCCTCGCTACAGGAGCGGGGGGATCGTGGCGCACATCCGGCCACTGGCCGGCGCCGTGTCGATCATCGGCCGGCGCCGCCCCCCTACTTAGCCGCCCCCTCATCCCGGGCCGAACCCTAGATCCCCAGTCCCCCCTCTCCTCTCCCCTCACGCCCTTTCTCGATCCGTACCGGCGCCCGCGCAGCCGTCGGCCTCCTCTCGCCTCTCCGTCGAGTCCACGAGCTCCTCCCACCTCTGCTACGTCGTCCTCGACCACGAGTCCGAGTCAGAGATCACTGCATCATCGCCATGCCTCGACTTCTTCTTCCTCGCCTCCGACGTACTCCGACGATGGTTCCGGCGCCAGCGAGCCTCCCCCAAGCCGCCTTTTGCACACCTACAGGCTCCCGGTGAGCCCCTACGTCTTTCCCGTCTTCCCCTAGCTCGATCCCGTGCCTCGGTTAAGCTGTTGCTGCTGCCGAGCCCCTGCCGCCGCTACTACGAATTGTTGTCGCTGCTGCTCGGTCCGCTGACGCGCCACCGCTTTGCTTCGTCACTGCGGCGCTCCCCCTACTAGCACCTACTCCCGCCCGCAGCTTGCCTCGCTGCAACCCGCGCCGGCAGCCAACTCCATGCGCGCGCAGCGGGCCGCCCCTCCACGCCCTAGCCGGCCACCGCGCCCCGCTGCGCTTGTGATGCCCGAAGACCAACGTCCCAGAAGATTCCAGATGTTCCGGGTTTCCCGTGTGTTTCTTTGTGCTTGCTTTAATTATTTGTGCATTGCATCGTAGTATCATGTCTTCATGTCTTTAATCTTTTGCATCTCAACTTAAATAAATTGTGTGGACCTTCGGTCCATTTAAATCGAGGGAAGAGTGACTTCTCTTTATAACATATCCTCCTAATATTTATGGAGCTATTATAAGAATATTCCATTGTTTGGAATTAACCGCAACACACTTGCATATTTTTCCCATGCCCCTTTCGCTTCAAGTTTCCCTCCTACCTTGCCAACTTTTCCTTTCCCTTTTATTGAGGCTCCTCCTAAAGTCTAGACTCCTTTCAAACTCCTTTAAGGCAAACTAAATAATTTTGGTTTGCACTTCCCTATTTTTGGTTGGAACCACTTTTGTTGGGTTGGTAATGTTCCATAAAGCCTTACAAAAATGTCCCATCATTTATTTCTTGTTCATGGCCTCTTTTCTTATTAAATGTTGAACTCTCTCTATTTTTTCTGCTAAAGAAAAAAATAAGGAGAGAGATAGGCCATCCCGGCCTCCCTAAGGCCCACGACCCAGCCGCCCGAACCCTAGCTAGCGACCCCGAGCCTCACCCCTCGCTCCTCCCTCTCCCTCAGCCGCCGCACTCCAGCGCCGCTCGACCCGCACCTCTCCTTTTCTCTCGCTCTCTCGCAGCCCGAGTCCCCATCTCTCCCTCCCCGCGACAGCGCCTCCCTCCTCCGCCTCGCCTTCCCCTGGTGCCGCGCGCCTCCCTCCTCCGCGCCTCTCCTTTGCGCCAGGAGCCCCAGCGCCGCAGCGCCCGCGCCCTCCGTCTTCAGCGCCGGGCGCCCGGCCTCGTCCAGCGCGCCATCCCCTTGCGCGCCCGAGCAGCGGAACGTGCGCCTCGCCTCCAGCCGCAGCCGGCCGGCCAGGAGCCGCCGCAGCGCCTCGCCTCCCCGCGTCTCCGCCTCGCCTCTGTCTCCAGCGGCCCCGTCGCCGTCGCGCCCCGTGCCACAAGCTTCCCTCGCGCGAGCTGCTTCTGCCGCGTCTCTGCCTTTGCATGTTCCTCGTCGGCAGCTGCGAGCTCCCTCCATGCTTCCGCCCTCACCCTCAAGTCCCCATGTCGCCATGGCCACTGCCTGATGTTGTGTTGTGCTGCCGCCGTCAAGTCCTGCCACCTGCTTGCCATGGCCGACCATCTACAGCACCTCCAGACCCTTGGGTGGATCCTTGCGTGATCACCACCATCACCTCCTTGCCGATTCCAAGATCCGAGGCCTTTCGAGTTGCTTCGTTTTGGATGCACCAAGTCCCTTTCCGACCCGTGAACGACTACCGTCGACCCTCGAGGACCCCGTTGAACATACGGACATCAAGTACCTCTACCGCCATCTTCGGAATCGCCAAGATGCCAAGTACCACGACGACCGAGTATAACTACCGACGCGAGACCGAGACCGGAAAGACCGCTACGACCGAACGACTACACGATGCGTCAAGTTCCTCTCCGGTGCCCCGAGGGCCGAGTACGACTACACATGGAGATACGTCAAGTTCCACTACCATCGCAAGAACGAGAACCCCCAAGTACCACGACACCGACCCCGAACATCTACGGAGTTGTACCACTACTTCCACGACTACGTCCTCTACCGTCGACCCCGAACAGCTTCGGAAACGTGTACGGCTACGAAACGTGTACCACTACTTCCTATATGACCTCGAACCGCTTCGAGAACGAACGTCCCGAAGGTATAACCCCGAGACGATGACCCGTCAAATGCTTGTGGGTGTATGAGATGTTTCCCTTGTGTGCACCGTGCCCGTTTCGTCTTTTGTCATGCTCCTCGGTTGCCTCGTCGCCAACCCGTGGGAACCCGGTGACGGGATCACCCCACCTTTCATCTTGGTCGACTCGCTCACGCCACCTTTTCTTTTGCACCGGTCTCTCAACGAGTTACCGGAACCGATATGTTGCGTGGCATCATTTTCGGTTCGTTGCCGTGGCACCCTTTCTTCCACCACGGTGACAATACTTCATATCTTCTCATGTCAACTTTTAATAAACTTGCATAAAACTTGATCATGCCATCCGCATCATGTTAACAACATTTAAAATGTGTGAATTGTTGTTTGCTTAAAAATTGCTAAACATGCTCATGGGGATTTTCCGAAATTGTTGTTGTTTTTCCGGCCTCATTTAAAATGTCTAAATAGGTAGTTTGTTTTTGCTTCACCTCTTGCCATGTTAACAAACATTTAACCTTGTCTTGTAAATAAACGAGAGTCAACTAAATAAATAAAATATGGTGTTTCGTCAATATGCAACTCGTTGCATATTGAGCTCCACTTAACTTGTAGTGTTGTTTGTGCACTCTGCCATGCCATGCACATTTAAAACATGACATGCATCATGCTTGCTTGTGCATCATGACATGCTTATGATTGTGTGTTTACCGTGTTGCTTGTTTCTTTCCGCTTTGCTTCCCTCGTTAGCTTCGGGTTCGTTCCGGAGTTGTGAGGTTCTGTTCGACTACTTCATGGAACCGTTCTTCTCCCTAGCGGAATCCCAAGCAAGATGATCATACCCTTGGATACCTTACTACCATTGCCATGCTTAGTTGTCTCGATGCTATCGTTACATGTCGCGCTACCCATCTTTTATGTCAGCCTCTCCTTGTTGCCATGAAACCTCTAACCTTTGACACCTTCCTAGAAAAACCATTGTTTGGCTATGTTACCCGCTTGCTCAGCCCCTCTTATAGCGTTGCTAGTTGCAGGTGAAGATGAAGATCGTTCCAGGTGGGAACTTGTTGTTGTAATATCACAATATGTTATATATATTATTAACACACCTATATACTGGGCATGGGTGGAAGGCTTGGCCTTTTGCTCGGTGTTTTGTTCCACTCATGCCACCTTAGGCGCCGATAAACCGGCATTATGTTCCTTGATTTTTGCGTTCCTTACACGATGGGTGGATGGGGACCCCTTGACAGTTCGACTTTGAATAAAACTCCTCCAGCAAGGCGCAACATTGGTTTTAATTTGCTCATAATAACAACTTAAATAATTAATTAATTGCATAGGGGGTCATGTCCCCGGTTTCTTAATTCTACATAGCAGGGGGGCCAGTGCTGATGGTGTTGGTCCCAAACGGGGAGCCTGCGGGGCCACCACGGGGAAATTTTAGGATTGGTTTTACTCGTAGCATCGCCCATCCGGTCGTGGCCTGAGACGAGATACGCGCGGCTACTATCAAGGTGTCGACACACCGGGAGGTCTTGCTGGACTTGTTTTACCATTGTCGAAATGTCTTGTGCACCGGGATGCCGAGCCTGATCGGATTTCCCTAAGATAAGGGGTGATGATATTATATTTATCACTTCAGCTAATCGTGAGAGCTTGTGATGGGCTAAGTTGGGACACCCCTGCAGGGTTATGATCTTTCGAAAGCCGTGCCCGCGTTTATGTGGCAGATTGGAATTTGTTAATGTCCGGTTGTAAAAAACTTGACAGAGGATCCGAGATAAAACACACAATTGTGTGAGTAACCGTGACTGTCTCTTTTCACTTTGAGAAGAGAACACGGTGGGGTTATGTTTGATTCGTATGTAGTTCAAGATATTTAGCGATCACTACTAGTTGCGACCGTTTGCGTAGATGCTCATCTTACTCTTGTACTCGTAAGTTAGCCACCATATTATGCTTAGCCGCTGCTGCAACCTCACCACTTTACCTCCTCCTACCCATAAAGCTTTGCTTGTCTTGATACCCATGGTTATGGGATTGCTGAGTCCTCGTGGCTCACAGATACTACAACACCAGATGCAGGTTCAACCGAGAATGATGCAGGAGCTGGTTCAAGTACTTCACTGGGAGCTCGATGAAGAGAGTGGCCGTATGCTTGTGATGTTTTCGACGATCAGTGGTGGTTTCTACTAGGGGCGATTCGGACCCGTGGCTTTATGTTTTTGGTATCTTTCTTTTGGATCTTCGCCCGTAGACGGGTTGTGATGTGTTGAATGACGTCTTGCTTATGTATTGTATTGTGTGAAGTGGCGAGTGTAAGCCAACTATCTCCTTTTGCAATTTCATCCCTATTTTTACATGAGTCGTGCAAAGATACCAAACTTGAGATCATTCTAGAATGGGCTTATACCTTTAAGTCGTGCCTCGACACGTAGGAGGTATAGTCCCATCCTGGGCATTACAAGTTGGTATCAGAGCCTTCTCCGACCTAGAAGCCCCCACTGATTGATCGAATTGTTGACGGTTGAGTCTAGGCACACACTTGAAAATGTTTTGAGTCCTATATATACATCGGAGAGTAGGATTTCTTTTGCTTCTCATCTCTTTTCACTCTGGTGAGGACTCCTGACGTTTACTCTTGCCTCTTCTACTCTCAAAATTTCACCAAATTTTTTTTAGGATCTCGCGAGTATTGTTTGGATTGTTCCGATGTCTTTGTGACGAGAACATTGTTCTCGATGCCTCCTGTCATTTAGGGGTTGTGGCAGTGTCCCGGGGAGTTGAGCTCCGAGGTGTTGTCGTCACAAATATATCGCAGCAGTTCTGGAATACTTAAGAGGGCCGACATCGAAAACTCTCCTGTGCGGTTAGTGGCAAGATAACCCCGACATCACCCAGTACTGGGGAGGTAGTTCGGGAGTATTGCCATAGCTTGTATAGTAGATGCATTTCGAAGGTCCGAGGTAAACGGTTTCCGGAAATAACTAGTTATGTGTTGAAGGACGGATACAGTTGGATGTAGGATTAGAGTTGAGTGCGCGATGCTTCCCCTGTATCCCCAACACCTGATTGCATAACTGGAAACTTTCGGAAATTAATAGGTGGGTTCATCTAGTAGCTCGTAGGCATTCTTCCAACGAGTGCATGATATGGAGTTCGGGGTTCTACATTGAGTTAAGTGGTTTATGGGCTTGTTCCGATTGGGAGTTGCATCTTAAAGGGTCCTTGGCTATGCTGATCCAGGGATTGCAAAACCCTTTTGTAACACGTTCCATGAGCTTTCAGCACGAACATGTGGGACGAAGCTTCTATCTTGTATTTGTTCTATCTGCTCCTTGTTGTTTTATTTACCTTTTGTTCTCCCTAGTGGCTTCTCGTCAAGTTGATGTACCTGTGGAATTCATTCGTTCAATCCTCTGTTCGAATGATTTGTGAAGATTATGTTGCAACATATCTATCCTTGTTCTTGTCTTGACCTCGGTATTTGAGTTGCTTCGATGTCAAATGTTGATTCCATACCTTTCTTAATCGGTGTTCTCATATTTCTATGGGAGTGCTAATTCTTCTTGACCATCAAGATTTTCATGTTAATCCTTTTAACCGGTGTGCCTTCTCTTCAAGTTATTTCATACGGATGTCGTTGAGAAATCTGACGATTTGTCTGTTTCATTCATCCCAAGTTGTCTTTGTTTTCCCCACCCTCCCACCCTTCTTCTTCTCAGAGCAAGAATTCTCAAATGAATTATCCATTTTATTCATGTGATGGTTCTTCATTCTTTTCTTTCAATGTCCTTATCCGGTGATTTATCGTGAAGGGGCTCAAGAGTTTCAAGTTCATCATTCTTAATTCCAATATTCTTCTCCGATGGACTAAATCCAAGCTTCCGTATTGATCATATTTGTGCCTCTTCTTGCACTTGTTTTCCAATGTGGGAATTTATTATCCGAAGGCTCTCTTATTCATTCAACTCTCCTATCCATATCCGGTGTGTACAAGGTATCTCAGAAGATTCGTGTTTCCATTCTTAATCATTTCAAACTATTTTGAGGTTGCTATCTTATTCAAGCCATTTAATTCAACCGGTGCAATATATCAAGTAACCATTCCAACGGTGATTCTTTAGTGGGCCCTAACCCACAGGTCTTTTCCCAGGATCTTACCTGACTCTTCTATTTTTCAGGAGTTATACTCAAATTCTTTTCAAAGTGTGACGTAAGAATGTTTTCCATCAGTCACATGCCTTCTCCAAGCTTGTTTTCAATTATTTCCATCTTTAGCTCCACCTTCCTCTTGTCATTCGTTCGGAGTATCTCGAAATTCTTCATGGCATTTCTCGTCTTCATTCTCAACATTTGAAGACCCGAAGAAGAGTTTCTCTTAAATCTTGGCCCGTTCTCTTGATGAGTTGTGGGTCTAGCTTCTTGCCATCCTCATTATTGTTTCGATTGTGAGGAATTATTTTCATACCCATCCGAAGCATTTCATGAATTCTTTTCTTTGTGATCCTCCGAAGGCCATCATTTCAAAAGATTTCTTCGTTCTCAGTTTTCAACTTCGTCCTCCAAATATTCTTCATTGATGTTTCTTCGTGCGTCTCCATATTCTTATGGTGGTTCATTCAAGTTTACTCTTCCTTGTTATCATATCAATTCATTTGTTCTTTTCTTAATCCTACCGATGAGTCGTTCAAGATTATTCTCAAGTTTGGCTATATCTCTCTCCAATCCTTTTCAATAAGAATAAGTAGTATGCCAAATCCTTTGGTTGTCATCAATTTAAATTGGTGAAGGATACTGATAACATAATTATTATTCTTGTTCCTTACAAGTGTTTAATTCCTTTATCTAGAGTTTGTTCATGATATCAAATTATTGGTTGTTCATCTTTTCTTCCGGAGTTCCAAACGCTATCAATTATTTTGTCACGAAGCTCTATCTGAGTTCATCGCAGGCCTTCAATCTTATTCTTTTCATCTTTCACTTCTCATGCTTTCATTACCGGAGTTCTTCATGGTGGTTAATCATGTTTTAATTCATCCTCGAAGTTTTCATCAAGATTCTTGTTGGAGCTCAAGCATTCTTCATCATGCTTTCCAAGTGCAATTCTTTCTCCCTTATCTTTTCAGATGGTGGTATGCCATTTTTGACAATTTCCCTTCATGTTTTATGATTCTCAAGTTATCAAGAATGAGACATGTAAACCCATCATTTTCTCTCCGTTCAAGAGATCTTTCAACCCTTCAATCTCTATGTTGGAGTGATTTGGGTTATATTCCACCTAAAAGCTTTCCCAAAGGATTGTTGCTATTATGGTGCTTATAAATGACCCAAGTTCTTCATTTATCCTTCTAGTGAAATAAGCTTATCGTCTCCTTGTTGATCTCAATCCAAGCAATTCGTTTCTGTTAGTGGCTGGTTGTCAACTCTTAATTTTGAGATGTTTTCCATAAGCCCACATCAAGCTTATTCGTTTCGTTGTTGATTTTCCATCAACCCCATTCAACCCTTCTTTGTAAGGAGAATTTCCTAATTCATTTGTGGGAGAAGTTGTCATTTTTCTTCTCCATTCATTTCTTTCGTTGATTTATATGCTATTCTTTCATTCCGGAGGCATTGTGATGTTGCTCTCTCCAAATCATCATATCATTTTATCGAGATCATGTTCTTTCCCTTGCTTATCATTTAACCGGAGTTTTGTATTCTTCATTCAAGTTCCCTCATCTTATCAAGTTTGCCTCTCTTTTCAACTGGAGTGTTGTGCCCAACATTCGAGTTCCGTCATCTATCTAGCCTTTACTCTCTTTTAATCGGAGTGCTATCTGAAATCTTTCTTACCCCTTGTGTCATTCTTTCAATTGTTTCGGAGGCAATATGTTGTTCATTTCTTCAAGTATCATTCCATCTTCTCAAGTTCTTGTTCATTTCCTTCCATTATCAGACGAAGTGCTGTCCAAATTATGTCATTCTTATTCCTTGGCTATACCGTTGTGGTTTCATATTCTTTTGATTTGTAAGCTCTTGTTTCACGTCGTTCAACATACAAGGTTCTCATAATGTTCTTGTTCCTCTATTCTAACGGAGTGTTTTCATCTTCGTTCATCTCTGTTGTATTCTTTCCTTCAATTTGTTCAACCTCTCAAGGCTTGTGGTTTCACTCGTTTGTCAAAGAAGCAACTTTGTTTTACCTCTTCCTTTTTCCGTTTCACCCGGTGCCATCTCTAGGATCTCGGGTCGAGATCCTCTGTTAGTGTGGGAGAGTTGTGAGGCCCGAAGACCGACGTCCCAGAAGATTCCAGATGTTCCTGGTTTCCCGTGTTATACTTTGTGCTTGCTTTAATTATTTTTGCATTGCATCGTAGCATCATGGCTTCATGTCTTTAATCTTTTGCATCTCAACTTAAATAAATTGTGTGGACCTTCGGTCCATTTAAATCGAGGGAAGAGTGACTTATCTTTATAACATATCCTCCTAATATTTATGGAGCTATTATAAAAATATTCCATTGTTTGGAATTAACCGCAACACACTTGCATATTTTTCCCATGCCCCTTTCGCTTCAAGTTTCCCTCCTACCTTGCCAACTTTTCCTTTCCCTTTTAGCGAGGCTCCTCCTAAACTCTAGACTCCTTTCAAACTCCTTTAAGGCAAGCTAAATAATTTTGGTTTGCACTTCCCTATTTTTTGTTGGAACCACTTTTGTTGGGTTGGTAATGTTCCATAAAGCCATACAAAAATGTCCCATCATTTATTTCTTGTTCATGGCCTCTTTTCTTATTAAATGTTCAACTCTCTCTATTTTTTTCTGCTAAAGAAAAAAATAAGGAGAGAGATAGGCCATCCCGGCCTCCCTAAGGCCCACGGCCCAGCCGCCCGAACCCTAGCTAGCGACCCCGAGCCTCACCCCTCACTCCTCCCTCTCCCTCAGCCGCCGCACTCCAGCGCCGCTCGACCCGCACCTCTCCTTTTCTCTCGCTCTCTCGCAGCCAGAGTCCCCATCTCTCCCTCCCCGCGACAGCGCCTCCCTCCACCGCCTCGCCTTCCCCTGGTACCGCGCGCCTCCCTCCTCCGCGCCTCTCCTCCGCGCCAGGAGCCCCAGCGCGGCAGCGCCCGCGCCCTCCGTCTTCAGTGCCGGGCGCCCGGCCTCGTCCAGCGCGCCATCCCCTCGCGAGCCCGAGCAGCGGGACGTGCGCCTCGCCTCCAGCCGCAGCCGGCCGGCCAGGAGCTGCCGCAGCGCCTCGCCTCCCCGCATCTCCGCCTCGCCTCTGTCTCCAGCGGCCCCATCGCCGTCGCGCCCCATGCCACAAGCTTCCCTCGCGCGAGCTGCTTCTGCTGCGTCTCTGCCTTTGCATGTTCCTCGTTGGCAGCTGCTCCCTCCCTCCGTGCTTCCGCCCTCACCCTCAAGTCCCCATGTCTCCATGGCCTCTGCCTGATGTTGTGTTGTGCTGCCGCCATCAAGTCCTGCCACCTGCTTGCCATGGCCGACCATCTACAGCACCTCCAGACCCTTGGGTGGATCCTTGCGTGATCACCACCATCACCTCCTTGCCGCTTCCAAGATCTGAGGCCTTTCGAGTTGCTTCGTTTTGGATGCGCCAAGTCCCTTTCCGACCCGTGAACGACTACCGTCGACCCTCGAGGACCCCGTGGAACATACGGACATCAAGTACCTCTACCGCCATCTTCGGAATCGCCAAGATGCCAAGTACCACGACGACCGAGTACAACTACCGACGCGAGACCGAGACCGGCAAGACCGCTACGACCGAACGACTACACGATGCGTCAAGTTCCTCTCCGGTGCCCCGAGGACCGATTACGACTACACATGGAGATACGTCAAGTTCCACTACCGTCGCAAGAACGAGAACCCCCAAGTACCACGACACCGACCCCGAACATCTACGGAGTTGTACCACTACTTCCACGACTACGTCCTCTACCGTCGACCCCGAACAGCTTCGGAAACGTGTACGGCTACGAAACGTGTACCACTACTTCCTCTACGACCTCGAAGCGCTTCGAGAACGAACGTTCCGAAGGTATAACCCCGAGACGATGACCCGTCGAATGCTTGTGGGTGTATGAGATGTTTCCCTTGTGTGCACCGTGCCCGTTTCGTCTTTTGTCATGCTCCTCGGTTGCCTCGTCGCCAACCCGTGGGAACCCGGTGACGGGATCACCCCACCTTTCATCTTGGTCGACTCGCTCACGCCACCTTTTCTTTTGCACCGATCTCTCAACGAGTTACCGGAACCGATATGTTGTGTGGCATCATTTTCGGTTCGTTGCCGTGGCACCCTTTCTTCCACCACGGTGACAATACTTCATATCTTCTCATGTCAACTTTTAATAAACTTGCATAAAACTTGATCATGTCATCCGCATCATGTTAACAACATTTAAAATGTGTGAATTGTTATTTGCTTAAAAATTGCTAAACATGATCATGGGGATTTTCCGGAATTGTTGTTGTTTTTCCGGCCTCATTTAAAATGTCTAAATAGGTAGTTTTTTTTTGCTTCACCTCTTGCCATGTTAACAAACATTTAACCTTGTCTTGTAAATAAACGAGAGTCAACTAAATAAATAAAATGTGGTGTTTTGTCAATATGCAACTCGTTGCATATTGAGCTCCACTTAACTTGTAGTGTTGTTTGTGCACTCTGTCATGCCATGCATATTTAAAACATGACATGCATCATGCTTGCTTGTGCATCATGACATGCTTATGATTGTGTGTTTACCGTGTTGCTTGTTTCTTTCCGGTTTGCTTCCCTCGTTAGCTTTGGGTTCGTTCCGGAGTTGTCAGGTTATGTTCGACTACTTCATGGAACCGTTCTTCTCCCTAGCGGAATCCCAGGCAAGATGATCACACCCTTGGATACCTTTACTACCATTGCCATGCTTAGTTGTCTCGATGTTATCGTTACATGTCGTGCTACCCATCTTTTATGTCGGCCTCTCCTTGTTGCCATGAAACCTCTAACCTTTGACACCTTCCTAGCAAAACCATTGTTTGGCTATGTTACCCGCTTGCTCAGCCCCTCTTATAGCATTGCTAGTTGCAGGTGAAGATGAAGATCGTTCCAGGTGGGTACTTGTTGTTGAAATATCACAATATGTTATATATATTATTAACACACCTATATACTGGGCATGGGTGGAAGGCTTGGCCTTTTGCTCGGTGTTTTGTTCCACTCATGCCACCTTAGGCGCCGATAAACCGGCATTATGTTCCTTGATTTTTGCGTTCCTTACACGATGGGTGGATGGGGACCCCTTGACAGTTCGACTTTGAATAAAACTCCTCCAGCAAGGCCCAACATTGGTTTTAATTTGCTCATAATAACAACTTAAATAATTAATTAATTGCATAGGGGGTCATGTCCCCGGGTTCTTAATTCTACATAGCAGGGGGGCAGTGCTGATGGTGTTGGTCCCAAACGGTGAGCCTGCGGGGCCACCACGGGGAAACTCGAGGATTGGTTTTACTCGTAGCATCGCCCATCCGGTCATGGCCTGAGACGAGATACGCGCGGCTACTATCAGGGTGTCGACACACCGGGAGGTCTTGCTGGACTTGTTTTACCATTGTCGAAATGTCTTGTGCACCGGGATGTCGAGCCTGATCGGATTTCCCTAAGATAAGGGGTGATGATATTATATTTATCACTTCAGCTAATCGTGAGAGCTTGTGATGGGCTAAGTTGGGACACCCCTGCAGGGTTATGATCTTTCGAAAGTCGTGCCCGCGGTTATGTGGCAGATTGGAATTTGTTAATGTCCGGTTGTAGAAAACTTGACAGAGGATCCGAGATAGAACACACAACTGTGTGAGTAACCGTGACTGTCTCTTTTCACTTTGAGAAGAGAACACGGTGGGGTTATGTTTGATTTGTATGTAGTTCAGGATCTTTAGCGATCACTACTAGTTGTGACCGTTTGCCTAGATGCTCATCTTACTCTTGTACTCGTAAGTTAGCCACCATATTATGCTTAGCCGCTGCTGCAACCTCACCACTTTACCTCCTCCTACCCATAAAGCTTTGCTAGTCTTGATACCCATGGTTATGGGATTGCTGAGTCCTCGTGGCTCACAGATACTACAACACCAGATGCAGGTTCAGCCGAGAATGATGCAGGAGCTGGTTCAAGTACTTCACTGGGAGCTCGATGAAGAGAGTGGCCGTATGCTTGTGACGTTTTCGACGATCAGTAGTGGTTTCTACTAGGGGCGATTCGGACCTGTGGCTTTATGTTTTTGGTATCTTTCTTTTGGATCTTCGCCCGTAGACGGGTTGTGATGTGTTGAATGACGTCTTGCTTATGTATTGTATTGTGTGAAGTGGCGAGTGTAAGCCAACTATCTCCTTTTGCAATTTCATCCCTATTTTTACATGAGTCGTGCAAAGATACCAAACTTGAGATCATTCCAGAATGGGCTTATACCTTTAAGTCGTGCCTCGACACGTAGGAGGTATAGTCCCATCCTGGGCATTACTGCGTTCCTCTTCCCCACCAACACCCCGCGCCGCTCCTCACTCCGGCCTCGTCAAGGCCACCCCCCGGTGCCCCTGGATCCGGCGACCCGGGCTCATCCCGACCGCGGCCCCCAATTACTGCCCCGTCGTGGCCACTTGCCCGCCCATGGCCGCGCCTCCCTTCACTCACCGCCTCCAGCCGTTGTGCGGCACCCCGTCCTCCCCGGCGCGGCCGCATCCGGCGCGGCCTCCGGCCCAGCCCCGCTGTGCTACCCGTCGGCTGGGCGCCATGGCCGCCGGCGCCCGTACGCCCCAGCGCGCCCGTGTGCGCCCCCTCGGGCGAGCGCCTACGCCCGACCACAGGGCTCTGCCTCGTTAACACGCCCGGCCCGCAAGGCCTTGGGCCACTAGCCTTTGGGCCCCCACGCCTCTGTCAAAAAAGATATAAAATAATAATTAATTAATTAATTAAAAAAGTTAATTAAATTAATTAACTAATTAATATGTAATTAGTTGGGTCAGTCAATGACAGGGGGCCCCACCCCCTGTTGACCAGTCGAATGTTGACTGGTCAACTGGGACCCCCTGGCCCACTTGTCAGCCCCTTAGTGCACCCCTGTGTGCACTATGCTGGGTACCCGTAGCAATTTACTATTTAATTCGAATTAATAATAATTGTAGAATATTAATAAAACTTTGAAAAATCATATAAAATAAATCGTAACTCGGATGAAAATAATTTATAGATGAAAGTTGCTCCGAATTTTGAGACGAATCCGAATACGCAGTTCGTTTGTCCGCCACACATCCCTAGCATACCGAACATGGAACAATCCCCCTCCGGTTCGTTTGTCCGAAAATGCCTAACACCAGGAATACTTTCTCGGGTGTTTTCCCCCTTCGCTGGTATCGTGTAGTACTGCGTTAGAACACCCCTAGCACCGCTTCTTGTCATGTCGTGCATCTGTATTGCATCTGTGTGCTATGTATTTATTGTTTCTCCCCCCTCTTCTTCTCCGGTAGACCCCGAGACCGCTGCTGATACCCCTGTGATCGTGTACGTCGACGACGACCGTCCTTCCGTTTCAACAGAGCTTCCAGGCAAGCCCCCCCCCTTTTTGATCATCCCGGTATCGCCCATTCCATTTTCTCTCATGCTTGCATTAGATTTTGCTACTGTTATTGATTGATCCTATTCTGATGCATAGACTGCTTTTGTACCTGCTATTGTTACCTACATGCTATGCTAAACTGCTTAGTATAGGTTGGATAGTGATCCAACAGTGACCCCACCTTGCCTTGTTGCCCCTGCTTCATCATCGACGACTCGAGCAACGTGATCGAAGACCGGAGCCCGACTGTCCTTGTTGCCCCTGCTTCATCATCGAAGACTCGAGCAATGTGATCGAAGACCGGAGCCCGACACTTCACATCATGTAACATCCCGATTCTCGGAATGTTAAAAAAAGTTTTCTAAAAAGTAGGGCTAGAAAATTCCTTGTGTTTATTTGGTAACAAAGCTTAATTTGGACTTCCATAATTTCAAGGATTTAAACTGAACCAATGAGAACCTAAATTAGAATTTGAGTTTATTTCCTTTCTATTCGTTGGGCTTGATTTCTCTCTTTTGGCATATTAAAATATGCACCTTTGAATTTTGTTTAGTTTTTGGAAAATCGTTCGATATTTCTTTCGGCTTCTATTTCATTTCAAGAATTTCTTGAGAGGAAAATTATTATGTTTTCTCTCTATCATACTCTAGACATAATTTTCAAAGTCCAATCTACCTCTCTCTTCTCACATCTCATTTTCTTTTCTCCCAATAGAATGGACCATGTCCACATATTTTTCTCTCCCCTGGGCTGCAACAAACTTATTCCTCTCTCTATATTCCCCTGCTTTCCTTTCTCCCTCATGGGCTAGCCAAACTGGCCCAACACCCAGCCAAACTAGAGCCTCCTCTCCTTCCTTCCTGTGTACGTTCACAAAACTCCTATAAAGAGAAACAGCCACCCAAGATTGATTGCTGGCCTACTTAACTCCCTTAATTTCTGACTGTTTCCAAAACCGAAGATACATAGATGCCTGCTGTGTTTTTTTTCTCTTCCTCCCTGATCGCTCCATCTCCTTCTCCACTCTCACGTTCATGCAGACACCTACATAAAAGACTAAACATACAGCCAGCTACAGCCATGAAGGAAGCCTTCTCTAATTCCCTTTTACTCTCAAGCGTTCGCAAATCCGTCAGTACATATACGTGCGCCCTGACCTCCTCTTCCTACTCCCGCAGCATGATGGGCCTCTAACCCCTCATTGGTTACCCCAAGTGGAAGGTGAAAGATGCAGTGTTGTGGAAGTGTTTTCCCTTAGCAAAGATGCCAAGGATCGAATCCCCAGAGACTCCTAGGTTCAACAAGTAGTTGTCAACTGCTAATGGCGCAGATTAGCAATCAACGTGGACCTGCACACAGATACAAATAACTTTGCTCCCAACGAGTACAGAGAGGTTGTCAATCCCTCCGGCCTTGTAGTTCACAAAGGATTAAACGCAAAATGATAGTAGTGATAGATAATGTTTTGCAATAGTAAATAATAGCGAAAAGTAAATAGCAAATGTGATCAATGATGGTAATATGGACCGGAGTCACATGATGTTCACTAGTGATGTCTCTCTCCCAAAAGACGATAAAACAGTTATGTGAGGTAAATGAATTACAGCTGGGCAATTGACAGGACCACGAACGCAAACCAATGCTGACTACATTGCAAGAAAGGTTGAGGTTCAAAGCATGGGCGGTACGCCCAAGTAAGTAGACCGAAATCCATCAATATCTACTACTAATCATCCACCTTGAGATATCTATCCAGAACATCTCGCTGGTATTAAGTTGCGAGCCCCACCCATAGTGTAAACTCAAAGCAACAGACAACTGCATTAAAAGAACTTTGCGTAAAGTAAACAATCCTTGCACCCGCGGGCACAAGCACCGTTGTTTTCCCCCTTGTGGCAACAGCACATCCCCTAGACTCATGTTTCTGTCACTCAAGCTAGTCATCGAGGGGCATGAACCCACAATCAAGCATAACGTTCCCTCTTGGAGTCACTACGTATTACTCGGCCAAAGAAATAAATAACAACGGAGAACATGCAAGAATTACTTATGAACATAAAT
This sequence comes from Secale cereale, assembly GCA_902687465.1. Lineage (NCBI taxonomy): Eukaryota > Viridiplantae > Streptophyta > Magnoliopsida > Poales > Poaceae > Secale > Secale cereale. The sequence continues at coordinate 80,127,860 of LR738715.1, read as the reverse complement.
ATAAAAGAGGTGAATCAAATATATTACTCAAGAACAATCTGAACATAATCTCATAATCCATTGGATCCCAGCAAACTCATCATAGCAACAGCATAAGGATTACATATGTGCCTCGATCATGTAGGTCAGCTCACGAGAACTAATTAGTGAAGCACAAGAACGGGAGGAGAACATCACATAGCTACTGGTCATGGACTCATGGTCCAAGGGAGACTACTCACGACTCATCCGGGAGGCGTCCATGGTGGTGGAGAAGCTCCCGGTGGTGATCCTCCCCTCCGGCAGGGTGCCGGGAAGAGTTCTCCTGGTGCTCCCGATCTTGGAAGCGACGGCGGCGGCGGAACATAGATGGGATCGCGAAAAGAGTTCCCCTTCCCAGGGTTTCGAGGGAAGCTCTAAATATATGCCAAAGGGGGGCACCGGACGGGCTTCGGGGGGCCCAGGCGCCCCCCGGCGCGGCCCAGGGGGGGCGCGCCCACAGGGCGCCCTGAGCCCCGGTGGCCCCGCCCCGGCTGTACTTCGGGCGCAAGGTCGGTTCCGGAACGCTGATTTTTTATATAAATTTTCTGGATTTTTCCTGGCAGTTCTCGTAACATGAAAACCTGAAATACAAAATCAGCCGAAAACAGAAACTGGCACCGGGGTGCACTGGATTAGTAGGTTAGTCCAAATATGATCAAAAGTGTATGGAAGTGTATGAATATCATAGCAATATCACCCAAAAGTGGCATGGAGCAAGCAGAAATTATAGATATGTTTTGGACGTATCAACATCCCCAAGCTTAATTCCTGCTCGTCCTCGAGTAGGTAAATGATAACAAGAATAATTTCTGTGGTGACATGCTATTAACCATATAGGACTTTTTATAGTCATATGACAAAATCTTACTGAGACAATGATTCTATAGTAATTAAGTTGCCTCATGAGAAAATCACAAATGACTGAAAGTTTTACAATATGAAACTGAAGCATCAAAAAGATTTGCAATGAACATGATGTGCAAATATGATAAAGTGATATCTAGCTTGCCCCTTTTAGTGATGCAAAACATACATGCAGGGGCACCTTCAAGGTTTAAGTGATGACTAGATATAATGATTTCAAAATAAACGATATCACAATCATGCAAAAGACAATGCTACTTTGGGACAATGCACATTACACTCAGAATGACAATCATGCTCTCGGTAGTTGGTGCTTTTAAAAGAAGATGAAGACTCAACATAAAAGTAAAAGAATGGTTATGTGCTAGAGCTTTTTATTTTAAAAACATAGAAGCAATTTTGTCAACGGTAGTAGTACTTCATATGTGTCATGCCTAAGACATCCTATAAGTTGCAAGCCTCATGCATCGAATACCAATAGTGCTCGCACCTTGTCCTAATTAGCTCGGATTTCCATGGGTTATCATTGCATTACATATGTTTCAACCAAGTGTCACAATGGGGTACCTCTATGCCACCTGTACAAAGGTCTAAGGAGATAAATCGCATTTGATTTCTCGTTTTTGATAGATCTCAACTTGAGGACATCCATACCGGGACAACATAGAAAATAGATGATGGACTCCTCTTTAATGCATAAGCATATTCTCATAAGAGATTGAGGATTAAGTCCAAGCTAAAACTTCCACCATGATACATGGCTTTGGTTGGCGGCCCAATGTTCTTCTCTAACAATATGCATACTTATTCAAACCACAGAAAATCACCCTTACTTCAGACAAGACAAACATGCATAGCAACTCACATGATATTCAACAGAAGTGTAACAGTTGATAGCGTCCCCAGAAACATGGTTACCGCTCAGCAAGCAACTTATAAGAAATAAGATACATAAGCAACATATTCTTTACCACAATAGTTTTTAAGCTACTTTCCCATGAGCTATGTATTGCAAAGATTGAAGGTTTTAAAGGTAGCACATGTAAATTACTTGGAGTGGCGGTGAAATACCACATATAGGTAGGTATGGTGGACTCGTATGGCATAACTGGTTTAAAAGGATGTGGATGCACAAGCAGTCATTCCGCTTAGTACAGGTGGAGGTTAGCAAAAGACTGGGAGCAACCAACTAAGAGAGCAATGACGGTCATAATCATGCAGAGCGACAAAGCAACATTGAATCAGGCATGGTAGTTATATCGCTACTCAGAAATAAAAGATCATCAAGGCTTGAGAGACATTCTTTACAGTCTTAAATATGCGTGAGCATACGCCAAGTCAATCAAAATAAATTCTCGAAGGAAGATATTACTAAAACATACCACATCATAGGCAAACAAATCAAGTTGGTACTCCAATAACACATTGGGAATCCCCCAGCTATTTGAGACTAACCATAAGAAAACCTGAACTACTAAGCGCCATTATGCACGTAGCATCTTTATCATAGACATATTAACCAATGCAACGGAAGCAAACTCTCTTAATAAGGTAAGCATGGTAATTAAAGAGAGTTCAAGCAACCAACTAAATAAAAGCTCTTTGAAAAGATAAGCATGAATACTAAGAGCAGAGCACGATAGTAGCTATTAAAAGACAAAGAACACACACAGCAAAGATAGACATGAAAATTCTATGTTATGTTCTAGGTAGAAGTGGAGCGTATTTCTCTCCCACATAAAGGAATGCTGAGTTCCGACTCGTTATGAAAAACTAAAAAGAAAACTAAAAGCAAGACGCTCCAAGCATAGCACATAACACATGAAGTGATAAAAATATAGCGGAACGAAGGACGAACTGATAATGTTGATGGAGAAGGGGATGCACAGGAGCATCCCCAAGCTTAGACGCTTGAGTCTCCTTGAATATTTCTTGGGGGTGCACGGGGGCATCCCCAAGCTTGAGCGCTTGACACTCCTGAATCTTTTTATCATCTTCCCTCGCACACTTGAAAACTCCCTTCATACATAACTCATCATAATCTGATTAACGAGGTTAGTACCCTTAATAAAATAATTATACCTTGCTGGAAATAAAGATATTCTTGAAGTTCTATTGTTTCTCAAGATTGCCAAAAGGTTTTTGCAAAGAAAAAGCAAGCTCTTGGTTTGCAAACTGAAGGAAAGGCAAAACAGGACAGAATCTGTGAAAAACAGAACAGCAGGTAGTAATTGATTTGTTCGGGGTACTTCTGCAACTCAAATCAGAAAACTCAGAACAGACGCACGAACTACAATTATATAGAGAACGCTGTCGAAACAATTCAGACCAAAAAGATGATCTAGTGATTTTATACGTATTTTTCTATCCAAGGACAGAATCTATTTCCTGGACAGCACCTCACAACTTTTGAACTTTCTAGCAATCAGAGGCTATACTTGGCACAAATATGAAAAGCAAAGATACAATGATGATGCTACAGTAGTAAACAACATCAAGACACAACAAAAGCAAAAAATTTATTCATGTGGGCTGCCTCCCAAATGCGCTTTCTTTTATGCCTTTAAGCTAGGCATGAGACTGTAATGATGCTCTCGTAGGAATAAGAGTTGAAGAACAAAAGAGAGCATCAAGAAGCAAATACCAAACACATTTAAACCTAACATGCTTCCTATGCATAGGAATATTGCAATAAAATAATTCATTGAAGCACAAAGCAATAAGCATAGGAAGGCAAAACAAGTGTAGCTTCAAAACCTTCAACATAAAGAAAGGGAACTTGATATTACTGAAATATCTATAAGCATATGTTCCCTTCTCATAATAATTTTTAGTGGGATCACGAATAAACTCAACAATATAAGCATCACATAAAGCATTGTTACCATGATCCACATGCAAAAAGGTACTCTTACTCTCCACATAAGTATCATGAAGAGGATAAAACTTAGTATAAAAGAGAGACATAAGCTCTTGCCAATCAAGCAAGTACGAGTTATTGAGAAGTTTTATTTGTATAGCTTCATGGTTATCTTGATGTTATCTTTTGTTTATCTTCTGGGGTATATCTGCCTTTGGGTAGGATTCTGTAACTCATCTTTATGCTTTCCCTCTTCTCTATAAACCCCGGAAGACACCTTGAGAGCAAGGAAGCCGCAACAACCATTCAGAGGTCTATTATCAAAGTGAGCCCCATGGAAAATCTCTTTTAAGGGGGGTAGTAGATGGTGATTCATGGCGAGATCGAAGATTTGAAGACCTTCATTTGCGAAGAATAAGAAGACTCGAAGACCTTCACCGCACGAGTCCAACCACACCAAAGCTTGACCTACAGAAGAAGGGCAAGAACGAAGAATGTCCAAGCACTCAGAGAAGCTATTAGATTATCATCACCATTATCCAAGGACTACTTGCAAGCCTTGGGCAAGCTAGATATAGTATCAACAATCGGAGTATCTCCAATCAAGACCCTGAAGTTGCTTGCCACCAAGATCAAAATCAATCATGGTTCCATCAGTTTCTGAGAAGAACTGTGTTGAAAATGAAGCTAACCCAAACCCATTCTCTTTAGTCACACTGAATCTCGGGGACGAGATTCCTTTTAAGGGGGGTAGATCTGTAACATCCCGATTCTCGGAATGTTAAAAAAAAGTTTTCTAAAAAGTAGGGCCAGAAAATTCCTTGTGTTTATTTGGTAACAAAGCTTAATTTGGACTTCCATAATTTCAAGGATTTAAACTAAACCAATGAGAACCTAAATTAGAATTTGAGTTTACTTCTTTTCTATTCGTTGGGCTTGATTTCTCTCTTTTGGCATATTAAAAAATGCACCTTTGAATTTTCTTTAGTTTTTGGAAAATCGTTCGATATTTCTTTCGGCTTCTATTTCATTTCAAGAATTTCTTGAGAGGAAAATTATTATGTTTTCTCTCTATCATACTCTAGACATAATTTTCAAAGTCCAATCTACCTCTCTCTTCTCACATCTCATTTTCTTTTCTCCCAATAGAATGGACCATGTCCACATATTTTTCTCTCCCCTGGGCTGCAACAAACTTCTTCCTCTCTCTATATTCCCCTGCTTTCCCTTCTCCCTCATGGGCTATCCAAACTGGCCCAACACCCAGCCAAACTAGAGCCTCCTCTCCTTCCTTCCTATGTGTGTACGTTTACAAAACTCCTATAAAGAGAAACAGCCACCCAAGATTGATTGCTGGCCTACTTAACTCCCATAATTTCTGACTGTTTCCAAACCCGAAGATACATAGATGCCTGCTGTGTTTTTTTTCTCTTCCTCCCTGATCGCTCCATCTCCTTCTCCACTCTCACGTTCACGCACACACCTACATAGAAGACTAAACGTACAGCCACTTACAGCCATGAAGGAAGCCTTCTCTAATTCCCTTTTACTCTCAAGCGTTCGCAAATCCGCCAGTACATATACATGCACCCTGACCTCCTCTTCCTACTCCTGCAGCACCCTGCCCTCTCCCTTCCTCTTCCTCTCCAGAAACTCTCTCCAAAGAATGGTGCTCCATGGACACCTATGCTTGATCCCGGTGACTTGGACCATCTCAGCACAAACCCTCGCGCCAGAAGATCAACATCCATGCCATGAATCCATTCAGAGAAGAAAGAACACGATTCGTCAACCACACACGAAGAATTCTGCATGTCCGCGTACACTGTTCATCGAGTTCGTCGGATCGATTCGTCGCGCTCGGTGAGTTTCTGTCCAATTACTTTTGCACTCGTACTCCTCATCATCTACTCTATCCTGTAGACATCATAATTCATCCTATCTCTGTCGTTGCTCGCGTCGATGCACGAACGGATGCCATCGACATGTCCGCGTACTTTTTAGTTCTTCGGATGATCTTGTGTTCAACATATGAAACGTGTATTATGACCATAGGAATCATATTGCGGAGTTAGAATAATAGTTTTGTAACTAGAGCTGTAGTAATGATTTAAATATAGTCGGATTGTCCTAAATTCGGTAGTGTTTTAAGTTTGATAAGTTTTATAGTTTATCTAATATTTTTGTTGTGCTCATGACATGCCGAGGAGCGCATGCTATTTGTCTCAGAATTTTAGTGTGTGGCAAGTAGCTTGTTAGAACCATCTTTTTACTGATTATAGTTATTTGAATATTGTTGAACATGTTGTGGCATTGTTCTTTGGTGCGGCACATGGTCATATCGTATGCGTGTAAGATTTTGTGAATGATTACCATGTGTAGAACTTGATTGGTGTACCAGATTATCATTGTTCATGCATGCGTGGCTAGTGTTATTTTTTTAAATTAGATTTGGATCGTTGTTAGGATAATCTTATTATTATTACTGTTTTGGTAATGTTCGATACTAATTGTTTGCGTGCGTACAAATTTTGGTGAATGTTTGCCATACTTATAATTCCTTGGAATTTTTCTAGGTGTTGCTTTATTTATCTTATCTTGGGATAGTTCATGTTTTAATTAGTTTAATTTTTGTTTAGCATGGCGATATCTTAGATATGGTTACATATTCATTTTCATCCGTGTTGCACGTTTGTTTTGTTTGCAATTATGTTCGGTGTACGAGAGATGCTTATATATTTTAGTAATTGTTGTTGCATAGTTCTTTTATGCTAGAAGTCAAATGAAATGGTTTCTTGTTTGAGAACAAACCCATTGGGGTTCTTGTCGCATAACATATTATTGCCTAGGTGATCCTCTTGTTTTGTAGATGTTTGTTATCCATTATTTCATGTGGTTGGTTGCTTCATATCATTATTCAGATTTGTATTGCTATGTATACTATATGCTTGTATCACATAACTTAATTCATACTTCTTGTAAATTATCCTACATGTTTTGTTTACCTAGGATGGTAATAGTGCATGCTTAGTTGATAGACATGCCGTGTTAGTACTTACTCGAACTAGAATGCATGTTTCCATGTTATGCCTACCATGTGTTATTGGATTGCTAATTGTATTGTATATTTAAGCATATGGTTAGACTCCATTTGGTTGAGATACATGTTAGGGATGTATTGTTTGTGTATACTTTTATTAAGTATGGTTACTTCTTGTCAATACCATGGCATGATGTTGATCTTATTATATAACTAGAATGCATGACGTGCGTATACTACTACAATATCTTTTGGTGATGCTAGTTGTGCGGCTTATGTGGTTGGAAGTGTTGGATGTACTATATAGAAATGCATGCCATCTTGTTATTCATGCTTCTATAAAGAATGTTGATTTGGCTGATCAGATGATCTAGTTGTTTACCTTCCTCACATGCTTAGTATGCTTTCATGTGCTTGTTTATCATAACTAGCATGGTAGTATTGTATGCTAATGTCGTGCTTAATTTTCAGGTTAGTTTTTATCAACTAGGTTATCTCATAGTTACAAGTTGTATTCTATTAGTACCATATTTTGGCATCTCGTGTGATGATCATCCATGCTTAATATCATATTTGGTTTATCTTTGCATATGTGGTATGCCTAAGTCTAGACATCAAGTCATGTGAGTGATATTTCATGTCTCTTATTACACTCCAAGTGTTATAGTTGTGGTTCTGTTGCTTATAGATATTTAACTCCGTCTCATGTTAGTATTATGAATGTTATGATAGCTTATCATATGCTTAGGACAAGTCATATGTAATGATAGTAGAGTTGTTCTTTGATCATACATTTAGTGTGCATATTGTGCATTGTTATATAACCAATGTGGTGATAATGTATTGTTAGTGGTTAGTAGTATTGGTTCTCTTTTGTTATAGAAATACTTTCTAGTAGTTGTTACGATGGATGTTTAGTCTTTGCTTGTTGTTAACCATTATAATTATTTTAATTCATCCAGATATTTATTGTGGTTAATTGCTACTTGTAATCATGCCCTACTATTGCTTGTGGTAGGATAATATTGCATTAGCATGTTAGTACCCTGTCATTGTTTAGGACAGTTGTTATCCATTTATTCCATGTGTTGTTTAATTGAGCTATATTAGTTGACATATGCTTTGGTTCATGATAATGGATCTATATGCTTTAGTATTGCTTTAGGACCAAACCTACATCTAACTCAATTCATGTTGTGGTATGATCGATGTTTCATTACTTAACTAGAATGTTTTGTAATGTTGGTTTGGTTGTCTTATGGACACTTGCTTTTGAATTAGCATATAGTTGATGTACATGTTTGGATGCTATTGACCATTATAAATATTTGGATTATAGTTGAATGCATGGGATCGTTAACTTTTACCTTCATCATGCCATGTGGTGATTGTGTAGTTGAATGCATGGGATGGTATCATTCCATGTGTGTTGTTGCCATTGTGTTAGCTATATAGTAGTTCGTATTTAGTTAGTTGTGTTGTGTAGTGGGTACTTCTTCTGGTTAATAGAATATTTCATATTAGAATGTGAGTCTTGATCGCTAAACCTTCCTAAGCCGTGTCAACTTAATCCATGTCACTTCGTTGAATCATCTCCCTTACCTTCCTACCATGCTACCACATTTGGGAGCCTCCATCCTGATCAATATCTTGTTATCCATCCACTCTTAATTTGTTTTGGATGTTATTTGGATTTACTTTTACTTTGGTATTTACTTGATTTTCATTTGATATCGTTACGACGAGTAGGGAGTGACGACGATGTCAGATATGGACAGAATCAGGTTACCGAAGAATGACTCAACAACGAAGGCATGCCTCCTTCTTTGATCATACTTATCCTATGTTTTACAAAATTGCATTGAGTTTTATAGTTACTATATGCATGCTTTAATCTCGTAGCTAGCGTGTCGATTGACACATGCCTTGATCCGCTTGTCGCCTATTCACTTGACACCTGAGTAGAATTATATATTATTCTGGTAGAGTAGAAATGCTTAGCCACGCTTATTATTCTATAGGTCCTTATTTGAATGATCTTCGGATCATTGACACTTGGAACTTGTTGCTGAGCTCGCTGAGCTAGGTCGGTTGACCTTGTTGACCTTCTCTACTCTCTTCTACTCTGGGTGAAACTTACCATCTGAATACTGGCGCGGGCGACAGCTGAATCAAGGATTGAAGGAGCGATTAGCCACCCTTCATGAGTTGAAGGGGGCAATCAGTCGTCCGTGCCGCATGAGGCCTAATAAGTCTTGGATTTGAAGATTGTGACAATAGTACAGCCACATGCTATATGGGCACTGGCTTGGTTAATTAGTTAGCTCACTCTTATTATTGTCATCGTCGTACCGCAGATGGGATAGCTGCCTTGCGAGGAGTGTCCTCGGCACAAAAGGGGGCTCGGACTGTGAACTGCGGTTACTTCCGTGTTGAAACCTAGTGGGCTTGGCATAGTAAGTTTGATCTAATGAAAGACCTCGTCACAATCCCCCTGCCGATACACCAAATGGAGTACTATACCAGCGGCCACTGGTGGCATCAAGACGGGATTGTGTCGTGTGGGTAAAGTGTACAACCTCTGCAGAGTGTAAAACTATTTGAATAGCCGTGTCCACGGTCATGGACGGCACATGAATCTTTCTCGACATACAGGACCTGTCTTTCTTATTCCCTCTTTTCCCTATTCTTGGAACCTATGAAGAGTGTGAGTTGATCGAGGATCCTCACTTTGATGAAAGTTATTCTGGAGACAAAACATGTTTTCATCTAAAACTGCTATTATCGAACTGCTATATTTTTTCAAACAAAATTAGCTTTTATGCAAATGAGCCATACAGCCATCCTTTGAAGCCACATGTAGCTATTAGGTCCTTCCCCGTGGGAGGCATGTTGAGTACGTAATGTACTCATGGAAATAATTTTGTTGACAACAGAGTTTCATGAAGACAAAGGTGATGACTACGACAATAATGGCGACCCGTAGGAGTGAGGTCTCGTGGACTACATCGACTGCCTGTGGCTGAGATGGAGTCGCTACGCATTGTACTTTCCGCTGTTTTTCTGATTGTAAATGTCATGAGACAATTCGCTAGGTATGTCTTGTGACAAATATACTACTTGTAATACTTTTACGTATTGTGCAATGATATCATTTCGCTGTGTTGTCAACAATGATTCTGGGGTTGACAAATATACACAGGAGGGTCTGGAAGCTAATTCCGGTTTCTCACACAAGTGGTATCAGAGCCGATGTCGACCTAGTCGCGTGGCCTTAGCTAGAAATAGAAAGCCTTAGGGACTATTGTTATAAGAAAACTTTTTTGAAAAGGATCATTCTCGTACTCTTCTCCTTCACTATTGTTCTTGCCTTATCTTATTCAAATAAAGTTTAAACTCTACTTCTTGTCTTCTTCTTAGCATGTAAACCCCTTTCCCCGCCATGGTGTTGAAAAGCCAGAAGCTTCAGAAGATGTGCCAAGAGTTTCTACATAACTTCAAACCCTGAATCTCTAAGTAGCAAAATTTCCCCGAAAAAGACACCTCGAGAACTCAAGAAGTCAACAACCGTCGATTATGCTTCAAACGTCAATATCGAAGATCTGCACCAAGTTATGATGTGACCTGCCATATAGGATTAGGTTGGTTAACACCCCTGTAGTGAAAGAACTCGTAGCTTGTAGACGCAAAACCTTTCTTGTGTGAGTATTGTCTGCATATTTTTGATGTTTACCTATGCAGTCATACTAAAACCATATTTGCGAAAATGAGTTGCTTTTGAGTTTTATTTGTATAGATTCATGGTTATCTCGATGTTATCTTTTGTTTATCTTCTAGGGTATATCTGCCTTTGGGTAGGATTCTGTAACTCATCTTTATGCTTTCCCTCTTCCCTATAAACCCCGGAAGACACCTTGAGAGCAAGGAAGCCGCAACAACCATTCAGAGGTCTATTATCAAAGTGAGCCCCATGGAAAATCTCTTTTAAGGGGGGTAGTAGATGGTGATTCATGGCGAGATCGAAGATTTGAAGACCTTCATTTGCGAAGAATAAGAAGATTCGAAGACCTTCACCGCACGAGTCCAACCACACCAAAGCTTGACCTACAGAAGAAGGGCAAGAACGAAGAATGTCCAAGCACTCAGAGAAGCTATTAGATTATCATCACCATTATCCAAGGACTAATTGCAAGCCTTGGGCAAGCTAGATATAGTATCAACAATCGGAGTATCTCCAATCAAGACCCTGAAGTTGCTTGCCACCAAGATCAAAATCAATCATGGTTCCATCAGTTTCTGAGAAGAACTGTGTTGAAGATGAAGCTAACCCAAACCCATTCTCTTTAGTCACACTGAATCTCGGGGACGAGATTCCTTATAAGGGGGGTAGATCTGTAACATCCCGATTCTCGGAATGTTAAAAAAAAGTTTTCTAAAAAGTAGGGCCAGAAAATTCCTTGTGTTTATTTGGTAACAAAGCTTAATTTGGACTTCCATAATTTCAAGGATTTAAACTGAACCAATGAGAACCTAAATTAGAATTTGAGTTTACTTCTTTTCTATTCGTTGGGCTTGATTTCTCTCTTTTGGCATATTAAAATATGCACCTTTGAATTTTGTTTAGTTTTTGGAAAATCGTTCGATATTTCTTTCGGCTTCTATTTCATTTCAAGAATTTCTTGAGAGGAAAATTATTATGTTTTCTCTCTATCATACTCTAGACATAATTTTCAAAGTCCAATCTACCTATCTCTTCTCACATCTCATTTTCTTTTCTCCCAATAGAATGGACCATGTCCACATATTTTTCTCTCCCCTGGGCTGCAACAAACTTCTTCCTCTCTCTATATTCCCCTGCTTTCCCTTCTCCCTCATGGGCTATCCAAACTGGCCCAACACCCAGCCAAACTAGAGCCTCCTCTCCTTCCTTCCTGTGTGTGTACGTTCACAAAACTCCTATAAAGAGAAACAGCCACCCAAGATTGATTGCTGGCCTACTTAACTCCCTTAATTTCTGACTGTTTCCAAAACCGAAGATACATAGATGCCTGCTGTGTTTTTTTTCTCTTCCTCCCTGATCGCTCCATCTCCTTCTCCACTCTCACGTTCACGCACACACCTACATAGAAGACTAAACCTACATCCACCTACAGCCATGAAGGAAGCCTTCTCTAATTCCCTTTTACTCTCAAGCGTTCGCAAATCTGCCAGTACATATACGTGCGCCCTGACCTCCTCTTCCTACTCCCGCAGCACCCTGCCCTCTCCCTTCCTCTTCCTCTCCGGAAACTCTCTCCAAAAATGGTGCTCCATGGACACCTATGCTTGATCCCGGTGACTTGGACCATCTCAGCACAAACCCTCGCGCCAGAAGATCAACATCCATGCCATATATCCATTCAGAGAAGAAAGAACACGATTCGTCAACCACACACGAAGAATTCTGCATGTCTGCGTACACTGTTCATCGAGTTCGTCGGATCGATTCGTCGCGCTCGGTGAGTTTCTGTCCAATTACTTTTGCACTCGTACTCCTCATCATCTACTCTATCCTGTAGACATCATCATTCATCCTATCTCTGTCGTTGCTCACGTCGATGCACGAACGGATGCCATCGACATGTCCGCGTACTTTTTAGTTCTTCGGATGATCTTGTGTTCAACATATGAAACGTGTAGTATGACCATAGGAATCATATTGCGGAGTTAGAATAATAGTTTTGTAACTAGAGCTGTAGTAATGCTTTAAATATAGTTGGATTGTCCTAAATTCGGTAGTGTTTTAAGTTTGATAAGTTTTATAGTTTGTCTAATATTTTTGTTGTGCTCATGACATGCCGAGGAGCGCATGCTATTTGTCTCAGAATTTTAGTGTGTGGCATGTAGCTTGTTAGAACCATCTTTTTACTGATTATAGTTATTTGAATATTGTTGAACATGTTGTGGCATTGTTCTTTGGTGCGGCACATGGTCATATCGTATGCGTGTAAGATTTTGTGAATGATTACCATGTGTAGAACTTGATTGGTGTACCAGATTATCATTGTTCATGCATGCGTGGCTAGTGTTATTTTTTTAAATTAGATTTGGATCGTTGTTAGGATAATCTTATTATTATTACTGTTTTGGTAATGTTCGATACTAATTGTTTGCGTGCGTACAAATTTTGGTGAATGTTTGCCATACTTATAATTCCTTGGAATTTTTCTAGGTGTTGCTTTATTTATCTTATCTTGGGATAGTTCATGTTTTAATTAGTTTAATTTTTGTTTAGCATGGCGATATCTTAGATATGGTTACATATTCATTTTCATCCGTGTTGCACGTTTGTTTTGTTTGCAATTATGTTCGGTGTACGAGAGATGCTTATATATTTTAGTAATTGTTGTTGCATAGTTCTTTTATGCTAGAAGTCAAATGAAATGGTTTCTTGTTTGAGAACAAACCCATTGGGGTTCTTGTCGCATAACATATTATTTCCTAGGTGATCCTCTTGTTTTGTAGATGTTTGTTATCCATTATTTCATGTGGTTGGTTGCTTCATATCATTATTCAGATTTGTATTGCTATGTATACTATATGCTTGTATCACATAACTTAATTCATACTTCTTGTAAATTATCCTACATGTTTTGTTTACCTAGGATGGTAATAGTGCATGCTTAGTTGATAGACATGCCGTGTTAGTACTTACTCGAACTAGAATGCATGTTTCCATGTTATGCCTACCATGTGTTATTGGATTGCTAATTGTATTGTATATTTAAGCATATGGTTAGACTCCATTTGGTTGAGATACATGTTAGGGATGTATTGTTTGTGTATACTTTTAATAAGTATGGTTACTTCTTGTCAATACCATGGCATGATGTTGATCTTATTATATAACTAGAATGCATGACGTGCGTATACTACTACAATATCTTTTGGTGATGCTAGTTGTGCGTCTTATGTGGTTGCAAGTGTTGGATGTACTATATAGAAATGCATGCCATCTTGTTATTCATGCTTCTATAAAGAATGTTGATTTGGCTGATCAGATGATCTAGTTGTTTACCTTCCTCACATGCTTAGTATGCTTTCATGTGCTTGTTTATCATAACTAGCATGGTAGTATTGTATGCTAATGTCGTGCTTGATTTCCAGGTTAGTTGTTATCAACTAGGTTATCTCATAGTTACAAGTTGTATTCTATTAGTACCATATTTTGGCATCTCGTGTGATGATCATCCATGCTTAGTATCATATTTGGTTTATCTTTGCATATGTGGTATGCCTAAGTCTAGACATCAAGTCATGTGAGTGATATTTCATGTCTCTTATTACACTCCAGGTGTTATAGTTGTGGTTCTGTTGCTTATAGATATTTAACTCCGTCTCATGTTAGTATTATGAATGTTATGATAGCTTATCATATGCTTAGGACAAGTCATATGTAATGATAGTAGAGTTGTTCTTTGATCATACATTTAGTGTGCATATTGTGCATTGTTATATAACCAATGTGGTGATAATGTATTGTTAGTGGTTAGTAGTATTGGTTCTCTTTTGTTATAGAAATACTTTCTAGTAGTTGTTACGATGGATGTTTAGTCTTTGCTTGTTGTTAACCATTATAATTATTTTAATTCATCCAGATAGTTATTGTGGTTAATTGCTACTTGTAATCATGCCCTACTATTGCTTGTGGTAGGATAATATTGCATTAGCATGTTAGTACCCTGTCATTGTTTAGGACAGTTGTTATCCATTTATTCCATGTGTTGTTTAATTGAGCTATATTAGTTGACATATGCTTTGGTTCATGATAATGGATCTATATGCTTTAGTATTGCTTTAGGACCAAACCTACATCTAACTCAATTCATGTTGTGGTATGATCGATGTTTCATTACTTAACTAGAATGTTTTGTAATGTTGGTTTGGTTGTCTTATGGACACTTGCTTTTGAATTAGCATATAGTTGATGTACATGTTTGGATGCTATTGACCATTATAAATATTTGGATTATAGTTGAATGCATGGGATCGTTAACTTTTACCTTCATCATGCCATGTGGTGATTGTGTAGTTGAATGCATGGGATGGTATCATTCCATGTGTGTTGTTGCCATTGTGTTAGCTATATAGTAGTTCATATTTAGTTAGTTGTGTTGTGTAGTGGGTACTTCTTCTGGTTTAATAGAATATTTCATATTAGAATGTGAGTCTTGATCGCTAAACCTTCCTAAGCCGTGTCAACTTAATCCATGTCACTTCGTTGAATCATCTCCCTTACCTTCCTACCATGCTACCACATTTGGGAGCCTCCATCCTGATCAATATCTTGTTATCCATCCACTCTTAATTTGTTTTGGATGTTATTTGGATTTACTTTTACTTTGGTATTTACTTGATTTTCATTTGATATCGTTACGACGAGTAGGGAGTGACGACGATGTCAGATATGGACAGAATCAGGTTACCGAAGAATGACTCAACAACGAAGGCATGCCTCCTTCTTTGATCATACTTATCCTATGTTTTACAAAATTGCATTGAGTTTTATAGTTACTATATGCATGCTTTAATCTCGTAGCTAGCGTGTCGATTGACACATGCCTTGATCCGCTTGTCGCCTATTCACTTGACACCTAAGTAGAATTATATATTATTCTGGTAGAGTAGAAATGCTTAGCCATGCTTATTATTCTATAGGTCCTTATTTGAATGATCTTCGGATCATTGACACTTGGAACTTGTTGCTGAGCTCGCTGAGCTAGGTCGGTTGACCTTGTTGACCTTCTCTACTCTCTTCTACTCTGGGTGAAACTTACCATCTGAATACTGGCGTGGGCGACAGCTGAATCAAGGATTGAAGGAGCGATTAGCCACCCTTCATGAGTTGAAGGGGGCAATCAGTCGTCCGTGCCGCATGAGGCCTAATAAGTCTTGGATTTGAAAATTGTGACAATAGTACAGCCACATGCTATATGGGCACTGGCTTGGTTAATTAGTTAGCTCACTCTTATTGTTGTCATCGTCGTACCGCAGATGGGATAGCTGCCTTGCGAGGAGTGTCCTCGGCACAAAAGGGGGCTCGGACTGTGAACTGCGGTTACTTCCGTGTTGAAACCTAGTGGGCTTGGCATAGTAAGTTTGATCTAATGAAAGACCTCGTCACAATCCCCCTGCCGGTACACCAAATGGAGTACTATACCAGCAGCCACTGGTGGCATCAAGACGGGATTGTGTCGTGTGGGTAAAGTGTACAACCTCTGCAGAGTGTAAAACTATCTGAATAGCCGTGTCCACGGTCATGGACGGCACATGAATCTTTCTCGACATACAGGACCTGTCTTTCTTATTCCATCTTTTCCCTATTCTTGGAACCTGTGAAGAGTGTGAGTTGATCGAGGATCCTCACTTTGATGAAAGTTATTCTGGAGACAAAACATGTTTTCATCTAAAACTGCTATTATCGAACTGCTATATTTTTTCAAACAAAATTAGCTTTTATGCAAATGAGCCATACAACCATCCTTTGAAGCCACATGTAGCTATTAGGTCCTTACCTGTGGGAGGCATGTTGAGTACGTAATGTACTCATGGCAATAATTTTGTTGACAACAGAGTTTCATGAAGACAAAGGTGATGACTACGACAATAATGGCGACCCATAGAAGTGAGGTCTCGTGGACTACATCGACTGCCTGTGGCTGAGATGGAGTCGCTACGCATTGTACTTTCCGCTGTTTTTTCTGATTGTAAATGTCATGAGACAATTCGCTAGGTATGTCTTGTGACAAATATACTACTTGTAATACTTTTACGTATTGTGCAATGATATCATTTCGCTGTGTTGTCAACAATGATCCTGGGGTTGACAAATATACACAGGAGGGTCTGGAAGCTAATTCCGGGTTCTCACACATCACATCACACCCCCTTGTTGCTCGACTCTGCAGAGGTACTATCGGGTGCCGAGGGTGAAATGTCGTAACGCACTCATGATGATAACTCTGTAGTGTAGCTATTCGGTCGTGGTCATCGAGGATGATTCCTCTTTCTCCATTCCCGATACGATTCTGTCGTGCAACCCCTCAAGTGTGAACCTCGGGGGTGATTCCTCATAGTCCGCCTTGACGGACACATCGAGTGGAATTCGTCGGGGGTGATTCCTCGGGTTTTCCACCTTGATGTTTTGGACACACGGTTACATCGACTTTACTTGAGACCTTTGTGAAAGGCAGGCGGGCCCGGAGAGCACCCGCGGGAGTTTCGGTGGTGGTTCGCTGTTTAGCGGTATCACCCAGGAGGGGTGATAGCTCCGGACTTGTCCAGACAGCCGTCACTTCCGTCAATAATGCACTAACAGATTTGGGTATTTGTTCTAAGTTGGCTTCTGGCCTTTATGCACTAACCGCCACGCGAGAATAGTTATGGGCCTCGCGTCGTGGTATCAGCCGAAGCTTTGTCGGACGTCCAGTTCAGCATTGCGGCACGGCCTTGTCGGCGCCCCAGTGGAGGTGGCCTGGATCGCCCTGCGCGCAATGATCCGGAGTGCAACGGGCGATGGCCCATGACCCCGGAGTGCTTAGGATGTAGACCAGCGGGGACCTCTCTGCTGAGCCTAGGTAGGGCGCAACCTTCTGTACCCGTGAGATCCCATCTTGGGGCCTGTCCCAGAGCTCCGCTGGAGGGGGTATCTACCACGGAGTGCTTCTACACCATCATCATCGCCTTACCATGAGTTGTGAGTAGTTTACCACAGACCTACGGGTCCATGGTTATTATCTAGATGTCTTCTTCTCTTTCTTTGGATATCAATACCAAGTTCTCCTCGGTCTTCGAGGAGATCTATTCGATGTAATCTCTTTTTGCGGTGTGTTTGTCGAGATTCGATGAATTGTGGGTTTATTATCAAGATTATCTATGAGAAATATTTGGTTCTTTTCTGAACTCTTTTATGTATGATTATAATATCCTTGCAAATCTCTTCGAATTATTAGTTTGGTTTGGCCTACTAGATCTATAGTTCTTGCAATGGGAGAAGTGCTTGGCTTCGGGTTCAATCTTGCGGTGTCCTTTCCCAGTGACAGTAGGGGCAGCAAGGCACGTATTGTATTGTGACGCCCCCGATTTGTCCGTACACTAATCATGCACGCAAATGTGTACGACCAAGATCAGGGACTCACGGGAAGATATCACAACACAACTCTAGACACAAATACAATAATACAAGCTTCATATTACAAGCCAGGGGCCTCGAGGGCTCGAATACAGAAGCTCAAAAGCAACAGAGTTAGCGGAAGAAACAATATTTGAGTACAGACATAAGTTAAACAAGTTTTGCCTTAAGAAGGCTAGCACAAACATCAACGATCGAAGAGGCAAGGCCTCCTACCTGGGACCTCCTAACTACTCCTGGTCGTCAGCTGTCTCCACATAGTAATAGGCTCCGTCGGGGTAGTAGTAGTAGTCGACTGGGGTGGCATCTGGCTCCTGGGATCCGCCATCTGGCTGCAACAACCAGAAAGAAGAAAAAAAGGGGCAAAGGGGGGAGCAAAGCAACCGTGGGTACTCATCCAAAGTACTCGCAAGCATCAGATCTATACTAAGTATGCATCAGTATCAAAGGAATAAGCTGTATATGTGGACTGACTGCAGAATGCCAGAAGAGGAGGGGAAAAGCCTAGCCTATCGAAGACTAGCATCTTCAATCATCTACTGGAAAGCACCATCTTGCAGCAGTAGAAGGGAGTATAAAATAGCGGTTTATTTTAACAAGCATGTTGTAGCATTAACGGCCTAGAGATCCTTCCTCGACTCCCTGCGAGAAAGTAATCTCGCAGCCACATATCCATCACATATCTCAAGTATCCATTTTTTGTTATAATAGATCAGGATATAAGACTGAACGTCCGTTACCATGGACACGTCTATTCGAATAGATAAATTCCCTGCAGGGGTGCACCACGTTACCCTCACGCTCGATCATCTCTGGCCAGACACACCTTTCTGGGTCAATGCACGGCCTCGGAAAATCAACACGTCGGTGGAACTAGGGTTTTCTCTCTGTTTCTAATGTTTTCGGGGTACGTAGGTATATATAGGAGGAAGGAGGGCACCAGGGGCAGACGTGGGGCCCACGAGACAGGGGGGCGCGCCCCTCGTTGATGCCACGTCAGCCCTATTCCGTGGTTCTCAAGTCTCCCATGCGTATTTTGCTCCAAAAATATCTCTCCCGAAATTTCATTCCGTTTGATATTCCTTTTCTGTAAACCCTGAAATAGGCAAAAAACAGCAATCTGGACTGGGCCTTTCGGTTAATAGGTTAGTCCCAAAAATAATATAAAAGTGTATAACAAAGCTCATTAAATATTCAAAACATCATAAATAATATCATGAAACAATAAAAAATTATAGATACGTTGAAAACGTATCACACATTCAAGCTTTCGACCATGTGGGAGACGGAGAAGAGAAAAAAATGGCAAAGAAGGAAACATAAAGAGAGAAAGATGAACCGAGGGAAATTAACTAAGCTATTATATACATCAAGGGAGAAAGAGAAACCACTTTCGGCAGGAATCCTCCAGCCAAAACTGTGTCAATCTACATGGCATGGGTCAACCGAGCACCTGGCATGGCTAGACCAGCTTAGGACCCGCCATGGATATCTTACTCATATAATGGACATAGCTGGGCATTTTTAAACTTATAGGACCTAACTGAAGCACCCAACATACTTTTAAGACTGCGCATGTGCCAACTTTGTCAATTAATCTCAAGATTTGTTGTCTTATCTCTCAAAGGTGCTCACAAAGATAGGGAGATCGTGGGTGCGGCCATAGAGATAAGTGTGCGTGATGTATATAAGTGTCTGCATTTGTACCGTGTCCTAAAAAAGTTAAGGAAATATTTTACTCTTTAATGAAATTATCATTAGCAAAAAGCGTTGCAGATCCGTAAATATTTTCGGTATATGTCCGTTTTTATGTCTGAACATGGTCCACGAACATGATGCGTCAAAATGTACAAAGTGACCCTTTTTCGAAACTTCAACACAAAATGGCTCCAATCTGAAAATATTTCCGAAACTGGCCCTTTTGCATGACGCCCGGGGTTAGGGCGCCATGCTAGATAGCATGACGCCCCAGGCTAGGGCGCCATGCTATTTGGCACGACTTCCTAGCCAGGGACACCATGCTACATGTCGCTACCATGGCGCCCTCGCTCAGGGCGTCATGCTCTCTAGCATGGCACCCGAGTCCCGGGTGTTATGGAAAAAAGGGGCCAGTTTATGAAATATTTTCAGATTTGGGTCATTTGTGTTCAAGTTTCACAAAAAGGGCCAATTCCGTCTATTTTCACACATGATGCGGAAGAGAGTCATCCAATGCTAATTACAAAGTATTATGTTGGGAGAAAAAAATATAGGTGGGAACCATGCATGTGATGGGATATTTGTGATTTAGTGTCCTGTTCAAAGGAGGGGGAGGAGAGAGGGCCATGCATGTGCGGTTCGTGGGAGAGAGAGAAGCAAGGAACCATGCATGTGATTGGTAAGGTGCATGTCCGGACTCCGGCAAAGCCGCCCACGTTTGTCTCTTGGATATCGGAATCCGTATGTCTAGAATGCTAAGGGGACATATACAGGTTCCCATTGGATGCCAAAAGTGGTCCGGACATATAGTAGAGGTCTGACGGTCCACCTTGGAGATGTCCTAAGGGCATGGCCAATGGGACAGCCCAGCTTGTTGCCCCGCAGTGCCAGGTAGGCTCGGACACCACGACGCTGGTTTGACAAGTGCCCCACAGTTGTGAGGGGATCGTGCAGAAGTGATAGTCTCTTCGGGAGATAAAGTAGGAGAGAGAGAAAAATGGGAAGAGAGGGGGGGTCGGGGGGATGCGATGAAGGGAGACGATGGTGGTGACTTATGGGGATGGGGAAAGGTAGCTTGTCTCATATTAGCAAGCCACTGATGCGTTGGATATATGTGAATTAAAGGGTGGTCTCAACTCGATGGGCTTGTCTGGATGGGTCGGGCGGCACCATGGTGCAGCCCCCACAGCTCATGCCCTTAGGGAATCTTCAACGGAGAACCATAAATTTTCTCCTGCATCCGTCTGTGGACAGGTCTTCCGTGTCCACGGACATGGATACGGCCATATGCATGGGAAGCCATCATCCAATCGTAGCCGACCGGCTGATATTCATCAAAGTTTGGATAGAAAATGGCGCAAATCATCCATATATATCATGTAAATTAAGCCTAGTACACAAATGTCTCAAATTCAACTAGATTAACCGGATTTTCGACAAGTTTTTCATCAACGGGTCGTGTCGTTCCACACATACTCCCCCTTCAGCTTCATCCAATAATGTGTGCATGTAAATGGCCGTCCCTCTCTCCTGTTGTACAGCGAGCAGCGCGTGCGGGCTACATATAATTTGTAGCCAACATTGAGTGAATGGATCAATCAACAAGTTCAGCAAGAGAAAGCAAAACTTATGATCTCGTATTCTGGCGCGTGCAATGGCCACCTTGCATCGAGCAGATGAACCACCTCACAAAACTTGGTGACGCTGGTCTGAATTGCGTACCGACAACGATCTCACGTTGCGTTGTTGAATGATGTACATGTCGTAGGGCGCAATGTGCTTTCGTGCATGAAACTTTTCATGCACTTGCTCCCAGAAGGTCACCACTCGTGCTCCTGCCTATGAAATCTGCGGATACGGCCAACCACGCATCACACAACAACTCATCCTCCATGGTAGAGAAGCTCACTATCCTTGTTACTATAAAGAACGACATAACATTTGAAAATAAGCTCAATGACATTTGACCGAACACCTGCCGGGCGTGGTGTCTGCCTTGAAGGTCGTCGATAGGGAGCGGAGTGTACCTGGGTACAAACGGCTCCAGGGTGGACAACTCCATCATAAAGGCGTGCATGCGCGTCAGTACTGGCTGCGGACGTCCGGCAATGACTCTATAGCGTCCGAAGATGTACAACAGTGGCGGCGGAGGTGGAGGGTACAGATGCAAAGCAAGGAGAATAAGCGAGTGGAAGGAAATGAGAATGGGAGGGGAAATTGGTGGGCCCGGGGTGTCAGAGTCCTATGTGTACGCTTCCAGACTCCCGCAAATCTCCCCTCACTTTGTCTCCAATTTGCCGAAGAAAACGCGTCCGGACCGCCCCGCGGACTCATACAGACCCGTGTTAGATGGCTTCCGCGGTTCGAAGAGCGCGGTTCAGACGGATGCTGGTGGTTTGAGAGTCGGTGTTGGAGATGCCCTTACAAGGCATAATATTTTTCCCTTACAAAGATAATAGTATTATAGTTCTAGGGGAGTTATCCACAGTGAATTTTATCGTTGTCACGTTACCATGCTTTTTTTTGGAACGTAGACGGTAGATGCGTCCGGCTTTAAATTAATAAAGCCACCAGGGAAAACGTCATCACACACATAGTTTGTTTACAGACCGCCCAAAGTTAACGAGTAGCTGTTGGGGAACGTAGTATTTTAAAATTTTCCTACGATCATGCAAGATCTATCTACCAGATGCATAGCAACGAGAGGGAAGAGTGTGTCTACGTACCCTCGTAGACCGGAAGCGGAAGCGTCAAGTGACGCGGTTGATGTAGTCGAACTTCTTTGCGATTCAACCGATCAAGCACCGAACGTACGGCACCTCCGCGTTCAGCACACGTTCAGCTTGATGACGTCCCACGAGCTCTTGATCCAGTTGAGCTTCACGGGAGAGTTTCGTCAGCACGACGGCGTGGTGACGGATATGATGTATTCACCGGCGCAGGGCTTCGCCTAAGCACTGCGACGGTATGACCGAGGTGTGTTTCTGTGGAAGGGGGCACCGCACACGGCTGGAACAATTCAACTTGTGTGTCTTTGGGTGCCCCCCTGCCCCCGTATATAAAGGAGCAAGAGGGGAGGGCCGGCCGGCCTCCTATGGTGCGGCTAGGGCAATCCTACTAGGAATAGGATTGCAATCCTATTCCTAGTAGGAGTCCACCAAGAAGGAAGAGAGGGAAAAGAAAAGAGGGAGAGGTGGCGCCCCCCCAATCCTAGTCCAACTAGGATCCCTAGGTGGGGCGCCGGCCAGCCTCTATGGGCTGCCTCTCTCCTTTCCTCAAGGCCCACTATGGACCATCCCCCTTCGTAGGGGGTTCCGGTAACCCCCTCCGGCAATCCAGTTAAATCCGAAACTTTTCCGGAACACTTCCGGTGTTCGAATATAGTCGTCCAATATATCAATCTTTATGTCTCGGACATTCCGAGACTCCTCGTCATGTCCGTGATCTCATCCGGGACTCCGAACTACCTTCGGTACATCAAAACTCATAAACTCATAATACCGATCGTCATCAAACGTTAAGCGTGCGGACCCTACGGGTTCGAGAACTATGTAGACATGACCGAGACTCATCTCCGGTCAATAACCAATAGCGGAACCTGGATGCTCATATTGGCTCCTACATATTCTACGAAGATCTTTATCGGTCAAACCGCATAACAACATACGTTGTTCCTTTTGTCATCGGTATGTTACTTGCCCGAGATTCGATCGTCGGTATCTCTATACCTAGTTCAATCTCGTTATCGGCAAGTCTCTTTACTCATTTCCGTAACACATCATCTCGTGACTAACTCATTAGTCTTTTGCTTGCAAGGCTTATTATGATGTGTGTTACCGAGAGGGCCCAGAGATACCTCTCCGACACTCGGAGTGACAAATCCTAATCTTGATCTATGCCAACACCACGAATACTTTCGGAGACACCTGTAGAGCATCTTTATGATCACCCAGTTACGTTGTGACGTTTGATAGCACACAAGGTGTTCCTACGGTATTCGGGAGTTGCATAATCTCATAGTCATAGGAACATGTATAAGTCATGAAGAAAGCAATAGCAGTAAAACTAAACGATCATAGTGCTATGCTAACGGATGGGTCTAGTCCATCACATCATTCTCCTAATGATGTGATCCCGTTGATCAAATGACAACTCATGTCTATGGCTAGGAAACATAACCATCTTTGATCAATGAGCTAGTCTAGTAGAGGCATACTAGGGACATACTGTTTTGTCTATGTATTCACACATGTACTAAGTTTCCGGTTAATACAATTCTAGCATGAATAATAAACATTTATCATGATATAAGGAAATATAAATAACAACTTTATTATTGCCTCTAGGGCATATTTCCTTCAGTAGCAACATATCAACCAACATAAATTTGAGCTAAGGATAAAGGTCGGGCCGAAGACCAAAAGATATCGCGCTTATGTAGCAGGAGGAGGAGGTCCGTCGTCTCATCGGGTTTGGCTTGTCACCGTCTTGATCTTCTCCATTACTGCTATCATGTATTGTTCATCACGCGCTTTCCCCAACGACATCCACACCTGAAGAAAAATGTGGCATTTGAAGAGAATGTCAGCTGGATGGTTTGGAAACTTGTGTTCGATGGTGATTTTGTTTCGAACCGACCAAAGAGACCATAACAGCGCCCGGACGCAACGCCACAGTATCCTAGCGTTTGATCCTTTCTGTGCAGAAAGGATGTCTAAGAGGTCCGCCGCGGATTATGGATGCCAATTTTTGGAGAACGTTTCCGAAACCGCACTCCACGCAAACCGGGCCAGCACGCATTGGAAAAAGATATGATTGGCGTTTTCTCCCAATCCACAAACTGTACAGGTGCCATCAGCCGGACCATTACGTTTGGCCACGTTATCGGAGGTGGGTAGCCGGTTTCGCACCATTTGCCACATGAAGATCTTGATCTTCAGTGGCAGGCCCGCCTTCCGTAGTCCCCTAGCCATGGAAAACACAGGGCCCTCAGACATCTTGGAGTATAATGATTTGACCGTAAATTGCTTAGAGGCCATAAGTTTCCAAGAGATGATGTCTGGCTCGGTGGAGAGATTGATATCCCTCCAGGCCTCCACCAGGTTATCCCAGTTATACGCTTCCTCCTGACCCAAGGGCCGTATAAAAGAGATCGCCGGGGGTAAGACTCTAAGGGCGTCAGCAACCATAATGTTGGTGTCGGTGGCAAGGTGATGTAGTTCGGGGTGGGATTGCCACAATGGAGCATTCTCCCACCAATGGTCAAGCCAGAAACGGGTAGATTCACCGTTCTTAATTGTGAATTGGGCCCCTAAAGCGAAAGCCGGCCGGACGTCTTGGATCCCTCTCCAAAACGTCGATCCAAAGGGCTGAGCCTGGAAGACATTTCCGTCCGGAAAGTATTTAGCCTTAATGAAAGTGCAACTAATCCCCGGGTGGTTTTGGTAATTAATAACAACATATATATCATTGGACTAATATTCACCTGAGAATCATTTCAGAAAAGTTCGATGATATGGGTATGGAAATGTCTGAAGAAGTGGACCCCTCAAAATGCTAAGACAAGCATTGGCAAAAGCTCAAGACTCTATTTTTGGTTTAGTGATCAAAGATCACATTGAGTCCATAGGAAAAGCCAATACTATTAAAAGGGGATGAGGTTGTGTTAATGATCTAGTTGCTCAAGTGCTTGGTGATCTAGCTCCCTCAACTATCAGCACTCTTCACTATTCAACACACTCATAAGTAATCTCAGACAAACCGATTCTGCAAACTCAGTCCCACCGAGATGAACCACTTTAGTTGTTTCCCCAAACCCTAATTTCTCGGTCCATCCGATTCTGAGTTTCGGTCTCACCGAAAATGTACTGCCAACCTTCTGTAACCATTGACAGCATTTCGGAATATCCGAGTTGTTGTTTTCGGTCACACCGAGATGGCAAACCCTAATCTTTGACTCACTTCGGACACACCGAGATGGTATTTTCGGTCCCACCGAAAATCCCAACGTTCACTATATTTGAACTTTCGGCCTGACCGAGTTTTAACTTCGGTCTCACCGAGATTGGTCAAATGTGTGTGTAACGGTTGGATTTTGTGTGGAGGCTATATATACCCCTCCACCCCCTCTTCACTCGTGAGGAGAGCCATCAGAAAGTACCACCACTTCTACCATACACTTTCTGAGAAGTGAACCACCTACCCTTGTGTTGAGATCAAGCCATTCCATTCCTACCATATGAAACTTGATTTCTAGCCTTCCCAAGTTGCTTTCCACTCAAATCTTTCTTCCACCACAGCCATATCAGTGAGGAGAGTTGAGTGTTGGGGAGATTATCATTTGAAGCACAAGAGCAAGGAGTTCATCATCATCAACACCGTCTATTACCTTTTGGGGGGTGGTGCCTCCTAGATTGGTTAGGTGTCGCTTGGGAGCCTCCGTCTTTGAGATGTGGAGTTGAACCAAGAAGTTTGTAAGGGCAAGGAGATCGCCTACTTCGTGAAGATCTACCCCGAGTAAGGCTAGTCCTCCGTGGGCGTAGGCCGTTATGGAATAGACAAGGTTGCTTCTTCGTGGACCCTTCGTGGGTGGAGCCCTCCGTGGACTCGCGCAGCCGTTACCCTCCGTGGGTTGAAGTCTCCATCAACGTGGATGTACGATAGCACCACCTATCGGAACCACGACAAAAATCTTCGTGTCACCAAACTGCGTTTGATCTTCTCCACCTCTCTTTTACATGTGCAATTTACTTTCCGCTGCTTATACTCTAGAATTGCATGTGTAGGGTGATACTTGTGTTGATCTTAATTGTGAAACTGCCAAAAACATTGCATGATCTAAAGGCAGATTTTTTATATTGTCAAGTAGTCTAATCACCCCCCCTCTAGACCTACTTTCGATCCTACAAGTGGTATCAGAGCTTTGGTCTCCATTGCTTTGGTTTCCATTGCATTGGACTCCATAAGCTTGGTTTCACAACCTAGGAGAGTATGGCGTCTAGTGAGGGTAATTATCGTAGAGGTCCTTACTTTGATGGTACAAATTTTGCTAGTTGGAAGCATAAAATGAAAATGCATATACTTGGTCATAACCCAGCCGCATGGGGCATTATCTGTGTTGGTATGCAAGGTGATTTCTTTGAAGAAGGAAAAGTTCCGGATCGCGAAGCTACACCCGAAGAGTTGCGGATGTTGCAAAACAATGCTCAAGCTTGTGACATTCTCTTCAATGCTTTGTGTCCCGAAGAGTTCAAAAAAATCAGTCGTCTTGAGAATGCTAAGGAGATTTGGGATACTTTGGTAGAAATGCACGAAGGTACTGAATCTGTGAAGGAATCAAAGCTAGATATTCTTCAAGGTCAACTTGACAAGTTCAAGATGAAGGATGGTGAAGGAGTCGCTGAAATGTACTCTAGGCTTGCTCTCATCACAAATGAGATTGCTGGCTTAGGAAGCGAAGAAATGACCGACCGATTCATCATTAAGAAGATTCTCAGAGCTTTGGATGGAAAGTATGACACCGTGTGCACTTTGATCCAAATGATGCCAAATTACAAGACTCTCAAGCCAACTGAAGTCATTGGAAGAATTGTTGCTCATGAGATGACACTTAAGGATAAGGAAGAGCTTCACAACA
This sequence comes from Secale cereale, assembly GCA_902687465.1. NCBI lineage: Eukaryota > Viridiplantae > Streptophyta > Magnoliopsida > Poales > Poaceae > Secale > Secale cereale. Next base: position 80,100,571 of record LR738715.1, on the reverse strand, counting down.
AGTCAAGTGGTGCTTACAAAGCTACAAGTGATGCTCCTACTACCTCAAGTGACAAGCTAATTTCCAATGAAGAGATAAGCCTAATGGTCAAGAACTTCAACAAGTTCTACAAGAATAGAGGCAAAGAAAGAAGCTCAAAATCTAGATCATATGATGAAAAGAGATCTTCTAGCCGTGATCGAAACTGCTACAATTGTGGAAGACCTGGACACTTCTCAAATGAGTGTACGGCTCCCCACAAAAGAAGAGAAGAATCTCCAAGAAGAAGAGCAAGAGATGAGTCACCTCGGAGAGAGAGAAGGGGTAGAGATGATCGTTATGAACGAAGACCCTCTCGGAGAAGCAAGGATTCGGAGAGGAAAGACAAGTCATCAAGGAGCTACACAAGAAGAAGACATCAAGCTCATGTTGGTGAATGGGTCTCCGGCTCCGACTCTGACAATCAATCCGATGGAAGCTATCACTCCGACTCCGACTATAGTCAAGATGAAGGTGTTGCCGGACTTGCACTAGTATCCTCCAACTCCAACTCCTACGACTTATTTGATTCACCAAATGAGGGAATTGGAAGATGCTTCATGGCTAAAGGCCCCAAGGTAACACACCCTGAATTCATTGACTTTGATAGTGATGAGGATGACTTGCTAGGTGAAGATGAGCTCTTGCATGATAAATCTAGTGAGCTTAGTAATGATGAAAATGCTAGTAGTCTTTACAGTCGAGAAGAGTCGAATGACAATGCTATGAAGGAGATTGAGCGTCTAACTAAAGAACTAAACACTCTTAAGTTAGCTCATGAAACAACTCAAGAAGATCATAGAGAGCTCCTAAGATCTCATGAGAAGCTATGCTTCGAGAAGCTCACTCTAGAACAAGAACATGAGTTTCTAAAAGCGATCAATGACGATCTTCGAAAGAAGAGTTCTTCATATCTTGCCAAACGACTTCTCTTGTCTAATTTCTTGCCACCTATTAAGACTAAGCATGACAAGCATAAGAAAAGTTCTTCCTCTAGTAGTAACAATAACAATGTTAAATCCAATATTGTTGCTTCTAGTAGTTCTCTTGATTCCACTAACAATGTTTCAAGCCAAGTTACACTTGAGCAAGAAAATAGCTTATTGAAGGAAATCATAGAGAAAGGTGTCTACAAGAGTCTTGCCGGAAGCAAGAACTTTGAGGAGATTGTTCGCAAACAAGGAAGACACCGGAAGAATCAAGGGATTGGTTTTGAGCGAAAGTTCAACGCCGAAGGTGTTGAGTGGGAAGAAGGTCAATACCCTACTCCACAGTTTGTCTCACAAAAGGAGAAGTATGATCCTACTTCTTCCAATGTGGAACAAGCTCAAGATGACCTTCCACCACAAGACCACAAGCTAAAGGCCAAGGACAACCTTCAAGACGAGATTGATGCATTCATTGAAGCACCTCAAGCCATGGTCAAGTGGGTTCCCAAGGACACATCAAGTTCTACTTCGTCAAGCTCAACTACAACACCAAGGATTCCCATCAAGATGATGTGGATCCCAAAGAAGAAGAACTAGTAGGTTCTTGAGGGTGACTCCGCCAACAAACTTCACTCATATTCTTTTTGGCAAGAACTTGTGCAATCAACTTCCACATCATGCACTTGTTCATGGAGTCACAAACCCTCTTGTTGGTAAGTCAAGGGACAAGGTAATCATTGCTTTCATGGACATCATCTTTTGTGTACTTCACTCTATGTCTATGGATATTCTTGTTTGTTCCTTGTGGGACTAACCCATGTAGGTATTGAAAGTGCCCTAATCCAAAGGATTGCTCCCAACTCTTGATGATCTACATCAACATTGAGCATCCACATCTTCAACATCTACATGAAGTCTTCTACGACAACCCAAGGTTAGTTTGACCCTTTAAAAGGGGTTCTCACATCAAGGGGGAGCTTTGCTCTAAAAATTGAGCAAAAGCATCTCCAAATGATGTGAACACATAAATGCTTTATGTAAAAGTGGTAACCCCACTTGTGCTTAAACGATGAGTATGACCTATGATCAAATGTTCTCATTTGGCTCCTAAGTCAATATACTCATATATAGATGACCTAGTCATCGACAAATTGTGTGCTAGTAGCTAGAGTGTTGGTTGTGCATGTTTGACACATATTTCAGTTGCTATCTTATTGTGTGAGCATGTTGAATGCATGATTTCATCCATTCAAGGACATCCATTTGTTGTTTTGATTGTTTTGGTTGTTTTGTTTTTCCTGGCCAAATGGATGGACAAGAATGCCTAAGCACCTTCCCTAGCTATCTATGCTTTCTTGTCTCAAAACTCTATTCATGCTCATATCACAACTTTGAACAAGTCTTTTTCGGACAGTCCGAGTGAGGAGCACTCGGAACCACCGATTCGTCTAAGGCTGACTTCCAAAACCTTCTAAGTCAATTTCGGTCTGACCGGTTTCTCAATCTCGGTCCAACCGAAACGCTTAGACTGATCTAGGTTTCATCTCGGTGAAACCGAGTTCAAACTCTCGGTCTGACCGATATGTGTAACTGCACATCAGTTATACATCTCGGTGACACCGAGTTTTTCAACTCGGTCCCACCGACAGCACGGGGTTATATATACCTGAGGGGCTGCGCGCGATTTCTTTCTTCAAACCGTTCGCCCCCAAGACCCCTGCTGCCGCCGCCCTGGTCTACGGATCGTCGCCTTCGTCGCCTGTGCGCCCTCGCCGCAGGTCTCCGCCGCCGTCAACGGTAATCACCTCCACCGTTGCCGCCGTAGAGGGACACCACCAAGTTAGGGTGTGTCCCGATCCCTTTTCGTGCTCCACTTCTGATTCTTGCACGATAGGTTGCCATGATTCAATCCACGTTTGATATGTTCCCTATACAATAGTTCAGATCTTCTAGTTTCGAGGAAAATTCTTAGGTTTAGGTTTCCACGGAATGCATCTCGGTGAAGCCGATTTTTGAATATCGGAATGACCGATTTGGCCTCTGGCCATTGCACTGCGTAATTCGGTTTAACCGAGTTGTGCCAATCGGAACGACCGAAAAGTAGTTTCAGTGAAACCCTAAGTTTTCGGTAGAACCGAAACCCATTTCGGTCTGACCGAAAGTGGTGTGTAGGTTTCTGTTGAGCACTTCGGTTGCACCGAAACCTAAAATCGGTTTGACCAAAATACATTCTGTGAAAACTCAAAACTAAGTTTTGAACTCAATTTTTTTTGCAAAAAACTTCTGCAGTTGTGATAACTCTTCTATTCTGCCTATACCTTATCTTTTCACAGGTTTTTCAGCCATGTCAGATGTCAGTGACAGCCAGAACAGGTCTGAATCACCGTTTGCTGAAATTCCAGAGGCAGATACAAGTCCTGCGAGCAGCTCTAGTGATGATGGTGAGAGGAGCACCCCTAGTGGTTTGCCTCCTGCAGCCACCAGAACCAGGAAGAAGAGAACTTCTGATGATGAGGACTCTGACTTTGTTGCTGAGGAAGTTACCTCCAAGCCCAAGAGGAATGTGGTTGCCAAAGAGCACCAAGGGCAGCAGCCAAGGAAAGGCACAAGCAAAGTGAAGCAGTCAGCAGTTGCTAAGAAGCTCAACTTGGAAGAACCTGCTCCAAGCAAGGTGAAGAAGACTTCCAAAAGGAAGAGGGTAGTATATGCTGAACCTCAAGTTGATGCTGAAGAAGAAGAAGAAGCACCCCAGCCTCCTCCTCAGAAAGCTAAGTTCATGGGTGATGCTATTCGGGCTCAAGCCTCTTCTAAGCCCAAGAAGCCTGCTCCAGTCAAGGCAGCTCCAGCCAAGCCCAAGAGAACAACCAGAAGCATTCCAGCTTCTGAGAAGAACAAAGGTGAGATGCCACCGTCTGAATCAGATGAAGAGCATGTGTTGCTTAAGCTCCGTCCCAAGTTGCCACTCCACAATGATGTTCATCCTCAAGCTGAGCACATGAAGGCAAGAAAGGACAAAGGTCTCAGGCTATGGAGACAGTCTGATCCATATGCTGTAAGGAGAAGGACTGCTGTGGACCCCAGATTCCACACCAGAGAGCAGCAAGATTTCTATGAGACCGTGCTAATGGATAAGAAGCCCATTGTTGCTGACACCAGGTATGTTGACTGGAAGTACATTGACAGTGAAGAGCACTGGGACTTCTTTCCCCATGTGCATGAGAGCTTTACTGCATGTGGAGTTGCTGATTTTGTGGGTCAAGAGCTGACAGCTTGGAATGACGAGATGATCATGCAGTTCTATGCCACAGCCCACTTCTATCCTAATGGCAAGATCACCTGGATGACTGAAGGTCAAAGGTTTTCTTCGACTGTTGAAGAATGGGCAGAACTTCTGAACGCTCCAGTGCAGAGAGAGGACGACATTGATGTCTATGGGATTCCTAAGAAGAGTCATGATTCCATGAAGAATATGTACAAGGAGATCCCAGCTGCTGATTTGGAAGGATGGAAGCTTGGCTCAGTGTATTATCTCCAGGCAGGTCTGACCACCACTAACACTATTCTGAGGCATACATTGATGCCTAAGTCAGGAGACCACCGGATGATACGAGGCTATTCTATCAACATGCTGCACATTCTCGATGAGAAGGCACCTTTTAAGGTGATGGACTTGATGGTAGAAACCATTAAGAGGACTGCAGCTGACCAGAAAAGGTCGTGTGGGTTTGCACCGCAGATACAGATGCTCATCAACGCCAAGTTTGGCACGGGCAAATTCTTGCTGGATAGGAAGCACTTGCCACTGCAGCCAGAGCATGAGGACAACGTAGTTGTGATGGATGAAGAGGATCCTACCTCAGTTGAAGGACAAGCCAAAATCGAAGCTGCAAAGAAGGCTAAAGCTGACAAAGAAGCAGCAGCAGCAGCAGCTAAGCCAAAGAGCTTTGGAGAACAAATTCTTGAAGCTACCCAGAGGATTGAACAACGCCTGGCCAGCATTGAGCAATCTCAGGAGAGCCTTGAGAGGATTGTCGAGGACAAAATCCACGCTCTGGACGTGAAGCTGACTGAGATTCAGGTGTCTGTCAACAAGCTTGAGGCAGACATGGAGGAGACGAGGCAGGAGAGAGCAGAGCTTATGCAGGATGATCTAGTCCAGGACTCTCATCGCCAGACCGCTCAGATTCCCAGAGGATCCAGATCTGCAGCTATCCCAGTGACAGACTCCAGGGCTACCACTTCAGCACCAGCTACAGCTCCAGCAGTTCCTCCAGCTCCAGCATCCACTCCTCCACCGCAGACTTCAGCAGAAGTCTTCGCCGATGCAGCTATCTCTACACCGACATCTACCCATACGGGAGCCGCCAGCAGAGCCCGCAGTGACGTTTAGCTCTATACCTTTTCGAACTTTTTGGTAACTTGTTGCCAAAGGGGGAGAAATTGTTATAGATCATAGGGCTTCGAGAGAGAGAGTGCTCTTTCGTCTTTTCGTTCTTTTGCCGGTTTTCCTTGAGATACATTGGTTTCTTTTGGTTCCAGATACTTTATGTGTGCTTGCTACTACGTTTGATGCTACCTTAATGAGTGCTTAGTCATACTATGCTTTAATGTGTGCTTATTGCTTATCTTATTGCTTATCCTTATTGCATGGCTATTTACTCTTGTCTTGGTGATTGAGTGCATGTTACTCATTCTTATCATTTTGTGCGCTCCACCAAGATGTATGTGACATGGAAGAGTGACCCATAATCCTAATCGATTGTGCATTTGCATTCAAACGCAAATTTTAAATAGTGCACAAATTTAGGGGGAGCTCTTGTTTATCACATACTTCTCAAAGCGACGATATTATTCCTTGATTATATCTTTTGTCGAAGCTTTGATCTATATGTTGTCATCAATTACCAAAAAGGGGGAGATTGAAAGTGCAACTAATCCCCGGGTGGTTTTGGTAATTAATAACAACATATATATCATTGGACTAATATTCACCTGAGAATCATTTCAGAAAAGTTCGATGATATGGGTATGGAAATGTCTGAAGAAGTGGACCCCTCAAAATGCTAAGACAAGCATTGGCAAAAGCTCAAGACTCTATTTTTGGTTTAGTGATCAAAGATCACATTGAGTCCATAGGAAAAGCCAATACTATTAAAAGGGGATGAGGTTGTGTTAATGTTCTTGTTGCTCAAGTGCTTGGTGATCTAGCTCCCTCAACTATCAGCACTCTTCACTATTCAACACACTCATAAGTAATCTCGGACAAACCGATTCTGCAAACTCAGTCCCACCGAGATGAACCACTTCAGTTGTTTCCCCAAACCCTAATTTCTCGGTCCATCCGATTCTGAGTTTCGGTCTCACCGAAAATGTACTGCCAACCTTCTGTAACCATTGACAGCATTTCGGAATATACGAGTTGTTGTTTTCGGTCACACCGAGATGGCAAACCCTAATCTTTGACTCACTTCGGACACACCGAGATGGTATTTTCGGTCCCACCGAAAATCCCAACGTTCACTATATTTGAACTTTCGGTCTGACCGAGTTTTAACTTCGGTCTCCCCGAGATTGGTCAAATGTGTGTGTAACGGTTGGATTTTGTGTGGAGGCTATATATACCCCTCCACCCCCTCTTCACTCGTGAGGAGAGCCATCAGAAAGTACCACCACTTCTACCATACACTTTCTGAGAAGTGAACCACCTACCCTTGTGTTGAGATCAAGCCATTCCATTCCTACCATATGAAACTTGATTTCTAGCCTTCCCAAGTTGCTTTCCACTCAAACCCTTCTTCCACCACAGCCATATCAGTGAAGAGAGTTGAGTGTTGGGGAGATTATCATCTGAAGCACAAGAGCAAGGAGTTCATCATCATCAACACCGTCTATTACCTTTTGGGGGGTGGTGCCTCCTAGATTGGTTAGGTGTCGCTTGGGAGCCTCCGTCTTTGAGATGTGGAGTTGAACCAAGAAGTTTGTAAGGGCAAGGAGATCGCCTACTTCGTGAAGATCTACCCCGAGTAAGGCTAGTCCTCTGTGGGCGTAGGCCGTGATGGAATAGACAAGGTTGCTTCTTCGTGGACCCTTCGTGGGTGGAGCCCTCCGTGGACTCGCGCAGCCGTTACCCTCCGTGGGTTGAAGTCTCCATCAACGTGGATGTACGATAGCACCACCTATCGGAACCACGACAAAAATCTTCGTGTCACCAAACTGCGTTTGATCTTCTCCACCTCTCTTTTACATGTGCAATTTACTTTCCGCTGCTTATACTCTAGAATTGCATGTGTAGGGTGATACTTGTGTTGATCTTAATTGTGAAACTGCCAAAAACATTGCATGATCTAAAGGCAGATTTTTTATATTGTCAAGTAGTCTAATCACCCCCCCTCTAGACCTACTTTCGATCCTACACTTAAGGATTCTGGCCCAGAGCCCCGACTCGTTGTGAGCTAATCTCCACCACCATTTGATTAAGAGGGCTACGTTCATTAATTTGGAGTTTGTAACCCCAAGTCCCCCAAGTTTTTTTGGACGGCATATTGCCGCCCACTTGACCAGGTGGTATTTCTTTTTGGATCCCGTTCCTTCCCAAAAGAACCGAGATCGAGGGGTGTCGAGCTTGGCATGAACTCCATTCGCCAAGAGGTACATACCCATAATAAACATGGGGAGAGAGGATAAGCTCGAGTTGGTGAGAATGAGTCTGGCCGCAGATGACATCAATCTTCCACGCCAAGGACTAACCCTGTTGGCAACTTTCCCGTAGAGTGGTTCCCACTCAGCTATGGTAAGTCCACGGGTAGAGATAGGTAACCCCAGGTACTTAATCGGGAAGAAACCCCGCTTACAGTTGAGCAGGTTTGCCACTCTAGAGCTCGAGGGATCATCCATCCCTATGGTGATCACTTCGCTCTTGAGGAAATTTATCTTAAGCCCCGACATAAGCTCGAAAGCTAGTAGTAGGAGTTTGACAGAGGCCACACTACTGTCGTTGGGTTCAAAGAGAAGCATCGTATCGTCCGCGTATTGTAGGTGTGAAACTCCGCCCGGTATGAGGTGAGGCACTAAACCGGAGATATGACCCGCGGCACTAGCACGATTGATCAGCGCTACAAGTGCGTCTGCCACAAAATTGAAGATCAGAGGGGAGCTCGGGTACCCTAGTCAGAGTCCCCTCTTATTACGAAAGAAACTACCTACTTCACCGTTAATGGTGACCGCCGTGAGGCCGCTAGACACCAGGTGCATAATGCGGTGAACAAAACCTGCCTCAAAACCCTTTTTGAGGAAGAATTCTTGGACAAAATCCCAGTTCACGCGGTCATAGGCCTTCTCGAAATCAAGTTTGAGGAAAACTCCCTTAGTTTTATTCCTTTTAATCTCATGAACAATTTCCAACAGGGCGATCGGCCCCTCAAGAATATTTCTATGTTTAAGGAAGCCCGTTTGGCTATGACTAATGGTCCGTTGCGCAATTAGAGCGAGGCGCGAGGTGTAAGCTTTAGCGCAGATCTTGAAAGGTACATTGATGAGAGTGATGGGCCTGAAAAGTCTGATATTGTCAGCCCCTTTGACCTTAGGGATAAGGCTAATGGCTCCGTAGTTAAGCCTCGAAAGGTCTATCGTACCTAGGGCGAAGCCATTAACAATCGCGTAGAACAGGTGTTTCAACATGGGCCAAAAGCGCTTGAAGAACTCCACGGGCCATCCATCCGGACCAGGCGCCGTGTCACTCTTCATATCAAGAAGTGCCTTATCGATCTCCTCAGGAAGGAAAGAGAGGGCCAGGCTATCATTTTCCTCCTACGAAACCTTTTCCGCCTGATTCCACAAATCCGCTCGCAGGCAAAGAGGTTTATCACTGGCCTTCCCCAAAAGGCCGATGAAAAACTCATAGATGTGGGCCGAGCTTTGCTCCTGGGTGAGCAACAGGCCCGAGTCGGACTGTAGGCGAAGGATAGTGCTTTTCCTTTTCCGGCCATTCGCAAAGGCGTGAAAGTAACCAGTATTAGCATCACCCTTTGTCACCCACTTGACGCTGCCCCTACGGCGCCAATATTCCTCCTCCGCCCTCAGCAGAGCAAGGACTTGGTCTTCCAAGGCGTACCTGTGAGTCCATTCGGCCTCCGAAAAGGGACGAAGGTCCGCTTCAAGGTCGAGGCGCGCAATCTCGACCGTAAGCCGTGCACGCTCTTTCTTGGACACACTTCCCTGGTTGGCCCCCCAGTCACGCAGGAAGGCCCGAAGCTTAGCCGCCGCGGCGGTCCAAAGATCCGCGGGAGATCTTTGGGCCCCAATCGTCGAAACAATATCGTCCCAACGATCGCGGGCCATAAGCTCAAAACCCTCGCACTCAAACCAAGCAGTTTCGAAGTAGAAACGTTGGCTGCGTCTAATCGACTCCTCCCCTGAGGAGAAGATTAGAGGGATATGGTCCGAACCTATACGCGTTTCTGCCACCAACGAGCATAGGGGGAAAAGGGCTTCCCACTCAGGTGTGAAAAAAACCCGATCAAGGACACTCCGGACCGGATTAGTTTGTTTGTTGGTCCAGGTGAACCTGGCTCCGGTCCTAGCCGCCTCCCTAAGGACAGCAGCAGCGATAGCCTGATTGAACATGGACACCCTTGTCCAGTCAATGTTGTTGTTATTCTTGTCCGCACCCGAGCGAATCAAGTTAAAATCCCCCCCAACCACCACAGGTAGATTGAGATTACGTTTAGCGCCCACTATCAAAGACAACTCGTGAAGGAAATCGTGGGATCGCTCATGGTTAGCCGGGCCATAAACACATATGGTAACCCATGTAAGTCCCGAGCCCTTGTGTTTGGTCGTAACATACACACAGAACAAACCTACCTCCCAAGCTAACACTTCACAAATATCGCGGTTGCACCCCATAAGGATACCTCCGGAATGACCCGAAGAAGGCAGCCAATGCCAATCAAAACGTTGGAGGGGGTCAATAGCTAGGAGATCTCTATGCGAAAAATCTAGTTTGATCGTTTCTTGAAGGGCAATAAAATCTATGCGCTCCTTAGCAATGTATTCTCTAAGTTGGGTGCGGCGACCCACATGGCCGCAACCCCTAATGTTCCAAAAGAGGAACCACATCTAGATAACACGATTACGAAGGCGAACACCCCTGGAAGTGATCGCCTTGGCCACTCTCTTCTTAGTCCGTCCCCGCCCCTGCGAGGCCCTCGGAGAAGAAGAAAGCGCACCGGAATCCGAAATCGGAGCAGCCTCATTGGGCACCACCACATCGCCAGCCCCAACTGGGATATTCTCAGGTAATTCCGACGCCGCACACCTGGCTGCTGCCTCAGTCAAAGAGGCCTGAGCCTCTTCCCGAGCCCGAAGTAAAGAGATAAGCTCGCCAGGGGGGTTAGGCACGAAAACACCAGCGTCATCTAAAATCGTAGCAAGATGATCATCGGAAAAAGCATTTAGAATGCGAAAAGAGGGGGGGTTACCAGCGGCCTCCATGTTCTTGTCGGCGATGCGGAGCTGTGCGCTTTCCATAGACGAGAGCTCGCCCAGCTTGGCCTTGGCACGGGCGCTGGGGGCCCGTTGCGCCACCGGGGTCGCCCTCGTACGCTTGGCCTTGCTGTTGGTCCCAGCGGCGCCTAAGGCCGCGCCCAGCTCGCCACCGAGCTCCGAAGAATTCCCCGCCCCCGACGAAGAGGTAGCCTTGGAGGTCGGCTTCCGCCCCGCAGTCTTCTTAGGTTGTCGTCCCGCACTGTTGGAGCCCCGCTTAGGGCCCGGAGTGTGATCAGTGTCACCGAGAACCACCAGCTCCTGGTCTTCAGACAAAGTAGTGTTGGAGGGAGGAGGAAGTTTAGACAATCCGGCCCCTCCTTGACGTGCCAGAGGCAGAGCCTCAAGGTTGGACCCATATTCATTGAAAGAAGTATCAAGGGACCGAGCAAGCGGAGGTACACTGACAGCAGTGTCCTGGGTCGCCGTCCCAATGGTACCCACCTCTGAGGTCAAAGCGCCCAGCTTTTCCCAGGTCTCAGTGTCGATGGATGTATCATGCAGACTCTCTTCCAGTTCGTCCGTGGCAACAGGCAGAGGGGGGCGATAGTTGAGGTTGTTCCCCGCGCACGGGCCCCAGTAGAGCCGCTCGGGATAGAGCCGAGGGTGGTAGGCAGCGGCGCGCACTGACCCAAGGACGAGGCCGTGGCCTTTGGGGGGTTAGGAGCAGCCACCACCAAGTGTGCACGGTCTCCTCCGCGCTTAGGAAGAACCTCACGTTCCACTTTAATTTGATATCCCTCACTGTTGAACCAGACCTCCACCACCCCATTGAGTTTCTCAGGCGCACGTCAGGCTATCTTCATCCTGACAGGCCCCAACCTAATCAGGGATAGCTCGTCGACCACAATTGGCCGACCCAGCATCCGTAGGCCCTCCTTAATACGGTCCTCACGGCGGTGTTTCTTCGGAATGCCGTATAAACGAACCCACGTCTCAGGCATCTGCATAGGTTGAATTTCTTCGTGCAACATATCCCGCACCCTTGCGGTTATGTCGTGGATGGAAAGAAAATGCTTGCCACTAGACTTGGCCATGTGTAAAAGATCAGCAGAGGGGAAAACCACAAGAAAATCATCATCACCCACTTGCGTTACCTGCCAGTCCCAATCGCTCACCACCATATGCTTCAATTCTTGCTTGAGGATGCGGAGCGTCAATTTCCCAGGCTCGGCTGAGAGGATTGCAGCATTCTTGATGCGCTCGTCGATGGGGATCTCCAGCGCGTCGTCGTCATCGTATTCCAAGCAGAAAAAGCCCTCGCCGGAGATAGCACTCCCCATGATCTGCAGATGCAATTGCCTCCCCCGCGTCGGACAGTTAGCCGAAGCATGTCCTTCCTCTTTGCACAGGACGCAAAGAGGTTTGAACTTGCACCTCGACTAGTAGTGGCCGGGCCTCCCGCATTTGAAGCATTCCACCTCGGGCGCCTCCTCCACCGGAATAGGTTCCGCCGCCGTGCCCTTGGAAGCACCAGGAAGACCTGGACCCACCGGATCTGGAGTGGCCCGTGGTTTCGAGGGCATCGGGGCCACCACGCTTCCCCCAGCGTAGATCTGCCCATCCGCTTTCTTCTCCAGCGCCCGCCGGCGCTGGAAGCTCTGTTTCTTGTTCTTCTTGGCCTGTTGTTGAATCCACCATGGGGGAGGGGGACCCCAATCCCCCTCGCGCCCGCCGTGGTCGCGTGACCCGTCGATCCGAGCACGGCCGTCGCGGCCGTCCGAGCGTTCCCGCATCGCTCGTTTAGCCTTGTCACGCAGATCGGACTCCCTCCGCCGTTCGCCCACCGGATCCAGCGCCTCCAAGGGCCGCTTCTCAGCACGCCGATCACCCATCACCGCCGCCGCGAAGGATTTGAGAAGGGGAGGAGGAGGAGCGAGAGGTATGAGGGTGCGGGCTGTGAGAGCCAGACGCCGCACCTCGAGTGGAGTGGCTGGAAACCCTAACTGGGGATCCAGGCACCCGCGTCGCATCCATAAGTACCCCCTCCCCCTAGCTGGCACGGGCCCGCGCGTAGTGGGCCGTGGAGGCCCGAGCGGGGGCAGGTAAATAGGCCCAGACGCAGCGACCCCTAACGCAGGGCAGCAGGGCCGACCAGCCGTAACAGAGAGGACGCCCAGAGTCAAAGCGCCCCCCAGTGGGCCAGCAGGATCGGGCCCACCCAAGCCGGCCAGCCCAGGAAGTACGCCAGGCCCAACCCTAGGCCCAGCATCGTCCGTCGTCTCCGTCCTCCCGCAGATCCGCGCCGCCGAGCGTGGTGACGTCGCCGGAGAAGGACGAGCCGGAGACCGCAGCACCGGCTGCTCCGTGGCAGAGGACCCCGGCCCCTTCTGCAGCGCACTCACCGTCGTCGGAGCCCGGACAAGGCCAGCCAACGCAGCACCTCCCCCGGCGCCAGCGTTCCTCGACGGATTCCAGATCCGGTGAGCCATGGTGCACGGGCCTTTTCCACCAGGGGCAAAGCGCCGCACCAGACCCCGCTCCGTCCTGAGCGTCGACGCCGCGAACGCCACGAAATCACCCACCGTAGGGCCCGCCGGAATCTTGCGCAGATCGAAATTCCCCGTCGAGCACTCCAACACCTCGTCCGCTTCGTCCTCCTCGTCGGAGTCGACCCCCTCCAGGGCCCAAAATCGGTTGGATCGAGGAGCGGCGGAGCGCGCAGACGATTCCGGCGTCCCAGCCTCCGTCCGCAGGGGACCGTCGCGAGGGGAGCCACCACCATGGCGCACCACCGTCCAGCCCCCCTGCCCGCGCGGCGACCTCACAGACCCCCGCGCCCCGGAGTCCACGACCCCGGACACGCCCGGAACGGAACCAGTCGCTGGCCAGCACACCGGAGCACCGCAGTCCCGAGGCCAACCGCCGGCGGCGGGCGAGGCGACGCCACCCTCGCTCGCAGGCAGCCCCAACGGTCCGCTTTCAAACATGGCTCAGCTCTCCCTTTCAAATAAGGCCTCCTTGAGGGAGAAAAATTCTATGAGACCAGGTCTCATGGGCTAGCAGGTGAGACCCACCCTGATGAATGACACGTGGCAATCACAAATCACAAAGCACCTCCCCACCCCCCACCTGAAATCAGGGGGAGAGAGATTAGATGCTTTGTGATTTGTGAATGCCACGTGTCATCCATCAGGATGGGTCTAACGTAATGTATATGAGACCTGGTCTCATATAATTTTTTTCCCTCCTTGAGCATTATGTTTACTAGCAGGTTTGTAGTGCTCTCAGGAAAAAAATTATATGAGACCAGGTCTCATATAATGCACGTGAGACCCACTCTGATGGATGACACGTGGCATTCACAAATCACAAAGCATCTAATCTCTCCTCCCTGATTTCAGGTGGGGGTGGGGGAGGTGCTTTGTGATTTGTAAATGTCACGTGTCATCCATCAAAGTGGGTCTCACCTGCTAATCTATGAGACCTGGTCTCATAGAATTTTTTTCCGTGCTCTCACGTTACCATGCTCAAAAACCTCAAATTAGATATGTCCCTCGTTCCATGCGAAAATTAGGGTGCTCTTTACTAAAGTGTGTGCCTACATTTGGGAAACGTCCCTTTTTCGATGCGAAAATTAGGGTGCTCTTTACTAATGTGTGTGCCTACATTTGGGAAACGTCTTTAATTTGGTCAAACTTGTCATTACTTTTGCATTTAGTATAACATAATTAATATCACCGGACGGAGGGAGTAAGCAAGAACATCCTACATATAAACCCGGCCTGGCCAGCCATCTACAGTTAGCACACACCAACATCTGATCACCTTCAGGAGCCATTGTTAGCGCGCAGATCAGTAGCCAAAATTTCTAAGAAATCTAAGATGAGGACTCGCTGCTTATTCTTCCTGGTCCTTGCCCTTGTGGTTCTATCTTCAGGCACGTACATTCCTCCTCCAAGCAAATTTGTTTCCATGTAGGAGCAATTGTTGTATCTATGGCAATCTTCTGATACTGATTTTATCTTCCTTGTTTTTTGCTCTGGGATGGATCCACAGGCGTGGCCGTGAAGGTGATGGCGGAGGACTGTGAAACGTTCCGGTACAAAGGACGATGTAATTTGGAGGTGTGCCAATACCGTTGCAACAAAATATGGGGAAGCAATGCTATCGCTAGTTGTGAGCATGACTTCGCGTGTATTTGCACGGTCTGTCCTCCCCCTCCAAAGATTTGAACCATCCGTGCTGTGAATGGTTTCCAAGTGATAACTAAGATAGTAGGAATAATGTATTGGTCTACCTGGCTTTGAGCGGCCGTTGTTAAAGGAAAAATGATACTGATGGATGCGCCATTGTTTTACTTCCTGAGTTATTCTGAGAAGTTTAATTTATCAGTTTGTAAAGCCAGTGCTAGGCTCGCCCGTCGTGCTACCGCGTATCCCAGGAACCTCTCATCGCACGTCTCTCCTGTAGCACCGGTTGCGCCCTCGCAACACCGAAGGTTCCCACTCACAACAACGGCTTGCAGCACGGCGACGCACTCACAACACCGGCTCGCAGCGGCACCATCACCTGTCTCAGCATTGCCGGGGGTACCATCATTGTGCTGGTCAGAACAAATGTCGCTGCCACTCACAACAACTCTGTTGGCCTTCACAGCAGTATCGCCGCCCCCTCGCAGCAGGGCGATGCAGCTCGCAGCATCACCAGACGGCCTTGAGCCCTCGATGCTCTTGACCAAGAGAACGTGTGGATGAGGGGCTTTGGCTCGAGATAGGATTAGGAGAGCAGTAAGTAGGCTCCACAGGGGCGTATGTCGCACGGGAGAGGCGGCCGATAGGGAGCCAAAAAGCACCCGGAATTCTTATCGTTTTCCATTTTGTATATTACACCACAAGAGATAATTCCTCACCTCCATCCTACATCACCAACAGAAGGCATATTCCGTTACATACCATTTGGATAAAGGTTTTGAGTTTCTCTATGACATTGCATAGGGCAGTGTTGCTAAATCACAATAAATGTTCCCTCCCCTCTGGAGAAAGGATATATGCCCCCTTTTCACCCAAAGAAAAATAATAGATGCCCTTTTCCCAAAATATCGGTAATACTCTATCTAAACACTTATTTTCATTGAGCAAATCAGGGAGAATCGATTCCAGTTTTTTGGGTCATATACAAGTACTCCCTCCTTCTGTTCACAAATATAAGATGTTCTAGTTTTTCTTCTTCTGAATTGAATGTATATAAACATGTTTTAGTGGGTTGTTCACTCATTTCAATCTGTATGTAGTTTATATTAAAATATTTAAAACAGCTTACAATTGTGAACAGAGGGGATAATATAGAATAAATTAGTGTACACTTAGGACGACAAACGGACAATTTGCATTGCACGGGCACGGTTGTTTAACTGATCTCTGTCTACTGACAAGAAGTCATTTGCACGATGTAGAGTGCCTCAAAATACCAGTGGTATATATAAAGAATAATCTCTTATCTAGGTCAACGGTGTGTGCTTTGGATCATCGTCATTGTCATCTACTAGCAATGGTCCATGACTTCCTCACTACAATTACAACATTTATGGGTTCAAGGGGTGTGGAGTAGGTGCGGCAATGAGCTACACTCAGGGCTCCTCTGATTCAAAGGATTTTCATAAAATTTTGAAGGATTAGAATTCTTAGGATTTTTATTCTCTGTTGATTGTTTGATTTATCTATGTTGGTTGTTTGATTCATAGGATTGACTACTATAGAATTTTTTTTCTTACCACTTCCCATAGGATTTCTAGCATTCACTCAAACCTCTTTAAAAAAATTATATTTATTTTCATCACGCAATCAAACAACCCAAAATCCTGAAGTATTAAGATGAGCATGACATTTCAATCCTATGTTTTATTATTCTCATATTTTTAGAATCCTGCGAATCAAAGAGGCCCTCATGGACACAGTACAATTGTGTGTGGGGCCATAAAACTCACCAAAAAGCATAAAATGGAGCTCGGAGATGGAGAATTGTTTAATATATGGCTTTTGACCTTTGGAAAGTAAAACAACCTTGTGACCTATCAGTGGTACACAGAGAGTTGAGCTCATTGTTGGTGCTACTTTTTTCCCGAATAATTTGAAGATTGCTCACCACACCTGCGATGGTGCTAGTTTATTTGTTTATATTTTTGCAATAGAGTGGTAGTGTTAATGTACACATGATCTGGCCGAGCAGGTTACATGCTTCATGTGATGAATCATGCATGTCACGGTCTGTAAATGATTTGTCAAAAGGTAGCCCCACCCCTGCGTGGCTCCCTTCCCAGGGGCAACACAGTTGGCGTCCCCCGTCCGAGAGCCCAGCCATCCTCACCCACTCATCCACTCGACGTCTCCGGTGCCCCCCGCGGGCAAAGCTCGCGTGGACCTGGTGGCGGCAGGGCCGGTCCTTTCTCTCCCGTGGTGGTGGCCTCCACGAGTTGGGGAGTTCATGGCGATGGGCGGCGAGCGGAGGGTGGCGCCGACGCGACGTCACGTCTCTTGCGTTGGTGGTTATGGTGAGGTGAACGACCTGGGAGTGGGCTCGAATGCCCAGACCGGGGTGAAGATTTGTCTGCTCCGACCACAAGGTTGGTCGCCGGAGCCTATGATACGTCAGCCGGTGCACCGAGCTTCCAGTTGTCGTGCAGTCAAATTCAGTGATGACCCTATCGATCTTCAAAGATGATTCACTTATTTGCTCTTCGTATGGTCATCTAGCTCTGGAGATCAAGTCCCTGAGAGAGAAACGAGTGTTTATTTCACAAAAATTTCATCATAGCCAGAACAGAGTAGCAGGTTGTTTGGCGAGATACAGCCATACCGAGCCTAGCACAACTGTGTAGCTACATAGACGGCCTTCATGTATCGATGATTATTTTTTTTGCCTCTTGACTGTAACTCTATAATCCTCGAATAAAACACTTTTATACTGGCAAAACAAACAAAAAAGAAAGCGAAGTCTTAATTATACTTTAGCTTATGCTAAGAACACGTGTAAGAGGACTCATCGTGCCGTACAGGTACAGCAAAAAGTTGTAGAGCCACGTTGCTGCATGGGCGCAGCTTCAAGCACAAGCCCGGCCGGTTCGATCGATCCTACGCGCGCGTCCGTAACTGCGCAATATTCGGATTGTCGAGCACCTTGTCTCCGCACCCGATTCTCTTCCGTGCTCACCAGCTACGAAGGTGAAGAAAGAATCTCCACTTTGCGGGCGGCTTTACATCATAGCCCAGTACCGCCCAGCCTTCGCCCACACCAACGATCAGTGGATAATAATGCACAGATCTGAATATGTTCCTTTACATGATAGGAATCGATCGATTGTCAAAAAGGCTCGCCGATCAAAAGGATACGGAGTAGATATCAGTAGGTGCTCGTGCGCTTGCTTCTCAAGATTGGTCCAGCCAGCCAAACACAGAATAAAAGAAGGAAATTCCGGAGAGCACCACGATCACATAGCATAAACCTTTAGACTTTCGGTCCAGAGAGTGTGGGAGAGTCTACTTTGCACTTGGAGCGTGTGTGCAAGCGACGCCGGTTGATCGACAGCGCAAGCATGGGGAGGCCGTCTTCGACGGAGAAGCTGGTGTGCGTGGCCCTGGCGGCGCTGGCCGTGCTGTCGCCACTGTACATGGACCGGGAGCTGGAGGCGGAGGAGGAGGAAGAGGAGGAGGGCTGGGGCCTGCTGCTGCCGTCGGCGCTGTGGCTGCCGGCGCTGCTGGTGGTGCTCATCCTGGCCATCAACGTGGCGTGCTTCGTGGACCGGAGGGTCGTCAGGTTCGACCCCTACTGGATACACCGCGTCGGGGGCTCCTCCTGCGGCCTCATGGCCACGCTGCTGCTGCTCGGCTTCGTCCTCAAGTGCAAGGCCTCCTTCTAGGCTAGGCTCCCCAGCCTGCTGTGGCTGTGGGTCGTCTCCGTCTCCATTTTCTTTCGTCTCAGTTGATGAACCGATCTCATAGCAGCTCCTGTCTGATTGGCCACTTCTCTTCTCTGCTCCTTTATCTTGACTGAATCGTGTTCTTGAGCGCACCGCTATGCAGTGTAAAGTGTTTCTGGTGCTAGCAAAAGGAATTCAGTAATGTCCATGGTTACAGAGAGGTTCGAGCTCTTTCTGGCTGTCCATTTGTGCTGGATTTGTTTGTTGTTTTTTCTGTCTCGGCACGAAGCTTGTGCAGGCCTTACCATGTTGCCTTCTACTGTACATGCTTTGCTTGAGAAACGCTTTTATATCATGGAACGGAGGGGGTATTAATTTGAAACACAACATTTCATCATTAATTCCTCACTAAAACACATCGCAACTCGGTTTAGAATGAAAAAACAGTCAACATGCTTAAGATCTGGTCACCTACAAATTGAACTAATTCTTGAATTGTTTACGGTCTAGTTCAGACATTTCTCGATAATCCCCTGATTTGAGCCCTTTTTGGTTATGCTGGCTTTATTTAGTTAGTTAGTTTCGAGAAGTGGATTGTGCTGGATTTGTCAGTTCTACAACTTGATTTCTCGAATAAACTTCTACCTGTTTTATTGCTTTGATTTCGGATACATTTTTCATCAGTAATTCACCACACGAAAACTTTCCAACCAAAAAGAATATCACCTTTTGATCTTGTATAACAAAGTATATTTATTTTCCCAGAGAGGCAAAAGAAAAGAACTGCTTGGTTATATTAAGAACTAAGAATCCACAAGACAATGTCACGCCGGAATCTCTTTGAACACAATTAATTGGCTTACCAACTTGCTGGCACATGAGATTGCGAGAGAGGCAAAAGAAAAGAACTGCTTGGTTATATTAAGAACTAAGAATCCACAAGACAATGTCACGCCGGAATCTCTTTGAACACAATTAATTGGCTTACCAACTTGCTGGCACATGAGATTGCGAAGTTTAGCTTCGACAATAGGTCCGATGGTGTTCTTCTAAATAATTTTCTGCCTACGTGGCGTATTTTGTAACGAATGATTGTAATAACATTTTAATTAATTAATATCTGGAGTGTGTTTAAAAAACTCTTTGAATATTGGCACTCAGTTGTGTAACCAGCCCTTACAATGTATCAATCGTCCATAACCTGTTCTAAAGCACAAGAATGGCGCCATTTATCTATGTGTCGTGTTTTGTTAGTGTACAATGAGGGTGATCGCCCACCTAAACAAACTTTTTACGATGCTCATGTGAGTGGGAAATTCGCAGGGGCGCCAACTCGGTTGGCAAGACGATTGCTTTGTGATTCGGAAACTCGTATATGCGATTGGTGTTTAATTTTTGTTGGTGGGGTGCATGCATGGCAGCTTTTTGCACCTCTGCCCGTGCAACCTGTCATGCATTTCTTTTCACTTTGAATTTTAGATCTATTCTATCTAATGAACCAAAATTCCAGTGTATATATCGTTTGCATATTCGTGTTCCTTGCGACGCGGATTTTCAAACAAGACCACTTTTGATTACAATTTCGCAAATTTTAAACTTTTACCAAGTTTAAAATTATAAAATTCGATAGTAGTAATATTAAGTTTTTACCAACTTTTACAAAGATCCAATTGCTTCTAGGGTTTAGGGCTTAGGGCTTAGAGCTTTGAGTTTGGGTGAAGGGTTAAAGTTTTAGTATTTGAAACTTGTTGAATTTATCTTTTGTTTTATCCAATTTTAATAGTCAAAACTTGGCAGGCTTAGGGTGAACAGTGCAGGGTTTAGGTTTTTGTATTCAAATTTGTTGAATTTATCCTCTGTCATTATCAAGTTCTAATAGTTGAAACTTTGTGATGTTTTTAGAACTTGTCATAACTTATTGAAGAGTGGTCTTGTTTCAAAACCCTTCTCACAAGGAACACAATTATGCAAATGAAAATGAATTGGGATTTCGATTCAAAAGATATAATTGATTCAAATTCAAAATTCGAAAGATAAGTCATGAGACGTGGGATGGGTGGGGCAGCAAAAAGTTGTGCGCATGGAACCCACCTAAGGTAATTAAGAGCTCTTTCTGACTGTCGATTTGTGCTGAATTTGTTTGTTGTTTTTTCTGTCTCGGCACGAAGCTTGTGCAGGCCTTGCCATGTTGCCTTCTACTTGCTTATATAATCACTTTTCTATGATAGCTTTGATTTGGAGAACAATATTTCATCATCAATTCCTCACTAAAATACATCACAACTCAATTTAGAAAGAAAAAATAGTCAACATGCTTAAGATCTGGTCACCTACAAATTGAATTAGTTCTTGAAGTGTTTACGGTCTAGTTCAAATATTTCCCGGTAACCCCCCTCATTTGAGCCCTTTTTGGTTATGCTGGCTTTATTTATTTATTTATTTAGTTTCGAGAAGAAGATTGTGCTGGATTTGTCAGTCTTACAACTTGATTTCTCGATTAAACTTCTACCTGTTTTATTGCTTTCATTTTTGATACATTTTTCATCGCTAATTCACCACACAAAAGCTTTCCAACCATAACGAATACCACCTTTTGACATTGTGTATGAAAGTATTTTCTTTCGGAGAGGCAAAACAAAAGAACTGGTTGGTTATATTAACAACTAAGAATCCACAAGAAAATGTCACGCCGGACTCTCTTTGAACACAATTAATCGACTTACCAACTTGGTGGCACATGAGATTGTGAAGTTTAGCTTCGACGGTAGGTCCGATGGTGTTCTTCTAAATAGTTTTCCGCCTACATGGCATATTTTGTAATGAATGGTTGTAATAACCTCATAATTAATGAATATATGGGGTGTGTTTTAAAAGAAATCTCTTTAAACATTGACACTCAGTTGTGGAGCCAGCCGAGAGTTACAACCTATCAATCGTCCATAGCTTGTTCTAAAGCACAAGATTAGCACCATTTATCTACGTGTCGTGTTTTCTTATCGGACAATGGGGTGACCGTCCACCTAACCAAACTTTTTACGATGCTCATGTGAGTGGGAAATTCACAGGGGTACCAACTCGGTTGGCCACACGATTGATTTGTGATTCAGAAACTCGTATATGCGATTAGTATTTAATTTTTATTCGTGGGGTGCATGCATGAAAACTTTTCGCAGCTATGCCCATCCAACCTCTCATGCATTTCTTTTCGTTTTGGATTTTAGATCTCCTCTATCTTATGAACCAATTTCAATGTATATGTCGTTTGCATATTCGTGTTCCTTGTGACGAGGATTTTCAAACAAGGCACTCTTGATTACAATTTTGCCAATTTTAAATTTTTACAAAGTTTCAAACAATAAAATTTGATTATAGTAATATTAACTTTTTACCAACTTTCATCAACTTTTACCAGGAACCAATTGCTTTTAGGGTTTTGGGCTTAGGGCTTACAGCTTTGAGTTTAGGGTGCAGGTTTAAAGTTTTAGTATTTGAAACTTGCTGAATTTATCCTTTGTTTTATCCAGTTTTAATAGTCAAAACTTGGCGGGCTTAAGTTTAAGGGCTTAGGGTTTAGGGTTTAAGTTTTTGAATTCAAATTTGTTGATATTATCCTTCCTCCTTGTCGAGTTTTAATAGTTGAAACTTTGTGATGTTTCTAGAACTTGTCATAACTTAATGAAGAGTGATCTTGTTTCAAAGCCCTTCTCATAAGGAACACGATTATGCAAACGGAAATGAATTGGCTTTCGATTCCAAAGATATAATAGATCCAAATTGAAAAGTCAAAAGATAAGTCATGAGAGGTGAGATGGGTGGGGCAGCAAAAAGCTGCGCGCATGGACCCCACATAAGGTAATTAAGAGCTAAAGCACATGCAACAGGCAAACCACTTTCTGAATCGGGAGCCAATAGTGTGTGAAAACTGCATGCTCCTACACCTGCGTGACACAGTCCTCCCCCTCGTGTCAGTGTACAGTTTAGGAGATATACCGGGGCAAGGGGTGATACACCACTGCACAAAAGGATTGCAATCAACATGACACAAAGCTCTCACAGAATACAAGCACAGGTGACGACGCTTGCTAGGAGTCGAAGCAAGTGATGTAAAAGCTATATGTGCATACATGTGGACAAACTATAGGTAAATACACACGTATTGGTGAAACTAATCCAAACTTTATTTATGCCACTTGACATCACAAACACCACATGGTGTCGCCGCTGACAAACATAACTGGTCATTCGTCACAAGGTACACCTTTGAATCATAAGACCAAGCACCATCGAAGATTATTCAATTCCTAATCTTTCAGATCACCCACTGGAGAAAGAATAACGATGTGCTTCGAAGAGTTGGCCCCGAGGAGGGGAGTGGAAGGAGAAAGCACTCCGCGTATCCTCAAGATAGAAATCAGCTGATAAACTATGGCGGGGGACCACAAGCCAGAGGCCGAAGTAGTCAAATAAGATATGTTAGATTTTGTTCAGGCACCTAGGACAGAACAGATAGTTAACCTAATCAAGGCACCCAATTTGAGCAAGGAAGGCACATTCCTTTTCTTACCGTGCGTGAACCACTGAAGAACATCTTCACCTTAAACAGAGTAGTTAACCAAAAACTACCACAATTCGTGGATCCGTGCCCACAAACTACCACTTTACAAATTTGTGCCGAAAACTACCTTTTTTTTGCTAATCTATGACTAAAAACTACCATGTCTGTAAATCTACCGATTTGTCCATTTTAAACGCGCTTATGACAGACTGGGCCCATCCGTCAGGACTGAAAAGTCAACACCGTTAACTTTGACCGTTAACATGCGCGGCCCACATGTCAGTTCTATCCCCTACCTCTGCAATTCCCCTCCTCTGAGATTCGATCTTTGCACGAAGCAGAAATCGTTCGGAGCTTTGACAGGAGTAGGCTGTGGCAGAGGAAGCATGTACTAGTACGTACCACTCCGCGACGCTGGAGACGTGGACGACCCAGGTGGGCAGCGACATCGCGTTCGCCAGCTCGGCGAGCGCCGACGGAGCTCCTGCCGCGACGGCGGAGGAAGAAGAGGCGTGGATGGCTCAGGTGGGCAGCTACAGCGCGTTCGCCGGCTCGGCTAGCGCGGCGAGCGCCGATGGAGCTCCTGCCGCGAGACGAAGGAAGAAGAGGCGTGGACGGCCCAGGCGGGCAGCAACAGCGCGTTCGCCGGCTCGGCCAGCGCGGCGAGCATCGGCGGAGCTCTTGTCGCGACGGTGGAGGAAGAAGAGGCGTGGAAAAGGCTGGGCGGTGGGCTCGTGCGGGCGGAGCTCCTGCCGCGACGGCGGATGAAGAAGATCTCGCCGGCGAGGCTCTAGTATCCTAGGGGTTGAGCTGGCCATGGCCACCGCGGGGCGAGCTAGCCTACGCGCTGCCGGGCTGGCTGGCTGCCACAACGCTTGCCAAGATGTTGTAGCCATGGCCGCAGCTGTGCCCAGACTTGTGCTTGGTGGGGAATTTCAGAGGTAGGAGTTGTAGGAGATGGAACTGACATGTGGGCCCCTTTGGTTGACGGTCAAAGTAACAGTGTTGACTATTTCAGCCCGGACGGGTGGGCCTAGCTTGTCATAATCAGGTTTAATCGATCATTTTTCATACTTGGTAGTTTTTAGCAAAGGATTAGGGAAAAATGATAGTTTTCGGCACAAATTCGTAAAGTGGTAGTTTGTGAGTATGGATCCACGAATTGTGGTAGTTTTTGGTTAAATACTCCCTTAAACAACATGGAACCAACCAATAGGCTCATTGCCTCGTCTAGAATTTGTCGCTAAACGACATTTACTCGAATCCTGTGTCACAATTACATTTGCTCGACGAGTAGGAAATTACAGACCCGATCCTCCAAATGAACAAGGCCACCGGTCCTAGACCTGTTTTCTTTGGGACGGGCTCCAATTGCACCTTTTGGCCCATCGCCAAAACATCTTTCGAAAGATTGTTTGCCCGCTTCTATGACCTCCAAATTGATACCACTTCACTAAACGCGCACTAATTGTCCTACTACTAAAAAAAGATACGACACAAACACCAGATGCCTCCCGCCCTATATCGCTGCAAAATTGCCCAATTGAAACAATCGGCAAGGGTCTGAGGAACAAACTAAAGCCACTCACCCCTTTGTTTGTCTACGATGATCAAACCAGATTTCTTTCTAGGAGATCCATCTCGGAGAATTTTCTCTATGTCGCTAATCGACTCAACTGATGCCATCATTCCAAAGCCCCATCACTTGTCATTAAATTGGAATTTCGCAAAGCTTGGGATTCCATGATTACCATCCTTCCATAAAAAGGGTTTCCCTGGAAAATGGTGCAACTGCATTAAAAACTTATTGCATACAACCGCAGTCTTGCTAAATGGATACCCTGGCCCATGGATTAATTGTAAACAAGGCATGTGTCAGGGAGATCCTCTATCTGACATCCTTATAAGGATTATTGATTGAGCATGATAAACTCCATCACCCCATTAAACTACATCACATCCTCTCTCTGACATTAAATTGACACTATTTAAGCTATTATCAAATTTCCCTTTCATCTACTCTAGGTGTTACTCTGTGCTCTATGACCAAGCTTAAGTTCAATTTTTGTTGTTTGAATGTGTGTGGTCTTGGGCAGACACAAAAGTGTGCCATGGCTACTACTAGTGCCCCTCGCCACTTCTTTTTCCTGCCATCTACTCCCACCACCTAAACCAAAATGTAATTGTTCAAACTATCATGCATGATGTGATTCATTCTGCCTTGCGTAATAGACTAACCACTGCCACAATGAAAGAACTTGTCTCCATTTGTGGTCTTCCGAAGGGTGTTATGCTCACTGGAGTGCCAGATCAACGATGCATATTTGGTGGTGAGCCCTTCTCAACAAAAGTTGTATACACACCACCATGTAAAAAGTTGTTGACGACCATGCTCTCACTGGTTTGGTCCTCCCGAGTTCCCAACAAGATCAATGTATTTGGGTGGTTGTTGCACAATGATGGGCTAAACAGCTACAGAAACCTTCATAGGAAAACCATTCTTCCTTCTGACAAGTACCACATGTGCCTACATGACACTGAAACTTGAGCACACACTTGTTCCTCCTATGCCCCAAAGCCAAAGCTATATGGCGCGCCCTTGGCATGAGGCCAAATTGCAATGACATCAAGCTCATCTGGAAGATGAATTTCCCACCACAACTTCTACCTCACTACAACGTTTCATGATATTGCTGATCGTTTGGAAGATTTGGGACGCCGGAAATGCTTTGGTTTTCAGACAATGCCACTTAGCGACGGCTGATGTACCCTCTATTGTAATCTTTGATCTAATCACATCACCTAAAAACACATGAGCAGAGAAATGCAGGGCCATGGCATGACTTTTCCTCATGATAAATGGTTGCTCTCTTTTTTCGATAAAGGAGATTTCATTGAATTGATTTATCAAGGTGATACAACCGCATATAAAGAATGCCCGGCCTCTGCATAACATGATGCACACAACCAACAAGTCTAAACGACCAAAAAATAAACATAGTTTTGCAGCAAAAATAAATTAATCCAGCCTAGGGTGGGGCAGATCCTATACGGAGATTACACCGCCATCCATGGAGGGAGAAAACCTCCCTGGCCGTACGCTCCAGCCGCGTAGACGCCATCATAAATAGGTCTCCGTCCTCCGACTTCGGGATAGACCAAGTACGGAGCCATCGCGTACATGCGTGAATAACCTGCACAGGAGAAGAACCATATTTATTATTAAAAACCACATTATTCCTGGTAAGACACAATGCCCAGCATAAGGCAGCCGCGCCAACAAGAATATGTGCAGAAAATTGTTTATCAATACCCTGCAACCAATTGTCGAACATGTTACGCGCATTACGTGGGGGGTATAGATTTGAAACTACTTGAACTATGATCCATACTATACGAGCAAATTTACACTCATAAGTATTTAATAGACTCATCATGTTGACAAAAGACACATGTCTTGCTACCTTGCCTATTACGTCATGCCAGATTATCTCTAGCTAAGATGACTCCTCTGCTTAAAAACCAGAGGAATATCTTCACTCCTAGAGGAATTTTTAGCTTCCACATTTTTTTGTTATCAACGGGAATATCAATATGAGTCATCGCATCGTACAAGGACTTGACTGGGAAACTGTCGTTTTGATGCAGTTTCCATTGAAACTTGTCCGATTCGCTTGTCAGTTGAATGTCCTCCGGACGAAAGAGTAACTCATTCCATGCTGCCAGACAAGGGCCAAAGGGGTCCCTACGAAAAGCAATATCGGAATTTTCTTGTCCCAAAACTCGTTTGATTGTGACAAATTTATGTCTGACAATCTTGTACAAGCTCGGGTACTGCACCATAAGTGGGGTCGCGCCTAGCAAGGCATCTTCCCAGAATCAAACCTGAGAATCGTCCTTAACTGAGAAAGTACCAAACTGAAAAAAGAATTCCTTGGCCTTCATGACACCATACCAAAAATGTGAATCACCAGGTTTCCAATGAACTTGAGAAATGACTTTGGACTCCACGTATTTATTACGAATGATTTCCAGTCATACTCCATTCTTAGTGAGTAATTTGTAAACCCATTCCCTCAGAAGAGTAATGTTTTTAATCTCAAGATCTTGAATTCCAAGGCCCCCTTGACTTTTAGGTCGGCATAATACAATCCACCTAGCTAGTCGATATTTCTTAGATTCATTATCACATTGTCAATAAAAATCTGGATCTAAAGTAATCCAAACCGCTGAAGAACCCCTTTCGGTAAGTAGAAGAATTACAACATGTATAAAACCATTTACATCGACATGTATAGAACCCCTTTCGGTAAATGGTTGCTCTCTAAAAGAAACATTTACTCTAACTGAAAAATCAGCAAAAATAAATCAATCCAGCCTAGGGTGGGGCAGATCCTATACGGAGATTACACCGCCATCCATGGAGGGAGAAAACCTCCCTGGCCGTACGCTCCAGCCGCGTAGACGCCATCATAAATAGGTCTCCGTCCTCCGACTTCTGCGGGATAGACCAAGTACGGAGCCATCGCGTACATGCGTGAATAACCTGCACAGGAGAAGAACCATATTTATTATTAAAAACCACATCATTCCTGGTAAGCCACAATGCCCAGCATAAGGCAGCCGCGCCAACAAGAATATGTGCAGAAAATTATTTATCAATACCCCGCAACCAATTGTCGAACATGTTACGCGCATTACGTGGGGGATATAGATTTGAAGCTACTTGAACTATGATCCATACTACACGAGCAAATTTACACTCAAAAAATAAGTGTTTAATAGACTCGTCATGTTGGCAAAAGACACATGTCTTGCTACCTTGCCAGTTACGTCATGCCAGATTATCTCTAGTTAAGATGGCTCCTCTGCTTAAAAACCAGAGGAATATCTTCACTCCTAGAGGAATTTTTAGCTTCCATATTTTTTTGTTATCAACGGGAACATCAATATGAGTCATCGTATCGTACAAGGACTTGACTGGGAAACTGTCGTTTTGATGCAGTTTCCATCGAAACTTGTCCGGTTCGCTTGTCAGTTGAATGTCCTCCAGACGAGAGAGTAACTCATTCCATGCTGCCAGACAAGGGCCAAAGGGGTCCCTACGAAAAGCAATATCGGAATTTTCTTGTCCCAAAACTTGTTTGATTGTGACAAATTTATGTCTGACAATCTTGTACAAGCTCGGGTACTGCACCATAAGTGGGGTCGCGCCTAGCAAGGCATCTTCCCAGAATCAAACCTGAGAATCATCCTTAACTGAAAAAGTACCAAACTGAAAAAAGAATTCCTTGGCCTTCATGACACCATACCAAAAATGTGAATCACCAGGTTTCCAATGAACTTGAGAAATGGCTTTGGACTCCACGTATTTATTACGAATGATTTTCAGTCATACTCCATTCTCAGTGAGTAATTTGTAAACCCATTTCCTCAGAAGAGTAATGTTTTTAATCTCAAGATCTTGAATTCCAAGGCCCCCTTGACTTTTAGGTCGGCATAATACAGTCCACATAGCTAGTCGATATTTCTTAGATTCATTATCACATTGTCAAAAAAAATCTGGATCTAAAGTAATCCAAACCGCTGAAGAACCCCTTTCGATAAGTAGAAGAATTACAACATGTATAGAACCATTTACATCGACATGTATAGAACCCCTTTCGGTAAATGGTTGCTCTCTAAAAGAAACATTTACTCTAACTGAAAAATCAGGT
>LR738715.1:80061197-80071897 GCA_902687465.1 Secale cereale | reverse complement strand
GAAACGCCCCCCCCCCCCCCACCCCCCCACGTTAAAAAAGAACAAATGAAAGGTCATGCAAAGGTAACCCGCTTGAGAGATCTTGATTATCTGGTATACAACAACCCGGGTTTAAGGTTTAAGCTTTCCTCATTAGGACTATCGAGAAAGCAATCCACGCCATGCCTATGCTCAAGCGAGCGACCCTCACCAAGTAGTAATATTTGCTCATTGTTTATGTATAATTTTACTTCATTACATGTATATATTCCTTGTATGCGCATGCAAGCATATGCTTGTTTTCATTCGCGGTACGTTGAAAATCCAAAATACTCCGGTATTCAAAGTTTCAAACCCCAAAAGAACAATAGAATATGATACAATATGAGCATTGTCCATTCGGAATTTCACCCCTATCTCCATTTGCATATATTATGTAAGAGCATCTATTATAATCGGACGACTCAAAACCTCTCGTACGCCCGCGGACATGCCCGATGAGTGACTGGACAGGAGAGAGAAGAAAAAAAGTGATCTAACTGAACCTTTCGTACCATCTTTATATGTTCGGGCTGTCCGCGTACCCTAATATCCATCTCAAATGTAGGGACGATATGAGGGCTCGCGGACGCGCCCGGGCTTGCCCAGTCAGTCCACCACGTAGGACGCGGACCCATCCTGTACCACATTTTCTCTTTCTTTCTGTATTCATTCTTTTTCTTCTCTCTCTTCATCTTCACCAATCACGTGCAAGTAACCGGACATATGAAGAAGAAAATGGGACTGTGGTTGCGAGACCGGACGAATAACGGACACGTCCGGTCAGTGACCGGGCACGTCCGCGGAAATTTAGGAAGTCATAATTAATAAGTCCAGTTGTTGATGCTCTAACGCAGTTCGCATGGAGTGAAATTTCCTTGCGGGCACACCTCATGAAGCCAACCCAAACTCTCGAATTTGGTTGTTTCCACTCCCTCTATTTCTAAACATAAGTCCTTTTAGAGATTGAATGCGGACTACATATAAATGTATATAGACATATTTTAGAGTGTGAATTTACTTATTTTGCTTTATATGTAGTATTTATTTGAATATATACCTAAAAAGACTTACAGAACGGAAGAAGTATGTCGCCGACGGCGATCTCTGCAGCCTGAACAAAAACTTCCCTATCAGTTTCGTGGCACTGGTTTATCATCCTCGCCCATGCTTTTTCGGACGACGTCGCACTCATCCATAACCAGCGATCGCAGTGCCGGCGACAAGGCAGAGCCCACGTACTGTACAAGGATAATAGTGGCGACCTGTCCCTGCCTCCTGGTGGCAACGGATAGCCCACGTAACGTGCAACATCACCGAGCGCGTCGACCTGTTGTCCGACCCGACCCGAACGATTTGTTCGTAGGCAGCCCCGCCCGAGGCCACGCCGAGCTAACCACAGCCGCAATCCCTCCACCCCCCGCCCCTCGCGTCGCGGCAGCCAGCAAAGAGCTCTCCCCAGTTCCCCGCCGAGAGCTCCCTCCCCCCCAAAAATGCCCTCCGCCTCGCCCCTCCCCGCCACCTCCGCCGGGGCGCAGCTCTGCCCCACCCTATCGCCGCCCCGCGGCCGGCGCCGATGCTGCCGCGTCACGGCCGCCTCCGCCCCGTCGCCTTCCGTCAGTCTCGGCCTCGGCCGCCGCGCCGTCTCCCTCGCCGGCGTCGCCACCTGGCTCGCCACCACCGCCGGCCGTAAGCATGCTATAGTATTTCTACGGGCACTTCGCGCGTGCGTTTTGGGCGGACTGTGTGCTCGGTGTGCGATGTGAGTGACCAATTTGCCGTGTCACGGATGTTGCAGGGGCAGAAGCCAGTCCGTTCGACAACTACGTCAAGAAGTACTGACCTGTGTCTCCATTTCTCTTTGCGTTAACACCGCCTTGTGGCTTCGTGCTGATCTTCAATTGCTTCTGCTGCTAGGAAGAAGCTGGAGCCGCTGGAGACGTACGTCCCGGCTGTGCTGCTGACCCAGGACCAGTTCAGGGATCTAGGTGAGGCTGATTAACAGTTGATAAATTTGGTACCCAAAGCACCGCCTTGATTGGCACACTGGCTCTCCTGATTGAACATGTGCAAGAAAGTTAGTCCAATTGCGAGTGCACGACTGTTTGAGCGACCATTAGCAGCTGGGTTCTTCATCTGCAATTGTCCAGAATCAGTGTGAAATGTACAGTTTTGTTCAAAATTCTTTTTCAGGTCTACCATACATACATTATTCAATTATTATGTGCTTCTTCCAATGGAAATGGTTCTCTGAAACAGGCAGCATACAATTGCTACGACTCAATTATCTTAGATCCTACCTTTGTCAGATGGTTTTAACCTTTATTATATGCTTCATTGCAGAGAAATCCTTGGAATTCGAGAAGCCAAGGTTTGATGAGAGTAGATCATTGCTTCGTTCTGGTCCTGCATCATCTCTGCGTATCAATATTCGGGCAGTAAGTCAGTAGTGATTTGGTGAATGTTAGTGCATTCATGTTTTTATGACTAGCTAGTGCAGTAAGTCACTGTCTCAGTAAGTCAGTGATTCTACTTCTCAACCTTCAGGTGTCCTAGGTCTTGAAATTATTCTTAGGCCATAGCATTATAGAGTATCCATATTTCATAATTATGACTCCTTTATTTCTAGCTATGCATACTGAAACTGTGTCGTAAACTCAATGTAGGTGGCACAATATGCTTCCAGTAATGGCCAAGGCAAAACTGCCTCTGATGCAGTGGATGAATGCTTACGGTAAATGACACCCTTTTTAGAAGTACATACTTGTTTGCCGAATGTATTGGAGCTTATGAGCTGTTGTACCATGCTGTTTCCTAGAGCGTTGGAAGATCTCGACTCGCTGCTACTGAAGGCTTCACGGAAAGACTCGTCAGCATCTGTCGAAGTCATGAGGAGCAAAATCGCTGTAGCCCTTGGAGCATTAGACAAGTATAATCAAATACAAAATGTTTGTCCATCTTGAAACCAAAAGGAATCATCACTCATACTTGTTTGTATTCATGTCATTTCAGTCTCCTGCAAACCGTGCCATCAGCCGTTATGGATAAAGGGAAGGCGATTGCTGATGCATACAGGACTCCTACAGATGATTATTATGAACAGGGTAATGGCACAGAGTTGGATCCCAGCCTGAAACAGCTGCAGGACATTCTTTAATGCTGAATCTTGTTCAGGTTAACACATCTTGTATTGTTAAGTTCCTTCAGTATGATTGTATTGCAAAGTAGAACCAAGTTAGTAGTATAGTGTTATTACTTTTCACTGTAGTACACTGTACATCAGAACACGGCTTTTCTAATGTTTTATACCTGACAGTCTGCACAAATTAAAGGGAAGTTTGAGCATAATCCTAATTCCGAAGAACTGTATACGCTCCTAGTCTGAAACCTGAAACCATCACCCAAATATTGAAACGTACAGATGACACTGCACAACAGTGCACTAGTGATCTGCACTCGTTGTAACTTGAATTCTCAAATTCCAAGCATTTATTTGCAATGGACAATATGTAAGTGGATCTCAGAAGAATGTTACATGCCATAGGATCAACTAAAAACTCTGGTCATAACAGTTAATTTACAACACCATATATGTGCAGCAGCAGATAATTGCGCGGTTGGACCAACAGATCAATCAAAGTAACAAACACGAAAAAGCCCATTGTCGTTTGCGTCAACATATAAACATTCTCCAAGTTAAGCACACATTAATCAACAGATAAACCAAGAGCGCGAGGCATAGAATTCCTGAGTAACCACATGAGAAAGAAGGAAGAACCACCGGTCTGTCGTCCGTCGTCGTGTCGATGTACTTGGGGAAGGCGCATGAACAGTACGTTGTGATGCAGCGGCGTCCTTGGTCGGAGAAGTCGTCGTGTCGATGTACTTGGGGAAGGCGCATGAACAGTACGTTGTGATGCAGCGGCGTCCTTGGTCGGAGAACGGCGCCACCGCCTCAACAGCCGCACGTTTCATGTCAACGGCGATGACGCAGGCCCTGACGTCTTCGTCGTTCACCCTGGCCATCATGTAAACGAAATCATCATCCTGCATGCTCAGGGCTGGGCCGTAGTAAGCAAGCTTCTTCAGGTCCAGTTGCTTGGCCTTGTCGTTGTTAGAATATATCGTTGTAATCTCAACCTCTTTCCTTATCTCTTGTTCTATTCAAACTCTTGTATCTTTTATCTTGTACGCCAAGGCAAGGCTTCTGCCAACATCAATATAAACTCACCGCGGCTCCCCTCGAGGGAGTAGGAACGCTTCCACGAAATCCTACATGGTATCAGAGCCACCTCTTCCCATAACATCTAGCCACGTACCAAAAACCCTAGATTACACATCGTCGTCTACATGGCTTCCTCAGCCGGCGTCGCCCTCAACCTTGGTTCGCCGCCATCTGAGAAGCTTGCAAGAGGGAACTACATCCTCTGGAAGACGCAGGTTCTCCCAGCCCTGCGAGGTGCGCAGGTCACGGGGCTCCTGGACAATTTTGACGCCGCTCCGCCCAGGCTGGTGGAGACCACAAAGGCGGACAAGACCACGGCCCTAGAGCCGAATCCGCTGTACGGGCCTGGATCGCTAAAGACCAGCAGGTCCTGTCATACCTCCTCAACTCCATGTCGCCAGAGATTCTCGCTCAAGTCGTCTGGAAGGATTCCACCTTCGATCTCTGGACAACAGTCACAAACCTCTT
Organism: Secale cereale; assembly: GCA_902687465.1. NCBI lineage: Eukaryota > Viridiplantae > Streptophyta > Magnoliopsida > Poales > Poaceae > Secale > Secale cereale. Next base: position 80,067,186 of record LR738715.1, on the reverse strand, counting down.
CGCCTCGCAGTCGCAGTCCCGGATTACCAATCTGAGAATTGCAATCACCAATACCAAGAAGGGCACCATGTCGAGCTCGGCATACATGGCAAAGATGAAGAGCCTTGGGGATGAACTAGCTGCTGTTGGGCGTCCCGTATCTGATCCGGAGATGGTGGATTATATCTTTGCAGGACTGGACCATGACTACGATTCTGTGGTGGCGGCAATCGGCGCTGTCAAAGGCACCATCACTGCGGACGATCTCTTCGCGCAAATATCTGCCTTCGATCAAAGGATGGAGATGCTAGGCGATTCGTCATCAGGCGGTTTTCATTCATCTGCAAACGTGGCCTACAGAGGCCGTGGTCAGTCCCGCGGCAGGTCTCGCGGGCGAGGAGGCAGGGGGCGCAGCCGTGGTGATCGCGGTGACCGCCAGCCCTCTCCTGCCAATGGAGGCGGCGGCTTCAGGGGACGTCCTCGACAGCAACAACAACAACAGGTGCGCGAGCAGCAACATGACTATCCTGAATGTCAGATTTGCTATAGACATCATCCAGGAGGTGCACGTGTTTGCTGGTGGCGCTACGAAGAGAATGATCAAGAAGAGAAGGAGGCGCATGCCGTCTCCTATGGCGTGGACACAAATTGGTACGCCGACAGTGCAGCAACCAATCATATTACAGGAGAACTTGACAAGTTAACAATGCGGGAGAAATACAATGGAGGCGACCAAATTCGCACGGCAAGCGGTTCTGGTATGAATATCACACATATTGGTAGTTCAATTGTTAAAAACCCCATGAAAAATTTGCACTTGAAAGATGTCTTGCATGTTCCTCAAACATCCCAAAATCTTATTTACGTTCATAGATTCACTCGTGATAACAATGTTCTTATAGAATTCTATCCTCATTTTTTCTTGGTTAAGGACTTGAGAACAAGGAGAATCATTCTTAGAGGACGGTGCGTGGGAGGCCTCTACCCACTCATATCATCATCATCATCTTCCTGGTCCAATAAGCAAGCAAACATTGTCACCAAGCCATCATCATCAAGGTGGCATAGTCGTTTAGGTCATCCATCTTCAGTCATAGTTAAATATGTTCTTAGCAAAAATAAACTCTCTTATGAGAATAGTATTGAGTCAGTTTGTGATTCGTGTCAACAAGCAAAAAGTCATCAATTGCCTTACCCCATCTCTACTAGTGTGTCTACTGCTCCCCTCCAACTTATATTTTCAGATGTATGGGGACCAGCACCAACTTCAGTTGGTAGATTCTCTTACTATGTAAGCTTTATTGATGATTTTAGTAAATTTACTTGGATTTACTTATTGAAGAAACGGTCTGATGTATTCCAAGTCTTTATCAATTTCCAAAATCTTGTTGAACGCAAACTGAACTCCAAGATCATTGCTATGCAAACTGACTGGGGTGGTGAGTATGAAAAACTAAACTCTTTCTTCCAAAAGCTTGGTATATCCCATCATGTCTCTTGTCCCCATGCTCATCAACAAAACGGATCTGCTGAAAGAAAGCACCGTCACATAGTTGATATGGGGCTAGCATTGCTAGCAAATGCATCCATGCCACTTAAATTATGGGATGAAGCGTTTTTAACTGCCACATATCTTATCAATTTACTTCCAAGCAAAGTTATCAAACTTGAAACACCCATTACACGACTTCTTGGTGTCACACCCAACTACACATCTCTTCGTATTTTTGGCTGTGCATGTTGGCCCAATCTTAGACCCTACAACACACGCAAACTCGCTTTCCGCTCCAAAAAGTGTGTCTTTTTAGGCTATAGCCCCATGCATAAAGGGGTCAAATGTCTTGACGTTCCTACTGGTAGGGTCTACATATCCAGAGATGTTGTCTTTGATGAATCAGTGTTTCCTTTTGCCTCTCTTCACCCCAATGCCGGTGTCCTCCGCAAGGAAAATTTTCTTCTCCCTTCACATCTTCAGTCTTTTGATCATGGGGGCGACAATTGTACTAATCAATGTGATGATATTTCTCCTGGTACTGGTTCTTCTCTATTGCCTGTGCAGGTCCCTGGAGAAAACGGTGCTCAAAATGATCAAAATCTCGAAAATATAGCTCCATTTGATCCTATATTGCATGCTGGAGAAGAAGACGAACCTGGCGCGAATAACGAAGGCGATCCGGCAGCGCCTGGAACTCCTGTGCGCGTACCATCCTCTTATCGCGCGAGCAGATCTCCCTCGGATCGCGCTCCTGCCAGCTTCAGCGCGGACTCGCGGTCGGGCCACTCCAGCGCCTCCACCTCAGCACCAGGTGGGACCAGCAGCGGGGCCGAACCCCCCTCGCCTCGCGTGCGCATGCAGCCACGGTCGGGCAGCGGATCTACTACGCCGGCTCGGTCCGTGGGCACCCGTGTGCGTGTAGAGGAGACGGCCACACCAGCGGCTATAGGATCTCCTATGCATGAGATGGCAGATTCGCCAGCAGTGTCACATGCAGATTCTGGTGGATCTTCTGTGGCAAGTATTCCAGCAGTCCAGCCAGCGGCTCCTTCACGGATTATGACTCGGCTACAGAGAGGTATACGAAAACCTAAAATAAGAAATGATGGGACTATACCATACGGGATGTTGTGTATTTCAGGTGAGCCAACAACATTGAGCAATGCACTTGATGATCCTAGATGGAAGAAAGCAATGGATGAGGAGTATTCAGCACTTATGAGAAACAAAACCTGGCATCTTGTACCAGATCAGAAAGGTAAAAATATCATTGATTGTAAATGGGTATACAGAATCAAAAAGAAGGCAGATGGCTCCATTGACAGGTATAAGGCACGTCTAGTTGCAAAAGGCTTTAAACAACGTTATGGCATTGATTATGAGGACACCTTTAGTCCTGTTGTGAAAGCTGCAACCATCAGACTTGTGTTGGCCATTGATGTGTCCAAGGGATGGAGTTTAAGACAGCTAGATGTACATAATGCGTTTTTGCATGGTGTTCTGGAAGAGGAAGTATTTATGAGACAGCCACCTGGATACGAGAATAAGAAGCTACCACATTATGTTTGCAAGCTTGACAAGGCACTCTATGGTTTAAAACAAGCACCCAGAGCGTGGTACTCCAGATTGAGCTTACAGTTGAAATATCTTGGCTTCTTTGCTTCCAAGGCTGATACATCCTTGTTCATTTATAACAAAGCAAGGATGGTTATTTTTGTGCTTATATATGTTGATGATATCATAGTTGCAAGTTCTTCACAGAATGCTACTAATGCTCTCCTACATGATTTAAGCTCAGAATTTGCCTTGAAGGACCTAGGTGATTTGCATTTCTTCCTAGGTATTGAAGTCAAGAAAACTCAAGATGGTATTGTGTTGAATCAGGAAAAATACATTGTTGAGCTTTTGTCTCGCATGGGAATGAAGAATTGCAAACCAGTGCCTACACCTTTGTCTTCCTCAGAAAAACTCTCAGCGTATGAAGGTGAACCACTTCAAGAGGAGGAGAGCACAAGGTATAGGAGTACTGTGGGAGCATTGCAATACCTAACTCTTATCCGTCCAGATATTTCATTTGCTGTCAACAAGGTTTGTCAATATCTACATGCACCCACTTCTGTACATTGGTCAGCTGTTAAGAGAATTGTAAGATATGTGAAGCATACTATGGGAACATGACTTCATTTCAAACGGTCTAATTCCTCTCTTGTGAGTGCATTCTCTGATGCTGACTGGGCAGGATGTAGTGATGACAGAAGATCAACTAGAGGTTTTGCACTATTTTTTAGGTCTAATCTTATTTCCTGGAGTGCTAGAAAGCAAGCCACTGTGTCACGGTCAAGCACAGAGGCTGAATACAAGTCTTTGGCAAATGCAACTGCTGAAATCATTTGGGTTGAATCACTTCTTGAGGAATTGGGGATCAAGAAAAATCGTATCTCATGCTTATGGTGTGATAACTTGGGAGCAACATATTTGTGTGCAAATCCAGTGTTTCATGCAAGGACAAAGCACATAGAAATTGATTTTCACTTTGTACGAGAAAAGGTTGCAGCAAAGAAACTTGAGATACGGTTTATCTCCTCCAAGGATCAAGTGGCAGATGGCTTTACAAAGGCGTTACCAGCAAGACCATTTGAAGAGTTCAAGAGTAATCTTAATTTAGGATAGTTGAGATTAAGGGAGGGTGTTAGAATATATCGTTGTAATCTCAACCTCTTTCCTTATCTCTTGTTCTATTCAATCTCTTGTATCTCTTATCTTGTACGCCAAGGCAAGGCTTCTGCCAACATCAATATAAACTCACCGCGGCTCCCCTCGAGGAAGTAGGAACGCTTCCACGAAATCCTACAGTCGTTCCACAGGCCAAGCAGCAATGCGAGATAGGTCGGGTCAACCGAGATGTCGGCGACATCGACCGTGAAGCGGAGGCGCCAATCGTCCCATGACACCATCCTGGTAAATGTGGTGACTGTCCAACCTTGGTTGCTCCAACCAGCAACGTCGTAGAAGTCGATGTCGACGAGCTTGATCAGGCCGTCGCAGCAGGTGACATCGCGGATGTACTCGGGCATATCTGCGCAGTAGAAAATGCCACCATCCTCGTCGGTGGTGCAAACCCTTGGCTTAGGCAATGGGATGTACTGGATCACATGATGCTCGTCAAAAAGTCTCGTATATGTAGTACTCCCTCCGTCCGGAAATACTTGTCATCAAAATGAATAAAAGGGAATGTATGTAGATGTATTTTAGTTCTACATACATCCATTTTTGTTCATTTTGATGACAAGTATTTTCGGACGGAGGGAGTACTACGGTACGTGCGCTGCGAGTCCGACGCCGAGCCCTGTCGGAGAGGCCGTGCGATGCGCGCGTTCTCTAGCCAGGCGAAACACCGCCAGCTATATCTTTCGGCAGTTTCTTTTTTTTTTTGAATTCTCGGAAGCTTTATTAATTCAGAGTGATATCCATAGGTACACAAATTGGGTCATAAGGAAAACCCAACCAGACATGTCTACCCATATACCTAGATTACACACAAACTTTACGAGATTATGAGCCTCAAAGTTATAGTTTCTATGCTAAAAAACAAAACTGCAAGAAGGAAAATTATTCCTATATGAGCTATTATTTGATGGATGATAGCAGCATGAGGCCCTCATGTCCCCACGTTAATGTCATTGACGACTCCTTGGCAATCCGAGGCCACGATCAAATTCCGAATTGACAGGTCCTCCGCCAATACGAGAGCTTCTATTCACGTGTATGTCTCGAGGATCGTTGGGTCCGTGGTGCCTTGATAAACAACCGCCGAAGCTCCCAGATACTCCTGGACATGGACAGCCCTGCCCGGTCGGCCCGGCTTGACCCGGCTCGAAAAATCCTGACCCGGCCTGGCCCGACGCTGCTCCCGGGTCGGGCTCGGGCCTAGATTTTGAGCCCGATTGCTGGTCCGGGCCCGGGCCCGTAGTTTTTGCGCTTTTCTGAAGGGGCCCGGCCCGAGGTCCGACAGGCGTTTACGTGTTCGGGCTGGGTTTGGGCCCAAAAACTAGGGCTGATGGCCGGGCCGGGCCCGGGCCTAGGTTTTTTTCCTCTGGCTTGGCTAAGCTCGGCCCGGCCCGAGGTTTGGCCAGGTATACTCCCAGATATATTCCACTACTATCGCGGCATAGGGCTGCAACCGCACCTCCCCGCCTGTTCCTGCCACAACTCAATCAACATTTATCTTAGAAAAGACGGAGCCAACCATTTCTGTGAGCTAGCTTGTTGTTCCCTCGGCGCCGCAACTTCCCTCTTGGTGACAGGAAGTTGTTCAAGCTCTGCAATATAATTGTACACCGCCAGCTATATGTCGCCCGTACGCCACTTCGCTTCAAGCGCCCGTGTATTTCGCAAACGGCCGTTCACCCCTCCTGCGAACTAGGCTGGCCCATCTATTTTTTTTTTCAAACGATTAAAAACCCGAAATTTTTGATGTTTTCTTAAATCCGCTGTTTTTCTTTAATTCATGACCCC
>LR738715.1:80048022-80061162 GCA_902687465.1 Secale cereale | reverse complement strand
CCCCCAAAAAAAATCCGATGAACTTTTCTCAATTCAATGTACTTGTTTTCAAATTTGATGATTTGTTTCTCAAAATCTATTAACTTTTAAAAAAAATTTGAGGAACTCTTTACAAATTCAATGAACTTTTGTTTCAAATTCAGTGAATATTTTTAATAAGTTTTAAGGGTTTTTATCATTTATGCCACCGATTGTGTCTCACTACTCAGTTTTGTCACTAGGAATTTCAACTGCTCAAAAATGCCATCGCTTCGTTAGACACATGCTCAAAAATGCCACTGAACATCATTATTGTGATCTCAAATCTTTTTTGCCATGTTATAATGACATAAATACCTATGGATCAACATGCCAGCTCTCCCTCTATCTCTCTACAATAAAGTGTGGGGCCTACTTGATCCCAACAACGTTCTTATTTTCCTGTAAAATTATTGCTTGGTTACTCCTGACAAATGGGCCACACTTATCATTGTGAGATAGAGAGAACCGACATGCGGGTCTAGACTTATTTTTGTCATATAACATGGTCAACGGGTTTGACGTAAAAATAACAATGTCTAATGGCATTTTTGAGCAAACATCTAACGGAATGATTGCATTTTTTAGATATCCAATGGCATTTTTGAGCAAGCATCTCACGGATCGATAGCATTTTTTAGTAGTTATAATTTTTAGTGGCAAAACTGGGTAGTGAGACACAACCAGTGGTATAAATGATAAAAACCCTTTTAATATTGGTGAACTTTTTTTCGAAAATTGATGAAATTTTCTCAATTTCGTGAACTTTTCTGAAATTCATAAAGTTCCTTTTCACATTCTTTAATTTTTTCAAGTTCTCGATTTTGTTTAATAATTTGAATAGTCAAGGGCCAATGAGTCAACAGATGAACGAAAGACCGAGCAACGGAAAAAATCAAGACGAGCGATCTGATTCCGACCGAGCGTTCAAGCAGGCACTCACGAATGAGGCGGGGCAACCGGCGCCAACAGCGCCTATTAGGAACTCCCCGCTCGTACCGATATTCTAATACAAATTGCCTACGAGCGACAACTAGCGAACCCGTTCTTTTGACGTGGTTGCTCGGTTCACCCGGTATATTCGATCCGCTTCGGCTTTCTACTTTTTTTTTATCTTTTAATTATATTATATACTAGCAAAAAGGCCCGTGCGTTGCAACGGGAGAAACAAATCTTGCACGTCCTAGTTTGTGTTTCCACTTGAATGGTATATATTATGACTGAAATTTGTTGGCAGATCAAAAAGAGCAATTCACTTTTGTACTAACTTCCACTTTGCACACCTTTTCAACGTGTAATGTAGTGTAATCATGTGTCCCGGAGGAATAGCTTCAAAATCAGAAATGGCTAGCAGGGACCCGAAATCATCTGAGCGCCAGCTGCTCTGCTTTTGCCGTGACTTCATTTGTACACTTTGTTTGCCCACTCAATATAAGAGATGAGAGAGATACAGTAGCATTCATAAGAGAATCGATTCACCAAATGATGGTTACTCATCACAGTACATTATAGCTTTCCATCTTTAACTGGAGCACCAGAGTGTACGCAAGCAAGCATTGGTTTGTAACCCACGGAAGACTATTTTTTTAACCAACAAAAGAGAGAAATTTAGTCCATATGTGCATCATCCTTTTGCACATATTGTCGGAATGTCGTTCAAAGAAATATCCAGCACGGACCTGAAAGAGATACAAACAAACATTTTTCTGAATATTAGTACGGTACAAAGTCCTGGATAGGAAAATTCATTGGCGCGCTTGTCCTCGCCTGCTCATGGTATCATTCACCGTTCGTCATCATGCAGATCAGACACAACAAAAGATTGTGAGACATACCCGATTTTTATAATGTAACAGGTTGGCCAACGATACCGTGATGTCGTTGTGATGGCCACACCCGTCAAGTTATCATGCAGGATGCCGCCACCGATCTGTTGACCCTGATCCGATCGAACATGAACAGCCACCGGAAAAAGGAGTCAGCGAGTCATGTACGCCTCCTTCATACAGTCTACGATCTTCATCACACCTCTATGCATGGTACCACCGCGGCAATCGCCGGAGCTGTCCATGCGACCACCGACGATGTGCACCCCTCCCTGCAAATGGTTCGTCGTTATCCATTGTACACTTCAGTAGGTGCAGCAAGTGTACCAAGAACCTACCTAACTACTAATTGATCGGTCCAACGCTGCGAGTGTGGGGGTTGAATCGCTCGCTGCGTCCTCCTCTACAGGTAGCCCACTCAATACTTCAGCAGGTTCTTCCAACGCTAGTCCCCACCCACCCTGTACAGGCTTCCCTGGTTTTCCTCCCAAACAGCCTTGAAAATCAAACATAATCTGAATGAGTTCCCGCTCCCCTCCCAATACACAAAGTCCTGAAGTTTTATTCTGGCAGCTCACTATGACATTGTGTGCTATTACAGGAAATTTCAGTACATTCCAGTGTACAGGAAAACTTGTTTATTCAGATACAATTTATTTGTACAATCTTCAAACTGCAGTATCAACTAAATCAGCCTCATACATCACTTCAATATAAGCTTGGGTGATATCTTTTTCAGCCCGAGCAAGTCCAATATCTGAGCAGCAAAAAAAGCCAAAGACCTGAGCAGCAAAATTTTACGAGTGAAGTTACCACCAGTGGAATTCAGAACCAAAGGAAAATGAGAGGCCCAAGATAGATCAGCCGAGGTTAATGCACTACATCAACCTGACTCAAACTCCATGTTGATTTTTCAGCAGCATATCTTGTTGCGGTTCTCCTCCCAACCAATCAATCCATTCGACGGTCTTGTTAGACCGTAGGAATAAAATTACAAACTATAAGAAATGGGATCAACGAACCCTGTACAATTCGCAACAGCTATTAATTTCAGGAATCAAACCGAAAAACAGTTTCTAATTCTAACTGCAATCTACTTTCAGAGATGCACATTAGTGCAGATCATTCAGCACAATATTTTTTCCTAGTACACTATAAAATCAAGGGGGCAAGTAAGTGCAGTCTCATAGAAAAATTCCTCTATACAGAAAACAACCTCTCAATACAGAAAACAGTAACTGTCAGAAGTTCAGAACAGAACTCGCAATGGACAACAACATTCAGAAGGTTGTATCTTTCACTATACTCAACGAAAATTTCAGAATAAATTATCCTTGGAAATTTCAAACCAAATACTAAAAATGCATTCATAGACCCATGGACAGATTCGGCCTTCAAGTTACTTTAAAACGCCGTGCAAAATAGGAACTCATGCCTGAAACTGCAGTCTGACGAAGACTGACAGTAACTTCAGATATGCATATCTCCTAGGATATGTGACGAAAAATTGCAAATAAATATTTGTTCGAAAGGTCTTGAAAAGATATACAACTTTAATTTTAATGGTCCGGTCATATTCAACACCTAAAACCCTCAAAACGCAATCGATCAGTTACTGCACGCACTGCAAACAGAGTTGTGCAAAACAGACTTGCAAAAACAAACAACAAGAATGGAAGGATTACTTCACTTCATACCTACAACAGATCACGCCCCTGCCTTCTCTATTTCGCTCTTTCTATCTCTACCCTGCAGCAAACCTTCTTTCAAGCTGCCTCAAACACCATGGGTTTGGGTTGGTGTCCTCCTGGATACTCTGGCCCTGAGGCTTTCTTGTCCTTGTTAGAATTTGAACTTATCGATAGTTTAACCTATCCAGAAAGTGCAATGACAACCTTAAGAATATGCTCTCCTAAATCAGATTGGGATTAGACCGGAGAAGCTCACCTTGGCCTCTTCACATTAGTCGATGCATGATGCTCCCCAAGCCGAGCCATGGTCTTGATTGCCGCATCCAAACTTGCTGCAGCACGCAGCACACTCCTATATTTCGGCAAGCCCAAATTCACCTGCATTATTAGATCTGCAAAAAAAAATCATTACCAGGATTGCAGAACAAATACACAAGGTTTCGCACTTTTGCCGGGACTAAGCTACATAGTACATACTGAGACATAAGCCATGTACCGAAATAATTACATGTATCACATGTCTAATTATCTAACCCAAAATAGCTCTTTCATGTATCACATGTCTAGACTCAAATACTGCAGCTGTCGACACCTCTATAACAATACTATGTTATCCTTCATTAATCATTCATATGATCCTTAGATCATCGATCCGCCAGTACTGGTACTACATGTGTCAGGAAAGAAATCTTCCCTTTTCACAACAAAGATAGCACACTACCCACTTCCTTATTTGTACAATGTACTGTGTGTCATAGTACAAAGCCTATACCAGTGGCGGAGCTAGCGACAAATGACTGAGGGGGCCATGGCGTGTGTGGAGGGATAGTTTCTTCACAAACTATATTTCTCTGAATTTGTGACACCCAAATTCAGAATTTCTTCACACAAAATCGAAGAGCTGAGGGGCCATGGCCCCTGCAGTAATACACATAGCTCCGCCAATGGCCTATACCCATTCATTAATCACTCACACTCTCCCACTCACTTTGTATTGTCCTCATTCTCTCTTCTCTATACCATTCCCTTGACTGATACATAGCAGCACTAAATGAATTTTGTCGCTGGATCACACAACCTATCACACAATCAGACTGTCCATGTAAGATTTGGCACACAAGATCATAAAGAAGAGTCTCCCTCAATTGCATATACATGCACAAAAAAGAAGTGGAATTCAGAAATTAATCAAGTAGATGTTGTACCTGAACCTACTGTAGGATTTGGGGGAGGTTGTCAGCGATCTAGGCGTCCAAGTCCTCATGCGACGACGACGTTTCGACAGAGAGGATGCACAAGATCTTGGCCGGCAACATAACAATACTATGTTATCCTTCATTAATCATTCATATGATCCTTAGATCATCGATCCGCCAGTACTGGTACTACATGTGTCAGGAAAGAAATCTTCCTTTTTCACGACAAAGATAGCACACTACCCACTTCCTTATTTGTACAATGTACTGTGTGTCATAGTACAAAGCCTATACCAGTGGCGGAGCTAGCGACAAATGACTGAGGGGGCCATGGCGTGTGTGGAGGGATAGTTTCTTCACAAACTATATTTCTCTGAATTTGTGACACCCAAATTCAGAATTTCTTCACACAAAATCGAAGAGCTGAGGGGCCATGGCCCCTGCAGTAATACACATAGCTCCGCCAATGGCCTATACCCATTCATTAATCACTCACACTCTCCCACTCACTTTGTATTGTCCTCATTCTCTCTTCTCTATACCATTCCCTTGACTAATACATAGCAGCACTAAATGAATTTTGTCGCTGGATCACACAACCTATCACACAATCAGACTGTCCATGTAAGATTTGGCACACAAGATCATAAAGAAGAGTCCCCCTCAATTGCATATACATGCACAAAAAAGAAGTGGAATTCAGAAATTAATCAAGTAGATGTTGTACCTGAACCTACTGTAGGATTTGGGGGAGGTTGTCAGCGATCTAGGCGTCCAAGTCCTCATGCGACGACGACGTTTCGACGGAGAGGATGCACAAGATCTTGGCCGGCAACATAACAATACTATGTTATCCTTCATTAATCATTCATATGATCCTTAGATCATCGATCCGCCAGTACTGGTACTACATGTGTCAGGAAAGAAATCTTCCCTTTTCACGACAAAGATAGCACACTACCCACTTCCTTATTTGTACAATGTACTGTGTGTCATAGTACAAAGCCTATACCAGTGGCGGAGCTAGCGACAAATGACTGAGGGGGCCATGGCGTGTGTGGAGGGATAGTTTCTTCACAAACTATATTTCTCTGAATTTGTGACACCCAAATTCAGAATTTCTTCACACAAAATCGAAGAGCTGAGGGGCCATGGCCCCTGCAGTAATACACATAGCTCCGCCAATGGCCTATACCCATTCATTAATCACTCACACTCTCCCACTCACTTTGTATTGTCCTCATTCTCTCTTCTCTATACCATTCCCTTGACTGATACATAGCAGCACTAAATGAATTTTGTCGCTGGATCACACAACCTATCACACAATCAGACTGTCCATGTAAGATTTGGCACACAAGATCATCAAGAAGAGTCTCCCTCAATTGCATAATGCATATACATGCACAAAAAAGAAGTGGAATTCAGAAATTAATCAAGTAGATGTTGTACCTGAACCTACTGTAGGATTTGGGGGAGGTTGTCAGCGATCTAGGCGTCCAAGTCCTCATGCGACGACGACGTTTCGACGGAGAGGATGCACAAGATCTTGGCCGGCAACATAACAATACTATGTTATCCTTCATTAATCATTCATATGATCCTTAGATCATCGATCCGCCAGTACTGGTACTACATGTGTCAGGAAAGAAATCTTCCCTTTTCACGACAAAGATAGCACACTACCCACTTCCTTATTTGTACAATGTACTGTGTGTCATAGTACAAAGCCTATACCAGTGGCGGAGCTAGCGACAAATGACTGAGGGGGCCATGGCGTGTGTGGAGGGATAGTTCCTTCACAAACTATATTTCTCTGAATTTGTGACACCCAAATTTAGAATTTCTTCACACAAAATCGAAGAGCTGGGTGGCCATGGCCCCTGCAGTAATACACATAGCTCCGCCAATGGCCTATACCCATTCATTAATCACTCACACTCTCCCACTCACTTTGTATTGTCCTCATTCTCTCTTCTCTATACCATTCCCTTGACTGATACATAGCAGCACTAAATGAATTTTGTCGCTGGATCACACAACCTATCACACAATCAGACTGTCCATGTAAGATTTGGCACACAAGATCATCAAGAAGAGTCTCCCTCAATTGCATAATGCATATACATGCACAAAAAAGAAGTGGAATTCAGAAATTAATCAAGTAGATGTTGTACCTGAACCTACTGTAGGATTTGGGGGAGGTTGTCAGCGATCTAGGCGTCCAAGTCCTCATGCGACGACGACGTTTCGACGGAGAGGATGCACAAGATCTTGGCCGGCAACATGGTGGAGGTCATGCCAGGTTGGGCGGCGCCGGATCGGGTAGAGGATGTGGAGGGCGCACGGATCCTGGAGGGAGGCGCCGGATCTGGCCGGTGGAGCTCCGGTGGCGGCGTTCGAACCTCCAAGGTGAGCACGAGGACTGGGCATTGGCGCTGGCGCTGAGCTCCTGGAGAGAAAAGGATATTAGAGAGAGAGAGAGGAAAGAGAGAAGGCAGGAGAGCGGCGGCAAGACCTGGGAGTCGCCGGCGACGGCGCCGGTCGCCGAAAGATGCGCGAGGGAGGCCGGCGAGGAGGCGCACGGGAGGAGGAGCTCGGGGTCGGGCGCTGGTAGCGGCGGCGTACGGGAGCGGCGGCACTCGGGCGGGGGCGGGCCGGATCTGGGTCGAACCGTTTTTTCCACATTAAAAAGGATCGCGGGTTGAATATCAAAAACTGTAGGGACTTTTCCGCAAATTTGACGACGACGTACAACCAGAAGCAGTAGGGGCTTTATTAGTAGGTAAAGATAAAGATAAAGATGTTTTCTATTTTTCTCTGGTTTTATTTCTTTTTCACCTTTTTTATTTTTTTCGTCTTCATTATACTTTGTTTTTATATGTTTTTTATATTATTTTCTTCTTCTTCTTTATACTTTGGTTTTCTTATGTTTTTTTCTTAGCTTTATCATTTTCTTTGGTTTCATTGCTTTTCTTCTTGTTTCTTTTTCGGATTTTATCAGTTTTAATTTTCTCAACACATGTCTACTTCTCTCGGTACATGATGCACATTTTTAGAGCACAATAGAAACATTTTTCTGATACACATTGGTCATTTTTTAAAAGAAATCATTTTTTAAATACATATTTTGAACACTTTTCAACTATAGGTTAACATTTCCAAATATGTGTTGTACATTTTCAATGGCAATATTTTTTTCAAACAATTCAAACATTTGTTTCCATTGTATAAACATAATTAAAAATCCTTGGAATTCTTTTGGGAACATTTGATTATTTCGTAAAAAGGTCACGTGCATTTCTTAGTGGAAATAAAAAAATTCTTTAACCAACGCAACTTTTTTACATTGAGTATAACATTTTCAAAATGTCACAAACTTTTGTTTGAAACTAAAGCCACACATATTTTCAACTCTCATGCTGCTACTAACTGGTCCCGCCATGCATCCAGTAGCGCGAGATATAAATAACATGCTGCTACTAAGTTGATAGTAGTAGCGCAGGGTATAAACCACATGATGTTACTAAATGGTGTGCACCGTGGACCCTAGGACATACCATAGTAGTAGCACAGGGTATAAACACCGCGCTGCTACTTAGTGCATGGTTATTTAACAGCCCTGAAATCCCCATCTCCTCCCCTGAATTCCTCCTCTCTCTAGTCCATGTGCTCTCTCTCTCCATAGGCTCTCCTATGGCGCTCGTGCCCATGCGCACCTCCTCCTTCATGGCGCTCAACGAGACTAACGCCTCGCACCCAGGCGTCCACGAGCTTGCCTGTCTTCGCCCGTGCCACCATGCCACCATGCTGGAACACCTCACCATCGGCGACGAGCCCCGGTGCTCCCTCCATCTCCTTCCTCTCTCCCTTGTTTCTCTTTTTCACTCTCTCTGTCTGGTTTCACTCACCCTCCCATGTCCATGCTCGTGCAGGTCGCTGCCATGCACGACCAGGAGCTCTCTGTTTTGGCCGCAAAGAGGAGCCCCACACCGCCACCTTACTCTCCCTGGATCTGGCCCCTCTCCGGCAGCCATCGCCGGATCTGGTATGTCGTTGCCCACCCGCGCCTCCCGCGACCCATGTCGTTGCTGGATCTAACCATTGCTGCCATTCACAACACGCACGGGGTCAAGAATTTTTTTTGTTTTGAAATTAATAGTAATAGTGCGGGTCACAGACACGCGCTACAGATAATTAGTAGTATCTGGGGTGGCACCCGCGCTGCTACTAACACACGTAGTAGTAGCGCGGGAGGCACCCGTGCTACTACTACCTAGTTAGATGTAACACCCTAGTATCAGCGCGAGCACCCGTGCTACTACTAGCTATTTAAGCCGCGCTGTTACTAGGATTTTCCCTAGTATTAGAGTTTCATGGTACCCTGTGCACACGGGGTGTCTAGAGAGTTACGGACCACCCTGTGTGTAGGGGTCCAGAGAGTTTAGTGGCACCCCGTGCGCACGGGGTCAAAGACACGGTGCCCATTGGGTGTCCAAAGAATTACAGACTACCCCGTGCGCGTGGGGTCAAAGATCCCGTGCGAACGGGGTGTCCAGTAAGCTTTCGTTGAAACGCCAAGAACACCTAAGAAGGGCACGAACCAACTTGCAGAGAGCCACGCGTCCCCACCACGCACCCTAGGGCGCGTTGGCACACCTTGTGGATCCATGGTGAATCTTTTGGCCTCCATCTTTTTTCTACCAGAGTCTTTTGGTATAAAATAATTTTGGTAAATTTTAAGATGTTTTTGACTTAGTAAATGTTTCACCTAAAAACCCCAAAACAATATAAAAAAGAAACTAGCCTCTGGTGCTGGATTAATATGTTAGTCCAAAATTCCGTATCCACATTGCCTAAACGCACTCCAACCTTATTTTTTGTTATTTCAAACTTCATTGTCATGCGCCTCACTATGGCCAGAGTAATCGACATTGTCAATTGTCACATTAGCCTCCTCTGGCATAAACTGGTCATGACCCTATTCTAACATCCAGATATGAAGAATGCAACATACATGAACAAGATTAACTTGGGTGGGTGAAAGATCGTGGATGTCGCCAAGAGGGGGGGGGGGTGAATAGGCGCTTTAAAATAATTATGGTTTAGGCTTGAACAAATGCGGAATAAACCTAGCGGTCGATTTGTCAAGCAAAAAACCTACAACAACTAGGCTCACCTATGTGCACCAACAACTTATGCTAAGCAAGATAAACAACTAGGTGATAGCAAGATATATGACAAGAAACAATATGGCTATCACAAAGTAAAGTGCATAAGTAAACGGCTCGGGTAAGAGATAACCGAGACACGTGGAGAAGACGATGTATCCCAAAGTTCACACTCTTGCGGATGCGAATCTCCGTTTGGAGTAGTCTGGAGGCACAATGCTCCCCAAGAAGCCACTAGGGCCACCAGAATCTCCTCACGCCCTCGCACAATGCAAGATACCGTGATTCCACTAAGGGACCCTTGAGGGCGGTCACCGAACCCGTACAAATTGCTCGGGGCGATCTCCACAATCTAATTGGAGACCCCGACGCTTGCCCGGAGCTATACACCACAATGATTGAGCTCCGAACACCACCAAGGTTGGGGCTGTCTCCACAACTTAATTGGAGGCTCCCAACGACACCACGAAGCTTCACCACAATGGAATATGGCTCCGCGGTGACCTCAATCGTCTAGGGCGCCCAAGCACCCAAGAGGAACAAGCTCAAGGGTACCAAGCACCCAAGAGTAATAAGCTTCTCAACTTGTAACTTCCACGTATCACCGTGGAGAACTCAAACCGATGCACCAAATGCAACGGAAAGGGCACACGGAGTACCCAAGTCCTTCTCTCCCAAATCACACCAAATCAACTAATGCTAGGGAAGAAAATGAGAGAAAGAACAAGAAGGAGAACACCAAGAACTCCAAGATCTAGATCCAAGGGGTTCCCTTCACATAGAGGAGAAAGTGATTGGTGGAAATGTGGATCTAGATCGGCTCCACCCCCCCCCCCCCAAACTAGCAAGAATCCAAGGAGGGATTGAGAGATAACAAGCTCGAAGAAGATCAACAATGGGGGAAGAACACGATCTCAAAGGATAAGTCTCAATGGGGAAGAAGGCTCCCTTTTATAGGAGGAGAAAAATCCAACTGTTATCCCCTCACACAGTGCAGGATCAAAAGTATGTCTAGAGGAGGGTGATTAGACTACTTGACCAAATAAAAACTTAGCCTTTTCCCAATTTTATGTTTTGACAGTTTTTACCAATTTAGCACAAGTCAAGCAATCTTCCTACACATGCAATTCTAGAGTTGTAGCAGCGGAAATTAATTCATTGCATATGAAGGTAAAGGGAGGGGTTTGGAGAGTGCACACGCAAGTGGAGACATGGATGTTTTTGGCATGGTTCCGATAGGTGGTGCTATCGTACATCCACGTTAATGGAGACTTCAACCCACGAAGGGTAACGGCTGTGCGAGTCCACGGAGGGCTTCACCCACGAAGGGTCCACGAAGAAGCAACCTTGTCCATCCCACCATGGCTATCACCCACGAAGGACTTGCCTCACTTGGGTAGATCTTCAAAAAGTAGGCAATCTCCTTGCCATTACAAACTCCTTGGTTCAACTCCACAGCATGTCGGAGGCTCCCAAGTGACACCTAACCAATCTAGGAGACACCACTGTCCAAAAGGTAACAAACGGTGTGTTGATAACGAACTCCTTGTTCAAATGCTTCAAATGATAGTCTCCCAATACTCAAATAGCTCCTCACAGATTTGGATATGGTGGAAGAAGATATTGAGTGGAAAGCAATTTGGGGAAGGCTAGAGAACAAGATTTATGTGGTAGTAATGGAATATCATGATCTCAACACTTGAGTAGGTGGTTCTCTCTTGGAAAATAAGTAATGGAAGTGTAGGCTTGTTCTGATGGCTCTCTCCACGAATAAAGACGGGGTGGAGGGGTTATATAGCCTCCACACAAAATCTAACCGTTACAAACATTTTAGCCAACTCGGTGGGACCGATTCAGTGAACTCGGTCTGACCGAAAGGTTCAAATATGTGAATGTTAGGAATCTCGGTGGGACCGACTGGGACATCTCGGTGGGACCGAAGGCTAGGGTTAAGTCATCAAAGAGTTGGCAAGGTAAAACTTGGTGTGACCGATTAATGAACTCGGTATTACCGAAATTAATTAACCTGTAACAAAGAGTTTAGAGAACCATCTCGATGAGACCGAAAGCCTATAGCGGTGAGACCGAAATGTTAGGGTTTATGGCTCTTGCTAAGTCAAAGGAAACTCTGTGGGACTGGATATGAAAATTGGTAAGTCTGTGTTTGGTATTTTGGTTTTGACTTGTTTGGAGTGGAGAGGTTGTGTGAGGGTTTTCGAGCATATCATCAAGCATTATGAGCAACAAACTCGTTAAGCAACACCTCATCCCCTTTTAATAGTATTGGCTTTCCTAAGGACTCAATGTGATCTTGGATCACTAAAAGTGAAAAGGTAGAGTCTTGAGCTTTTGCCAAACTTGCTTCCTTAGCTTTTTGAGGTATCCACATCTCCACAATAGCCATGCCATTCATTGAACTTTCCTGAAATATTTAGCTTGAGGAATCATTAGTTGAATGAGCTATATGTTATTATAAATTACCAAACTACCCGGGGATTAGTTGCACTTTCAATCTCCCCCTTTTTGGTAATTGATGACAACATATAGATCAAAGCTTCGACAAATAATAAAATAATGAAATATATCGTTGCCTTGAGAAGTATGTGATAACAAGAGCTCCCCCTAAATTTGTGCATTTTTAAATATCTGCGTTTGAATGCAAATGCACAACTATATAGGATCATGGGTCACATCTCACACATCACATACATCTTGGTGGAGCACTCAAAAGGATAATAAGTGAATAACAAGTAATCATCACCAAGGCAATTGCAAATGATCACATAGAGATATCATCCAAGCAAAGTATGATCAACACAACCATAAATGTAGCATCTCACACACAAGTATCATCAAATAACATCACCAAAAGATAGTAGCAAAAACCAAGTGCAATAAAAAGCAGAACTCTCTCTCTCTCGAAGCCTATATGATCTATATATATTTCTCCCCCTTTGGCAACAAGTTACCAAAAAGTTTAAAATATACATAGGCTATTGATACGTCCAAAACGTATCTATAATTTCTGCTTGCTCCATGCCACTTTTGGGTGATATTGCTATGATATTCATACACTTCCATACACTTTTGATCATATTTGGACTAACTTACTAATCCAGTGCACCCCAGTGCCAGTTTCTGTTTTCGGCTGTTTTTGTATTTCAGGTTTTCACGTTACGAGAACTGCCCAGAAAAATCCAGAAAAATTATATAAAAAATTAGCGTTTCGGAAACAACC